>NW_024121543.1:14728855-15382647 GCF_016745375.1 Pimephales promelas | reverse complement strand
ATTTGTGTGTAGTTTTAGCACTTTCCTGAACACACATTCACACCTGTGATCATTCCACAAAGCCCGAAATACAAGTAATGCACACGTGCTTCAGAGCTGCTCCATTTAGAATTTCATCAAAATATCTGCAGTTCAATTTCTTTTCTAATATTTGAACTAAACAACAACAATTATGAGATGCATATAAATCTATAATAGGCTACGACTGTATTAGCACATTGTTATTTTTTAACAAACATGCGTTTCTTTTTCACAGTGAGATATTCAATCCTGCAGCGGCATACAGTCAGACATGCTTTAGCCTAATTTGTTAGAATAATCAATGCTATTATTGACATGCCAAATGTTCCACATTATTTCAGCCTCATGGTAAAAAAAAAAGGGTGATTTAACACTGTTTATGTTAACTTCGCTGTACAGTTTGTCTTGTTTTTAGACGCAATAGAAACCTATCATTACATTCCTCTCATAGTTGTGAAGTGTTATAACAACAGAGTCTTCTGGGTGAGTTTCAAACCTTGTTAATACAGGAATGCAAGCAACCTTTTACACACAGAACAATGTGTACATTAAAAGTATGTTTTCGCAATAAGCCTTGATGGTTGGATTAAGATATAAACCTAGAGTTTAGAGAATTTAGTTTTATTATAGTAAAAATGATTTACTATTATTACACACACACTTAATATTTACACACACTACAGTAAATGCCTCTGTCATGCAGTGGATGCAGCAAAACCAAAATAAAAGGTTGTACTGCAAGCAGTATCTTTAATCAAAACAAACTGAAACACATATCAGGGTCTCAGGAGACAAAAATACTGTAAACAGAACAACCACTATAAAAATGACAAGATCTGACAAAAAAGAAACAAACACAGGGCTATAAATACACAGAGAAACACTAAGGACTGAACAAGACACAGGTATGACACATGAGGGCAAATTAAAAAAACCTGGCAAAAGATGAACTGGGACTTAGGAAGAGGACACGGAGCTAGCAGAAGCGGAAGAGCCAGGGACGAGGCGACGGCGAGAGGAGCCAGGGAGTGACTTCAAACATTGCTAACAGACTGAAGGCCCACGGTGGAGCTGATGGAGGGAGAAGCCATGGTAGAGTCTTGGTGGAGAGGCTGGGCGGAGCCAGAGAGATGACTGACAGAGGCGGAGCTGGTGGAGGTGAAGCCCCGAGTAGACCCGAAGAGATGGGACGATGAAGAGCAGCCTACCCAGGGGTCTGGAGGTCTGAGGAAGACTTAATACAACATTTACTGTGTGAAATAAACAGTTATGGACATGTATAAAGTTGAAGCTCCTATTTCCTCCTGGAAATCCAAAAAAAAAAAAATCTGTTGGTGCCCTGGTGACTAATTTGTTAAGAGAAGCTGTCAATCATGATGTCACATTTCTATTTTTATAACATCAAATAACTAACCAAGACCAAACTTATTTTTAAAAAAAAAAAAAAAACCTTAAATTTAAATCAGTGTGATAAAAACGAACTAAAATGAAAACATCTTTGAAAAAAAATTATATTATTTTCAGAAAGTATTTGAACTGTAATTTGATTGTTTAGTTCCCATCACGTCCAGTAGACTTCACAGGGAGGCTGGGTTTATAACCTATACTGAGACCAGGCACCAGGGGGCGATCAAGATGCTTTTGGCTTCATTTTTCAGCACTTGTGCTGCACACTTGGGTGGAGCTGGTGTGAGAGAGGACTGAGGAGAAGCTGGAGGGAAGGAGGAGCCAGACAGAGCTGAAGGGTTGGAGGAATGAGGCACAGGCAAAGTCCCGGAAGTCTGTGGTGGAGTCGGAGTGCCAACTTACCAATGGTAGAGCTGGAGGGATGATGGATCCCGGTGAAGACATAAGGCCAATTTATACTTCTGCGAAGGGAGCGCGCAGTAGGTACGGCGTAGCATACGCAACTACGCGTACCATACCGCATACCCTTCGCCGTAGCCTGACGCGCACTTTAGTAATAAGCTCCAACTCCAACGTGATCCACTCTCTTTCAGTCGCCATTGCTTGTAGTAACCTAGCCGCGAAGAATCTAAACACAGTGGAACATTAAAACCCTCCGCCGCCAACTAGCGTTTCGGAGCAGTACTGCAGAGCAACCAAGACCTGAACGCATGCTCACGCGTTCAAGACCTGAACGCATAAATGCTCACGACGGCGTCGCCTACGTGCATAACCTACACCGTACCCTCGACGCAGAAGTATAAATTGGCCTATAAGGATGGTTGTTCTAGGTGGAGACGAAGGAGAGAGGAGCCAAGGTGGAGCCTATTGGTCGGTGGGCCGAGGTTGAGTGGCGGACTCGTGGTTTGAGGTGGAGCCAGGCGGTCAACACACCAAGGCGGAGCTGCAAACCGGAAGCCAAAGGCTGATCCAAGCTGCTAGGTGCAGCCAGCAAAAGAGGAGCCGAAGGGCTGTAGGGAGCTAGCGGTGACAGGGCCAAAGTACTGGATAGCATTGGCAGAGGGTTGCGAAATGGCATCCTTGGCCATGACAAGACAGGGAGAAAGTTCAGAAACAGCCTCCTTGAGCAATACTGGGCAGACAGAGAGTTTAGAAACTGCCTCCTTGATAGTAACCGGGCAGAAAGTTCAGAGACAGCCTGAGTCTGCGGTGGGCTCAGTCTTGTGGTCCTTTGGGGGCGTGGTTGATGGTGCGGGTTGTGCTAAGAACGCTACCGGGTCTTGATCCTCCTCACTCTTTCCAATGGTATAGGGGGATCCAAACTGGTGTAACACCCACTCGACAGATTCTAGGAAAGTACGTCGAGGGCCTTCACCTGGAAGGTGCAACTTGGTTCTTTGATTCAGACCTGCCTGGAAAAACACACAGAGGTTGATGTTGTCATAATGCACGAAAGATACCTAAAAACCTCTGAATGTGCACCTCGAGGGAGAGGTTCCCTTGGGAAAGGAGGTAGATCCGAACTGCTGCTATACATTTTGACAGACAGATCTTGTGTCAGACAGTGGATGCAACAAAACAAAAATAAAAGGCTGGATCTATGCTCATTATTGTGGTGTATTGTTGGATTTAATGAGTGCACTGTATAATGAACACTATGGTTTCGGTCACCACTACAAATGGCTGTCATTTCAAATAGTACACAATTTAAGGGTATAGGGGGTGACACAGTCGATTAACACAGGAAACCTAACTGGGAAAAGTACAAAACTAAACAATAGTCTGGATTCAGAAACAGGGTTTAGATTAAGGCTGGATTAGGCCTTAGGTCAATTAGGACATTTAAGTAGCTTTTATAAATGTGTTTTAGAAAAAAAAAAAACAAAAAAAAAAAACATTAATGTGTGCATCTTGAGACAAAACAGTTAGCACAAACATGTTTTAAGATGAGTTTGCAAGTTGCTTTCAGTTAGAACAGCTCTAACATGCATTTTAGTCTGGTACTATCTTAAGCCTTTCTGAAACCCGGGGGGGGAGTCTTACTCAAGCAAAACACAAACAGATCAAACGCGACACCTTCCTTTTTTACTCAGTTAATTATAGGTTGTAAAACTTCATTAGAAAAATGATAATAACAGAAATAGGCAAATACATTCAACGTAAATTAATTGATAATAAACCATCGCTGAATTAAGTTTAATCAAGGATTATCTAAAATATGTTTGACTAGTGCAAAATTGCAACATGTATACAATTATTTTGAATAATTTAATTTTTTTACAATTTGTAAATAAACTACAAACTTGCGGCATTATCAACTGATGTATTTTCCTATAAGGGTTTAACCTTAAGTTACCTTACCTTACAACACACCATGGTGGCACACAGGAATTTCTGTGGTTTTATGGTCATTGCTGCTTTAAACCAGGGAAACACAAACATGTTTAACCAAGTCAATCATAAAATGTACACAACATATTGTACACAAATAATACACACATCAGAGGTGTCCGTTTCAGAACCACAGATTCCTCTGAGGTCAGTGTTATTTCACCTATGAAACATGCCTGATATGCTGACTGACTGCAAATGAGACTGTGTTGCAGACATCGGCACCGGCAGTAATGAGGAGTCAGACTACTGCAACAATACAATCATTTAACATCTGTTTAGGCAGCAATATAATGAATTAACACCTTTAGGCAAGAATATGATTTTAATAATTTATGATTTTATTAACTTATTCTGGATAAATCATTTTACTCATGCTTACTGTAGCTCTAAATGTGAGCATGCATTTATTTACTCATCTTACTTGATTCAGATTCAGTAAATAATGAAAATTTACTCAGAAATTTACGTAAACCTGC
The DNA here is from genome assembly GCF_016745375.1 of Pimephales promelas. The sequence continues at coordinate 15,378,349 of NW_024121543.1, read as the reverse complement.
AGTTATTTAATGTTATTAAGTGATTTGATATCAATTCCTATGCTGCTGACCGTTGATGATCCAATTCAATCACAGTATTAGGGTTTTTAATGAATGAATCAATCAATGTCATGATGTTAATAAAAAAAACTGCACTATTTGTGTCACCAATCGAAAAAATGTATTTGTGACGTAGACTGTTAGTTCATTTTTACTGACTGTCAGATGTTCTTGCTTCCATTGAATAAAAACACTGTAAAAAAATGTTGCTGCCTTAAATTTGTAAGTGCAATCAACATGGGTGTTTGAGTCAATTCAATTAAATTACATTTAACAGACTTAAATTTTTTTTATAAAAAATATATATAGTTCTATATATCTCTTTGAAATCTATATAGTTGTGGAGTTGTCTAATCTTTATAAAACGTGAAGAAAATAAAAATGAAATGTTATTTTATTGTGTTACTTCACTCAACTACAATGGATTGTGATATGGCCAACAAAGTGGATGAAATATGTTTGTATTTATAGTAATATCCTTTTTTTGTAATATATTAAATAAATGTAGTAAATTGTCACTTGAGCACTTGAATATAATGCCTACACATTTATCCACTAGGAAAATAACATAGTTGTAGCAGCAGCTTTCCGCATCATACATAAACGATACAAGAATAGTACTTATGAGTGACATTTCTGAGCATTGTAATAGAGCTCTGGATGAAACCAATGTCTATGCTCCACCTCCCCCAATGGTAATCTGAGCCTGCAGAGTTATGTATGGGGTCTCATGTCCAAAAATGCAGGGGCTGCCTGTTTTGGCTCTCCCTTCTGATTTTTGCAATGATTTGCACGAAATCGAAAATAATCCAGTAACTTTCTCATCCAAACACATTGAGAGGCGTTGGTTGACTTCTAAAACTTCTGAAAGCAAAGAAGTGGATGTTATAAGTTCAAATCATCAGAACCATTGTGGTGGTTCCCAGTGATTGACAGCACCATCCACATTCTTCCTTTTGGCACTCTGACCTTCAACCCCTTCACTGGAATGCCAAAAATTTTCTCTTGCACTCTGGAAAGGGGAAAAATTGCAGGCCACCATTAAAATTTAGATAGGCGACCTGTTCACACAGTTTCCCTGAGAAACTACATAATGCATCAGGTATAAAAAGCAGAACTTCATCACTATATAGACGTTTTATTTGATTCTGAAGTAATTTAGCATAAATTTAAAGTGCCAGAGTACAGTTGGTGAAGACTTTTGTGAGTTCTGGTGAGCCTGGTTGTAAACTTGCATGGTTATTTTTTCCTGGCACGGGAGCATGGTGACTGACTCCAGGGGAAAATTCACATATCAGCACAATATAGCACCAACCACGTTCAAAGATATGCTTTCACAGCCTGGTTTCTGTTCTTATGTTCCCCATTTTAAATTGAAGTTTCATTACTGACTCATTGTTTCCATGGCGCTACTTGCATACAAGTAACACTAGTATAGTGTTAAGGTAACACTTACGTGATGCTGCTTTGTGTCAGTATTCTAGAGTTACCATTGCGATCTAGAGAATATATTTATCTAAACTTCAATACTGGCTGAATGTTTTTCGAAGCGGACTGCTTTCCTAACCGCTGCTACCCCTCACTCTTTCCAGATGTGTGGAATAGATTCCTGACAAAGGCATACCAGGCTTTTTTTCTTCTCAACTCAATGTACAATACAGACCTCACTATAACATTCTGTCACAAGTACTTGTTGTAGCCTCATAAAATCAATGTGGAAGGAGTTTAGTGATGGGAACTAAGGGAAGAGCCGGTGTGGGAATAACAGAAAGAGAGCGGGGAAGCTCTGGGGAACGTCAGGGGGAGCTGGCAGCACTAGTATAGTGTTGCTGTTGGCATTACAGTACGTATTGTTCATGAATCTGGTTTAGTTTGACCCTTTTAACTCCCAAGCCTCTGAACCAATACAAAGGAAGAGGAGGTTTTCTGGCAAACATTCCTGTTCCACACTGTGTTTCCTAACACGGATCGTATTTTCACTATTGCTTGACTTTTAAAGCATTGGAAAGCCTGGTATATGTATGTATATATATATAAAATTCTGGCTTTCAACTTTACTGTTGAGAAATGTTTCTTGAGCATAAAATCATCATATTAGAATGATTTCTGAAGGATAATGCGAGACAAATGCTGAAAACTCAGCTTTGCCAGCACAGGAATAAATTACATAATAAATACTGAACAAGTCCTACTAGTTAACAAGTCAACGCATTAAAATTAGCAATAAACAACCATTTAAATATTCATTCATCTTTGTTAACACTGATGAAAACACAATTGTTCATTGTTTGTTCATGCTAGCTCTGGTCCATAATAATTAGACACAAAGTTTCAATTAATGAAAAAAAAAACTTTTCATTAACTTTAAAAAACTTTCAAAAAAGCCACTTGGCTTTTTTTTTTTACCTCACAAACGTTGAGATTAACAAGTTTAATGTATTAGTAAATGTTGAAATGAACATTACATTTATTAAATACTTTTTCCTTGTTAGTTTAACTTAACATGTAATGCATATTGGTGAATATATATATATTACAGTTATATATATATAACTGTTCTTATTCTTTTTGCTCAATGTTTCATTATGTGCAGGGCTTTGTAATAAGGAAGCCTTCATGTAAAAGCCCACAAGACAGCTTTTATCTGAGAACATCAATGTCTGTGCTCTTCAAAGCCTTCAAGTGAATCAGCTATCACTGTGTGACAATGTCCTGCTGAGGCGCTCACAGTTATAAGGTTAAGTGAGGACAGCGCATTCAGCTGTAGGGAACCATTGACACGCTTGAGCCGAGGCCACACCCGGTGCTCACCATTGAGCAACACTACTGATCATGAGGACATTTTATCAGTGTAACTATTTAGCACTAAATCCATCACATCATTTGTAAATATACTTGTTGAATTATTTACTTAACAGCAATCAATTATTCAAAGTCTTGATTAAGATGCTCCCCCATGTGTGTTTAACATACTTAAAATGCAAGCACTGTTATTTACTTCTCCCACGTGGATCAAGATTGTATACCTTTCTTTTTCCAAATGTGAAATACAGAGGATTAGTACCCAGATTGAAGCACATTAAATTATTGAAGCGTTGAAAACAAAATAAAAGGATAAGTTACCAGTTACACCCATGGGTAAGGTGTGGCTTTTTTTCCTGAAGTTTACAGAGTCTTTACTCAGGTGTGTCAACAAATGACAACCTAGCATACTCCTATGCCAATAGAAGTGTGTGCTTGGAAATCAGCAAATGGGTCATTTTTTCATCAAGGAACAAGACAGACAATATCACTGTCTAGGAACAGACCTGTTTGAACAGACTAGCAAGAATTTGCCTTCTTTAGGGTAATTCCATAACTTGAAGCCTGGCCTATGGCAATAAATTCATGTAAATAAATACCTGTGGTAAAGTTCCAGACTTTATGCCCTCGCTTCACAGACGAGGCTTAAACCTAGTCCCAGAATAAATGCATGCTTAGGTTTTAACTGTACCATTGTTTTGTCTCAAAAGACACCAGTACGTTTTTTTTTTTTCTTTCTAAGGCACATTTATAAAAGTTACTTAAATGTCCCAATTAAACTAAGGTCTAATCCTTGCTTAGCCCCATCTGCAAAGCCAGGCCAATATGACCCTGAAGTATACTGGATTATGCATATTTCCTGGGAATCAGAACAATGACTGACAGTATTGCAAAAGATCAGGATGCACTTCATGGAACTAAAATTAAAAAAAGGGTTTGATTTTTACCATTCTCCCATGACTAGTTAACGGGATCCGAGACATGAGGCTCCCTCTGGTGGACTTTAGTCTGATCAATTTTTCCAAACACCAAAGTTAAAATAGGCAAACATTTTCTTAATTAAACGGCTGAGACTCCATTTTGTTTCCAGCGTTTCAATGATTTCCAGATTCAAAGAGCATCATAATTTATATGTTTTCTAGATTTCAGATCCCAAGAGAGCATCAGGCACTGTGAAAAGACTTTCTGGGAACAGTAAAACCAGAACTATAATTAAAAGCAAGTTTCATATGTTCAAACTTGTTGACTTCCACCCCCAAAATATTACCATCAGCTATATATAAAACACATATCGGCTATAGAACTAAGACGTTTTTTTTTTTTTTTAAGAGATAAACTTAAAAAATAGAGATAAAAAGAGCGTAACAGTCAAAACAGAAAAAAGAAACAAAAGAAAACAAAGTGGGATTGTGAAAAAAAGTTTTATTTTTCAACTCAAGTCTTCCTTCCACCACAGCTCAAAGCCTTGTACATGGGGTTCTCAAACAAATGTCATGTCCATTGATACTGATGTTGATAAATACTGGGCGCAAGATGTTCTCACTTGAAAACCTTGCCCTGGTTGAAAGCTTTGCCTACATGTTTGAATTCACCCTCCCATGCAAAGTATTCCTTCACCATGGTCTTGCATTCTTCGCTGTCCACATCCAACTTGCGCCAAGTGTAAGACTCATAGTCAATCTGCCAATCATCACTCAGCTGAGGGGAGATAAGAAAAAAAAAAAAAAAAACATTGAATCAAATAAAAATAATAAATGCTCAACATTACATTTTAATAATAATGAATGTCAATGACGTGATTAAACTCCGCACTGATTATATACAGTAAACTAAAACACTCACAAATCATAGGGCAGATTGTGAACTTAATTTTTTTTTGCCATCTGCGGAGAACTACAAAGAAAAACATCTGTACATTCAACTTGTCTCAATACTTGGTCAACAAACCATATCAGTATATACAGCTCACTGGTTTTGAAAACATTTCTGCTTTTTATAATACAAACATTTCCATCGATCTACTTAACTGCACAAATACTGAATGAAGCACATCTAATATAGGACTGCAACAAACGATAATTTCGATAATAGATTAATGTAACGATTAATCGACTAATCGTCGATTATTTTGCCGACTTATCAGTAAGTTTGGAACGATTATTCAGCTTTTTCAATTAGTTAAAACATTGAGTTATACATATTCTTACTATAATATATAAAAAAGAAAATCAGTTCAGCTTTTGAAATAGTTGTTTTAATGAACTTGAGCCAAATAAACAGGTCATTCTCATTAAGTTTTCAGATTTCAGTCCAACTCAAATCACACACAAATGCTCTCTAAGCATTGTTTAACAGGCCCACTTTTTCTTAGAACTGACAGAGAAAAGGGATATTTACTTCAGGACACAAAGAATGGTAAAATATTAATCTGCAAACAATTATTATAAATATAAAATTACAATCTTTTTTTTTTACATGACAATTGAGCTGACAGAGACACTCATTCACCTTTTAATTTACAGTATGAAAAAGGAAAAGTAACTGCCATGATATTCTTCCTGAACATCTCCTTTTGTAAGTCTTCATGATTATGAAACAAAATACAGGCAAGTGATAAGACTATAAATACCTAATAGTATTAAAATAATAAGAACATCCCTGACTCCTAAGCTCGATCAAGCTTTATTATATACAAAATAAATCACATTACTGTATATTATTATTGATAATATTATTACTATTATTAGTAGTATTGCATTCTCTAATAAAGAGATTTTCCACTAGTTAGTTAGCTCCAGCTGGAGAACACTTAGTTCTCACCAGCTCCTCTTTTGCGGTGATGTTTCCTCTTTAAGTGCTCCAACATGCATGTTGTGCTCCCGTGAAAAGCAAGTTCCGCCTTGCATGTATTGCACAAGACAGCATTGTTGGTTTGAAGTTGTGAAACTTTCCCAAACCTTGCTAGTTCGGATTCGTTTCCACTCCGTCATAATTTGCGCTGTTTTTTCTTTTACCGCAATAGCATTTGTAAAGGTTTGCGTTACACTCTAGTGCCACAGCGCCGTAGCGGTCAAATCGCGATATTGCACGCCCTCACATTAGAACAAGTGAGATCAAACGACTACTCGACAACAAAGACATTTGTCGACAATAGGGTTGGACGATGTCTACTACATATTTTCCTCTGCATCTTATCAGCAATTTCGAATTCGGCACGCTCCGCAGCAGCTGAGCACAGAGTGAGTCTATGGAGCGAAGGTACAGTGACATAACTGCCAGATTCAAACTGCTTGTGCTATGGCTGGCGCTGACCCAAAGACGGACGCGCGCAGCGCTTGTCATAGGCCATCACAACTGTTCAGTGTTTTTAACCACATAATATTTCTTTTAGGTTTCAGACATTTAAATATATATTATAGCAAAACAATACATTTTTAGTTTTTAAAATACACAATGGTGTCTGGAAGCAGAAATAACCCATTCAAATATTTGACGACGGTTTTTATTCATATCAGAGAGACACTGTGTAAATAATTATAAAGTCAACTCTATTTTTCTCGGCCACTTACTTTCATGTATTTCGGGAGAAACTGATGAATTCCTGTACTGTAATAAATCCAACAGACAGAAAAATCTGAACTGCGGCCCAAACACGGCGTTCATCTCACGTTACAGATCTTTTTCTTTCTTTTTTTTTTTTAAACGACAAAACAAACTTACACATTTGAGAATTGGATGCCATCCAAACATCGTGATGTCAGTCAGACATCACGATGGATGAAGATATCGTCCATCGGCCCAACCCTTGTCGACAATTTTTTATTGTCGACAATGTTGTCTAATCGTTTCAGCCCTAATCTAATATGACAAAAACAGCTTGTCAATAGCCTGGTTATCCTGCCTCACATTGATGTTAATTTGGTGAGCCATTTTTAGCCTTAGTCCTCTGTCAAATGTACTTTCTAGTTATATTTTACCAACCTTGTCCAATTTTTGTTTGGGGGCTGTTTACACAACACCGTTTTGCACATGAAACAAAAAGTTTGCGTTTTGGCCATTCATTTAAACAATGGCGTTTTTTACTAGTGCTGTCAAAAGAATAAAATATTGAATCATGATTAAATCACATTGTCATAATTACCATTATCTATTCTAAATGTGTCTTGATTTCCTTTTGTCCCATTATTTTTTCTCATTTTAATGCTTATCAACATTGCTGATAACATTTGCACAGTGTTCAATTTCACACTAACATTCTTACTTGGCGTAAATAATCTCTCAATGTAACACTGTCCATCAATGAAAGGGTCAAAGAAATATCGACGAGGTCCTGATATTGACGAGGGGCCGGAGAATTCGCATCAGCTGTGTGTGTGATTGGCCATCATCAAGTGGTATTTCAGACTGGACGTGCTGAGATGATAGCTCAGTTCACGACGACAAAACACACATCCCTTTGGTCTTGTTAATGGAATCATTTGGCAACTTTTTAAAAGTTAACTTTCCATTCAGACTCTTAAAGGCATCCATTTCAGAATCGCACACTCGTCATCCACTCAATTTAACACCCAAACAAGCAGAGGTCGACCGATATTGGATTTTACCGTTAACGATAGTTAGGTTGGGCTGTACTTGCCGATAACCGATTAATCAACCGATACTTTTTTAAAATTGATACTGGATAAAAACAAACATAACACTCCAAGTAAAACACTTCTCAGCCGCCCCAGCAACGGACGAACCAGGATATCATCAGTGCGGATTTTTGCCGATAACGATAGTTCCACCAATCAACTATCAGTGCCGATTTAATCGGCAAATCCGATGAATCGGTCGACCTCTACAAACAAGTATGTGTGGCATGGCTGTTTTGTTTCCGGTCTAGCTAGATCCACTTGTGCTTTGGTCGGCTAAGCAACAAAACGTCCTCGCACAAGACATTCAAATGAAAGAGGTTTCATAGCGCAGCACCGCACATGCGTCCTGTTGCAAAAGCATGTGAAAAAACTACAAAGTTTGTTAGGCCAAAAAGACTGTTAATCTTGTGACTAAAAAAAAAAAATGAATACCGTTAAAAAGGGTTTGCGGTAACCCTGTTAATAACACGTTTAACTGACAGCCCTAATTTTTACATTTCATCAGAATTATTGCACTTTCACCAATAAGCACAAATTAAAATAAGCCATGCATAAGATTTAACATTCTATCATCTCATCGAGGCTTGGTTTTAGATAAGCCTAATTCTGGCTTTAAGTCCTTAGTTCACTTAGGACATTTAAGTACCTTTTTGTTTTTACCTTTTACTTTAAACCCTTTTATTAAAAGGTTTTAAAGTACCTTTTAAAAAACATTACTGGTGTGCATCTTGAGACGAAATGGCACTGGCTTATTTTAAGATAATATGTCAGTGCAAGTTGCTTTCAGTTAAAAGAGCTCAAAAATGATGATTATAGACCATTTCACAAGATGTAAACAACACTGGTCCAGAAGCACTTCCTGTTTCAGTTTTTTAACACTACATAAAAGCTGGGATACAATACAACCAACAGAACATTTAAAACTGAATCAAAAAGTTAAACAAACATCTTTAAGATGTTTTATTTACATGTGAAATAAAGAAAACAGTTACAAACTGAAACAGGAAGTGCTTCTGGACCAGTGTTGTTTACATCTTGTGAAATGGTCTATATCATGTTACAGATGAATTTATGTCAACCACAGAATTTGATTGGAATCAGAATCAGCAAAACAAAGGAATTGTTTTTCACAGAGAAGATATGCTTCTTTAATGTGCTGTTTTTTTAACAACTTTTCATATGCGTCAAAGGTTCAAGACTTCTGACATTCAGGATGTTTAATCCAGCAACCCTGCTGCATTTGTAGCTGCATAAAAATTGATCACTACAGCTGTGCTGGGATGGAAAGATTGTTTGGTTATTGTTCACAATTGGCCAAAACTCAAAAGAAGCTAATGTTCCTTTTATTTTAAAGCTTTCTGCAAATTTGACAAAAGGCACCAAGTTAAACTTTCACAATGTGCCTTCAATTGTGCCTAAAACTGGCTTGCACTTTTTAAAAGCCTGATCTAGTCAATGTGGTTTGCAATGTTCATATTGCATTGCATGTGTGCAGGTTTAAGTCTAAAGTCAAGAAACCCCTCGAAAAAATAAATTAAAAAATATATGTGTACATTTATAGTAGTACTTAATTTATCATTCCAGTATCCATTCCAAATAAGATACTAAATGGCTTTTATTTGTGACGTACTGTCTTTGCATTTGAACATTACACATTTTAAACACGACACGCATTAGCTGGATAAACGTTAACTAATGCAAACATTTTTATAGAATATAGCTGCAAGCAGCAATTATCAGGGCCAAGCACAAGCAGATAAGACATGCCAACATGGCTGGGAGTGTGAGACCATCTGCAGCAAGGAGCAATAAAGACATTCAAAAATAAACACACATTAAAGCCACAATATGTATTTTTTCTGCATTAAAAATAGCACAAATAATTGTATCTATGTTATATATTTCTGTTAGATGTGTACTTACATTATTCCGACAGTTTCCACCAAATTTCAAATACGGAGAAATTTATAGTTTAATTCGAAGACACGGGACGTTTCTTTATTTCCGTTTCGTCGCCCGTCTATGGCGTCATATAACCTTTGACTCCTCTATTTTCTCTAACTTCCTTGAGGAACCCGGCGAAACCGCCAAACACAAAGGGAAACACTGGACTACCGCCAATAAAGCAAAGAAAATGACGAAGAAAAAAAAGTAGTATTTTTTATGTGTGTAAATCACGTGCCCGCTCACGAGCGCTCACTCTTAACAGACACACTGTCCCCGGTGCTGCTCGCACATAAAGCGCTCCCCGTTCACAGTAACCGTGTCGTCTCATTCAAAACAGCCAACTGTTGCTGTTAGCGAGCCTCGCACATTGAATACTCTTATGAGTCAGGCTGCGAATGTACGTGCCCGCTTCAGCTCAAATAAACGCCTCACCTCCGGCGCCGCGCACTCACTACATTCCCTTTAGCTTTTAGCACATAGTGGATGAATAACGCAAACCCAGTCAAACGTTAGACTGCAGTATCTTATGTGCTTTATAATCCGGTGCGCTCTATATATGAAAAATGTTCTAAAATAGGTCATTCATTGAAGTAGCTTAATATTAATATTTATATTCGTCTGTATTATAGTTATGGACCACGATTACGCTTTGCCTGCACGTTCTGCTGCTACAGCCAGCTCATTAGCTAAAGCTCAAACGTACCTGAAAAATATGACCCGAGAAGGGTTTGGGACAGGAGAAGCATGACACAGGTAAACATTGGGGTTGCATTTAAAGCTTCTTGACAAGCTAAATCTACAGAGAGATGCCGTATATCCGTATATTTTGTGAAACGATGATGTCATGTCATGAGCTGAGCTGGTTGTCATTGACAGCGACAACAACTCCCATGAGCCCACGCTCTTTCCCGAAGTCATCAAAGTACGTCTTTTGTTATTATTTTAAACGAGTGACCCCTGGTGGCCAAAAATCGCATACTGTACGTTTAACTAAAAATAGGACTAAATGGATTATCACTTTCGACCAATAGGTGGTGCAGTTATAAAATTGATGCATTGTGATCAGAGTTAGGTGACAATGACGCATACAAAGTTTGGTGTCAAAATGTTTTTTTATTGCTGTCGATTTTCAGTCTCTTTTCAATGATAGGTTACGCATGTCAATCATCCCCGCTTGCTATTTGGGGAATGAGCGTTAACTGATGTTTTGAGGGTGGGGGGGGGGTTGGGGCTTCCCGTTGACTTTTTTTTCCCCTCAACTAACCGGCCACTAAAATTTTGGTTGACAAATTCTTTTCTACAATAACGTTTAGTTGACTTATAGGAGAAGGCCCTACATTTGGTACAGTGTTAATCCTGGAATCAAACTATAAACATACATAGACACTAAACAGGGTTCTGAGTACATGAAAATTACTCACAGGAAATGCAAGGTCCTGGCCTCTGAAGACCCAGATACCAGAGATACAACTGTCGTTGTTTGCACCGAAGAGGATGACACTGGCAAAGGCATTCTTACGTAGTTTGTCAAGTCGTTGGAACATTCCTGAGGAGAGGAGCAAGAGAGTACTTATACATATTTCTTAAAACCAAGCAATGCAAAACTCTTGCGCAAGTAGAACATGCGGAATTGGAAGGAACAATCCAAAAACAAGGTTATAGCATTCCAGGCACTGTTTAACGAGACAAGGCAAAGTGAACTGACTGTACCTGTGATAAGATTACAGCTCATGAAGGTCATGGACAGCTCTTCAGGGAAGCGGTACTCAGCGTACCAGATTGAGAAGCCCTCACGATCAAAGTGATCCCAGAAGTAAGGCAATGCCACAGTCAGGGTGTCCTCGTTGGAGTACTTCCTCTTGAACTCATCCATGACAAAAGAACTAGTGCAAGAGGACAAAGGCAGATTGGTGAGAGAGCGAACAGACTTTCAAGAAGTATCTATCTCTAAAGTGAAGGTGTATCAAGTACCTTTTTGGAAGGTGAGCAAATGGGTCCTTAGTTTTCGGCTCAGAAGCCAGTGCAGCCTCACATTCGTCCATCTCCTCCTCAGCAGGGGCGGCTTTCTTTTCCTCCTTTTTCTTCTCTTTTTTCTCCTGCTGTGGTTGTTGCTGTGGCTGCTTGCCTCCTTCCTTGCCACCTTTCTCCTTCTTGATAGGAGCCTCCTTCTTCGGCTGCATCTCAGCAAACTTCTTAGCTGGAAAAATTACAAGAAATTAAAGCACATACACTAGCACTCAATATCGGGAAAAATATTGAAAAGCCAACAACTGCTGCACTTTACAAAGGAGAGGATTTCGTTCTGCGTGAGTGGTATTTACGACAGTAACGTTAAATACTCTAAGGGTCTCTGTTTGACAAAAATGGAATACCAGCATATTGTTACTTTAAATATAAAATCAGGTTTGTCACCATTTTGACATAATCAAGTATGACAAAAGTCAAATTCCTTTAACTTTATTTAAATGGTTGAGACCAATAGTGTTTTGAGTATTTTGGAGATGTTTTAAACCGCTTTAATATTGCCAGTCTGCGTATTTTAAAAGCTATTTTAATAAGGCTGTAAAAATATGCGATATAAAACCGAAGTTGCTTTACTCAAATTCACGAACCTGTGTCGCGGTGAGAACGCAGAATTGTGACCCTTCCCGTCCAGATCTGATGCCAACACATCTTTAAAATTACTATTAGTATTATTTGAAGTTAAAATTATAAAATACGTAGACCTACACCACAAAACTAGTTGAGGATAAATTAAAATTGGGAAATTCCAGTGTTATGGGCATGACATTTGCAGTCAAAACTTGAAATATAAATTCTCAGAAAATGTATTTAACACCAATATATTGAAACTTCTGTTTATACATCCATACTCCCTTAAAGGGTTAGTTCACCCAAAAATGAAAATTCTGTCAGTATTTACTCACCCTCATGTTGTTCCAATCCCGTAAGACCTTCGTTCATCTTCGGAAAACGAATTAAGATATTTAAGATATTAAAATCGCTCCTGCATACAGTCCATAGGCTTCTTGAGGGACTGGCTCTTGCTGTCCTCGAAAAGTAATTGAAGACATCGTTAAAATAGTCCAAGTGACTACAGGGGCTCAATCTTAAGTTTATCAAACGACGAGAACACTTTTGTGCGCAAAAAAACAACAAAAATAACGACTTTATTTCAACTATTCGTTTATTTCTCCCTCTGCGCGAGTCAGCTAACTAGTTTAATAGCGTAAGCTTCTGTTATTGTACGTCACACGCATCACACACACATGACCAGCGTCGACCAATAGTGAACCTACGTGTGACGTAGCTCTACGCATTCACACTACGTTAACGGACTATAGGCTTATGGAGAAGGAAGTGAATAGTTGAAATAAAGTCGTTATTTTTGTTGTTTTTTTGCGCACAAAAGTGTTCTCGTCGTTTGATAAACTTAAGATTGAGCCCCTGTAGTCACTTGGACTATTTTAACGATGTCTTCAATTACTTTTCGAGGACAGCAAGAGCCAGTCCCTCAAGAAGCCTATGGACTGTATGCAGGAGCGATCTTAATATCTTAAATATCTTAATTTGTGTTCCGAAGATGAACGAAGGTCTTACGGGGTTGGAACAACATGAGGGTGAGTAAATACTGACAGAATTTTCATTTTTGGGTGAACTAACCCTTTAATACAGTAGTCCAGACATTAGAAAAATATAAGTCTACACATGCATTTTATATTTAATATGAGAAAAATACAGATGCGTTAGGGGCATGACTAAACATTTTTAACTTTTAGGAAGCAAAATATTGAATATAGCGAAAAGAGCAATAAAATAATAATAGCATAATTTTACATGTTAGTTTTTCCGTGAGCGTGAATTAAACCCTGGGATGGATCATGAGCAAAATCATTACAGAATGCTTATTGGAGAGAGGAACGTGCTTTGGATCCACTTCAGGCTTTGATCACATCCCCCTCAGCAGGGTGAACACATCTTGTCTTTCTTTACTTAAGACCTATTGAAACTAAAATTAGACATTACACTATTTGAGAAATTAAAGCCTATTTACGGCCTTAAAATTACGAAAAGTGAATTAAAGACAGCAAGGACAAACGGGAACCCTGCAATAGGTGGTTTGCAGTCATGTGATTGTGTTGACGCGCGGAATGCAGATGGAGGGCAAGGAGTGAAGAGTGCAATGGACGAGATGGAGGAAAATCCGTACTGTACTACTTTAGACACTATTATAAGAGAAATATATAAACAGAAAATCGAAACATGTTGGACGTGATCCATACGTTATAAAGGACCGATTTTCAACTAATTGAGAGATTTGCCTGCCATCGAGGCTGTAGATATCAGCAACTAACTCGTCTTACAGACATACTTTGACTTTACAAAGTTTAGAAACTGGTATGTTACAAAAACAGCCACATAAGTGTATTTAAACACCTGCATAATGTAATTATAAGCCACATAAATAATGTATTAACTCACATTTGACGAAGTGATCACTGCATACACACACAGGCATTTTCCCATTCGGTTCCTCCCGACCGCAGACTTAGGTTTGCAAGGCATTTCTCCCAGTGTTTTTCTGTAAATTTCTTGTATTTTCCCCCCTTATGAACAACAACTTTGGGCACACAATAAAAACTCCTCGTGGTTTGATCGATTTGAGCAACCATAAACGACGCAAAACATAGGCATTTTGAGTGTGTAATAGTGCTTCCTAAATATAGAAAATCACTTCCTGCCCTCCATCTGCATTTCGCGCCATGGCAAGGCAGTGGAGTGACGTCACGTGAAAACAAGCTATTAACGGATATCCGTCGTAGTGACAGAGAACTTTAAACCCTGTTTATAGACCATGGATTTAAGAAACATCTTTGGTTGTGCTTGAGGACAATATGCTGATACCCATGAAATCAGATGTTCTGCACTTTAATTCAAGTTCAAGCAAAAGAGCAAAAACATGGCAAGAAGGTTTGAAAAACGTACCATCAAACTGAGCCATTTTCTCACAGAGCTTAACCTCTCCCAAAACAGTCTTAAACTGAGGTTGGTTGACACAGGTCACAAACCAGCGAGTGACATTGGGGTAGGGCTGACGGAAACCAGGCTCTAGAACCTAGAAAGGTGAAAAATTGCACAAAACATTCAAGTGCCAATTTAAAAGCGAAATATTAAAATCACTGTAAAGCTGCTTTGAAACAATCTGTATTGTATAAAACACTACAGAAATAATGGAGACTTGACTTAATTATGCAACTGATTACCCAATCACTAATACAAGATATTATCTAATGCAAGCAGGTTCTGATTAATAGACTGTAGCTTTATAAATTACACTTGCTGTCAATTATCATTAGAATGTCATCAGATGGGTGAGAAACAAATGAGTATGGGGCGTAACAATAGATTGTTACATCAGGACATAATAATGTGAGTGACGATATCAGTGATTAAAAAGATAGGAGTTGAGTTTGTTTTATACAAGATTCAGTTTACTGTATTTATAAGATAAAGTTCACTTCAAAATTAAAACTCATGTACTCAACCTTATTCAAACCTAAAAGATCTGTTTATCTTCCAAACATTTTTTTTTATGAAACCTGGGAGATTTCTGGCCCTCCATTTAATGACTATTCCCCTAAAATTTGAAAGATCCAAAAAGGTCATAAAAGCCATCATAAAAAAGGGGTTCAATTCAAGTCTTTTGAAGAGATGATCACTTTATCTGAAGAACAGATTTACAATGCACATACTGTAGTAAATGTACATGCATGATGTGTGAATGACATGGGTTAACAAATTGCATTAAAAATGGATCGGTGAACATATTTTTACATGCTGCGATTAGCAAAACATCACAACATAAAAATGCGACGACAAGTATGGTTATGCGCAATAGAGTTGGCTTTATCCAAAGCTCAGCTTACTGTATTTGAGGTAAAATTCAACCAAAAATGTAAATTCTGTCATATACTAAACCCCTAAGTCCTTGCAAACCTATAATTTATTATAACTCCGACACATTTTGATCTATTTTTTTTTGTATAGCAGCAAAATATACTTAAAATACTCAGTCACATACAGACTTGAGTATGAAAAAATAAACTGTTGAATGTGTGGACAAGGACCAGGCCCATTCAAGAACACCCCATAATACATTTAACTTTTAGAAGTAATAATAAACATTAATAATAAAGAAACCTCTTTATTTTGGCTAAAAGTATTATAATAGTATTTTAAGTTATCGCAATAGTATCGTACTATGTTTAGAGTGACCACTAAAATAGACAAATAACCAGTTGTCCATAAATTAAAAAAATGAAAAGAAACACTAAACAATACAATAGAAATAATTTTAGAATTAAATCTTAAAAACAAAAATCATAATTTCCAACAGAAACTTGATCACTGATAACAGATGAACCAATATGGACCCAATTTGTTGCGCATCCCTAATATAAAAGACCTGAATCCAGCTGAGATTTTCATGACACCCTGTAGAGTGACTCACCTGTTTGTAGAGCCAGAGCAGAGAGCAGACAACGGTGATGTCAGCCAGACTGACTCTCTCCCCAACAAGGAAAGTGTGAGTTTTTAAGTGTTGATTCAGGACGGCAAGGACTCGTTTCACCTCTTCCTTGGCCTGTTCTGTGGCCTGCATAAAAAACGAAAGTCTTACAAAACATTCAATACACTTCCTGAAAGATAAATGCACTACATCTAGGGCTGCAACAACTAATCGATAAAATCGAAAAAAAAATTGTCATTATCGATTAGTTAGTCTGCTTACATCACGGGGACATTTACTGGTGATTGGTTAAAAACAGGCCTGTCATGATGCTCCAAGTCTTACAAGCACTTCATGAGGCACACGCGCACATGTAAGGTCTCCGCGGCTCTGCAGTGCATGCGCGCTACATGGTTTGGAGCAGTCTCTTGTGTCCCGCATGCGCACTCTAGATTCCTGGAGTTTTAATTAATTATCAGGAAGCTGCTATCAATATGCGGGTGACTCCCGGAACTTCTGGGAGACGTGGGATGTCAATTTTGTCTCAAGCATCAGGTTGGGGAATCAGTTCGCTCGCAACATAAGAGATGGATTAAAATAGCGCTACCGCAGAAATACGTTAAAGTAAAACGGTGTTTACAAAGTGAGGCACTAAATATAAAGGCAGTTAAAGAGTAACTAAACACTTATCCAACTTTTTTTAGTTAATGATCTATAATAATAGATCTTTATTAATACCAGTCATTGATTTGAGTAACTTTTTTGGCATTTGTTTATAAAGTGTTCTATTTCTACAATATATGTTGTAAAAACGTCTTAGTGCTGCCCTCTTCAGGTTGAACGGAGGCTACTGCAGTTGAATTTTCCTATTGGATGGTTGCGGTAGTACGTGACGCAGCGGTTGTTGGTGACGTAGGCAAGTTCCATACAAAGAGATGCGTCTCAGGTGCACGCCCCCCTCCGCTGGGCTTTGCCCACTTTTCCAGCATTTTTCAAATATTGCCAGTGGGTGGAGTCAGGCTCTGACCAGGGGTTTAGTTACCCTTTAATAACAATAGCAATAAAAGATTTGCTTGTTTTTTAGTCACTGTACTCGGTGGTTTTCAGTGAATGCTTGTGCACTAATGCATCATTTTTCCTGTCCTTTTAATCAAGTCTGTTAGCTTGCTGCGTACCTTAAGCTGCGTTTTTTAAGTTAAAGGTGCAATATGTAATAATTTTGAGTATCTATTCACAGAAATGCAATGACATCCATAACTATGTTTACAGTGGTGTATAAAGAACTTAATAAACCATAACGTTTTTACTACCTTAGAATGAGAGATTTATATCTACATAACCGCAGGCACCCCCTTCTATGAAGGTCGACATATTGAGTCGCCATCTTTCTACTTTAGCCGTCAGCGAACAAACAGCGCTGCAGAACCACCTCAGCCACAGTAACAGCTTATATTAGCCAGCTAAACTTTTACTACCCTGTTAGAAAATATGTAGTGACATTGTTTCATGTGGTTCTTCTCCCTCGCTGTATTATGAGCTTGCTATGTGGGGAGAAATGTGCTGCTGGTTACGTTTGTGAGACAATCAGCTGATTACTATTATTATATTATAGATTAAGACCCTTGATTCTCACCTGACTATGGCTTTGTAAACTTTATCTATGATGTGGTTTATAATGGACTGTGGTACAGAAACAGTGACAATGTTACACACTCTTGGCTTACTCTGGCCATCCTCTGCTGTCTCAGACGACAATATGTTTGTCCCATTTTAGCCATTACCATTAAAATAATGTAAATGTTGATATTAGTAAAACTCAATGTGTGGCTTTTGCAATTTTTAAAGTACACTTTAACACAAATACACTGATTTTGGGTTTTTAGTTAATTAAATCAAATTGAATTTATCCATTTAATAGAAAAGAAATCTCAATTGATCGATTATCAAAATAATAGTTAGTTGCAGCCCTAATTATATGAACAGATATACAACGCTCACCTGTTTGTTGAACTGCATGATACCTAAGGTGGGGAACACCCAGGCACTAGCAGGAGGGATGATCTCAGAATCAGCAAAACTGACCCACTGCAGCACCTGGGCACTGGCCTGGGGTGTGCTGCCACGAAGGGCGTCACTGCTCACTGTCGGGACACACATCAGCATTGGTGGTGTGCAATAAAAAGAAGAAAACATAATGGGCTCACTTACAATTGGCCACTTCATGCATGAAGACCTGGGGTCTCATTTATAAAGATGTGCATATTATAATCCTAATTGTCAATTCATTCAGTTAACGTACACCCTGAAATTAAATTAATTCAGACTGCAGACTAAGCAACGTAATTGTACAATTATAACATAGTACAGACATGATCTAAATTCTATAATGTCCTTAAACATAATGCGTCAGGCCATAAACTGACAAAGTGCGCATCCAGCGTGCGATACCTTAAGTTGTCATAGACGTGACGCTGCACATCTCATCCGGTGCAACCCCCTTTATATTATTGGCACGATAAAAAAAATAAAAAAAACATGTGACAGCCATGGGCTGAACACAAGTTACCAGTAATATCCATCGAGCCAATGAACTTGTTGCCCGAAACACATCAACAAGAAAGAATGAAGGCTACCCTGTAATACAACTGCAATCATGCGATACAAAATGACCACCTCGATGCTCCCTCTGCATGTATAATTCTGTATCAACAACGCAGAAGTATAAATGAAAACCAACGCATAGTATATAGCGTAAAGGCTCCGCCATAGGTCTGACGCAAAAGTATAAATCAGCCTGAAATCTCTTGCGTATGCAATCTGCACCATAGAACTAGCTTAAAACAGACGATCAGAAGATTAAATACAACCCGAAACAAAAACAAAAAAACAGACCAGGCTACTATTAGGCATGTTAAAGAGACAGGTGTCTATTTGGGATTAAATTTACGGTATGCAAAATACAATTCTCCCAAAATGGTAAAAAAATAAAGGTGTGAGAGAATGTTATATCAGCTCCTGGCTACCAGATGATGATACTGAGGCACGCAACTTCACAGATACGGTGCGCCACAAATCAGCATCTCTCTTCAACAAGCCGCAAAATGGCCACGAATGAAACTCAACATTCAGCAGCCTGCCTAAATCAATAAAATGAGGTGAACACGAAATTCTCCGACCAGAGCTAATGCCGCTCTCTCCAATTGCAGCCACTGCTCTTGAAATTAGATAAATAAAATGCATTTGGGCAAGTGGAAACGGAATTTTTTTTATCAAACCGGATAACTTATCCAATAAAAGAGAATGCATGAAGAGGCCAAGTGTAAATATGCACTATGAAGCTTACTTACAGTAGTGAGCAATGGCATTGCTCTCAAACAGACAGAAGCCATCATCACCCTGGTAAGCAGGAACCTAAAATTGTAAAAACCACAACAACGAATTAATTCAACATGAAGAACATATGCAAAAAAAAAAAAAAGAAAAAAGAAAGAAAGGAACACTGACCTTGCCCAAGGGAAAATTGCTAAGGAAAGCAGGGGATCGGTTCGTCTGCCCAAAGGTGAAGGCAGGGGGGGCGCTTGAAATCTTCAGACGAGCCCCACTGTACTGGGCAGCAATCTGAGCCTTAAAGGCCCTCCAGTTTTCTGGGTATGTGTAGAGAGTCTGCAAAAACAAGGTTTGAAATCAGATAGCTTAAGTTAATGCAGCTTGTTCGGCCTCCATCATCTATTAGAGAGAGTTAAAACACAAGCTGTCCCCTTCATTTAGACCATTCATAGAGCATTACACAGCACTTTCCACAAGCTGATGCAGCTGACAGTGAATTCCCTGCAATAAAATTACTTCACTGGTAGTAAACAATGTTTGAATAATCAAATAGGGGGTTGCTAGTGGCAGAACTAACAAACCAGATGGTGTTGCAGTGACATTTATTTGTAAACTATTTGTTATTGTTAATCTTTTAAACCTCTGATTGAGATTTTAAAGAGTCTGAAAATGTTTGACACGAACACTAAATTTCTGAATATGACGTGTAAATAGTTAAAACGGAAAACGTTTTACTTTTTCTTACTTGCACAATGAATGCATAACTATAACTGACTACGGTTTCTACTATATCACACTGGTCATTTATCCTCTTGACCTTTACAAAATGCAAGTAAAACTACAAACATGACATTCTCATTTTTACAAAATGAATTAAGCGGAGAATGAGGGGCAATGGAAGGAAAGACAAGGGAAACGTGGCACAAAGAACGCAGTGCTGTACTTCTGCCCGTCATCACACTAACCACCTTATAAAGGGGTGTGGGGAGTATTTACAACTAAAATAATCATCCTAACAGCTTCATGAGAGACTACAAAATAATACGGTATGGAAACAACGTACAAAGATATAAGGATTAGAGTGATTGGGGTATGATTGTGGAGAGAGATGTGCTGTAATAAGGCATATAAGGGTTTTCTCCCATCTTACTCACCCCTGCCGCCATCTTCAGGACTAGAGAAAGGAGGAACGAGTTGCGCGGTGCTGACGTATAGGCCCGTCCAGGCGCAGAAATAATACGTCATGAAGGCGTGAAAGTGAGAGCTGGACGACGTTTTTTTTCTGGTTTTCTCTTTATAAAATGTAATCTGAAATTGTCGCTGAACGATTTATTTATTTTTGACAGCAGCCATATTATATCTTTTTTTTACTTCTATATTTTCTTGTTTTGCATTACAAAATTCATTCAAAAGAACAAGAATTTGTTCTCAACACTTTGCCTAGATTTGATGTTTCTCATACTGTAAAATCGCATAAACTCATAAATAATAGTATGAATGACACATTTCTTAAGAACTATGAAATGTTTCCTTAACTATGAAATAACTTTTTCCTTGTTCTTTGTATTTCAGATGCAGATGTTTGTTTCTTATTTGCAATAAGGGGAAATTATATTTCGATGTTGTTGTTGTTTTTTTATAAAAATCCTGTATTTATTATTCTAACAAAGTATTGAAATTAAATCATCTAATGACGGATCCATCCACACATCTGCTTTTGTAATCCAGTGGAAAAATACAGGCTTGGAATACCAAGGTGAGAAAAAAAAATATTAAAACTTATTTGGAATTCAAAATACTTTCGTATCAATAACAGCCTAGTACTCTCACCTGAAAACAAATGACCATGTTTAAACCCAATCTACAGATTTCCTTGCAAATCAAAATGTAAATAAAAAAGTCTATAGATTCTGTCTAGGCCTGCATGCCTAACTTATTTATTGAACTACATGTAAAATCATATTTAATGGACTTAAATACACTTGCTCAGATATTTTTGTTGAAAATGAATTTCTGTGAATGGACCCCGTTTTGAGATTTAATTTTAATGTTGTGCAACATTAAATATGATCAAGTTTGTCATTTTGGGTGGGATGTTGCAATTTTCTTTCTAACTAAACATGTTGACAATTTAAGAAAAAAAATATATTAAAAAGTAAAATACTTAAAGTTATAAGTAGTTTCAGAAAAGCTGTGAGCTTTTGTGTGACAGGCATGATATGAGGTTTCAATAGCTGATATTTTCCTGTCAAAATTGTTGCTATGATATGTTGTAATTAAAGTGGTGTGGAATCAAAATATTAGCAAAAATAATCGATGTACACTGTGTAATATGTATTAAGTAAAGTAAATATCTTTGCTTAATATGAAACAATATCAAAATAGACAACAAAACAGACACGGTAGAGATACGGTCAAAATTGTATGAGTGCTGTATTACAAAAGAATATCGAACAAAAGGCTGGCTAGCATTTACAAAAAATAATTCTAAAAATGACCTTATATAATAATGAGATTGAATAACTTCTAAAAACAACGTGATGAATGACTCCTTCCAAAACGTGATTGTAAACTGCTTACAGAATCTTCCAACAGCCGGAGAACTCTATATCCCTCTTTTCTCTGCTGCCTCACTATAAATGAAATGGTACAAAATCTGTCCATCATGTAGAACCACAGCAACATTTTGGTCCCATTCGACTTGATGTTTCACAAAACAAACTGTTGTAATGGGAAAACTATAGATATACCAAAATGGGGATAAAAAGAGACCATAAAAAAATCTAAATACAGTATATACAAACTACATAGCATCCTCACACCATCAAGTTTAATATTTCCCATATTCTTGACAGAAGAATCAGCTCACAAGACCTAGAAGTATAAGAGTTACACTTTTAGACAATGGTTGGATAGCACAACATAACTTAGACATAAAATGTATAGCACAGCTAACTCCAAGCCTCTGACAGTAAACAAAGAGCTGTGACAGAATACATTTAGCATAGGAAATACATACCCAGGTAGTCATCCATTAGAGATCCAATGGCAAACTAATAAAAAAAGAACAAAAGATATGATCAAAAACAGAAGAAAATATTTGTACTACCAATATAGAATATTATTCAAGAGAAAGTGCCAGGGATTTACAATATCATTCTTATCCACTCGAGTTCCCACAATCTTCAGTCGAATTTCATCATCTTGTTGGATGACAATGTCCTGTTTAAGAAAACACATTTAAATGTTCGATATTTATTTGTACATATGAGGATTAAAAAATCCTTTCAACAAAGATTTCTTATCGGTGATTTATAGTCTTACCTCATCAACTGTCTTATAGCATGGAGGATTTGAGTTTGGGTCAAACTCCATCTCAGAGGGAATAGACTGGACATAGAAATATCACAGATATAAGACAACTACAAGTGACACTGAATATTAACTTTTTTTTATGTTCATGGAAAACCTACATGACGAGAAATGAAGCAGGACATGGGGCCAATTTCTGTAAAGAGCCCGACCTGGAGAAAGAAAGAAAAAATACAGTACTGAAGACTATAAAAAAAATCAGTAGCAGGGACAATGAGATGTATTAATACTGTACAAATGATCACTGTGCATGCAAGTTATTTTTACCACATTGAGTCACACTGGAGTAGGATACGTGAACTAATGAATATCCAAAATTAATCAAGCACTAGAAGACAATAAAAATGGACTCGTACTTTGTTAACTTGAGTGACAACAGCATCCACAACTTCCCCCTTGAAGGGACGGAATACAATGGCTTTGTATTTGACGGGATACAGCACAAAACCTCTGCCAGGCTGTATTACACCTGCTCCAATATTATCGATTGTGGTTACTGCAATAACAAAGCCATACCTGTGAAACAAAAGAGAGACATTAGAATCTCATATTTCATAATATTCATTACTTGAAGAATTAAGTTCTCAACAAGATCTCAAACCCTTCTGTTGGACTTACTTTCCTGTACATGTTCCCTCCACCTCAGTGAACAGTTTCTGCTTTACTGTGTTCAAAAGGTTAGGTCCAAAGTATCTTGGATGGAGGAGAATCTCATGCTCCAAAGAGATCTATTGTGATGGTTATTGAGAAAAAAACAACAAGCTACATGTCATTAAGGTAATGAATGTACATATAAGTTAACGCTACAAACAGAATCGGTTTAAATAAACTCACTGTATTAACAATAACATGTTAGACTGACTTTGACTTTTAATAAATTACGGCAAGTAAATATATCAACACTATATTCACATCAAAATGACGAGACTTTTAAAACCCAGCGAGTGTGCAAAAGTTAGCCGAGACAAAACACAAAACTGAACATATGACATTCTTGGTGATGATGATGAGGTTCATGTACACCCAAATATAAAGAAATTACAGACTTACATGATAAAACATCTCTAAACGAGTTTTATCTCACAAATGTCTTAGTTTTATATTAAAAAAGCCGCAAGGATTGATTTCTGCGTGTCAAGGCGCCGACCCTCAAAAAGAACCAAGCTAAAATAGCGTTTCCGGGTGATCATGACTTCAAATTAAGAGTCACATGAAGACTTTTATGTTAAAAAAAGATGGTTTTACTTCATAAATTGTTTAACCCCTTTGGTTAAATAAATATTTTGTGAGCTATTTTGTTTTATTAAACAACTATTTACTATTTATTAAAAAACTCTGATTTATGTGATTTTATACTTTACTAGAAATAAACATCATTAAAATAGCCTACGTTTATTTAAATGCATTTCTGTCATGCTGTATAAGGGGTCCAAATGATGTTACCTCTTTAATTAATAGTTCAGTCCACAATTCCATATATTTCCACAAATGCTACGTTTTATGTAATTAAAACTAGCTAATAACTAAAATAATGTTTACATATTGATTGAAAGGCCTACACCTTTTTAGGCGAGTTAGACGTTTGATGTGTTTGAACTAGATTATTTTAATGCTAAGTTAATTTTATTTATTTATTTATTCATTTATAACATTTAATTGATCTCACAGCAAACATATTTTTCAATATTTTACTTCTAAAAAGTGCATCAGTACTCATATATTGCAAAACATGTTTTGAATGGCAATGTTTGCTGCGCATATAACATATAACAAAGTGATATATTCATTCTAAAAGTATTTTAACATAACGGTAGCCTAAAGGTAGAATTTCATCAGCAATCACTCATTTTGTTGTTTCCACAAAATCAAGATTTTTACTTGATTTAATCCATTTTAAAAGGGCTACTTTGTCTCGAGAATCTTGTTCTCTGACACACAGAATGCAAGACAAAACTTGAACACAAGATGTCACCATAATTCCAAACATATTCAACGTGTAGCCAGTGATGGGATTTACAGTTTTTCTCAATCGTTTTGGCTCAGTCAAATGTCGATATTTGTTCTCAAAACAATAAGTTTGAACGGTTAGATACTTGATCACATCATATTTTAATTTCTTATGGATTTGATTTAAGCAAATTGCTTGAGTTTTTGGCACATGTGTGCAAGAGAGTACCAATCTAATTTGCAATGCGTGTTGAAACTGATGAGTTTATTCTCAAACTCTTCACAAATTCTAAACATTATTTCATCATGTGAGCCTTCACATGAAAGATGATCGTGCATGTATGACATTGAATGTTTGTAACCTGCTAAATTGGCAACTGGCCTGTCGTTGTAATGAAATGGCAATCACAATTTTACCATCAACCAATCAGGTTTGGAAACAGGCAGGCGGTTACGGAGTTTGTCCAGCAGGATCAACATCACAACTCTAAACAGCAACATCAGATTATTTTTGTACAATGTGTTATATAAGCTGAAAGTTCACAGTTGCTTGTCATGGAAGAATAGCTATGAATAGGGGAAGACATAAGAGTGTGTAAAAATGAACAAGCAACTGTGCATTTTCAGTTTAGGTAACACATTTGTACAAAAATAAATGCACTGTATAAATCAGTCCCTCTTTATATTGGTTGTCTTTAACCACCATTTACTAAAATTCAAATTAATGATACAATGCACATATTATGTACATATATATATATTAAATTTACTAAAAATTACTGAAATCTGTATTTAAAAAGCATTTAGCATTCAGCTAGACAAAACAGACATTTTTGTATAAAACAGACAGTGTCAACTGAAGAGTAGAAATATGAAATTTGTATATTTCATAGTAAAAACAAACAAACAAAAAAACATAAAAATATTGACCACTACAGCTGATACATTTTGACCAGTACACATGATGACAAAAATACTTCTTATTTTGGGGGGCATTGGCCAATTTACTTTCTCACTAGGTTTTGAAGCATGAATTAAATTTGTTGGGTAAGTTATATTTTGCAGACATGCCATAGAGTGCCAGCAAACAGTTGTGACATTTACACGTATACATGCAGCAAAGTTGTGACATGTTGTGTACACTTGCACTTTAAGGAATGTTAAGACTGTTTCGAAAGATGTGCCAAAGCGATTGAGAAAAAACTGTAAAGTGCTTTCTATCAGAGCAAGCAGACCGAGTGCAGTTTGCCTATAGGTTTGCCAAGGAACAAAACTAAAATATGTGTCTAATATGAGGACATCCTGAAAGTATACTTCCAGTTTGTTTCTATTCTGTTGCTTTAATATAGCAAGTTTTAAAAGCTTCTCTTTCACAAGCAAATAAAAGCAAATGCGGTGGAGTGCTATAGATCAGACTGTCTCACTATTGTTGCTGAGGCAGGTCAGATACCCGAGGACTAAAGCCATGCATGCTGATGAGCATGGGCAGATGTCCACACATATCTGAGCATGGTGGATGGGGTTTGCATGATGCATAGTCCAAATCGAAGACGGTCCTTGGGGACTTCTTCCTGTTGTCCGCACCACATTCTCGAAGAGAGCTGGCACTCATTGCATTAACCTTGATATTAAGAGAGAGAGAGAGAGAGAGAGAGAGAGAGAGAGAGAGAGAGAGAGAGAGAGAGAGAGAGAGAGAGAGAGAGAGAGAGAGAGAGAGAGAGAGAGAGAATGCTTGCAGATGTCCTCACAGTCACAAGTTCATGGCCTTCATGTTGTGGATTCATTTAAATCAAACCCTTATACAGCAAGTTATCAAGTTATACAGCAATTTCTCATTTCAGATTGGTGCTATCTTAACTTCCAATTCAAAATGCCTTAAAAGGATAGTTCACCCACAAATTATGGGACTTACTCAACCTCGGGTTGTTCTCAACCTGCATGAAGTTCTTTCTTCTGCTCAGCATAAACAAAGATATGTTGAAGAATGTTGGTAACCAAATGGGTTTTGGTCCCCATTGACTTCCATAGTTTTTTTGGGGAGTTCTATACAGAAGTTAATGGGACCAGCAACAGTCGGTTTTCAACATTTTTTAAAACATCTTCTCTTTATGTTCAGCAGAAGAACGAACTTCGTGCAGGTTTAGAAGGATGAGTAATGAGAAATTTTGAGAGAACTATGCCTTTAAGGCAGTATTTGACAGATATATAAGATAGATATATTAAAGAGATAGTTCACTTTAAAATTGATTTTTGGTATGCTTTTAATTTACATCAAGGGCATCCGAGATGTAGGTGTCTTTTTTTCCGCAGTAGTTTCAATTTTGATATTTTTAGGTCAAACCGTTCTTGTCTGTCAGTCATATAATGGAGGTCTATGGTCACCACCTCAAAGAGCATGCACAGAGAAGTCCAAATTATACATGATTTAATGACTCGTAAATGTAAGTACACATTGATGGCCTAAGACACGAAACGAGCGGTTTGTGTGAGAAAAGTATTTATATCGTTTTTATCTCAAGTTACCACAGTCACAAAACGCCTGCGCCCTCAGATCACTTGGACGTGGTTGTGATTACAAGAGGTAAAAGCGATATAAATAATGTTCGTTTTCTCACACAAACCGCTCGTTTCGTGTCTTAGGCCATCAATGTGTACTCACATTTACGAGTCATTAAATCATGTTTAATTTGGACTTCTCTCTGCATGCTCTTTGAGGTGGTGACCACCTCCATTATATGACTGACTGACATACAAGAACTGTTTGACCTAAAAATATCAAAATTGAAAATACTGTGGAAACAAAGACACCTACATCATGGATGCCCTTGAGGTAAGCTAAAACATATCAAAAATAATTTCAAAGTGAACTATCCCTTTAAGATGATATTTTACAGATATAAAGGCATTTGGGCAAGCTCTGTGGAACTAATAATAGACAGGTCTACATAGAAAAGTATATTTTTGCATTTATTTCTTTACATAAGTATTGCTGAAGAACATACTCACTTAATCACTTTCTTTGAACACATGTAAGCAAACCTACAATTGTTGTTTATTCCCCTTTCATTGTGCAACATGTGTTTCGACCAACACGCTGTGTTCAGATATATTTCTCTTGTGTCGCTTTTGTTTTTTTGAAAGCAAAGCCCTTCTCCAGTGTTGATCCGAGTGCTCTCAGAGCCGATGGAAAGAAAACCCCAGTTCCTGAGCTCCAGCTCACTCCTTTCCTTCCCCCTCTCCCCCTGCTCTCGCCAAAGGTAGCTTTCAGATGCAAAACAAGCGGACATATGGAGAGGAGGTCTTTCTCCAGCCCTCCTAAAGATTCAGATTGTATGACAAATCACGTCCACCACCACCCTCCCAACCCCACACAGAATCTGCAGACAACAGCTTCATTAGAGTGAAAGAAGGAGTTTTTGCAGCTTTGTCGAGTCAAGCTCAGACTTCTTTCCCTTCTCAATTACTCCATTGTTGGCTGGAGATTCAAGTTATTGCACTCAAAACCATATGGCTGATTTGAACACCTACAAGTGATGCCATCACCCGAACAACCCACGTTTCAGGGGGGGATGCACATGCCACATCTAGAAATAGAAATAGACTGCCATGGCACGTTTTTTCTTTAACAAATGGATGTGTTGACTTGCAGTCCGGCAGGACTACTAAGTGAAAAGCCGAATGCGTGGAACAGTCTGGCGGCGAGGTCAGGTGTATGGACTTATCATTAGTCAGGGAATCGCTGTGTACTTCCTCCCTTTTACGGTGATGTGGCTTGTGCAAAGCTTCTTCTCATTTTACCAAAGAGTTGCCCTGGTTACTTTCAAATATAAAGTCTTTAGAGACACAGCTCTCATTGTTAGCACTGATGCTGGGTAAACTAGAGGTAAATTATGCACTTGCACAAACACACGAAGACAAGTGAATGCCCCACCGTAGGGTTTGTATTTAGAATTGGACGTCTGATTGATAGTACTAGGTTCACGAACTGGTACATTATGTGTCTGACTCACAAAGACAGCCGAAAATTTACATTCACATAGCTTGTAATGAGATTCCATTGCATTTTGATAATGGCACCTGTTCTGAAATCTTGTATGCACACAAAAACATATTCCAGGTATATCTGGCAAACAAGTTTGAAACCATTAAAATATTTTCAAGGTTTGTTATCACAACATTTTTTTTTTCTTTTGTCAAATCAACTTAAATTATTTATTTAGTTGAGATAACTTATTATTTTGAGTTTCTGATGATTAAATTAATCTGCTTTATTGTATTAACTCACTTTTTCCAGTTCAATCAACTTAAACTTTTAAGGAAACCAGGTTACTTACTTTTTTAAGTTAAACCAACAATATTTTTTTTTTACAGTTTAGGAATGTATTGTTTATGAAATGCAGCTTTCTCTTATGCATTTCAGACACATGCAGCATATATGATACAAAATCTGTAAAATGTCCAAATAATAATAATTATTATTACTATTATGCTTTTTAAAATATTATTAAGAAAGAAAGAAAGAAAGAAAGAAAGAAAGAAAGAAAGAAAGAAAGAAAGAAAGAAAGAAAGAAAGAAAGAAAGAAAGAAAGAAAGAAAGAAAGAAAGAAAGAAAGAAAGAAAGAAAGAAAGAAAGAAAGAAATTAGATGTGCAATATTAATATTACACTTTTTAGTAGTAGTAGTAGTGCAGTTAATTAAAATATTGAGTTGGATTAAGTATAGATTTTTAGGCTTTATTAAAACTTCAAGAATATTACATAGTGACAAAGCATGCTGCATGTCTTAAACCATTGTGCAAGCCTAGAATTTATTTGCAGTCTCTTCTTGCACAAGGCATGAGGGGCTGATTTTCTTATTCGGGGTGTGGTATCCCCGTACAATTGAAGCACTGGAGTAAGGAATTAATTATCATTCAAAAGTAATGGCCCTATTCTGCCCTGCTTGAATCCTGAAGAAGGAAGAAAAGGTCCTGTGGCCCCGATCCTGCCGCAGCGCCAGGGGAAAGGATTATTCCGGGGATTACCATGTGAAAACTTCTATCGGACTTTCTGACTCAAAGATCTTTTGCCAACAGTAATCGCGTTAATACCCGGGGATTAATGCTGGGCCAAATGCAAAATTGAATTTTAATTCGAATTGCATAAATAGATATAAAATAAATTAAAAGACTATTCAAGCGTGTTCTGTGCCTCACACGTCACATGCCAATCCAAGACGGGTCGAACAAGACCAATGCACCTTTCACTTCTTGTGGTGTGCTTCACACCTGTCATGCAAATCTTTCACGTTTTAATACTGCTCTCTTTCTTTTTCCCTTTTTAATGTTGCATTAAGCCATTGTGCATTGAAATATCAGTTCCATTCATGCCGCATATTTAAGTTTACTCGCAGCAGACCCTCATCCACGCGCGTTGCATCGCTTTCTTTTTAAAATGTGCAGTGTGCATGATTGTTTTGGGGTTCGGATCAGACCCTCTTTAAGTAATTCAGTTGTTTCATTTTCTCACGTGTTTCTGCTATTGAAATGCAATCAGGTCTCGTGCACTTGTGCCTAATCCTGTCAAAATCTCCTTGGCAACATCTCTCAGCTGTGGGCAAAACCCTTCTTCCTCCCCACCGCCCCTTTCGGGGGGGCTGAGTCTGACACATCCATCACTTTGGTGGAAATAAGTAATGTTAAGTAACATTGTAAAACAATAACTTTTTTATGACTTTATAAGAGCAATAAGTACAAGGTCCAGACCAGATCACTAATGCTCTGACTGGAAGCAAAATAGTCATTCAAGCTGTTTTCTCTCTTTGAAGTTATTACTGACAGGTTGGTGTTGTAATAGTAAAATCGATCTCCCCCATCACCCCAGTCTGGACAGAGTGACCAGAGGGGTTTTAAAACGCATGCATTCGCAAAAGCGTAAAAAGAAAAGAAAGAATGTATTTATATATATATAGCTATATATATATATATATATATATATATATATATATATATATATATATATATATATATATCAACGATGTGTGTGCGTATATATGTGTCTATGTATGTATTTATTTTCTTTATATGCAGTGATGTGCTGCTGTGCTGTCAAATCGATGAATCACGATTAATCGCATCTAACATAACATTTGTGTTTAAATAGTTTAGGCTAACTGTGTGTATTTACATGCACGTACAAATGCAAGCACATATTATATAAACACACATTTTAAAATGTTATTTTAATGTAAAATACAGTGGGAGATTGTAATACCTACCTTTTTAAATAACATACAATTTTATTTAGCAGTACCTAGTAGTTAATTTGTAGCTCATTTATTTCCAGAATTCCTTCCACTTATCAACACGACCTATTTTATGTTTATTTTTATGATTGCATATAGGCATTAGACACACGCACATATAAACACAAATGCGATTAATCGCGATTGATCGATTTGACAGAATAAAATAGCCTAGCATTATACTAGTCTAAATGTAATATTTGCATTTTCCAATGGAAAAAAAAACAGCCTCGGGTCACTCAGAAGTTCACTACATCTTCATGAGTCCATGTTAGTTTATGTAGCCTATCTAAATAAAATGATGCATCTCCACTTGTGCTTCACCTCATGCCAGCGAAAGCACAAACGTGCCTCAGAAGCGGGGTGTTTTTGTTCACGCTGGGACTATTTGAATAAGAATAATGCTATTGGAGTGTCGCAGGCCGAGAAAAATGAGTGACAAAAGCTCAGAGGCGCAGAATTTGGACGGGGGACAAGCCGTATAGAGCTGAAAAGAAGAGAGAGGAGAGGCGCACAATGGAACAATTCACCTTATAATCGCTTTGATATATCATACATGCCTCAAGACTCTAAACATTGTGTAATTATTTATAAATGACTGTGCCCCTATCGCCATAATACCGCACGGAGAAAGGCGCCGCAGGTCTCTCCCCAAACTATTTCTAAATAGTGCCCGTTCATTTTTTTTCCAAAGAGGGGCGAGTTGCTTGCAATTGAATAAATTGAATAATTAATGAACAATTGTACGGCTGTCTCATAAAGATGTCTTTAAATAAAACTTAAGGCTCTGGGCACAGCGGAGGAGTTTGATTGAACTGCATCTTTCACCTCGAGAGTTATAACTCAAGATGCGTGCATCAGGCAGGGGGGAGAGAAGTCAAATATAGGCAACACTAAATCCTTATACACTAAAACGTTATTTAAATGAAAAATACAGTAAAATATTGTAATTTACCAACATAGAAATAAGAAAAATATTTTAAGTATTTAAATGTATGAATTAAAGTAAAACAAAACATTACGATAGCTAAAATGTTAAAATATTGTTTTTTTAGTAAAACGAACGAATATGGAAAATCATTAATTTCCATAATTATTTCCTCTTGCCAATACATTTGAATTTTAGTTTTTTTCTTTCACACTCTAAAAAAAGTTGCTGCCTAAAATACCCTAAAGTCAGCTTGGATGTTTCTTTTCAACCTAAATTACATTGAACTGACATTTAAAATTGGTTGAATCTAGTTGTAGTTATAACTTATAAAAAAGTTTAAATAAATTGCTTATTTTAAAGCAATGTAAAGTAAGAGGTCATAAACTTTTGATCATTTTTTTTTACAGTTATGCACATTGCAGTAGTTGCATGTTTAGTTACCATTTTTGTATTGCCACGTGTGTTACACTTATGCTTTGTTTGTCTATCACAGCTGGCAAGAGGCAAATTCTGATTAACTTTAGTCATCACATCGTAACATTCAGTAAAACATAATATAGGCTACATAAACAATATATATATATATATATATATATATATATACAATAGCCTACAAAACTGTTTGTAGCCTATAGAAGTATTAAAATATAGCCTATAGGTAAATAATTTTACACGTTTTACCTAGGCTATAGGTAATGTGTAGAATGAAAATGAGCTGAAACGTTCACATTTATAATTTGGCATCAAATCAAAACAATTGTGTAAGTTTGTCAAATAAAATTTTAAAGAGCTATGCGTTCAAAATACAAAAATTGTCTTCTAGCCTCGGGCCACTTCGTGTTATCTCTTCTTTTCAATTTCCTCCAGAGATTTAAGTTAAATTGGGCTTGGTTCATGCTGGACAGATAGCAACAGCTCTGCTCGCGTGGCTTGGCGGCTCTCCGGCTCTCTGATTGGCCAGCGGTGATTACAGGCACGCTTCAGAGGGCGAACAAACAACGGGCATAAATTATGTTAATGAGATGGTCGTGCGGCACGGGGCAGACCTGATGCAAACCATTCATTCATCCTTCACAAAAATTCCAAAGCGAGGAGGGCACGTCCATTGTCTCACCAGGATATATAAGGTAGGTGAGGCCAGTCGTGTGCCAAGCTCACAAGCTCACACGAGCTGATTGAGGGGTAAGAGCAAGACAGACGCGTGCCTTTAACTTCAACACAAACTATCTGCAGGACTCTGCAACACCTCAAACACCCAGTTCCATCTCCCAGCCCACATAAGGTGCGTATTTGCAGCCCAAAACACCCTCGTTGCTGCACGCAGAGAATTTGGAATTACTTTCCACGACTGTTTTTTTACTGGTGCATTCCTAACTTTTTTTTAATACATATATCTCCAGGTTATCAACAATGGAAACTGTCTACTCCGACATGGACACCTCAAGCTGTTACTCCTTTACGCACACCGATGATGAAGACTCGGGCAGCAGCCTCCACCCCGCGTCCCCCGCGTCCTCCTGCGGCAAGCCACCTGCGTCTCCAACCGAGCTGCAGCAGAAAAAGCGGCGCAGGGGGCGCGCGAGGAACGACGGCACCGTGCACGTGGTGAAGAAGAACCGCCGGATGAAGGCTAACGACCGCGAGAGGAACAGAATGCACAACCTCAACGACGCCTTGGATTCGTTGAGAAGCGTGCTGCCTGCCTTTCCCGACGACACGAAGCTGACCAAAATCGAGACTCTGCGCTTCGCTCACAACTACATCTGGGCACTTTCGGAGACCATCCGAATCGCTGACCAGCGGCAGAGCAAGTCAAGAGACCCTCCGTTGCTGCTCCCCGGACTAAGCTGCATGGGAGATGCGCCCAGCCCCGGCCGGGACTCTTGCTCCTGGCCATCCAGCGCATCCTCGTCGTCTTCATCCCCATCTTACAGCAATTCAGACCCGAGCAGCCCCGCAGCCATGGACGATTATGGATATTTGCAAACCGATGTAGTTTACAGCTACACCAAATTCGTACCAAGCATCTATTAATGTGATCTAAGCATTCCCATGTCTGTATAGAGTTTGCAGAAGTATGTAGTGTGATATCAAAGGATGTTGCTGTTACAGTTCTATTAGAACCGAGAGCCCAGAGACAACATTAGGTATTCACTGTTTGCCTTAATGACAGTTCACAAACGAGAATGTTTTTATTTTTGTATTTTTTTTTGTACGTTTTGTTATTGATATTGATGCTTTTCCCGATATCTTCGCACTTTTTTTGCATTCCTTGGAGCATGACCTTAACCCCATGCTAGAGAAAATTATAATTTAAACCAAGACAGATTGGCCTTTGCAGTCCAAGGTGAAAAGTCAATATTACAATTTGTAGAGCGATAAAGCAGAAAAACGAGCGTGAAAATTCAGTTTCAACGCTGGGACAATAGACTGAAAGGACAAGACAAAGATCTGGCCTTATGCATTATGTATTTTGACCTGAAGAAACCTCTGCCTGACTGATCTCTCTAGTCTACAGTTAACTGTAGCTCTCTTGACTGCTTTCACATCACTTTCTTTTTTGTTTTATTTATTCAACCTGTTGCTTTCGTATACTATTGTATTTTTATTGTATATAAAGAGATTTATTCTATTATGTATTTACCTCAAAATTTAAATCTGGTGCAAACATGTTTTTGTACGAATAAATATAACGTTTTCTACAAAATATCTGTGCTTGCTTAATTGTTTGCTTCATAATGTGACGCTAATATAGACCATAAACAACTCATAGAAATGTCTGGCAACATAATGGGCATCATTGTAATGAGTGCAGCCATTGAAGCGTCACACTGGGTCACAGCGCATAAAATAACGGTTATGCAGCAGGTGCATGGATATAGATCGAGATCGTGCGCGTCATCTAATCTGTCAACCAATGCACATTTTATACACGATTGCACTCGATTGTGTCGAAACGTAACGTGAGTTCTAATCATTATGATCTCAAAGATAAAAGCTTGAATAATAATAATAATAAAAAAAATGCAAATCTTTATTGTTAAAAATGCACGAGGTGGCACAAGATCTACAGCATATATTCCGTGAAATCTACCAATTTATCTGAGTTTTGTTTGTTACTATAAATGAATTAATAAGACAGGTGGATGCAGTTCACCAAATTTGGCCTCACGCGCCAAAGCCCATAATAATGTAATAATGTAAAGTAATGACAACTCTATAAACACTAAACAAAAATAATCTGACTTTTATAATAAAATCGAAATAAATGCACGAATTATAAGGTAGTAAAAAAACATGGCTCAACTTTTTAATTTAATCAAAATTATTATGCTCCCTAAATTACTATTCTTCTAAAATAAGTTTGCATACAGTTTATTGTGTTTACATAATCGTTTTTACAGTAGTATATAAGATAAAAAATAAAAACTAATTAGCAGGCCTGTATCTAGTCTTTTTACATTATTTTTCAAACCTTTTTACAATGCATACATTAATAAAATGCAATTTACAGGCTAATCTGCGCGTTCACAGCCTAAGCCTATACATTCTACAAAACTTTACACAATTTGCCACAAATGGGGGAGAAAAAAATATTGAATTATACAAATAGAATGAATATAAACAATCGAATATAGTTTGGACCTTATGTAGTCTACACTAACTTTTGGGGGGAAATGCATATGGCTTCATGAACGTTTTTATTCTGTGCACGTTGTGCATTGTGGATCAGTTGATTTCTGAAGGGGTTCAGGTTAAATCCTCTATTTGGGAGTTCCGCATGAGGTCCAGCCAAGGCTCTTGTATCTGCACGTGTCGGGGATAGAAAAGTATAATAGCGCGTGCTGAAAGCCTTAGGGAAGGGCGCATGCCAGCTGAAACGAGAAAAGGGGGCACAGGCATGATGTTTATCACCCTCTCAAGAAGTTCATTTTACAGACCTTCAGTGCACATCAAACACTGATGAGTCGTGTGGCACATTCAAAAAGTATAAATCTGAAATGGACTTCAAAGTACAGGATCCCCCCCACCAAACCCACACACCCACACACACACACAAAATGTCTTCATTGACATTATGACTATCTCTTTGTTCTCAATCACAGAGGCATAAGCAATAAGCTTCAAACTGAAATGCACCTGCTATCTGCTATTTATTATATTGTTTAACATGTTTTACATTACTTTAAATCAGAATAAGTTCAGCAATTTTCAACTTTTTTATGTTATACAAGATTCAACTCATTTTTTTAAGTCAGTTTAATGTTAGCCTAATTTAAGTTGAAATAACTTAAACATCCAAGTTGATGTACTTCAAAATTTAAGGCAGCACTTTTTTAAATGTAGTCCAACAACACATGTGCATATTATTAGCAAGTGGCAATCTTCTGGAATTCAAAATTTCAACATGCAATACAGAAACCATAAAAGATAGTCTAAAATGGGTTATCGTGGATTTACATTTCTTTGTTGGTTAATTGATGGTTTATATTTAGTCTTTGTATGATTATTTCCTATTATCTGAACTAAAAGAATATATCAAGGATAAAAGAAAAGCCAGCAACTGAGTCTTACAGATGAGAGCTCTCCCCCTTCCCTTAGGGCTGAAAGCCTGTATCAGTGCAGAAGGGCTCACTCGGGTCACAGGTCACTCAAGGGCAGGAGACCCCTCACCTCCCAAGGAGATGGCCTCCCATGTCAACGAGCACAAAAACATCAAAACAGCCTTCATGTTTGTACAGCCATTTGCACACAGCTACATATCGCACGCCTTCAGAGGTATACACATTGTGCCTTGGGAGGTACATATACTTGACCTCACTTCTGTCAAAAATATCACTTCAGTGAAAAGTGATGGAAAGAGTATAGGGGAATGTAATGAGAAAAATCAAAACTGTCCCGGATACACATTTTCAACAGATTCCATCACATATAGAGTGTAAGACAGTAAAACAAATATGTTATTCTATTGGATTTCTATTGGTTTTCATGTCTGGTTAATTAGAAGCTGAGAAATTCTGCTGATAATAATGCATTCCAAGCTAACAAATTTATGTTTTTTGAACAAAGTATAATATTTTGAAAACGTTGCCACACTGTAAAAAATAGAATTACCTTTTGTCCAGTATACTGTGTTTTTTGAGTCACATTTATTAGGAATTGAACAACTGTGAATCTACATAAAAAGGCATGTTAGTCCAACAAAATTCTCCAAAATTAAGTTATAAAAACGTTATTTCTGAACATACTCCGAATGTCCAAAACACACAGTGTTAATTTAATTTAATTTAATTTAATTTAATTTAATTTAATTTAATTTAATTCAATTCAATTTAATTTAATTTAATTTAATTTAATTTAATTTAATTTAATTTAATTTAATTCAATTTAATTTAATTTAATTTAATTTAATTTAATTTAATTTAATTTAATTTAATTTAATTTAATTTAATTTATTATTATTATTATTTTACATATGTGAAAGTTAATGGAATATTCAATTTAATCATTTGCAAACATTATGGGAACATTACTTTTCACCTGAAACATTTAAAAAATATTAAACCATCCAAATAAAACGTTTCAGAAAAAAAAAAGATGATTAATAAATGCATATGGGGCCCTGCAAATTACATGAAAGAAAAAATGTGTATATTGTGGCCTCAAATTAGGACAAAAAAAAGATCTTACCAACATGTAAGCATAATTTACCAATTCATTCCCTCATTTAAAGTAAATTATGTGCACAATATAATAATTTATGTCGGTTGATTAAATTGTGGTCATGTTGTAATAATTTTTTCCCTTTATTTAGTTTGAGGGAAGGAATAAGTTCAACGTGCCAAAATGTCTTAACACGAGGGAATGAATTAATAAATAGTGGGAACAAATTCTTAATTCAAGGTCAAAATTTAATTAAAACGAGTGAACAAATAAGCAAAACGTTTTACTGAGAGAACAAATTCCTAATTCATGGCCATGATATATAATGACCTATACTATACACAATAACCTTGCCAGTACGTTAGCAAAAGTTCTGAGATTGTTCCCTGTTAGCTGGGTTGCAATAAAAAAAAATCTTTCAGAATTTGTAATTTATTGAGAAGTTTTCATGTTTCTAGTGAAGAAAGAAGAAAGGAACTGCACAGATTTATTAGGTTTGTATATAGTTTTTTGTTTTGCATTCATTGCATGTTAATCATTAATGTTTATTGCTTTGACTTTAAACACCCCCTCAATGCTTTTATTTTAGACAGGGTTCAGTTTGAATCTGATATAATTATCTATAAACATGCTGTGATGTTTTGGAGAGCAGCGTGTTGCATCTCTCTTGCCTGTAAGGATGAAGAAGCTTCACTGAGTGGAGAAAAGAGCACAATTCAGCAGAAGGAGGAAGAATGGCCAGAAGATGGACGAGGCTCTTCAGTGAAAACTTAACCAGAGACCCCAGAGAGTCATATGAAGGCACAAAAAGCTCAATGTAAGGACCAATTAAACTATAACTGCAAGTTAATGACAAACAGAAGGTGGAAAAGAGAGGAAGAAGATTATAGAGACAGTCTAGGGAAGAAAGGCTGAAAAGACCATGAACATTTCATGAAGCATGATGAAAATAGATCATATGAAATTTTGTGTCTATTGGTTAATGAGGGATTTGTGGACACATTATTTTTTTTAGATTTGAGGAGTATGTAAGTTATAGCTTTTATTTTGAAGTATAAAAATACAATTAGACCCCCATAATGGCACAGAAGGCACCAAGTGGTATGTTGTTGTGTTGTTATTTTTTTAATGTAATAATTATTGTAATTAATGAGGTTGTTATTCAGTATTTCCATATGTACATCTTTCAGACATCTTTGCTTTCATTAAAACCTATAGGTAAGTGCTAAGGTATAGAAAATGAGCAGCTCCCACCCAGCAAGCAATTTTGCGTTTTAAAGACGTCTAATTGTCATCACTGACATCTATAGGCTAAAACCAGGCAACATTTGTGATGTCAGTAAAAATTTATTAGACGTCTAATAGCCCAAGATAGACTAGTCATTAATTCGATTATGTCAAATAAATAAAACCAAACACCTTGCAATCACTGTTGACTTTGACACTTTCAGTACAAACTGCAAGCTGTTCAAAGGGCTTTAAACGATAGACGATAAATAAGGGTCTTATCAAGCGAAATGATCACTCATTTAATAAATAAATAACAAAGTTATTTATTTAAGTTTTATAAGCTCAAATGGTCGCCTTGCTCTGTCCTGTTCGAACTCGTTCATCAACATGAACAAATCTTTTTCCGAGTCAATTCAATCGTTTCGTTCGTTGAATGAACCAAATTACTCGAACCAAAAATATTCGTTCATTTTGAACAGGAGAGTCACAAACGTGCGTCACTGTAAAGAGCAAGGCGAACATTTGAGCTTATAAAACTTAAACTTTGTTATTTAATTATTGATTTTTTTTTTCCGTACATGAGCGATTGTTTCGCTTGATAAGACCCTCATTCATCGTCTGGAATCGTTTAAAGCCCTTTGAATAGTTTGCAGTTTATTGAAAGTGTCTTTTGGACCTTGAACCGTTTGGTTCCCACTGAAGTGCATTATATGGAGAAAAATGCTGGAACGCTTTCATCAAAAACCTTTCTTTTCAAAATTTCTTTTCGACTGAAGAAAGAATGACATGGACATCTTGGATGACATGGGCATGATGGGGGTGAGTTAGAAAATTATCAAAAGTTTGAACATTATCAAAAGTTTGAAAAGAAAATTATCAAAGTTTGATCAAATGTTTATCTTCAAAAAAAAAGTTTTCTTTGTTAGATTGAATTTGTTTCATTTTGATTCACGCTAGTCTTATATGAGCCGTGTCCGATAAGCCTGAGCTTTAGGGGTAGCAGAAACCTCAGCCGACCCTCATTGCTTGTTTTGGGTTGTGTAAGGCTTCTCTCCTGATCCCTGGAGATCTGTGACTAATTCTGTTTGGGGCCTTATCCTAAACAGAGATTAACAGATGAGTGCTGAAAATTGGATGGTCCTGCCCTCTGCAAAACTCACCTTTAGATCAGTGCAATCCTTCCCTTTAGCACCTAAACAGAAACCTTCACACCTTGAGCTCTGATGGACCTAAGAGTCAATGACAACAGCAGCGCAGGATCATTAGGGAACCTAATGGATTGTTGGGAAAATAGAGGATTATTTTAAGTCTGATTGGGGAGACAGGTGTCGGTCCTTTACTAGCCATCTATTCCTAAAAGCATTTAAGAATCTGGAATTCTCCTTAAAAAAATTGATCTGATTTTACAGTGCGTGTCATGTTTAAGAGTTGTAAGTGATTTTGAGCCAATCTCTTATCAACAGATTTAATGTGACCAAATTCCAGTTAAAGCACTTTGGCTACACACTTTCGGTCGCTGCTTTCATACAATGGGCTAGTATTGATCACACTGTAAATTCCTGAACATTGTTCTCAATTTGTAAACCCACTTTATATTCTTTGTCTGTTAGAACTAAAGCCCCACTTCTCAAGACCCTCCCTCTGAATCCTCCTACAGTCGGTTTTACGACAGTTCAACCTTTGTTTTGTATTCACTTGTCCGTGGAGAGGAACCAGCGAGTGCCAGGAATGTCAAAAGTCAAAGGACCTCTTGGCCCTTCTGAGGATTCAATCCAACTAACTGTATTCTGCCACAGGCTGCTGGACTCATCCTGTTTTGCTCCCATACACCCTGAGCGTCCTCTCTTTGTGCTTTCCCCAGGACTTTATGAAGGTGGAAATGAGTCCATTAGTGTTTTATTTCTTGCTAGGAGCAAGAGGTGTTTTCTCGTGGATGTATCATAATGGGGAATTTAGCCTAAAGCATACAAACCTTTCCTCAAATCAACACTAGCTTTTATTTTGGATGCTAATGCCAGCAGCTTTGATTTGCAAATGCAGAAGGAACACACACTGACAAACACTGAGAAGAAGAGCAAATCTATCTATCTATCTATCTATCTATCTATCTATCTATCTATCTATCTATCTATCTATCTATCTATCTATCTATCTATCTATCTATCTATCTATCTATCTATCTGTCTGTCTGTCTGTCTCTGTCTCTCTGTCTATCTATCAAGATGGATTTATGTTGTGTATAATATAAGATTAAAATATTAGAGTACATCAAAATAGATGTTTTAAAAGAAGATGGCCGAATGAATTGTTTCTAAATGACGGGAGGAGATATAGTAAAATTAAATTCGGAAATACTGTAATGCTTTTGAATATCTTAATACAGTAATATAAAATATTTTACAGTAAGATACACTAGTGTTCAAAAGTTTGGGGTCAGAAAGCCTTTTTTTTTCTTGTTGAAATAAATACATTTATTTAGTGGGGATGCATTACTGTAAATGAATAAAAAGTGACCCTTACATGCATGAATGTTTTGCCAATAATTATTACATATTCAGGATCTCCACCTGTCGCGATAATCCAAAATTATCCTGATATTAGAGTAACAATAAAATAAAGTATATTTTGTTCACTTTTGGAGCTTGTACGTGTTCAGTTTGAGCAGATGTTTTATATCATCATCACTGTCCTCATTAGAACTGATTTCCCAGTACTGTACATTGAGCATCTGGTTACGTAATATTCACAATCTCAAACACATTCTCAAAACTATCATTTTCAACATCTTCAAATCTTCGCTATTATCAGATCCACCATCAAGTGACAGTGACACTAGTATTTTATTGTGTTCAGTTCTTTCTCTACAGTAAATCACTGAGCCATTTCAAGTTTTGCTGATGATACTTCCTATTCTTTTGTTTTCTGCCTGCAGTAACTATGAGTGAAACGTCACTTCATCATTGTCTCAGATATTGCTACCCTATCTCACGACCAATTCGTACGAATTCGTACGAGTGATTCAAAAGTGGCTAATTCGTACTAATTCATACGACCTCACTCGTACAAATTTGTACGATTTGTCTAAACCCACGTGGCGGTTATGTTTAGGGGCGGGGTCAGGGGTAGGTCATTCTTACGAATTCATACGAATTGGCTAATTCGTAAAATATGTACGATTTAGCTAAATCGTACTAATTCGTACGAGTGAGGTCGTACAAATTGTTACGAATTAGCCACCTCGTAAAATTCGTACGAATTCCCGTGAGATCGGGTTGGATATTGCCACATTGTGGAAAAAATGTGAATTGCACTTATTCAGTCATCAAAAATTACACAGGCATTCTTTTATAATTTTATTTTATTTTTTTGTTACACTGTGTATTACAGTTTTTCTCAGTCGCTATTTACTGTAAAATTGTACAACAGAATGCAATTCTCAAAACAATTAGAACAAAGTGCAAAACCTAGTTGATAACCTGCAAAAGCATGTTACTTTTCCTCAAAATGGATGGCTCATTCCTCAAAAGCAAGTTTGCATGTCAACAAAAGTGTTCAGTGTCATCAAGATGAAAAGTCCTGACACCATTGTTTATGAACAAGATAGTCAAATGGCTTTGTCATGTTTTCATTATGACTCTGTAAGTTTTCCAATGCAAAAAAAAATCGGGTCTTGGTGAAACTACCTGAAAATGCTCAAGACAGCTCTATATACTATTTGCACAGCCATTTGAAAACTACAGTAAAGTTACACCTTACTGTATTTAGTGAGGTAACTGAACAAGACACTGAATATGTGTTTCACATTTTTACCGCATATGCTCTTTGCAATGCAATGAGGAATTGCAACTATGATGTGTACAAATGGCTAAATGTTGTGGAGGTTAAACCAACTGTCGTGCAAATGTAAATTTAAGTGAGAAATGCACCAAAGCGACTGAGAAAAAACTGTATTAACTGATTGAGAAATAATAGGAAGGTTGATGTCTAACTTTACAGTAATAGTAAATGATGTCCCGAGTCACTAAAGACCAGAGGTGTGCGTTTATGTTAAACATTTCAAACAAGTTTTTAAATAAGTGCTGTGCTTTTGAACTTTCTATTGATTTAAAAAAATCCAGAAAAAAATTGTCGTGATTTACACAAAAATATTAAGCAGCCAACTGGTTTGAAAATTGATTATATTAATAAGAAATGTTTCTTTGAGCATCAAATAAATAATTTCTAAAGGATGAGTAATGATGCTAAAACTCAGCTTTGACATCACAGGAATACATTTCATTTTATTTTAACTATAACAACAAACACTAATCCAAATTACTTCATTGTTCAAGTTACAAACACTTCAATAAAAACATTTAAAAAATACACCTGAACTTTAAAACCAGCAGGGCTCTTATGTCTTAAGTGGCCACTCACTAATGCAAAGTGATTCTATTTTGTGTATCCAGTGCTTTAGCGAAACCATAATGCATTGCCACAGAGTTGTCGCCTCATTGGTTCAGTCATTTGAGAAGCACCTACACCTGTAGAGGCAGCGAGTGCAGATGTTCCTCTATGGTAGATTAGGCATATGTCACCCATAACCTGAGGAAGAGGCCATCCCTCTGGTTTAAGGCTTGAGGAGTCCACTTTAGAACGAGAGGCAGACAAAGACACAGAGGGCCCTTGCCCGAGGGCTGCCGGTTCCAAGTGGCTGGCTGCAGTATGTAAAGATATCTTGTCTTCATTTGTAATGGAAAGCCACCAACACACACCTACACTCAGCCTCCGCCTCTAAACACACATGCAGGCATACATCCTCATTTGTACCTTTGTGAAAGTTTTTTCGTGTGTGACCATTCGACAATTCTCAATTTCATGTGATGTGTGCGGGTCCAAAAGTTGAGATGATCCGAAGAGCGATTGAGCTTCAATGGAAGCAAGAAAATCTGATCATCTGTACAAAAGAGTTAACATGGTTACAATACTGTAGGTGAAATGGTGTAGAATCTAATTTTTTTTTCATTTAACAATATAAAATTTCTTTTAAAAAAGTATCGAAACATTCTGATCGTTTCCACGCTGTCAAAAAAAATGTTATTGGAATTAGTTATGACAACATGTTTATATTGCTTTAACTAATTTCATAATAAGTTAAGGAATTTTTAACTTTTTAAATTCAGTTTAATGTAATTTAAGTTTAAATGACTTAAAGGTCCAAGTTGATTGTACTTAAATTTGCAGCAACTTATACAGAGCAGAATTAAAGTGGGAAATTAAAACAAAATAAACTGTTGCACTCAACTTTAACCTTTATAAATTTTTAACATCTTATGCTCACC
Source organism: Pimephales promelas (assembly GCF_016745375.1). The sequence continues at coordinate 15,334,342 of NW_024121543.1, read as the reverse complement.
AAGGCTGCAATTATTTGATTAAAATACAGAAATATTCTTAAATAACATTACAATTTAAACAACATTTTTCCGTTTTAATAAACTTTAAAAATTACATTTATTCCTGTGATGGTAAAGCTATATTTTCAGCATCATTACTCCAGTCCTCGGTGTCACATGATCCTTCAGAAATCATTGATTTGCCACTGATTTGCCTTTAAAGAAACAGTTATTAATCAATGTTTGAAAAAAAAACAACAAAAGTTGTGCTGCTTAATGTTTTTGAGGAAACTATTGAACATAACGTTCAAAAGAACATCATTTTGTAACATTATAAATGTATTTACTGTCACCTTTGATCAATTTAATGTATCCTTGCTGAATAAAATTATAAAATTATTTCAAAATAATATATTTCTTTTGGTAAGATCTGCAAAGGCAGCGTATAATCCCATGACATTGCTCCATCATACATTTCCATTAATTTGAACGACAATAATGGTCTCATTTAGCTATCAGTCACATGATCTTATCATAATATGTCCTCTTGCCAATACACTAGCACTGTGCTTGAAACGGATGCATCTCAAAGTGGCTTTAAAGTGGAGGGCAGCAGGTTACGAGTGCTGTAGACTGAGTTAAGTGCTGTCTGATTAAACTGGAGTGCCTATGAGAGCAGAACCACCGGTAGAGGAGGAGCAGCTCTCGCCAGAATCGCCACGCACTGTCACCTGCGCCTCACCTGCCCCCTCTATCTTCCTCAAGGGCAAGGAGAAACGACCCATGCCCCCCAGGCCCACGGCGGCAGGAAAGTGTCAATCAAAAGAGAAGCCATGCAGCTGCTTGACCGCAAACTATGATATTCTGCTAAATAGATGGCTTTTTCACCCCACTCCCACTGGTGAGGCAGCTCCTCTGAGACTCCAGATAAAAATCAGGGAAATTCAATCCAAGCCTCAGCTTTGGATAAACAGATGTGATTTTTCCTTTCTCGAGATAACCTCTTCCCCCGTCTTCCATCTCTCCGTGACCCTGCACCTGCACCAACGCAATGCCACGGTAAGACTGATGTCTCACTCTGCTCTCTGGTGACCTGGAATTACAGATAACCATCCAATGAATCAATTTGGTGGCAACAGGCTTTTTTGATCATATCACTTGTCAGTTGTGACTAATGCCATTTAGCAAGCACGTATTTAACATTGGTAATTAAAATACCAGTTAGAAAGTATTCAAATTCAAGGGTATAGTCTTTTATAAGAACTTGACTTGCTTAGGCGGTTACACTTTAGAATACGGTTCCTTTGTTAATGAATAACCACACAAGAACCAATGAGTAACACAATATTAAAAATCTAACAACTATACTAGCAAGACTCTAACGAACTATTAGCACACAAATAAAGTGGTACTTTACATTTTACATTTATTCATTTAGCTGACGCTTTTTTCCAAAGCGACTTACAATTGCTATATATGTCAGAGGTCGCACGCCTCTGGAGCAACTTAGGGTCTTGGTCGGGGACACATTGGTGTCTCACAGAGGATTTGAACCCGGGTCTCTCACACCAAAGGCATGTGTCTTATCCACTGAGCCATCACCACCCCGGTACTTCACAGTGGTACTTCACTATTAACTGATCAAAAACTCCTATATTTCTGGTGCTTCCCAGAGAACTACTGAAAAAGTTTATAATTGATACAAAACTAATCAATATCCAATGCAGGACAAATGCTCTACATTAACATTTTAACTGCTACTGTAAACGAATACATAAAGTTGTTTACATTATCAATATGTAATAGCATATCAGACTTATGATTTGAAAAAAGCTGTTAATAATTTGCCTATGCTGTCTATTTATCAACTGAATAATTTTAAAGAAATGAATTTTTAAATGCAGTTGTCAATGTGGCCAATTTTCTGGCATTCCTCTGGACTATGGCATTGAATCACTGAGACATTGATCATGAGTACTGGGACATATTGAGTCTTCAGCCACCCAAATACCATGATACTTTATTATTTACCCTACCTCCCCAAAATATGTGTGTGTGTGTGTGTGTGTGTGTGTGTGTGTGTGTGTGTGTGTGTGTGTGTGTGTGTGTGTGTGTGTGTGTGTGTGTCTGTGTGTGCGTGTGTGCGTGTGTGCGTGTGCGCGTGTGCGTGTGTGCGTGTGTGCGTGTGTGTGTGTGTGTGTGTGTGTGTGTTTGTTTGCATAATTTGTGAGTGATCATAAGATTCTACACTTTATCAGCTTTTCGTTAATGTAAGAATCATGGTAACAAACTAGTAATGACTCAAGTGTTACATACTTCTATGGGAATTACTAATTATTAGGATCTGTATTCTAAAGTGAAGATCATGGGAACTAACTAATGAAAAAAAACAAAAAAAAAAACGTTTTGTAACCTAACAACGAAAACAAAAGCATGAAATATTAATTGCTTGCCTATAGCTAAATTTAGCCCAATACTCATTAAGTTTTAATCATGGTTTCATCATTTTAATCATGGTTTTGAAATTAACTGGCAAAATACAGAAAACCACATGTCTGAAATGTTCAAATTAGCATGGTGAGGTCTTAATAGAGAGAATACAAGCGGTCCCAAGAGATGTTGAATATTGATGACCGTATGATACTATCCAAGAAGGGTTTTTTCAACGCAGCAAATTAATAAAATCAGAAGGCTTGATATAATCAAATTACAGTGGTGTCTAATGATAGTGTGCAAATCTACAATCATCACATTATTTGTGGTAAGTAAAAAAGTGCTTTACATGAGACAAATATAGATATGCATAAACATTCATAAATATACAGAAAAATCTTTAAATAAAGGCAAGAGTTGATATAAAACTGTAAAAGGGTTTTTGGTACAACTTCATGACTGCTCTCAGAAGACCAATGGTTTCTTTACTGTCTAGGGCATCAATGGGGCCAGGCTATGGGCTTTTTTATGAGAACTCAATCAGGGCCAGTGGAGGTCAAGCCCTCCTCCTTGTCTTCAACAATTACCATGAAATTCTTAATGTCCACACAGCCGAGGGATCCCCAAAATTCAGAGTGTCATCCAGAGGGCGAGGGCTCTGGCTGTGCGTCTCTCCGGCTCCCTCGCATCTCCTCCCATCATCCCCTGCCTCGGTGTGCAGAAGTTGAAGGTGCAGCCAGGCTACAGCTGAACCCATGACCCCTGCAGACTGTGGAGAGGAGCAATTTCCAGGGCAATAAAAACAACCATGGCAACAGAGATGCTGTCTGTGACTCATGGCCTTTAGAAAACCGCTTGACATCGGCAGAGTGTCCAAATTTGACCAAAGATTTTTCTTTTGATCGGAAAGGCCTGCAGATATCACAGCTCTTGTAGCTCATGAAGCAAAATGTCACGAAAACAATTCATGATGTCTAGAAAACTGGAGTCTCTTGTATACTTTTTTTTTCCACCAATGGCCCAGCAGTCGGTTAAATAATGAAGCCCATTTTCTACCTTATAAAATAAAGCTGAATCAAGCCCATTCATCTGAGCTGTGCGTCTGGCTTCTGCATTTTTTTTTTTTTTTTTTTGTTTAAATACACCGTGAAGAAAAATATAAATCACACATTTAAGTTGGCCTGCTACATGGCAAAACAATACCTCGTGGAGAGGAGATGAAGAGGGTAACGCCATAATGTAAAATAGTTAAAAGCTTATTAGAGCCATTGAAAGGCAGCGTGATTTCCACTTTGTTTCGGAACACCCTGAGCTCTGCCTTTCAAGTGATTGTGAAGGGGGCAATTCAAATCTCTTTGGGTCCATATGAATGAAGGCCTCTTAAAGCTCTTTTATAAGCCAGCAAATTCCCCACAGGCTATGCCCTTTAGCTCTATTACTGATTTACCAAAAGCATTCATCTCGAGCCTTCTGCTTCTCTTCTCCCATTGTTCTCTCCGGTCACCCCAGCACCTGACAACTCTAGCACCAGGCTTTCTTAGCCACTTAAAACGTGCAGGCCAAAAACAACTGCGAATATTGCTATATATCTTTGGACGCCTTTGCACCACTGCACATTTTACAACAGTTAAAAAGGAACGAGGACAGAGTTGGAGTGATTGATTCTGCTCGCCCACGGGGTATAACATTCAGTAATGTTAACATAAATGGCTGAATGAGGCGGACTCCTCTCTGGACAGAAAGGGGAGGCCTGATCCTATTCTTTCTTTCTGCACAGAGAAAGAAGGGAAAAAATTCCAAGAGGGCCCATTGCCTCTATACTTAGATTAATTAGGCCCCCTTTAAGAGCCATTCAAGCCAGTGCTAAAATAGGGCTCCGAGTTACATTATGTAAAGTTTTCAGACTGATTTGCATTTGTTTGTGTGGCTGAGAGTTGTGTGGAGGAGCACTTGGAGAGAGACACAGGGAAATAAAAACAAAGAGAGAGGGGAAAATATTCTTTTAATGGTTTTACAATCTTCTATACTGTTTTTCTTGCTCACTGAAGTTAATGGTGCTTTGAAATGAAGTCAGACCCTAAAAATCATATCTATTGTGTTGCATGGTAAAACTTTCAAGATAAAGGAAGAAAACAATGATTTACTGATATCTGAATGTGTTATGTACCGAACAAACTCATCACTATATTGTGTAATCCAAATATTTTGAAGCAAGCGTCATCTACAAGTTTGTCAGTACAGAGTTTCTTGCAAAATGCACAGACAACAAATCTATTTTTTTTTTCTTTTTTATGACGGTTTTATAGTCATTCAAATAGAAAGTCAAGTTTTAATTGCTAACAGAATCATTTGGTTATAAACCATTTAATGTTGTTCTGTTTGACTGAATTATGTATACTTTCAAATACTTACTATCTCAGTAAGATAAATAAATTCTTTTCAAATCAAAAGTGACAGTAAAGGCTCTTATAATAGATTACAGCCCGGAAAGTACTGTGTAATTAAGAGAAATTTACAGTGTAACTTTCTGTAATTATAGTGTACCTATAAATTACTTACCTGTAAGTATAAGAGAGCAATATGTAAAGTTTGGGGAATAAAGGGGTAACAACCATGAAGAATTAAAAACATATTCATACTCTAAGTTTTATAGAACTAAGGGGTACTTTTTCTACTATTAAGATGCAACAATCTTACAATTTAGTGAGCACTGCATGCCTTTTTGTAGTAATTGTGTATCAATACATACTGTATAGGCTTTTTAAAAATGACAGGGTACATCTATACATTTATAATTTTTTTTTTTTTTTTTTTTTTTGCAGATGTTGAAAATTATTTTTGGGCTAACATGTTTCAAGGCAAGAAAAGCTAAGACTATTTCAATTTTTAAAAAATATACTGGGAAATACTTCTGGTTGTGGTTACAGGGTATAAGTGGTGCTTGTATAATAAATAAAGGTTTCCGAGTCAGTGATATAAGATTGTGTGTGAGCATTTTTATTGTACGAACCCAATAACTTCATGGAACAAGAGGGTAACAAGAACCACTTTAATTTACAGCCCAAAATGTCACACTTACCCAGTGTCTACATGAAACAAGAGGGTAACAAGCACCACTACATGAAACAAGAGTATCTTTCCCCAATATTTAAGCAAAAGTAGCAATAGTTTTCATTTTCAGTGCACTTTTGTTAAAAAGATTATAAATGCATAGATATTTACCCTGTAATTTTTAAAAAGCCTATACAGAACGTACTGGTTCAGCATTATTTCAAAAAGGAATGCAGTGTATATTCTCGCTAAATTGCTCCCAAATGTAAGATTTTTTTATATCATATATAGTAGAATAAGTACCCCTTAGTTATAATACTTACAGTATAAATATATTTTTTTTAAGTCTCCTGGTTGTTACCTCCCCAAATTTAAAATATTGTTCCCTTGTACTTATATTGTAAGTATGTTAGCCTATAGGTACACTATAATTACCGAAAGTTACACTGTAAAATCACTTTAATTACGCAGAACTTTCCAGGCTGTAATCTAAAGCGTTACCAAATATTGCTATTTCAAATAAATATTGTTCATTTGAACTTTCTATTTATTAAATTTTGAAACCAAAACGTATCAAGGTTTCCACAAAAAATATTCCATATTAGATATATTAGAATGATTTCTGAAGGATGAAATCAGGAGCAAAGGCTTCTGAAAATTCAGCTTTGCTATGACAGGAATAAATTACTTGAACAAAATTAACAAAATGTCATTGTCACGGGCGTGGGTGCAGGCAGAAGAGGACGAGGAGTCAGGATTCCAAACAACAATATTTAATCTAAATTCAGGACGGAAGACAGGTTACAGGACCACGCAGGGTAACATTCAACATTGACCGACAAAACAGAATCAAACAGAACTGAACTAAATACACAGAGGAATAAGGCTAATTGGAGTGCAAACAGGTGAAAATGATGAAGACAGGACGAGGAACAGGTGGCTGATTGGTGAGTGAGTCCGGGAGAGGAACAAAAGGATCCGGGGAAGTGTGGTGCAGATGACAAGACAGGACGGTGCAGACGAAGACTGTGACAGAACTCCCCCCTCCCGGGAGGCGTGACCTCACGCCGCATAACAGAGGAAGGAGGGGGGACGAACTGGGGGCTGGGCGGGGCGTGGCCAGGGCGGAGCAGGCTGAGGGCGTGGCCAGGGCGGAGCAGGCTGAGGGCGTGGCCAGGGCGGAGCAGGCTGAGGGCGTCCCCAGGGCAAGGCAGGCTGAGGGCGAGACCAGGGCGGAGCAGGCTGAGGGCGAGACCAGGGCGGAGCCGATGGAGGGTGAGACCAGGGCGGAGCAGCTGGAGGGAGGACCCCTGGTGGAGCCGATGGTAGTGGGGCTGACAACACCAGGGGGCCGACTGACAGGGGCGGAGCGGATGGGAGAGGAGACCAGGGTGCAGCTGAGGGACAGACGACAATGGGTGCTGAGGAGGGACCGAGGGAACATGGGGACACCGTAGGCTCTGGTGACTGAAGTGATGACAGGGGCACGGAGGGACACAGTGAGGTCAGAGGGCGTGAGGGCTGACGGGTGACTGGAGGGAGTGAGGAGTCCGACAGAACCGGGGGGGTGACATGACGGGGCCGAGCCAGAGGAATGAAGTCCAAAGGTGAAGGGAGGACGACGAGGGAGCGAAGGGAGTCCGGAGGGTCGAGGGAGCCTGGCCGAGCTGGTGGACTGAGGGGCCATGGAGGAGCTGAGGGAGGGAGGAGCCACGGGGGAGCCAATGGGACCGGGGGCCGAGGAAGTGTCCAGATGGAGGAGGTGTGAGGCGAAGGCCGGGGATCCAACGACCCAGCTGGGTCAGGGGAGCTGGCAGACGGAAGGGCTGACGGCTGCGTGACGGGAGGAGGTGGGAGAGGGAGGCTGGGTGGGATCCTGGTCTCGGGCTCCGGCTGGACGGTCTCTGGGGCTGGCTGGACGGTCTCTGGCGCAGGCTGGACGGTCTCTGGCGCTGGCTGGACGGTCTCTGGCGCTGGCTGGACGGTCTCTGGCGCTGGCTGGACGGTCTCTGGCGCTGGCTGGACGGTCTCTGGCGCTGGCTGGACGGTCTCTGGAGAGCTGGATGGAACCAGCAGTGAAGAGCATACAGTCTCTGGTGGGCTGGACGGAACCAGCAGTGAAGAGCATACAGTCTCTGGAGGGCTGGCCGGAACCAGCAGTGAAGAGCATACAGTCTCTGGAGAGCTGGACGGAACCAGCGGTGAAGAGCATTCAGTCTCTGGAGGGCTGGACGGGACCAGCGGTGAAGAGCATTCAGTCTCTGGAGAGCTGGACGGAACCAGCGGTGAAGAGCATTCAATCTCTGGAGAGCTGGACGGAACCAGCGGTGAAGAGCATTCAGTCTCTGGAGAGCTGGACGGAACCAGCGGTGAAGAGCATTCGGTCTCTGGAGAGCTGGACGGAACCAGCGGTGAAGGGCATTCGGTCTCTGAAGAGCTGGACGGAACCAGCGGGGTGGATAGCTCGAGCTGTGGAGTGGTGCTGGTGACTCTCTCCACGGTGAATGGAGACCCACAGCACACCAGCACCCACTCCACACAGGCGGCGAAATCCTCGGGACCGTTCCCTGGGAGGCGTGCCCGGGACCGCTCGCTGAGGCTGGCGATGTAAAACTCACTCAGCGAACGGTCAGAGTAGTGAGTCAGGCACGCCAACTCCAGAAAGTCCCGTGTATGGGATTCCAGGGAACGGTCCTCCTGATCCAGGCACAGAAGAGCCACAGCAGGAATGTCCATTTTTCTTTTGGGTCGGTCAATCTGTCACGGGCGTGGGTGCAGGCAGAAGAGGACGAGGAGTCAGGATTCCAAACAACAATATTTAATCTAAATTCAGGACGGAAGACAGGTTACAGGACCACGCAGGGTAACATTCAACATTGACCGACAAAACAGAATCAAACAGAACTGAACTAAATACACAGAGGAATAAGGCTAATTGGAGTGCAAACAGGTGAAAATGATGAAGACAGGACGAGGAACAGGTGGCTGATTGGTGAGTGAGTCCGGGAGAGGAACAAAAGGATCCGGGGAAGTGTGGTGCAGATGACAAGACAGGACGGTGCAGACGAAGACTGTGACAGTCATCAGCAGTCACAACATTCAGTGTGCACGATTTTTTAAAATATTTTCACAATATTTACAACAATTCTTTAGTTGTCACATAAAGTTTCATTTAAGGATTGCAGATGCGAAGAACAGAACAGACATGTACAGATATAAACATGGCAGTAGCACTTTATTTTAAGGTGACGTATTACACGTTACTACTACAGTAATAAATGATACATAACTACAAGTAACTAACCCTAAACCAAACCCAGCCCGTTCTCATCCTTTAACGTCATATAGAACGCTATATGACAAAACGGCGCTATACTACGCACATGGCACCCTTTATCGTTAATATAACACGCGAACCCAAGACGTTATAAATCCTTTAGCGTGAATATGACACGCACACCCTACCCCACACCTAAACTTAGCCCTCACAGCACGTGTTGTATTAACGATAACGGGTGCCATGTGCGTAGTATAGCGCCGTTTTGTCATATAGCGTTCTATATGACGTTGAAGGATGAGAATGCGTTGACCAAACCCTAACCGTATCTCTGTATTAAGTACATGTTGTTAATTTATTTGAAATATTTGATTAAGTAATGTAACAACATCACCTTAAAAATAAAGTCTACCTGGCACTCAGGTGCCACATTTTGCATATTTTTGAGTGCATGAGACCACAGTGATAGAGAAGATTTCACCATTTGTCTGTTAAGGCCCCTTTCTCCGTGTCTGCGGGTACACAACTGGCACGTGAAGCAACATGGGATAAGCCGGGCGTCGTGAAGGAGGGCCTCTCAGGCAGGAGAGGGGCAGCACGCAGCTCAGAGGATGGGGGGTGATGTGCCTGGGACCTAACAAAGCGCCAAGGCTGTGTGTTAGTAAGGGGATTGGGCTGCCAAGGCTGCTTAATACTGAGGAACGATTAAGAACACAAAAGAGCAGGATGAAGCGGTGTGAATGGGAACCGTGTGTCCCAGATCACATAAGGGTCTTAAAGCTGGGGGATGGATTAAGCTCTGAGTGAAAGTGTCTGGAACAGAGAATGAGAAGGCAGCTTCTTTTAATTGCATTTTGTGTGTAGCTATTGGCGTGCCAGGGATGAACCCAGACTGGGCAGTATCTCAAAGCAAGGGTTAAATCAAAGGAGATGGAGCACAACTTTTACACTTCGCCTTTCTTTTCAATGAACCACAAAGTTGGATTTGGTTTGGCTTTTTAAGATTTGGAAATAGCCAACTGTTGCACATTTGTTACTGCGTGGTGCGGATGATGTCGGGAATCAGTGGCTGCAGATTTGGCACATAATAGACAAGTGTGTCACACCTGCTTCTACCATGACTTTCCTCCAACCGCAAAGACAGAGCCACATATTTTCTGGGGTAAAATCAAGACTAATATTGTTTTTCCGTTAGATTTTCAGGATTGCGATCATTATCACATGAGCATCTGCCACAACAAATTCGGATTTACACCAGTTGAACCAAATAAGATACTCATTCCCAGTTTCAGGAAACCAGAACCTGTTCCTTGAACTTGAATTGCGATAGAGAACCAGAGCTAACGTTTTAGATTTTTAGATTTAAAAAAAAAAGAGCTGAATCTTACAGGCATTACAAACATAAGCTGATTTGAACTGTGTATTGTGAAAAGCGATTGAATCTCTTTTTCCCTTGACCCACGAGCTTGAAAATACAGATTCAGTTCAATGAAACTCTTTTTGTTGCTTTTAGTGAGAAGGATACAGAGGGACGGCATGGTTGTACAAGGAAAAGTAAAACAAAGAGAGAATAGGCGCTGTGTATTACAGCCTCGCAAAACAAGGAGGTCGCCTTGTGGACATTAAATCTTTCTGCTGCTCCGCTTCTCTCATGTGTCCGATGACAACTCCCCTGGTTCACCTTTGTGCCGGGTCTTCACCCCGACCGCTCCTTGGGGAATGGCGGTCATGCGAGTCTGAACCCTGCTTCCCTCGGACGACAATACAGAACGCCCTAGATCCCTCTCCATTTCCTTGAAGGGCTAAGCATGTCCACAGTGAGGTCAGAGGGGGCATCCCAAAGTGGATAACAAAGCTTTGAAAAGCTTTGCCACTTGAAGATTGCCTGACAGAGCTACTGGCTCCCTTCCCCCTTGACTCAAAGTGTGGGCTGTCAGATTTGCCCACCCTCAGATCAAGCCCTGGAGCTCTCTCTGTGGCCGTCAGTGACACAAAGGAAGCCCTCGCTGCAAAGAATGAACCCACTTGTCTATATACAGTACATGCTGTAACAACAGACGTGGCAAGACTGATGAATGAACAAGTGTTCGCGCTCTTGTTATGGTAACATTTAGAGCAATGACGAACACTGGCGTGAGGTAATAGCTCTGTGCAAATGTACCAATAAACAAAAATGGTGTGATTATAATGTCTTTGATTTGAATGAGTCACTTTTACTACTTAATTGTGAATTCATATAAATGAACCATAATAAATGTTCACTGAAAAAAAGTGCTATTTTTACTGTAAAAGCTATCTAGTGACAAATCATCAAATCAAGTATGTTTCAGGGTTCGGTTTGGAGAATGAGGACCACATTGGAGCCAGAACACTTTGCATTAAACTAATAAAAAGTACCAAAAAGGACTGTTGTACCACAATGGTTTATGGGACATGCGTTAAGTACTACGGAAATACCATGGCATATTCAGTTCTATGATAACATAAAAAGTATTTGAAGAGTTCAGATGCAAAAGCCTCTAAATGCCATTTGAAATTTTCTTCTAGAATGATCATTTTTATCAAGCTTGTATATTTAAGTTCAGTGATTTCACTTAAATGGCATTGATAATTACCTATTAATTGTTATTTAAGTGAAATTACTGAACTTAAATATACAAGTTTGACAAAAATCATCATTAAAGAAGAAAATTTCAAATGGCATTTAGAGGCTTTTGCATCTGAACTCTTCATTTGAACACTTGCGTTATACCTAAAAATATATGCATATATGGTCACACACAGTTTTGGGTCCAATACTCACTATTAATCACTTTTGCCTCAATAAACTCCTAATTATTGTTGCTTATTAATAGTTAGTAAATTGTTAAGATTAGGTATTGGGTAGGATTAAGGGATGTAGAATATGGTCATGCAAAATAAGGCATTGATTTGGGCTTTATAAGTACTAATACACCGCCAATATCCTATAATATGAATGCTCATGGCAACTATTACAGCCCATTCTCACCCCCAAGGCGTCACTTAACTGACGCCTTGGGAAGAATTTGGACATGCTTCAATATCTGACGCTTTAGGCGCCCTTAAGCGTCAGTAAATGACGCCCTAGGATCGCGTGTACCCTACCCCCACCCAACCCGATCTCACGGGAATTCGTACGAATTTTACGAGGTGGCTAATTCGTAACAATTCGTACGACCTCACTCGTACGAATTAGTACGATTTAGCTAAATCGTACATATTTTACGAATTAGCCAATTCGTATGAATTCGTACGAATGACCTACCCCTGACCCCGCCCCTAAACATAACCGTCACGTGGGTTTAGACAAATCGTACAAATTTGTACGAGTGAGGTCGTATGAATTAGTACGAATTAGCCACTTTTGAATCACTCGTACGAATTCGTACGAATTGGTCGTGAGATAGGGTAGCCCCACCCCACACCTAAACCTAACCGCGTCCTCTAATTGACGCTTTCCTTTAGCGTCAGTTAGATGACGCCGTAGGATCGCGTCATGTAAGTGACGCTAAAGGGCGCCTAAAACGTCAAATATTGAAGCATGGTCAAAGGTGACGCCTTGGGGTGAGAATGCGTTGACTATTAATAGTTAAAATTGTACACAAAACTAAAGTGTTACCAAATATTTTTGCTTCTTAACAAAATGTTAAACTAAGTGATGCTCAATTCAGTGTAAACACTTTCAGACAGTAAAAAAAGTTTCCAATCAAATTGCTTTTAGGTATATTTATAATAGATAAGGTTAAATATTAGATATCCTGTTATAAATGAACCACCATTACACTTTTTGGTTGTCAAAAATGAGTGGATTATGTTCATTTTATTTAATGTGATGAAGTACACTTGTGGTTAGTTAAGAGAACAGATGCCATATATCGACTAAAATCGACTATTTGTTTGCAGATGCCATTTAACCTTTTTTGTATCTAATAGAATGACATTCATGCAACTTAAGTGTCAAAAAGTGTCCATTTCGTGGCAACAGTATCAAAGTTCATGGCATTATTACCTGATACCACCTGTCATAAATTAAGACCAGTTTTTGTTGTAAGAGCATGATGCAACGTGTGCTATTTGAGCCTTAAACATAAGAGTTTGTATACTGGAAAACTACAAAATACACATGATAGTGTATGTAATGCTTCCAGTCTAATCTGTCTAAACAGCAGTGAGTTGTACCATATGCAGTGGTTCAGCGCTCTTAGACTAATGACGGATCCTCTGTCCATTAGTATCACCTGTAGCTGTGACCTCAGAGCGCGGCTGATCTGCTTTTGCACGGGGGGGCTCTGGTTGTGCACCAGAGAGAGCTGGGGGGGCTGAAGTGTGCCGTCCGGCTGCCAAAAGACTCTGTGAATGGGCATGCAGGAGATCAATGCAAGCCCCTGAAAATCCCATTAGGTCCCAAAGGCACTTGTTGCCTTGGCTTAGACCTTTGCTAGCCGTCCTGCCCAGGGCTACATCTTTCTCTTTGTCTACCTTGTCTTTTTCTTAGATTTTATCACATTAGTTCCAGGGGAAGTTAGAAATCGGCAATAACTGCGAGTTCTGTGATGCTGGCAGGACTAAGGAGGGAGGGAGAGATTAGGGCAAAAGGCCACATGAAACAGAGGGGCAAATGGTAAATGGTAAAATTGGAAAGGCATCTCTGTTTTCCACCATTAGAAAAGGTGGAAAATGAATTGAGACCACATATCATGGCCAAGCCGAGTTTTCTTTGTTGCAGTTTAGGTGATTCGTCACAGACCTTTGAGTTGAAGGTTCTAGATCCCTCTGTTCTTCTAACATATCAGGGTTTTTAAAGGAGTAGCTAGTTCACTTTAAAAAAAAACAAACTTTTGATGATAATTTACTCACCCCCATGTCATCCAAGATGTCCATGTCTTTCTTTCTTCAGTAGAAAAGAAATTAAGTTTTTTGAGAAATTAAGGTTTTTGAGAACATTCCAGGATTTTTCTCCATATGATGGACTTTACTGGGCACCAAACGGTTCAAGGTCTAAATGAGAGTTTCAGTGCAGCTTCAAATGGCTGTAAACGACACCAGACAATGAATAAGGGTCTTATCTAGCGAAGTGATCGGTCATTACAAAAAAAAACTTTACGTTTTACAAGCACAAATGCTTGCCTTGTTCAGTTCTGTGATGTGCGTTCGTGACTCTCCTGTTCTAACTCTTTCATCTAAATCTTTTTTCGAGTCATTTGGTTCAATCAACGAACGAAATGAACGAAATGACTCGAAAAAAGATTTGTTCATTTTAAAGACTCTCACAGTGCATTCTGGGTGTTCTCGGGGCATTGGGCATACATCGGTTGTACACACGTTATTGCAGTGCATTGGGGGATTGAATGAGTGCACTTAATAACGTCCACTATGGTTCCAGACACCATTAGAAATGGCTGTCCCCTAAAAAGTACCCTATTCAAGGTTATAGTGTGTTCCTTGAGCCTTCTAAGCAGGAAGCAAATATAGCATAAACCATGTCCGTCACATATGCTGATTGATGTTTTTTTTTTTTATCTTCTTCTTTCCGCTAACATCTGGAGGCCTAATAAAATAGAATAAAATGCCAACAGTAAATATTACGCTGTCCATTCTGTTGTTGAACATTTTCTCAGACAAGTATGTAATAAGACATCCACTGTTTAGGGTAGGTTTAGGGGTTAGTATTTGTTGTAGCACTGTGTAGGCAGTCAGCCCCATGTCACAAGTCACATGACAGTGAAATGTAAATTGACTTGCAGTCGACTCTAGGAAAGTTTCCTCCTAATCTATAACCATTTCTCCTTTCTCCAACCATACAGTATGTAGTGGCATAGTAATATAAATTTCTAATTTGGGTCCTTCTTGGCTGATAAAAAGCAGAAAATTACTTTTTAGTGCTTGTGGGTCGTAGACAACAATCCCCATAGTGCATTGCAATGCTCAGCTCCGCAGGCCACTCCCACTACTCCACCCATCAATGTAGACTAGAGTTGAGCTCCACTCTATCATTTCGCACAATGAAATCAGATAATACACACTAATATAATATGACGACGTAAGAGCTTCAAGGCGGCGATGCGCTATCAGTCAATGGATTGGTGTGATTCTACATGGGCTTCAGACAATCGGCACGTAATTTTACACGTGAAATGCAGCCAAACCTTGCAGCGTTTTGTCTTCGGCATCTTCATTAATCCCCTCGCAATCAGCAGACATTCCGGGAGTCTCCCGCATACAAATATACAAACCATTTGTCACTGTCACTGAGAAGTATTGGCATGTGTTTGAGTCTTTAGCCTACATGTATAGAGAAAGCTGTAACTTATTTTTGCATGCTAAAGAGCGTTCCTAATCCTCCTGTTAGAGGAATAATGCAAAGTGGGCACAGTACCTGGGGTTTGACGTTGGTGCGACGCCTCAGCTGCCCCGCTCACACCTCCAGATTGGGAGAGCAGTGGGAGCAATGATCAATAAAGCTGCTGATCAATCGTGACCTCTCTTTTTCTTATTCAAGGCTGAGGAACCCACTCCACTTCTTGACGTAGCACTTCTTTTTCAAACTGGGCTTCCTGTCCTCATTATTGTAAAGCCAGAGGAGGCTGCTGATCACTCCTCTGGAAGCTCAGAGAGGGGCGATCCATCATTCGTCCTGAGGACCTGACACTGAGGCTTTTGATGGGTTCTTGCCAGTACTCTGTCACGAGAATGATTAACATACTACCAAATACCCTTTCCAAACTAACTAGACCTGCCATCTCTCATTCACAGGGTAATGGTCTGGAGTCATCAGTTCTACTGCCTGTCTATGACGGACTGACAAGATGAAGGTTTGCAGGGGAGAATAATCATCTTCATGTGGGACTTCTCTTTTGACAACACAGACTGTAATGATCAGTACACCTTTTCTGTTGAACGTGCATCTCAATTCAAAGACTGAGATACACCCTAAACCAGCTTGTAGTTCACACACTGCAAAAAGAGGACACCTATTTCATGATCTGAACAAACTTTTAAAAATCATTTGATTGGTGTAGCTCAATGTGAGTTTAATTTAGACATAAATATGTCTGACTATGTAGATATTTCGACCCTGAATTTTAACCCTCTGATGCACAACATGGGTCTAAATAGGCCCGACTGAGTTTTCATTTTCTATATCTTTGCAAGAAATTAATTTCATCATTCAGTATTCCAGGTATTCCTCAATTAACTTGTTTTAGATCATTACAAATCCTTATTTAAATTTTTCCTTTCGTATTTTTGGAATAAAAATCGTTTTTGTGTCACTAATGCACAACATGGGTCTAAAAAGATCTGCTAAAAATTTGAAAGAAATGTATTTTTATTTATTAATCCAGGGATTTATCAAAAAATACCCATATAGGAATATGGACCTGCCACACATTTCACAATTCAACACGGCTGCTTTTGTATATTCCATGCATGTTTTATTTAATAATTTTTTTTGTCACAGAACATTTTTGATATTTTGTGAAAGACATCTAGATATCGCCTAATATATTTGAACGTTTAGGCTAAGGTCACCTTGACCTTGAAATCCAAAAAAAAAAAAAAAAATGCCACGCCATGCATGAAATAACATATAGTAAATGCACTGCAAAAAATATTTTCATGATTTGTAATCACAACATTTTTTTTGTCAAATCAACTTAAATAATTTATGTAGTTCAGATAACATAATATTTTGAGTTTCTGATGCTTAAATCAATCTCCTTCATTGTATTAACTCACTTTTTCCAGTTCAATGAACTTAAAATCTTAAGGCAACCAGGTCTTTTTAGACCCATTTTGTGCATTAGAAGGGGTATCCATAGCTTGCGCATCAAAGGGTAGAGAAAATTCACTATAAAAGCGATCAGTTTACTTAACTTAAAAAAATTGCCAAAACCAGTTGCCTTAAAATTAAGTAAATAAACTTCATGCTTAATCAAAAAAATTCAGAAACAATTTCCAAATTCACATAACTTAGGTTTTTTCAATTAAGCATTATGTTGATTTAGCTACTTAATAATTTTAAAGCAATGGTTTTACTATTTTTTTTAAGTTTAACACAATCTTTCCTAAAAAATGGAAATTCCATCTCTACCATAATTATAGCCAACACTCTTAAAAAAAAAAAAAAAAAAAACAGTTCTTCAGCAGTTCTTCAGGGGTTCTTTGCGGTGGTCATGGTGCTATATAGCACCACTACCATTTAAAGAACTTGTTAAGGCCAGTTTGGTTCTTCAGTGGTTCTTTGGGTAGGTTAAGGTGCTCTATTGCACCTCTTATGGTTCTACATAGCACCATTTGATAAAGATAAGTGCTATATGGCAAAAGTGGTTCCCCTGATTACAAACCAATGAACCAATTTTAGTGCTATATAGCACCATTTTTGTTTAGAGTGAATAATCTAAGCCTAAATATCTTAAATATTTAAGACAACAATGATGATGATGATGTGCACGTCATGCTGACACCAATAAAACATCTATTATTATAATTTAATAGGCAAAATAAATCTGACCAGTCTATTTGCTCATTAAATTATTTTCTTATTTCCCTAAGGGCTGAATTTAATGCTCCTCTATACTTCTAATCTACTATAATATATTTCACACAGGATATTATAAATTGCAATAATTTAAGTTGGATCATTTTGTGAAGTCATTGTGTGTTTATTGTTTATACATTTTTAGTAATTAATCATTTTTGTCATTATTTACCTTAATATCATAGACTTTTTCAGGTAGTACTTTTAATGTTTAATACCCATTATTTCAAAGGCCAATAGACAATATTTGAACATGAAATAAATAAAGGAGAAAAGGATAGTGTCACATTTATGATTCCCCTTTACACCCATAAATTGTGGACTCCCTTTGCAAGTCGGGTTTATCGCGTGAACTTCTGAACCTATTATTTTGACCACTGTGTAAACACAACATGCAAACAATTCTGATACCATGGAAACACCTAATATTGGTTATGTAATGTCTTAAAAAAAGTTTCATTGTTTCCTTTGGTTTTGGATTAAGTTTTAAAGACTCAATGCTGCACTCTAAACACTCTAGGTTGTTTTAACCCAAATTTGGGTCAAATATGGACAAACCCAAATGTTGGGTTAAAAAAAATTATGTAAAATTAACCCAACTTCAACTTTCACTTTCAGTAACTTTTTTTTTTTTGTAATTTTTTTATTACATTTTTAACCCAACATTTGGGTTTGTCCATTTTTAACCCAAGATATAGGTTTGTCCATATTTGACCCAAATTTGGGTTGAAACAACCCAGCATTTTTAGAGTGTGCTAGCAAAGATATGGAACACTGGATTGCCAAACAAAACAATGTAATACATACTGTATATTATACTATAAAACTGAAGTAAAGTAAAATATAAACATTTTTAAACTACATTTAAAACAATAAAAGTCTCCCTTTTCATGTGACCAACTTCAAAAAGTTAGGGCCATTCTTATAGTCCAAGCCATTTATGCAAAAAAAAAAAAAAAAAAAAAAAAAAAACTAGTGTTTTCCTTTTTTTTTATCATGTTTGTCAATCTTTGCAGAGTTCACCCATATTTGCCAAAAATGAAGCCCATATTTTCCTTGGATTTGAACAGATCATTCTTCTACTTCGTTGTATAGTGACTGTATGCTCAGTACATGCACAGTATGCTTTCAAACTTCACAAACCTATTACTTCAAATAAATAGCACTTGTTTTATGCAATGATGACTTAAAATAAAAACTGAATGTTTCGTAGTAGTGCAGACAGTCCTGGATTCCCCTGTGAAACCTGACCTGTGTGCATTGGTCCATAATGCTCGGTTTTATTATGGAAGGCTTCAGCGGTGCCACCTTCTTACCACTCCATTGTGTGTTTAGAGAGGGAAAGGATTATGCGGTTATGTTTAAAAAGCTGGAGAAACAACTCCCCTTTTGCAAAATGCTTAAATGGTGGCCAAAGAATGGGATCCTGCTTTCTTCTGCATTAGGGGACATTGGGCTTCACCCTTCAGGTTGCTCTAGTCACCTGGTGTCTTTGCCACCCAGCAGGACACGCTTTCATCTTTTGTTGTTGAGCAGGGAATGGGCGGCGTTTTGCCATGCAGCTGGTTGGGACCACCGGTTCCCAAACCTCCCTTCTACCCCATGCAGCCAAACCAACCTCCAATATTCAGAAACTAAACATCACAGAAGAAAAAAAACACCCTTATGCTGCATTAATAAACTTTGTGAAGATCAATGGTAATTGTAAAATATAAAGGCTAAGTTCAGCCTCATTCAGTATCCAGTGTGTGTATATATATATATATTGCATGTATGTGCATTCAAGACCATACTTAATATTCCTGAAACTGAAGATTGCAGTAACGGAGGCTAAAAATTCAGTGTTGCGTCACAGGAATAAATTGCATTTTACAATATATTACGGTAGAAAACAGTCGTTTTAAATTGTAAAAAATGTTTCAAAATATTTACTGTATTTTGATAAATGCAACTTTAAGAATCTAAACTTTTGAACAATAGTGAAAAAAACACCCAAAGTTGAAGATAATAATGGTGTCTTAAGTGTCTAAATTCTCACGTGGCGTTCGTACCACCATATCTAACGGCAACAAGCTACGGATGCAGAATGTGGGACTCTTTATTGGATAAGTGGAGTTCCTTTGTGCTTTTGAACTGAAGATAGCCCGTTGGGATCTTAATCACTGGCTTTCGGAGGTAACCAGTGTTCAGAGGCAAAGGATAAAGAAGCCGCAGCCATTCAAGGAGCTGTTGATCTAGACCTCATTGTTCTCACCACCATGGCTTGGGTAAGCAAGGTAAATAAATGGCAAACAAAAGGCGGTGCTTCACAGCAAAGCGGGCTCTGTGGGGGGTTCATGTCCTGAGACTGGGCCGAGGCCTACAGCCTTCATTATGGGTGTCAGTGCCACTCGCACCTATGTCCCCACTGTCCCTCGCCAGACATAGTGGATCCATCAAGGAAAACGGCACAATTAGCACTGTATTCCCCTGATAACCTGTCAGAATAAAAACAGCTTATCATTATCCTTTGACCATTTTAGCAATAAGATCCTTTTATTTGATCCATATAATGGCCCCAAATCACAGTTGAAAGGTCTGTATTGCATTGCATTAGACATAAAATATCAAACTGGTGGTGATGAGAGTGTGAGAGACCCAGGTTCAAATCCACTGTGAGACACCAATATGTCCCTGAGCAAGACACTTAACCCCTAGTTGCTCCAGAGGTGTGCGACCTCTGACAAGATGGATAAATGTAATGTAAATGTAAACTAAGGATATGTTTACACGACAACGATAAACTAAAAACATCATGTGCAGATGACATCATTGTCAAAACGATCTACGGATCAACGAAAATGACTAAAAACGCTGTAATATTCATGTCAGGCCAGTAGTTGGTGATGTTATTTTGTAAAGTAACACTTACACGCCTTTAGACTGAACATGTAACACACTTGCGCGTGACATCACCGTTTTCACAAATGTCTGTTTTTGTAGTTTATATCGAGACGATAATGGTCTCGCTCTCCAAATTTTGCACTTTAAACGTTTTCAAAAGTTAGTGCTTTCAGGCCCCCAAAACACTTGTGTCGTTTTCAGTTTTTAGTTGAAAATGGTGTCGCGTAAACGGTCTTGGCATCTGCAAAACAATCAACTGGTCTTATATGCTATTTTTATTAAATGTACAAAGTGTTAGTGTTATTTATAAACTTTTTGAAACATATTTTGAAATAGCTTTTTTATATTTTCAATGTTTATTTTGAATTTTAGGTTAATCTTCATTAATTTTGTTGTAATTTTGTCATTTTTATTATTATTTTTTATATTACTATTTAGGTCTAATTTATTTGGATTTTAGTTTTAGGTTTGTTCAGTTTTAGTGTTTATTTATTTCCACCCAAGTAAAAAAAAAATCTATTTCAAAATATATTTAAAATACATTTATTTCATACTAAGTATAGTGCAAATACATTAACATATTTACTGCCATATAAATTTAATTTAAATATAATTAACTTTAAAAGTACTTCTTTATTGCA
The DNA here is from genome assembly GCF_016745375.1 of Pimephales promelas. The sequence goes on along the minus strand of NW_024121543.1, from coordinate 15,313,518 downwards.
AAATGTACATTCTTCAATATTAAAAGCCTTAAATCTGTTTCAATGTCACTGTATAAGGATAGTATGATCACTGCATAATATATAACAATATCATCTTAGAATGATATAAATAATTTTGGGGGTCACTGTGCATTAATGTGACGATACAATACTTACATAGAAGCTTATAAAGAAGCTATTTTATTAGCTATAGGCTAGGATTCATATAAATTGCATTCATTGCAGGGTTTATATTTCATCAAAACTGCATTCAGCTCTTAGCAAGTTGAGGAAGAAGCACAAATGTCATTAGTCTAGCCTTAGGCAGCTTCTATCATTTCACTTCTTCTATCATATCACCATTTAAAGGGATTATAATGCTACCTGTGGGGGTTGAGCATAGGGCTAGTAGTTGTGAAGCCTTTATTTGTCAATTACATTATCTAACTAATGTCAGGGGATTAAGCTGTGCCATCTGTTGTAAGAGTCCCAGAGTAGTGAAAATCACAAACATGAGACAAGAGTCATGTGACCGGAGATATGCACTGGCATGCAGCTAAAAATAGCAAATGGTGAGATATTAGGATATTACATCTACATATTTAGCCTGATTTAGAATGTAAACATTTTAAATCACTGCAAAGACAATTTGCCTATAAGTTGGGAAAGAAAGCAGAGAAAGAAGTGAAGAATATATTGATATAATGAAATGAATGCCACATCGTTTATAGTCATGAAAACCCTCAATTGGTGGACAAATGTTCACTCATTTAGAAGGAACCATAATGAAGGACCAAACTCCTGTGTGTGCGACTGGAAACCTGGAGCTCAAGAAAGTACAGCAGCACCATTTCTGTTTTGACCTGAGCTAGGAAACCCAGAATGCTCTAGCAACCTCATAGCAAACACTTTATACCCCTCACAACATTTTACATTTGTACACATGATTTCCTGAATTGCGTTGTGTGTCAAATGTAGTCCGACAAGTTTGTTTGACATCGTTTTACACGGTCCAGCTGCACAAAAATCCACAAGCACAAGATCTCAGACATGATTGAAAGCGGTCATTTGCCCAAATTTGTGCAAACGTCCTCAATATATTTAGAATTAGAGTTGAAATAAAAGGAAGAAAGGAGAATCAATTGCACACATGAACTGACACAAATGCTCACTGAACCCTCCATAATAAGGGTCCGCACGGGTGACAGTGGCTTCACTCATCTCACACCCTCATTTTAGTCGAAAGACAAAGAATAAAAAAAAAACCTAGAAAGAGCTTTGTTTGATAGAACAAAAGACGTCTCTCAAAATTATGAAAATGCACAAAAACAGGGAGTTCCCTTGTCTCCCAACGCACCATCAATCATTCTCAACTCTCAGTGTCCATTCCAATGCAATCTATGGGCATCTGACTGGAGATGTCAGTCAAAATGCCAGTTCTGTTCATCTGTCACTCGAAGAGTAATTGCTCTGTCTGTCTATTATCGCAAGAATGAAATTCTCTCGTAGAACTTTAAAATATTATCCCTGAAAGGATTACAAAAAAAAAAAAAAACCCTGAATAGCCCACCTTGTTACACACCATCTGCATTTGCTCCTCAACAACGTGAAAAAGAGCCAGACATGGCGCAAGTCCGGGGGGAGTCCGTCCGCCCGCCTGCATTTGGCCGAGTGTCACGCAGCCCATTGAGAGGATTTATGCTTGTGTACTTTATTTTGTTTTGTATAAACAACGGCGCTACGCAGTACCTTTATCGGCCGCGGCGCGTTCTGATTATTCCTCCCTAAAGTCCTCCCATCTGTCCCCGATTCTGTAGCCCGAGCCTCTTTCAGAAGCCTGACAGGGAGTAGCGCTGGAAAAAAGTAAACTGGTAGGGGGCCCTCATTTCACACCAACCCCTCGATTGTGCCCTTCCGAAGCAAAGCACTCTTCTATAGCTTTTTGATAGGCTTTCAATCCCAGCCCCACTGACAAGGTTTTCTTTAGGAGGAGTAGGAGTTGTGGCTTTTTCGGCTCTGGGGTGGGGGGGGGGGGGGGCTTACCGTGGAGACTTAAGCGAGAGCAGAGGTGATTTCTTCGGGGAGGGGGGCCGCCGGTGGAAAGGAAAAACTGCAGCAGATGGGGCTGATTGTGCTCCCTACGCAAATTAAGGAGAGAGACATCTGCAGCCGCAACATACTGGTGGTCCGAGGCAATTAAGGCAGGGGTACGAGGCGAGAGGGTGGGGGCGCAGGACAGAGGAAAAGACAGTCCTGCCTGCCGGTGCATAGAGATGAAGTCAGGCTCACATTACAATGAGCCGGGCTACAATGGAGGGAGTCGTCCAAGTGGAGATGGAGGGTGGGGGGGCAAGCGGGGGGTTGAAGATTAATGTACGGAGAAGCCGGCAACAACACTTTGTGCAGCCAAAATAAGAGGTGGGGCCTTCGGGGCTGAATTGAGCCCGAGTTATAAAGTGTGTCCTTTTCTGCTGTCTTGCCCATTCGAGGCCTGAGGTCATTTACAGAGGTGACAGCTTAGACGTGCACTGTTGTGGATTTAATGTGGAGCGTTTTCCCCCATTTTTCTCCCCACCCGTCCCCCTTCAGCTCTGGAGAGGTGACGTGACAAAGCGGGGTCATCCCCGGGATTAGACCCCTTTAACGTTGCCTTTATTTATCGACTGGGCGCTGAGGGGGAAATTCGGGGCCGAGGGAAGAATGCCGCCATGGTGTTTACAGGCTCATCCCTCTAGGGATATATATGTGTGCAACAATGCTGTCCCCATGCAGATTTGCATAATTCAGACACATCTAAACAGGCTCAAGTTGTTTTAAATAACTGGGGCAACTAACAGGATGCAATTGTTTTGTGGGGGACATTCTGGCTAACTAAAGACAAATCGTACTCTCATTAGTGCGAACGCACGCCGTGATCGGGGAAAATGTGCAGGTGCACTGACGCTTTGCAAGGTCACATAGAGATAGTGAACAAATGTACTTGTTTGATTGTTAAGGGGCAGTCAAACTACATTTTAAGCATGCGGAATTGCTTCAGACCCAGTCACGGACGTGACGTGTCATCACACAAGCCATAAATTCAACCATAAATTCAACATGAATAACTAATAAAATCAATAAAAGAAAGTCTTTCCTGCAAGCTTTAAAGTTTGTGTTGTTTTAATTCAGCTTAAAGGTCACGTTGTGATCTATCCATCTTCTGATACAAATTCGCAGGTCAGATTTCACCAAACTTGAACTTTGGAACACACCGAGATTGTGTTTCCGGGCTCCAACATTTGAATGTAAAGTTTCGTATCCCGCCCCTTTATTTTGAATTCATCTTAAACTGCAGTGTGGTTTTGCAAAGAAAAAAAAAAATCAGGGGCAATGTTTAGTCCTATGGTTTAGTCAGTGATAAAATATCCACAATGCTTTCTTGCTCGCAGAATTCATTATATCTGACTGTCACTACTACAATGGCATCACTGAAATCGTGTGCTTTTGCACAAAATCGACTCCAATAGGTGCCAGTGTAAGTTCAAGATGCCTTTCGAGTTTCTGAAATATCTCTCCAAGTGTTGTTGCTATCAAATGTTTTAGTAATCTAGCAGTTTAATGATGAATTGTGACAACTTTTCATAGTTGCAGAATGATTTGCAGACTGATCTCATGCAGTAGCGTTTGTATGACACGCCAATTCGTATTTCCATTTTTGGCGTGCTATCAACACGCATTATCGCTTTTCAGCGTGTTTATGAACGCCGTTGACTTAACATTATTACTGTAAATATAAATATATGACTTACCTCAACCCTGTCCCTAAACCTAACCGTCACTGGGGTTAATGGCATTTATGATTGTTCCCTTACCATCCTAGGAAAGAAAAACATAGCTCCCCAGATGTAGATGTACATTTTGCTTTGTTTTGCTCGGACATTTGACGGCGTGTACAGACACGCGGAATGACGCGGACGTTAATGGCATAGCCATACATGCATGCACGCGGATAGCTCAAAATGCGTCGAGATAACACGCCACTTGACTCGAATTTGGCGTGTATGTTTACGCAAAAGTCATGATGTCATGTTGTGATTTGTACTTGTTTGATTGTTAAGGGGCAGTCAAACTACAGACAAATAGAAAACAGTTATTTTAAATTGTAATAATATTTAACAATATCACCATTTTTACTGTATTTTTGATCAAATAAATACAACCTTGGTAACCTTAAGAGACTTAATCTTACCGACCCTAAACTTTTGAAAATTGGCAAATATAAATCAAATAAAGCATTAAAAAAATAAACATCCAAGTTGATTGTACTGTAAAGCAATGTAAAATATGCATTCATATGTGTTGATTTTTACAGTGAGTAAATCAATAGAAAATTGACTAAAATTGGTCATGATGATTTTATTTCCTATACACTCACCGAAAGGATTATATATAACACATGTTCAATTTCTCATTAATGCAATTATCTAATCAACCAATCACATGGCAGTTGCTTCAATGCATTTGGGGTGTGGTCCTGGTCAAGACAATCTCCTGAACTCCAAACTGAATGTCAATGTCTTCTCAACAGCAGAAGAACCCACTGCGTACCACTCATCTCCACTACAAATAGGAAAAAGAGGCAAGAGCTCACCAAAATTGGACAGTTGAAGACTGGAAAAATGTTGCCTGGTCTGATGAGTCCTGTTTTCTGTTGAGACATTCAGATGGTAGAGTCAGAATTTGCGTAAACAGAATGAGAACATGGACCCATCATGCCTTGTTACCACTGTGCAGGCTGGTGGTGGTGGTGTAATGGTGTGGGGAATGTTTTCTTGGCACACTTTAGGCCCATTAGTGCCAATTGGGTATCGTTTAAATGCCACGGCCTACCTGAGCATTGTTTCTGACCATGTCCATCCCTTTATGGACACCATGTACCCATCCTCCGATGGCTACTTCCTGCAGGATTAAGCACAATTTCACAAAGCTCGAATCATTTCAAATTTGTTTCTTGAACAAATCTCCACCAAATGCAAGATCCTATCCAATCAATATGGGCCAACATTTCTAAAGAATGCTTTCAGCGCCTTGTTGAATCAATGCCACGTAGAATTAAGGCAATTGTGAAGGCGAAAGGGGGTCACAGTATTAGGATGGTGTTCCTAATAATCCTTTAGGTGAGTGTATAGGCTGGCTTTTGTTTTTCTTCAAATAGCATCTCTAAATAATATAACCATATATTTCAAAGTCTTGTTTTAGCCATCTGTGGCATCCCTTGAAGTTACATTATAAAGTGTGATCCAAAAATGTGAGACCACATTAAAATCTGATATTCAAAATTTAATTTTAACTTGGGCAAAAAGTGAGATAGTTTAAGGATCTGGAAACTTGATCATCTAGTTTTGCACACACCTTTTCATTCACTCCATTTCATTCACCGTCGAAGACATTCTGGAATTCATGAAACTCTTTTAATTCAGCTTTTGGTTGGCACTTTATTTTACAGCACATCAATTTATGTGCATTCCAATTACTATAGAATGTACATGGGGAACAGGACTGTAAATGAAAGTGCTACCTGACTTTTTTTTTTACTCAAAATGTTATGCTGATGATATAATTTGTAATGAAACATTTCACATTACATGAGCAAAATTCAGAATAGAAGCATTTTCACTAGTGCTCTCATGCTCATTGTTCGTGTGTCGCCCCCAAATCAGTCATATTAAACGAGTGTTAAGGGTTTGGTTTGTGACCATCTAATTCAAATACTAATTGCCAGGCCAAAGGACAACTATAATGGCGGTTATCCGAGAGGCTCCCTTGTCTTTGAAGAAATGCTACTCAGACAAAAGTCCCAATTACACCCAATTGTTGTGGGGCTCGGAAACAGGCAGCGCCTCCTCGAGACTGAAACAAAATCCTGGTCTGCGGTAAGCCTGCGGTTTCTTCACCTTTTTGTAGCTTCTATCTCTCTCCATTGGGCCAGACACCCCAAGTGTGAGGCTTACTCCAAAACCACTGTTAAATGAGTATAGAGTCCCCCTTCAGATTCACAGTGAAGGAGTCTGCTTTCAAAGACACACTAGAGGATCCTTTTGAAGAGCGAGCAGCCCGAGGTTACTCATCCATGGACTCAATGAATCCATTCAGAGTGGGGTACTCATACACAGACAGACTCAACAATAAGTGTTTGCTCACAAGAGGGTACCCAGTGCAAGAAGACCGAGCCGTGTCATCACTCGACAACTGTCCATCATCTCACCATTAGCTTTTAAGGTGATTCAACATCTAAGAAAGAAACGCTTGAATATTTAAGACTAGTGAAGCATTCAAATCATTTGAAGTCGTTGCATTTTCCTCAGTTGATTCATGGAGTTCATAACGGAGAGATTTCGGTCCTGAGACCATGCATATTGGATCACATGAGCATTAGATTGACAATCTTTACAACAAATCCTCATAATCAACTTTTTTTTAACAGAAAGTAGTACATAACTGACACATTGATACAAAGGCTCACTAAGGATCTTCTATACTCCAACATTGTTCGGCTTGCGGCCCGAGCAGCTTGCGTTCAACTTCATGATTTACCGCTTTTTTTTTGTCCCCTTGTATTCGATGAGGGACTAAAACCCCGAGGATATTTTTCCTCCTGCTTTTGGAGGAGCTGATGTTTCTTATGATTGTTCACTGAAGTGAATCAGCCACCACAAAACACTGCAGCACATTGAGACCACTAGCAGAGGGCACAAGGAAGGTGACGAATTGGCAGTGAGAATGAACTTAATCCCCTAAGCTCTTGTTGGGGCTTGTCTTTGCTGTCCCTTCTTCCCTAGAAAAGATCCCAAACTTACAAAGCAACTCAACAAGAGCTCCCACTCGGGGCTTGCTGAATGCAAGAAAAAAAAAAAACTGGTACATATGTCTGTTCTGCCAACAGTATGGGGAATGAGCTTACAGGTGCAATTTTTTTTGTCAAACTTGGAATTGGTAACATTTAGAAAACCAATGCCAGGAATTGAAAAACAATACCAAATTAGAAGAAAAAAAAAATCAAAACAAAATATGAAAAATATGTAAATATTTCAACGAATACATGGCTTGAAACAATAGTTCCCTATCAGGGAACTTCGAGCTGCGTGTAAATGCTGTGGGAACGCCCCTGCATTGTGCGTCATGAAGCACTTATGGAATCAGTCCAATGGAGAGACGGAACGTCATAGGCGGGTGACGTCATCGACCAGGAAAATATAAAGCACACCGAAAACACAAGCGCAACAGCTTCTGTGCCTTCAGAAAGCACTATGTGTGAATCTGTCTGAGTGTAAACACTGTGTCGGTCCTTAGTATTTGCTAGGCAGGAGTTATCACAATTTACACCACACAAACAATTTTGTATGGTGTTCAATGGTGTTCAATTTCTATGGCGATTGCTTGTGCTATCTAATTGGTGGGGATACACACATTCTTTGTGTTGTTTGTTTGGGAGTGCAGCATGCCCAGTCAGCTATCGAAGGGACTTACTGCGAGTATTGTGAGCGTCTGCCTTTATGGACGCTCCGCTGAGTCCCGCTTTTGCCGAGGCTGAGCAGCGACGCTTATTGTGGGGATCGCAAATGGATCTTTCAGCGGGGTTAGAGACGGGCTCTGCCTTATCTCTGCCTTTACCTGTTAGATCCAGTGATCCTGAACCTCCACACCGGTGCTTGCCATTCTTTCATGATCTCCATACTGACGTATCGAGATTATGGAAAAAGCCAGCTTCTGACAATCATTTACAAAACAATAAAAGAAATATGGCGCTTTGCCGCGGGTAGAAGAGACACTTGCGAGCTCTCTCTCTTCCAAGGCTGCATCATCATTTAAAGCACCGCATTACATTCCAAGCCATTATGAAATATTTCGGCTTTGTAAAGTGTATTCATGACGTGAACGTGAGTGAGGAGGCAGTACTGCTGCCTCCTGAAGAAGCAGGCTGCTGCTTGCTCTTATTCCACGTTCTTGTTCAGTCAGACAACACATCGGTGGTCTCCTACATAAACCATCAGGGGGGTCTGCTTTCACGCCCGCTATACAAGTTGGTTTGCCAGATCATCCCATGGTCCCAGGGGAAGCTTCTTTCATTGAGGGCATTTATATCCTGGGGTGTTTAAATCAGGGGGCAGACATCCTGTCGAGGCAGGGTCCAAGGCCCGGGGAGTTGAGACTACACCCCAAGGTGGTGGAGCTCCTATCCAGCGAGCCCCTCTGGGGTTGGACGCGATGGTACAGGAGTGACCGAGGTCACCCCTGTATGCATTTCCCCTGATTGCTCTGCTCCCAGGATTTCTGGAGAGGGTTCACTAGGACGGGGTCAGTCTATTGCTGGTAGCCCCATGCTAGCCCCAATTTGGCTTGTTGACCTAATTTCTCACCTCGTCGGCTCTCCTCTGGAGATTCCGATCAGGAGGGACCTTCTCTCTCAGGTGAGCAGGTTGATACTTCACCCCTGCCCAGATCTATGGAGGTTGTTGGCGTAGCCTCTGAGGGGGCCCAGCTCATAGAATCTGCTCTCTCGACTGAGCTCTGGCCACAAGGAAATTACATGCCTTGAGGTGGAAAATGTTCACCTCTTGGTGTTAAGAACACCAGTTGGACCCAGTTAACTGCCCAGTGGATGCAGTGCAGGAATTCCTTCAGGAGCGTTTCTCCACAGGGTTATCCCACTCCACACTGAAGGTGTACATGGAAGCCTTATCTGCTTACCATGTCCCTTTGAGTGGAGCCTCTCTCGCGAGACACCCACTTGTAACTCGTTTCTTTTGTGGCACTTTGAGGACGAGGCCAGAAGTTCGCACGAGGGTGCCTAAGAAGGGCTGTCCTGCATCTAATCTCAGGTTGAGCAAGTGGGTAGTTGAGGCCATCTCACTTGCCTATGAGTCTGTCGGTCAGCCTTCTCCTTTGGCTGTCCGGGCTCATTCAACCAGGAGTATGGCTGCCTCTAAGGCTATCTTGTCAGGAGTATCTATCCGAGATGTTTGTGATGCGGAAGGTTGGTAAAGTTTTATCATTTTGACTTCAGCTCCAATCCAGGAGTGCAGGTGCTTTCGTCTGAATGTGCACTTTGACTTCACACTGGCGTTTTTGCGTGCCCACAGCGTTTACACGCAGCTCAAAGTTCCCTGATAGGGATCGTCTCTGGTTATGTATGTACAGTAACCTTGGTTCCCTGAAGGGAACGAGACGCTGCGTGTCTATGTCATACTCCCAGCATGCCCATTAGTGCTTCCTTCAGGCCTATCAGAAGCTGTTGCGCTTGTGTTTTTGGGGTGCTTTATAGTTTCCTGGTCGATGACATCACCCGCCTATGACGTTCCATCTCTCCATTGGACTGATTCCATAGGTGCTTCATGACGCACAGCGCAGGGGGCGTTCCCACAGCGTTTACACGCAACGTCTCGTTCCCTTCAGGGAACCAAGGTTACATACGTAATCAGAGACGGTTTTTTTTAATGTCAGTAAATTAAGTTTTTATTTTCTTCAGCATGTGAAAGAGGTGCTTAGCCTTTAGATGCAACCTAATGTTGATCACCGACCTCAAAGCTTGGGATATGTTTAAATATAGTTGAGACTTAAAGAATTAAAATACAATACTATTTTTATTAATAAATAAATTTTAATATATTTTTGAAATAAGTATAAAATTAAATTAAATATAACAATAATAATAATAATAATAATAAATGGGTAACAGTTATTTTGGGACTAAATATTGGTTCTGTAGGAACTTAAATAGTTTATTAAACATATCTAACAAACAGTTCTCATAACAAAAACATGGGACATGCGTTTCTGTTTCAAAATAACAATAATTATAACAATAATGATAATAAATCATGAAAATTCCTCATATTGCCAAATCTGGGTCAAGCTTTTGATTTGTAGAGCCACATTCAAATAATCACAAAAGATTGTATTTTCCATGAAATTGGTGACATTTAATTGTCAGTATTCTCATAAAAGGCTTCAGTGTCTCCCAACTTCATACAAACTTTTGGTCTTTTTAAATGAGTCTCCCATTTCCCCAAAACAAAAAATCCATAGGATCAGATATCAAAATGATAATAGAATATCCAAACATATATATATATATATATATATATATAAATTTATTTATTTTTTCTCATTTATTCTGGGAGGGAAGAATTAAATAAAATTAAAATTAAAATGATATTTCACTGATTTGGACATAAAGAGAGATTATCTGAGAGGAAATGAGAGGCATCCCTCTATGACAAGGTTACCTCAGAGGTGTCCAGTTAAAAGCGTGGATAATAAGATTACTCTTAAAGTCAAATCTCCCCAGAAGACACTTTTGATTGACTGATCCTCAGCCAGGCTTACATGCTTGCTCTCATAGCCCAAAATAATCGTTTTTACTCAAACTGCTTCCTTTACCACACCTGAAGACCCAAGTCAATACCTCAAACCCATTTATACAGTAGTTTTACCTTGAATACATTAGGATACTAATTAATGTGACCAATAATTATCTTGATATTGATGCCTCTGCATTTATTTTTACACACAAGGACTCAATATAAACCAGTGAAGATCTCAGTGGCTAAAAACATAAATTTAGACTAATTAAATTCAAAATGTCAAAACACAGAAGTACATATGAACAAAATGAATCAATGGAAACTTTCTATAAACGATAAAAGTAAGTATCAAAGTATCCTTTTGAAGTAAACCATGTGATACCATACTATGCAAAATCCATTTTAGCACTATAGCATATAAGCAATTCTATACAGCAGTAAGGAATTCAGTACAGCTTCATATCTATTGGAAAATGAGTGTTCTTTCGATGTATAAATAAGTTTTTGCCACTCAAAAATTATTTATTGAAGAAAAATTCAGGGTAAGAACAGATTTATTTTGTTATGAGACTTTATAGAACTGTACATGCCTTTAATAAATGCCTGCAAAGAGAAGTGAAAATCTATGCATTGCAAATGCTATAGATTGTCCGGACATCATGTGCTGTATCTATACTGCCCTCTACTGTTACAGTCCGATTGAAGAAATTGCCCCCCTTCTGATAACAATGTTCCTTCACTGTGTTTCCAAACACTGAGAAATATCAAATAGTCTATATAAATAAATTAATAAATATAATAAACAGTATACATATAAAAAGATCCCAGGAGAACTGAAACGCACACATACAGTAGTCACTGAATCTGTCTGAAGTCCTGGAATATCTCTGTAAATGCTTTCCACTGATTATGTATTACAGACCACAGATGCTTTGCTTTACGTGCATAACGCTTCATTTCAAACAGTTATAGAGAAAATACAATGTTACTGAGCCAAGAAATGTATATTTTACAAAAAAAGGTTACAAAGTGAAACTTAAATGTAATTTTATCTTTAGGTACAAATAATAAAATATAACAATAATAATAATAATAATAAAAAAGTGAAATTTTTTAAAATGTGGAGAGGTCAGTTTTAGTTCAACAAAGTCAACAAATGCACATGCCAACACAGATTTAACCAATCTATACAAAACAATTAAAGCAGAGATTCACAGATGTGTATCTTAAATCCAGTGACTGCTTTGGCACAAAACTTTTATAGTAATGTTTTATGTTAATGAACAGATTATTTTAATACTAGCCGGTTTCAAACAGATACACGTGGCAATTTCAAGTTCCAAAGCAAACTGCTCTCGGGATTTGTCTAGTCTCTAAGGTTCTCAGCACTGTGCTGCTCTTCAGACTCTGGTTTCTTGCAGAACATAGTGGAGAGTTCCTGTAACAGCAATTCCTGTTGCGGGCTACATGATCTGTGTGACCTGTGCCTACCTGGGACGGGCAGAGAGTCGTCCTGGCTCAGGGTGTCTAGAGATTGACCAGAGGAGGACAGAGAGTGCAGTGGGTTTGACCCAACCATGCGATCCAGGGAGGCGGTCTTCCTTTGTCCCAGGCTGACGGGCCGTGCGGGAACCTCCTGGGTCTCTGCAGGAGCACTGGACAAGAAACTCGTTTCCAAAGACTTGAGCACCTGCAGGCCGAAGTCGCCCACCTCCTCATACAAAGGCTCGGGGCTTTCGATGCGCTCCTCAAACGAGTCCTGCTGCATCTTCATGGGCTGAGAGTGAAAAAGAGAACGATGGCAAGGCATAGCAGGAGGTCAAAACGATATCTGGAGATTTCACACAACAGCACATTAAACCAATAACATCCATTTCACCTACTTCACCACAGTTATGCAATAGTTGTCATGAAAAAACACTATACAAATAAGTTGAATTTAATTTAAAAGAGCAGAGCACAATATCGAGTTATTAATGTTAATAATCATTATTATTATTATATAATTTTAACAATTGTAATAAATAACTTGGTGTTTATTATTTTATTGTACTTTTTTGCAGTTGTATATCATATTACACTTTAGTATTTTTTTCATTAGTCCTCTATATTATTTTCATTTATGCTATTTAAGCTTTTATATTATTACATATACATAATATAGTGAATATACTATTGTATTAACCTTATAATATCACATAATAATATAAACTATAAATATATTATTATTATTATAGTATGACATTTTTCATTCCTACTACTACTTCCATGTAATCATTTTATAAATAATTTTATTGTGTTTATTAAATGCATTGTAGTTGTTCTTTTTTTAATTATTATTTTATTTGATTCATTTTATTATACTATTTAAGCTCTTTTATATTACATTTTCATAATGTAGTGAATATACTATACATCACATAATAATAATAAATAAACTATAAAACAAGTATAGTATGACATTCCATTTTGTAACATTAAATGAGCCATATTATACAGTGAATAGACTAATATATGGACTTTATATTACACTACCACCACTACTAATTATCATATTACTATGGTTTATTATATGGCATTAATGTAATTACTTTAAATTTGCTATAATAAAATATAGTGAATATACAATTAAATGAGCATTGAGCATTTACTTTAATTATTATTTTTCATTTCTGCTATAACTATTGTAAATTATTAAATAATAAATAAATATGTATCTGCTATTTCACAGCATTTCTGAATGTATAGCTCATCCATACAGACAAACTTTTAAAGCCATCTCTATCTCTATAAAATAAAAGCTTATGAGCTGATTTTCTTGTTCCAAAAGCAAATCATTCTCTTAAACTCCGAAGATAACAGGAACTACATATTAAACATACGGGTTCCAAACACACTAGTGACTTATCTCATGAAAATAGCTAATCTGCCAGATGATCTCCCATTATGTGAACACAGGTATTTGTGGTTAGCGGGACACGCACAGAAAGTGATCACCCCCTAAACAATGCTCAAAACGAGTTACTTCCTTTTTTAAGCTTAAACTTTTGTCTTAGTATCAGAGCAACAGCATCAAGATAATTGGCAAATACATTGAGGACAAAAGCACGAAGCCAGCAGACAATTTGCTTGCGAAAGCTTTTTGGGCTGGGACACACCAGAGGCTGTAGCACTTTCCCTGCCCTCCCTCAAGGCTACAGTTGCAGAACAATGCAGTAGAAGCATTCTTCCCACAAACGCATCCTGTCATACCAGGAAACCCTGCTTTCCCAACAGGAATGAGGGGGAAGGAGCGAGGATGTCCTAAATTAAGTATAGGCTCTTTTGTAGAATGCACTCCTAAACTTTTGAGCGCTTGTTAAACGCAAAAGGTCATTCGATACTTTTTGAAACCTCCTCCTTTTGCATTTTGACCAGCCACTGTAATCAAGAGTAATTGTACACAAATTTCCTTGCATGCAAAGGTGTGAAAACTCAATTGCATGAACTGCATTGGATTCATCTGCAATAAACAAAGAAATACTTACAAAGAACATTGATAGAGCTCTTCTGGTGTGAAGCTTTCTCTGGAAAAACACACAAAGACACACACAAAAGCTAAATCTCGAAGCAAAAACAAGCAAGCGTGACATGCACCGAGCCACTAGAGGACGCTGTTGTGCTCTACCAGAGTCTGGTTGGCGGAGAGCATGGTGGAGTTGGTGTTGCTCTCCTCTCCTCTGATGGGCACTAGCGGCATGGTGCCAAACTTCTGCTTGGAAATGTCAGAGGAAGAGTGCCGTCTCATCACGGGTGGGCGCAGGTCATCGTTCTGAGGTAGGACGTTATTGTTTAAATTTCGACTTTGAAATGTTAATGAATCTACATATATGTGTTCAGTTTAAAAGGTGCTGTACCTGTGCTTTTAGTAAATTAGTCATCCAGTCCCATAACTCAGTTTCACAGGAACAGCTAAGGTACCTGTGAGGTCAAGGAGAGCATCATGGTTAAGTGTAGCTATAAATAGACACTTTCAATAAAGCCTATAGCAGTGGTTCCCACATTTTGGGATTTGAACCAGAGCCAGACCGATATATCGGCAGACCGATATTATCGGCCGATATTAGGCATTTTCCAAACTATTGGTATCGGCAGTTATAATGGCCAATAAATGAATATTTCAAAAATAAAATAAAAACGGATGAAACACGCTTGAACCATGTCATGAGTGTTGGAGTTGTATTGTTTGTCCACCAGAGGGCACCCTACACCGTTCCTGTTGGCAACACTCGTTGAGTTGGGCACGATACATACATTGCTTGAATAACAATTAAAAGAACATCCCCATCAGTTCTCTTAACTCAAATAAGCATGACAAAATTTGTGACTATCATGTCCAGTTTAAAAAAAATAAATAAATAAAATATCGGCCGATATATCGGATTTTAAACCCCAAAAATATTTGTATCGGTATCGGCCTTCAAAATTTTTTATCGGTCGGGCTCTAATTTGAACCAAAGGAAATTTACTAATCGAAAATGGTTGTGTAAGGGAAATTTTAAACTGAATATTAAGCTAACCATGTTTTAACATTTGACCTCATTTAATCTGCTAAATCTCTGAGACAATGTACTAAGACATTTTGTACTTTCGATGAATGTATACGTCAAACGCCTGACTGTGTGTATAAATAACAAATATGAGAAATGGAACTAGACAGATGACCATGCTAGAACTTGTCATCTATGAAGTAATCATTAAAACAAGTCTACCCAGTAACAGAAGAGACTTTAAATGAAGAACCAATCATATTATGTTTTTGATGTATCTTTTCTTTTGTAACATATATGGGCTTGTGTGTTTTATAAAACATAGATGTTTTAGAGAGAGATGTTTTAAACAATAGATGTGCCTTTTCAGAAAATGATGTGTCAAGGAAATTGCAAATAGGTCAAATAGGACAGGGTGCATTAAGCACGAGACAAAGCTCAAGGCATAGGTGATAAAGGGAAATTGAAACTGTATACGTGCAGGAGCCTTAAGAAGAGGAGGGGGTACGTCTTGGAGGGTTATCTTTTTGTATATAAACTCTGTAAAGTGAGAAGACTTTTGGCCTTCTCATATCAGACATATCAGTCTGTGTGTGAACTGCCTTTCTTGCAAGAAATGAACATGTATACTTAAGACTTTCGATATCTTCATTGTACTTTATTATTTAAGATCTAGGTACAAAATTCCACAACAGTTGACACACACACACACACACTTTAATACTTACAATTGCTGTTTATCCAGCATTACCGTTAATCCCCATCTGCAAATAAATGCACTCGTTATTTGAAGTTTTATAAGGTTCACTGATGGAATGAATGTTAATTTGATCTAAAAAGCAGAAATGTGAAGCATGCATCTTACTTTGTTGGTGGCTTTAACTTCTTTCTGATGCCCATGTAAATCTTCAAGGTTTTCAGTTGCCACTCTTTCTCAGGCTTGTTGCTCTGTGATGTGGGAAACATGCTGACGTGTTCAGTTCACCATCTTCTGTAATGTGCTTTTATGTAGGAGTTGATAATGAACTGTACATATACCTTTTTGTCCTTCAGCAGGAGTAGTCTGTGGTCTTTAATTTGGAATGATCGCTCCTGGAATTTGTTTCCTTGCAAGAGTTTGGGCGGCTCTTCCCGACACTTCAGTACTCCAGACTTCACAATCTCACTCTTATAGGCTGCAAGCCACAACACAGAGATAAACGAGTTACAAGCTCAAAAACCAACAACGATACAGAGCAAAATATACAGTTGGTGTTGTTTATGTGATAAAATATGGTTTTAGAGTTTTGTGTTTGGATGATGTGTGGTAATAACCGTCATTCTATATTGTATCTTCTTTATTTTTAATATAATTTTTGCAATTCTTATATACACTAAAAAAATTCCAATATTGTGAATGTTTGAGAGCGAGAAATTAATACCTCTATTTTACAAGGATGCATTCATTTGATCAAAGAATACAGTAGAGACATTTATATTACAAGTATGTCAATTTATATTATATATATATATATATATATATATATATAAACTGTACATATATACAGAAAACAGCATAAGCTGTACATTATTAAACTGTACATTTATACAGAAAAAGAAAACAGTATATGCATATTGTAATATCTAAAAACTATACAGTTTTGTTCTGTATTTTTGATCACATAAATGTAGCCTTGGTGAGCTTAAGACACTTCTTTCAGAAACATAAAAAAATACTATTCACCCCAAACTTTTGAAAAGTAGTTTTTATACATTATATGACCTCAAATTAGTGGAGATAATACCGAATATGTGTACATATAAAAATTAATTTGACACAATGTAGAACTGGAAAATTGGTTGAAATATTTTAAACTTAGGTTTTAATTTGAAATACATTCATCACAACAATTCCAGATATCCTCTGAAAGAAGTCTGTTCATCTGATGAAATGAATATGCTTTCACCTGTGAAAATGTCTATAGCTTCTCCTCTAGGCACCTTCTTCACCACCAGATATGCCGAACTGGGATCGGCCATTTTACACCACTGTAGAGCTTGTTCCAGAACCTTCTCTTTGGGGTGAAGAGGTCGCTCTGTAGAAATGACATCCTGCATTTATCTACTGTTTTTACCCAGACTTAAAGGGATACTCCACTTTTTTGGAAATAGGCTAATTTTACAACTCCCCCAGAGTTAAACAGTTGAGTTTTACCATTTTTGAATCCATTCAGCCAATTTTCTGATATTTAGAAGAATATCGGTAACCAGACAGTTTCTACTCTCATTGACTTCCATAGTAGGAAAAAAATAATCTATGGAAGTCAATGAGTCCAGAAACTGTAATATTCCTCTAAGTATCAGAAAATCGGCTGAATACATTCAAAAACGGTAAAACTCAACTGTTTAACTCTGGGGGAGTTGTAAAATGAGCCTATTTCCAAAAAAAGTGCAGTATCCCACATTGATTGCTCTGCTGTTTCCTTCTCATTTTAGTACTGAATAACAAAGTAAAATGGTGCTTATGCAAATAGGGGTGTATTTTATTTTTACCCAGCTCTCCTTCCTCAATGGCCTCAAAGGTCATCCACACGTCTTTTTCCCCAGGAGGAATATTTCTCATATACAGCACCTGATTGGTCAGCTCCTCAGCACACATAGTGGGGGACACCTGTGGAGAGACACATACAGGTTTGCAATGATGGTTTCAATCTGCCTCCATGTGGTAATGTTGTGCAACAGCAACTCTCAGTCAAAAATCAGTCACATTCAGACATGAAGCAGACTTCTCTAAAGATGAAAAAGATTTGACTACAATATTGTAGTGCATTTGATCCCTTACTTTCAGAGTGATGCAGCAATCTGGTATTTTTTCTTCTAGATAAACTTCAATAATCAAGTCCCCTGCTTGTGAGAGCTAAAAGAAAAAAAAATATATATAATAATAATAACAATTTATAATATATTAAAGAGAGATAGGAAGAGAAAGAAAATATATAACAAAATATAAATTGCTCTACCTGCGTGTCTCTCCAAGTGGTTATCAAACTGATTTCCAGTTCAATCTGAGTTTGATGCTCTTCATCGATCTGATCAAACACACACACACACACACACACACACACACACCCCACATAAAAAAGACAAAACAATTATTAACAAAAATGATTCATATTCAAACAAAATTCCATGGTAATACCATATATTGTGTACCACCATATTATTATTGTATTCTTTAAAATATTTGCACAGTATTCAAAATTAATTCCGTTACATTATGATATATCAAAGTACGTTTTTGCAAAGGTCTTTAACACAGTAAAATGTCATATTATAGCTTATAATATGACGCCATTAAGATATCCACTTACATCAAATATATACAGATAGTTATCAATGAGGTCTTCTATGATTTTGACCTCATGTTCTCCTTTTCCATCAGTCTGAAACAGGCTGGGTGCAAACAGCAGAGACAAGTTCTTAGTGCACATCTGATTCAGATCAGCACACTTCTGTACCCTAAAAGGAGAAAGAGACAGCGTATAAGAGTTGCTATCATTACAAAAACAGACCTGAATCAGAATGGAGACTCACCTGTAGAGATGACTGATGAGTGCTGCTAAAGTAGTCCTGTTGACCCGTGGTAAACCTCGAATCAGCTCTTTGTATCGATCCAAGCGCTGGGCCTTTAGAGGCATCTCTGAATATAGTATGAGAAATCATTGAGACAGCACAAACTATCCAAAATACAGTATCCGTGTTGTCAGTTATTTGAATATCTGGGTTGTTTTCAACTTTATGTCTATGGTTGTGAAATCCATTTTTTGTTATATACTTATATTTAACAATACACATACAATGTGAACCTTGTAATATCGTTAATCCGTTTAGATTAATTCCACAACTTTCTTTTTCAGTTGGAAAAAAAAACATCTGGCTAAGTTACCAATTCATTAAAAACGTTTGGGTCAACAGATAATAATAATGTTTTTTTTTTTTAATAATAAATGTTACTCAAGCATGAAATCATCATATTAGAATGATTTCTGGATCATGTGACACTGAAGACTGGGGTAATGCTGAAAATTCAGCTTTGCCATCACAGGAATAAATGACATTTTTCAATATATTTAATCTGAAAACACTTTTAAATGGTAATCATATTTCACATTACTGTATTTTGATCAAATGCAGCAAATAAAACATTTTAAAAAACCCAAACTTTTGCACAGCGGTGTACGTTCCATCAAAATTATCATTTGCAATTGTAACGTAAGCATGCCACAGTTTCACATCATGGACAGTATGCTGAAAATAACCCATAATATTTATCAATAGTCTTTGTTTAAAGGTTTATATGCAGTTTACTGTACTAACTGGCAGCTTCCCTCCAGAAGGGGTGAAGATCAGCCATGAATATGGGATCATCAATCTCCCGAAAGAACCTTTTCAGTACATCCGTCACGTCCTCTATGAAGTTATCTCCGATGCGTAGCTTCACATTACGGGCATCCCTACGAAATTCTTCCATCAAGAGCTTGATTCTTGATTTTGCACCATTTTTCCTATATATACCCTCATGGCCCAGACCTGTGTAAGAGAGTTATACATCATTTGATGTTAATGTTAATGTTATAGCCCAGGGAATATAATATAAAGCACATGAATACATCTTCTCACCATACTGGGTTATGAATGCAATGCAACTGTCTACAATGATGGGGATGTCATTTCTGCTGAGCTGCTGGTCTTTAAGGTTGTTTCCCTTCCCTCCCGCAGACTTCTGGATGTCTGCGTACCACAGGGAGAAATCGGTCCTGCCCATGCCCTGCAGATGCAGAGTCCTGCAGGCACAGTCATTCTTTTTTAGGGGGACTTTGATAAAACCGTTTGATAAAAGTATCTCTAAACCAATCCTTTCCGAAAGCCAATCCTGCTCTGATTGGTCAGACGGTCCAGTCTGTTGTGATTGGTCTACTGCTTTCAGCGCACGTCAAAAACAAAACTCTATTGCTAGATCTAAATTTCATCTGCGGAAGCTTCCTCAGCACTTGATACACAAGGATACGAACAGTAGCGATGGGGTCAGTTTTCACGAATCGATTCGAGCCCGAGTCCTCATCAATGAAAATTGGATTTGCTTTCCCAGAAAACAGCATTTTCTTGACATGTCGACAACATAAACCAAACTCATCCAGGCCTCAGCTACAGTTTATGAGGGTCAAAATAGATAGAGCTAATGAAGATCATATCTGGCAATATGCACATTTATTAAAAACCTATGGATGTTTTTGCAAGAAGACTTGAATTACTGACGACTCGTTTCAGGCAGTTCAGAATCGGTTCTTTCTTTTGGGAAACAATAACTAATTTCTCTGCACTTTAAACTTTTAAAGCGGCACTTTGCAAGATTTCCGTTTTTGTCAAACTGTGACCCCTAGAGTCGCTGTGGAGTACTTGTACTGTCGTAAATAGCACTCACGCAGAGATGTCTCTGCACTCACGGCCTGATCCCCTCCCCCTGTATACCGGTACCTGTTCAGTAGGATCGAAGCTGTAACGAGTGGAAATAAGGTGTGGCCCCTTTAAGAGCTGCGCCCTGTTGAACTGTCTGTATTGTATGCGCCTCAAACACCACATGTATATGGCGCCGGGCTATTTCTGTTTGATGTTTATTTTATCAGATCTTTCTTGCCGTAAAGCAATTCGTTGCTTTATGCTGATATCAGGTCTCGCAATTCACGAGACCTGATATCACGCGACAATTCCTGATGCTGCGGCCGGCGGCCCGCCGGCTCAAAGTTGTGTGTTTTTTCCATTCATAGGCAACAGGGGGGGCGAGACGCACAACATTCAAGCCGAAAATAGCCAATTAACCATTGCAATAACTCTGAAACTATTCAGTTAAGGTAAAAAAAACTGCATTGAGCTGCTTTAAACTTTATACATGAGAGGTAATATTTGTAAAAGCATAATAGAGCCACTTTTAAAAAGAGTAAATAACTTTAATTTGGCTTAAAATGAGCATTAATAAATGTCAAAGACCCACCTTCCTTTCTCAACAAGAACCAGAATGTCCTTCTTCTCATGATTCTCCGTTTCTGATGCAATGCCTTGAACCCAAGACAAAGACGGATAAGTACATAGCTCCTTTATTAATCCTTGGGGATAAATTTAGCAGACTTATTTTCTCTGAAATATCATATCAGTGTCACAGTGATTTAGCTAACAGACTCACTGAGCTCCTGTAGGCGTTTCAGGTTTATTATATCCTCAGCGGCTCCATCATTTCCAGGGCATATGAATAGGTTTGACTTCTGCAGAACAAAGAAGCCTTCTTTCCACTGCGGGTCTAGCATGGCCTTGTAGCGCAGAACGCCCACTCGCTCGAACTCTCGCGCCAGCAGGCAGTGACAGCTGAGAGGTGTGGTGGCCTGTCAGAGATAAAAACCGAGGTGAGATCTAATGCAATGATGTGACAAGATAGATCTTGCGACCGATTAATATTTACCTTCCCTATTGCTTTCGCCCAACTATGCAACGCCTCTTGAGTCTCCAATCCAAACTGAATCAGTTTATCAGATGTTAAGTAAAGTTCAAAAGTGTATCGAAATCTGAAAGGAACAAAAAGAAATGTTATGATGACCATTTCTAAATCTGAAAGTGTCCTGAAGGACGTTCTGTTATGCAGTGACACCCACTTGTCAATAAAGCCGCTGTTGTTGCTAGAATCTGGCCTGTTAACTCCTAAACAGATGATGTCTTTCACATTGATCTTCATACTGGGCTCATGACATCTGTCAGACTCGTAGAAGAGAATAGACTTCTCCACCGAACACCAGTACTTTTGAAAATCTGCTAAAATATAAAACCAAAAATGTAATTAAAAACGCAAATCTGCAAAGAACTGAATATAACATTCTGAATGTACACCGGTAGCAATTAAAGATACATTTTATTAAGTAAAAGTGCAGTTTATATATTAAATATAAATAAATGTCTATTAATATATATATAAATATTATTAATAATATATATACATATTAATATATTAATATACATATAAATATTAAATATATATAAATAAATATTAAATATACATTTTATATATAAAGTAAAAGAACAGTTTATATATTAAATATAAAAAAAATATTTTTCTTATTAGATGTCAGTCTAAATTTCAAGAGCACTGTTGTTTTGAATCAGTGAACAGGTGGTCATCATGAAGCCACTTTATTAATATATATAAATATTATATATATATAAATAAATATTAAATATACATTTTATATATAAAGTAAAAGTACAGTTTATATATTAAATATAGAAAAATGTATTTTTCTTATTAGATGTCAGTCTAAATTTCAAGAGCACTGTTGTTTTGAATCAGTGAACAGGTGGTCATCATGAAGCCACTTTGCACTACCATTTTAGTATCATTTTAAAATCTTCACAAAGGCTCAAATATACAGTGAAAACATTAATATTGTGAAATATTAGTACAGTTGAAAATAACTTTTATATTCAAATATATTTTAAAATGTAATGTATTCCTGTGATTGCAAAGCTGAATTTTCAGCATCATTACTCCAGTCTTCAGTCACATGATCATTCAGAGATTATTATATGCTGAAGAAAAATGTCTAACTTGTGTTACTTAATAATTTTGTGAAAATATTTTTATGGATTCTTTAATGAATAGAAAGTGCATATGTGTGTGTAAATATATATTTATTTATTATAAATTTATATATTATATGTAGAAATATTTTATAATATAATAAAAATGATCAATTTCATGTATCTTTGCTGATTTTAAGTATTAATTTCTTAATGCATCATAACTTTTGTAATGATTTTTAATTATTTTGTGCACCTTAACAATACACAGAGAATTTACATTTCTGCACATTTTGATGTACTGAGCAGCTTTACTTATACTGCAGAGGTACATTCGGCTCCTAAATCTCTGCCAAGGCTTGTTTTTGTCACACAGTCGCCTACCGTCTCTGGTTCTGCGGGATAATGTCCCTTTGTTCAAGGAGCCTGACTTGTAGAGGTATCCGGAGTACAGGATGGGCTGCATGATCTCATCATACACACAGGAATCTAAATGCAGAAAATTACACTTTGATACTTCACTCTTGCATTTCACACATTTTTCATGCATTAAAAGTGAAGTATGTCATTTTATATAGTAAATATTAGTCAACTTTTCATAGGTTTCAAAACTGAGTGGTCTGACATGTTCGCTTATGGCTCAACCAATGCCTTGAGTTTGTGGCAGGATAACATGTAATAATCCGTTTAGCAGGAAATTGATTAGTGTGTCCAAATACAATAGACTATATATATAAAAAAGAATCATAAATTAGCTATCAACAAATGCTAGGACCAAAATTACAAGACTTTCTAAAATACAGAGAAACATAAATATAAAAGCATTGGCAACATGAAGAGAGAACTATCTGGATTTTGTCGTTGTTTTCGTTGGGATTTAGATTACTTTTTGAGTTCTGTTTGGCACCAATTCAATTACAAACTTGCCCTTTAAGAAATAAGTCAGTAGTGAAGAACTGGAAAGGACTCTATCATACCTGCAGACTGTGTGTATGAGTAATGTGGGGACAGACGCTTAACGTTTCCATTAGTGTCAGCGAGTCGAACGGCCTCAGCTTCCGCAAAAATCTGAGTGACTGTCTTCAGGAGGTTCTGCTCGGTCACGGCGGTGCACAGCGCCTGCAGGCACACCACATACGCGCACACACACACTTAAACAAATGCACTGCTAATAGCACATTCAGCCAAGGGACATTCAAAGCTTCTTCCAAAAATCCATCTATTCATTGCAGTCCTTTTATTAGCTTTCTTAATTATTTACAATTCACAGCACATGCATCACTTATAGGTAGCCCAAACACACAAAAGATGGCCTTGGTAAAGTCCTGAGAAAGAATAATACACACTAATCTTGGCTTGACCGCGGGCAAAATACTTAGATGGCTCAGGCTATATTAAGACAGGATGTCCTCACTGCCCCAGTGGGGACTGATATAAAAGTTTTCTTTTGAAGCAAAGCTATTACACAGAGAAATGGCCACTGCTATAGTTCACAGCAGCTCTCACATAAGGAAGTATTGCGTGTATTTCAAAATCAAGGGTTTATTATAGAAGAGGAAGGGGAAACGCATTTATTGTGCAAAGGTGTTGAAGTTATATGACACTTAATACATTCGCTCACTTGTTATCTGTGGAAAAGACCTGTATGAACATCTGCATACGGTTTACACAAAGGCTTCAGACACTGTTGACTCTTAGCTTTGATATATGATTTCCACATTTTTGAACAATTGACTTTTCCATGGCCTTTCCTATCATTCATGATTCCTAAGCATTATTGAGAACAATGTATATTTACTATAGAAATGCTCATGACATTATTAAAAGATTAATTTCACTTAATAATAATTATTAGTTATATATCATTATTATTAGAAGTATAAGAAGTATTAGTAGTAGTAGTAGAGAGCCCCCATAAATAAATAAATATCATACTTTCGCAACTTTTTTGCGAGCAAACGAGAAAATATTTCATGAGCAGAGGAATTTACAGTTTCCAGTTGATGTATAAGCTACTAAAAGTAAAACCTATTTCCTTTGTGCATCACTGCCATTTTACTATGAAGTAAATGAGAGGATAGATGCGTATGAATTGATAAAGATATAAAACACACCGCTTTATAGTCCTTTTTGTCTATGGCTATGCTCGCAATAAGCGTGGTTAGAATTGAATGAAGAAAATCAGCATTTCGCCGTCAACGTAAGGATGCTTTAAATCCAACAAAGAGATTTAATAAAGGGTGTTTCAATCTTGTGAAATACACAATTTTAGTACATTAATTGGCCATTAAAATATATTGGTACAGTAAAAAGTTTTATATGGGACAATATAAATACTGCTCAAACAAAATCCAAATTTATCACTACCAACTTTTTTTTTATGAACCATTAAACCTAGTTTAATGACAGAGTTAAATTCGTTAAAGCGGACATAAGGCCTTGAAATATGACATACTGTCCCAACAAAAGCAAATTGATCACTTTTTTTGTACCAGTCTTTTTTATGGACTCTTGAACATGACGTATAGAACAATGCACACAGACATATATTAGAGAATATATGTGATATTAGAGAAATACTGCTCTAACAAAAAACACATTTGTTAGGTGGTGATGGCCCAGTGGATAAGACACATGCCTTTGGTGTGAGAGACTCTGGTTCGAATCCACTGCGAGACACCAATGTGTCCCTGAGCAAGACACTTAACCCCTAGTTGCCCAGAGGCGTGCAACCTCTGACATATATAGCAATTGCAAGTCGCTTTGGATAAAAGCATCAGCTAAATGAATAAATGTAAACATTTTAAGCAAATAGATATTTAATCTTTCATGCGCATTCATTTTCTACATAGTAAACTGGGAGGGATGCACAAAGGAAATAGGTTATAGTGGACGTAAAATGGAAATTGTAACGCGCGAGCATGCAAAAAAATCCAGTGCATTCATGAAATATTTCTTCAATAGATTCTCGTGAGCATGCGGATGTTTTATCGTGAGCATGCAAAAGTTTCTTGTGCGCACACAAAAGTTTGTAGATATTTTATTTTTGCAAAGGTCTCTTTAAGGGGCTCCTTAAACTGTATGGGGCTTTTTTTTTTTTAATTCGGTTCTGTACTACTTTTAAAGACTTCTATGTATAAATAATCTCTGTAACTTATGATTGGTTAACCTCTTTAAATGTGAAATGAGCAATAACTCAAAGTTGTTAAATAGATATTGATATCTCATGCTCATCTTATCTCATTTTTTATTTTTTATTTTTGTTGTTGTTGCATAATCCGTCCCCTGTAATTGCAAAGGGTTTATCCTTTACCTTAAGAAGTTCCTCTTGGGTGCTGAAACTGGGATGAGGGTGGAGATATCTTCCTTCTTTGTATTTGTGGGTGATAAACTCTCTCCGCTGTTCTGGGGAGGCATCACAGTCCAGCTCCTCGGTCACAGGAAGTCTGGCTGCCCAGAATTCATTCGCTCTATCGTTGCCAAGCATTATGAAGAGCTAGAACATATTAGAATAATAGTTCATCTAG
Source organism: Pimephales promelas (assembly GCF_016745375.1). The sequence continues at coordinate 15,287,541 of NW_024121543.1, read as the reverse complement.
GCCTTATTTGTAAAAGACAGTGTAGTAAAATAATGGTGGATCAACTGGAATATCAGGAACATTTCACGGACATTTCCCCTCATGGCAACCCATACCTGAACGATCTCATTGCTCCACACACTGGTGTCCAGTTTCAGACTTTGCACTTTCGACACCATTGTGCCAAGACTTCGATGCTGACCTGCAGGCAGACAGAACAAAAGAGGCACCACATCACTCTCCACGGACCATTCATTCTGTTTGTCCCATTAAAAACGTCCCGATATGGTGCCTCTGAGCCACATTTATCTGCAGTTTACAGCACAGAGGACCTTATACGAACTCACAAATGAGCTTATAAACTCTTAATACCATCTGTATCAACCAATACACAATGCCCTGCCGTCACCCATGCCGGATAGTCACTATTTGTAAAATGCTAAATATCTCACACCAACTATTTTATGGATTTTCTAGCCTAACTAACTGTGAAATTTTAATTATAAACACCATCGATCTGATAATATACTCAATCTTTACCCCACCACATCAGGCACACACACACCTGCGCAATTCTTGCAGATGACCACACAGAGATTAATGGATGCCCAGTCTGGATTGATGGCTTTGCAGTCTGCGCAGATCTTGTTGGACCTGTTAGACCAGATCTTCTCCGCCACCTCATAATCAGATAGTGTTTCTGCTATGGACTCCTGCAGCGCCTCCATCCAGTCCCTCTTCTCTCGCTCCGACTCTGCCGTAAAGCTGTAAAGGTGCACAAAACCCTCTTAATGCTCTGCCATCATGGATCCTATTAATTGTCTCTAGTCTGGCATAGTTACTAAGTGAGAAAAGATCCTGAATGACTTCACTGCTTTAAGTGTGCAGTGACATTTAATAAATCAAAAGTGATTTTATTTCAACTATATATATATATATATATATATATATATGAAGAGTTCAGATGCAAAAGCCTCTAAATGCCATTTGAAATTTTCTTCTTTAATGATGATTTTTATCAAACTTGTATATTTAAGTTCAGTAATTTCACTTAAATAACAATTAATAGGTAATCATCATCCCCATTTAAGTGAAATCACTGAACTTAAATATACAAGCTTGATAAAAATGATCATTCTAGGAGAAAATTTCAAATGGCACTTAGAGGCTTTTGCATCTGAACTCTTCATATATATATAATATAATAAAGTTATTTATAAAGTATATATATATATATATATATATATATATATAATAAAGTTATTTATACAGTTTATATATATATACAGTATATATACACAGTATGTATATATATATATATATATATATATATATACTGTATAAATAACTTTATTTTATATATATATACACTGTATGAATAACTTTATTTTATTATATATATATATATATATATATATATATATATATATATATATAATAAAGTTATTAATACAGTATATATATATTTGTATATTACATAATAATCTTTATTTAATAATCTTTATTTTTCTTAAATATTTGTCTTGTTTTCCAGTAAAAATATCTAAATGTCCTTTTAGAGAATCAAAGCTGTGCATGATAATAAGACTTGTTTTAGAGAATATACATTAAGTTTATTTTGCGAACCCTGTTGGCTAGTGGATTTTTCTTCTTTTAAACTAGGGGGTAAGAAAAAAAAATCACTGATTAAACAATGTTTTTGCAGTGCTGGAAATTACATAGTAGTAAACACATACAAGCTTAACATAAGCATAGCGTGACTTGAACTGTTTACCTGAAGGTTTTATAAGGAGTAATGAGATCAAAGCTCTTTCCCTTCCCATCACGAATTGTAGCACCTCTCGCCTCAATTACAGTAATTCCAATCCCATTTTTAAAGCACTGCAAAACACATATCACAAAGGGTAAGCTGTCATTTAATAATTAGCAATCAAGCCTCCATGATGCAAATAATTTAAAGCTACTTTTGAATGCATTGTACATATGCTATAGCTCAGAATACTTTTAAAACACTCAAACTGAATCACATTGAGAGAAGAAAGAGGTAAAGCAAATCACTGGTACTAAATTCAGAGTAGCATAGCTATAACACAATTAACTGTAACATGATTAACTAATTACCTGCTCACTCTTGTACAACCAGATCTGCTCCATTATAATCGCTGCATAGATCTTTGACTTGGTTCCTTTAAGCTCCAGGAAGCCACTCTTTTGGCAATGACTGCCGGGGCCAAAACGTGGACGGCCAAAAACCAGCTGTTCTTTGACCCGCTCCTGCAATATGCTGCACCATTTGCTCCTCTGGACTACAGGACGGCATAAAGAATGATCATACAGTTTCTTTTGCCACGGTTCAATTTTAAATAAGCAGTAAAACACTTTTTAAAAGACCCATTCCAATTCTAAATGATCAGCCATGAAAAAAGATGGTCCCACTTTAAACACGTATTTAACAACTACGTAATAACATTTAAATTAATCATTTGATACAATGCACCTATTGTGGGTATACATGTATTTAATATATATTTTTTTAATACCAGCATGTAATTACAGCTGTAGTTCATTTCTGTAATTAAATCTATAATTACTCTATTGAGTCTTCCCTTAAACCAGCAAACATGTCCCTAACTTTACCCGTATCCCACCTCAATAGCTGTAAAAGTATTTTTGCAATAAAATATGAACAAAATAAGTGCATATGGACACCAAATATAAAGTGTGACCAAAAAGATTACAATAATACTTTATTGTTATTAAATTAGCATTTCTGTTAGAGCAACAGCAAGGTCATGGTTTTAATTTCAAGAAAATAAATTAACTGAATAGCTTGAATTCATCATCATTAAAAGCGTGTGACATAATTAACAGATCAAAATTGATTTTATTTCAAATGTTATATAATTTCAAAGAAAAATATCTAAATGTCCTTTTAGACAATAAGACTTGTTTTTAGAGAATATACATTATACATATACATTATGTTTATTTTGCGAATGCAAATGTAGAAAAATGCTGCGCTTACCATCATTATCAGCTCGGAAAACAAATGTCCTGTGACTTGTCACAATCTCAAATTTATTGTCTTTGGCAACTCGGGCCATCTGTATGGCAGCTAAGGGAATCACACCTTTGGGATAAGCATCCTGGGAAAAAAAGACCAGTTGTGTTAAGAATAACAGTGTATCAACATATGTGACATCTGCAGAAAAGCACAATTGAATTTAGGAATGGTTTATATATTCTGAAGATCTTCAGGCAGCGTGAAGTGCTTAAAGGGGTCCTAGATCATGATGAATCAGTTAATTCTACTATGAAACCATGCTGTACTGTAACAGTGGGAACACAAAAATGATTTATTGAACTTAACTAATTTGAAAACCTTAAATAATTACAAAGTGTAACAACTTTTCCCAGACCAGCTGAGGTAAAATGTTCAACAGGTGAAGTTGATTGTCAATCACCACCAACTATTGTTCTGGCAATTTGCTTTTCATTCAGCAAAATGAATATAGTTTTCACTCTTGGTGTAAATAGACCATTCGTCATCAATTCATTCAGCTTTCCTGTCCCACGTTTGGTATAAAAGGGCCTTTACACATCAACAACTTCCATTCAGTGTTGTTCAGCTGTTTAACACACTATTCAATGCTTAGGTCGGGGAGCAAGCAGTTAAAAACTATATGTAACATTAAACCTGCAATACACGCATACACAAACTGGGTTTACTTCAAAGCAATTCAGAGGGAGGGTGGAAAAACTACACTACTGTTCACAGTTTGGGGTCAGATGTTTAAGAAATTAATAATTTTGGAAGTATTCAAAGCATTCAATTGATCAAAAGTGAGAGTAAAGACATTTATAATGGCACAAAATATTTCTATTTCAAATATTTTTACCGCCTTTTCGATCAAATAAATGCAACCTTGGTGCGCATGTAGTACTTTTAAACGGTAGATGATATTATGACTGCTCTGGTGTAAAAACCTTGACATTAAAAGTAGAAAAACACTGAATGATAAATGTATGATATGATCCATTTAAAGCTACACTGTGTGATTTTTACCCCCATCTAGAGGTGAAAAGGTATATGACCATCCAGTGAATATTAGTTTCTGTTCCTCTCAATTCCAATTTCGTTTTAACTCCTACGGTGGCCAATGTAGTCCAAGATTAACATGGCTTCCAGTTCGACCTTGTCCAAGAGTGTTAAATCAAACAAACGCGAAAGGCGAAGCTACGGGTATGTCCCTCTTTGGCAAATGTACTTTCAAAATGGAGGGTCAACATGGCGACCGACATTAGAACCCCTTACCCGTATGTATTTTCAATGGCATATTATACACTCACAAGAATACTTTATTACTTGAACAAAGAAAATCTACCTTAATGAGCACATATATTTTTGAAAGAATAAACTAAAAGAGTTACACAGTGTAGCTTTAATAATACAATGGAATGATGGCATTGAGATTGATCACATGCAATCATACCTTTTCACTACCATAGTACATCAAGTTTTTCCCATCAAACTTCACATAGCGTTTCTGGAACACATAGTTTCTATAACAGAGGAACAAATGTGATGTCAGAGAAAAAAAAAACACTACATTACAAAGGTCGGATTTCTGAAATTATTTAAGCAGGAACTGAATCTAGACACTGGAAGATGTCAAGCAGAGGACAGGAACAAACAGCAGCAGACACAACACGTGAAGTGATGACAAACCGGCCAGAGAGGACAGACAGGGAGCAGAAACAGCCATTGAGGAGCGTGCAGGAGACGCAGAGATGAGAGGAGAGTAGCAGCCCCGATGGGGCGTACCCTTGAGGAGAGAGCTTGTCCAGCCAGCCGCTGAGGATAGGTGCCATCCGCTCGGACAGCGAGGTGAAGCTGGCATAGGGAGAGATGATGTGGTCCTCGTCTGTTTCATTGGAGCAGAGGTTATGAGGGAGGGAGAACGAGTGGGAGCCCGGTGTGGGTTCACCCACAGTGCAGTAACCTGGAGAATCAAGGCGCTTGAGCCACGCATGATGGTTCTGCCTGTGGGAGGAGGAGGAGGAGGTTTAAAATATATGTAAAAAGCCATCCTTAAAAAATCTTTATCCTTTATTTAGTTATTGTTTATTATTTATTTATCTATCATGTATTACTTTTTATTAATAATTATTATTGATTCACTATTTACTATTAAAACACCTAACAACATCTGGTAGTTTTTTCCTCAATAGAGCATATTTGAAATGTGGTGGATGTGCCGTGGATGTGCATCCCACAAATCTCCATCAACTGCAAGATGCTATCCTATCAGTATGAGCCAACATTTCAAAAGAATGCTTTCAGCACCTTGTTGACTCAATGCCACGTAGAATTAAGGCAGTTCTGAAGGTGAAAGGGGATCAAACACAGTTTTAGTAAGGTGTTCCTAATAATCCTTTAGGTGAGTATGTATATATAATATAATATAAGATAATTAAAGGGATAGTTCACCCAAAAATGAAAATTCTTTCATCATTTACTCACCCTCAAGTTGTTCCAAACCTCTATGTGTTTATTTGTTCTGCTGAACACAACGGAAGATATTTGGAAGAATGTTTTAATCAAACAGATCTCAATCCCCATTGACTACCATAGTAGGAAAAAATACATACTATGGTAGTCAATGGGGATTGAGATATGTTTGATTAAAACATTCTTCCAAATATCTTCCTTCGTGTTAACAAATAAACACATAGACATTGGAACAACACGAGGGTGAGTAAACGATGATAGAATTTTCATTTTTGCGTGAACTATCCCTTTAACATAACATAAATAGTTATTTTTATATATTATATATTAAAAATAAACTTAGTTCAAGATACATTTTCAAAAAACAATTTCTATGACTATTATTATTTTTTTATAGTTTGTTCATCAAACATATATCATATTATATTTAGAAGATTTGGAGTATAGCATGAGCCATATAGACATCTTGACAGCATCCTTCCCCATTTTTATTTTTATCGACAAGAGCAGCTGAGAAATTCAGCTAAACTGCTCTGTTAAAGTGGGATAGCTTTAACCACATTACGGAGATCACTTCACTAAATCATGCTTACTAAGGCATCTTCATGACTTAAAGGGATACTCAACCCTCTCATCATTTACTCACTTTCATGCCATCCCAGATGTATATGACTTTCTTTAGATGAACACAAACTAGAATTATTAGCTGGATAACACTGTGGGGGATACCAAACATTATCCTGACTTTTGAGGACACATACAATTTAAACTTTAATTGAAATAACTGGACTTACCCATGATCTCTTGTTTTATCCTCTTTATTTGTAGTCTTTTCCTCAATTTTGGTCCCGTCAACCTAAACATATTAAACCATAAATAAAACACACCCATTTGAGTACACGAAGTTAAAATTCACTCTAAAATAAAGTTGGCTTACTTCAAGTCTCTCACCTTTGAATGTTGATATTGTCGCTTGCTGTGGAAGACAGTTTCACAGTACGGGTTGATCATTTCATCTTCGTACTCAGCAGATGCTGTGCCAGTTGAACAAAACAAAAATAAAATTGTAGGATAAGATAAAAACATTAATATTAAAATAAATATCCATTCTTCGATGAATATAAAGTTCAAATAAACAGCATTTATTTGAAATACAAATGTTTTATAACATTATAAATGACACTTTTTCACTAATGATTTAATGTGTCCTTGCTGAATTAATTTTTTCCAAAAAAAATAAAAAAATAAATAATAATCTTACCAACCCCAAATTTTGAATGGTAGCATTTATGCATGTATGTATGCATGTATATTAATGTTCAGAAAAAAAAAAAAGATATGTAAGAAAGTAATACATGTTAGAAACAAATTTTAGGGGAGTAAATCATAAAACTTTGTGTGTTAATAAACCTACCGGATGTTCTTTTAGGTGTTTCAGTTGAGTTGGACTTCTCTAAAGTGCTATTGGAGGAGAAAGTTAGTTAACTGTGGAGGGATAGTCATAAGGATCAACATTAAATGGTATGGCATGCTGGTATGTCCAGCAAAAACAATGGGGCCTTCGCACCAGGTAGATTTAGGAACTTAGTTTTAGTAACTATCCACCAGGGTGGATCCCAGAGAACTAACAGTTTCCTTAGGAACATTTTCCTAGTTCACTTCTGCTAGTGTTGCTAGCAGAGCAGAATCATGTTTGGCTTGGTCTCCTCAAAGTTGCATTGGATTTTTTCCTTGGCGTAAAAGGTTAAAAAGGCCCATCTATCACGGTTTTCAATGTTCGTAGAGTTAGTTTGTGGAGTAAATATATAGGCTATAATCTGTGCATTAACAATGACGGGTGGCGGGTGTTGTTTGGCATGCATCTGGCCAAGCGTACACTAATGTCACTGGTAGAGCCCGACCGATAAAGGATTTTGAAGGCCAATACCGATACAAATATTTTTGGGTTTTAAAATCCGAAATATCGGCCGATATTTTTTTTATTAAATATTATTGGATTTCACACACACGTGTAAAAGAAAAACTAACTTTTCTGCACAAGATACGTTTGATACTTTTTCTCTATGTCTAAATGTCCACTCCTCACAAGTATAACTTGATTGTAACTAGAGATATGCTAGTTATAAATACAGTAATCATTACTTTATTTAGGCAGAAAAAGTTCATTGTGGTTTCCAAGCTCATTAATGTTAACGTTAGCGGTCTTCCACTGATGATTGTGGCATTAGCTAGCTTTGTGGTTAGCTAGTCTATGATGAGCCATAATTTATCAATAGATAACGTCATACTGCAAATTGTAAAACATACATTTTCAATATAACAGCCCAAGGAGAGATGATTGAAGCGTGTTTTGTCCGTTTTTATTTTATTTTTTAAATATTCATTTATCGGCCATTATAACTGCGATACCGATAATTTGGAAAATGCCTAATATCGGCTGGCCGATATATCGGTCTGGCTTTAGTCACTGGTAGTTCCTATAGTGCTGGTTTAAACCATACTCTAAAGTAGGAGCTAAATTAGTTCCTCCAAAAGGAGTTCCTAGAACTAAAATCATTCCTAGTTCTTGCAGTGCGAACATGCCAAAATCAAGGTACTTCCGCCAATAGTTCTAGGAACTATGAAAAGGTTCCATTGGTGCGAAAGCCCCTAATGTCATTTCAATTAAGACTTAACAGTTTACCTTTTATTTTCAGTGGACGGACTGACCTCCTGGCGCGGAGGGGGAACGGGTAAAGAGCGACTCCAAAATACACGTGGAGTGCCTGGTAAAGTGCCACAATAGATTTCATTAGAGACCATCTCTAGCCCTGAGCAGGGAGGACTTGGAGGTGAACCAGGTGTGTTGGTGAAGGGAGAGCACTGATAACTAGAGGGGGAGTCAGGTGGGGTGCAGAGAGGTGGGGTGCTGAGATGCTCCTGGTCCGACATTTTCCTGAATGCGGATGGGGGAATTCCTCGATTGAACCTAGGGGGCACTGGAGGTAATACTCCGCCAGTCTCTGGGGTTGGAGTGGTATTACTCAAACCTGGTTCACAATGGACGTTTTTTGATTCAGAAAATGTTTCAACAGTGTCTGTACTGGACGGAGTAGAGGACGAATCTTCTGCAACTATTACCATCGGGTCCTGAGATGACTTTCGGCGAGGTTGCGCTTCATGTTGTGTTGGTAAAGAAAATTTATCTGCTCTTAGTTTGTGGAAGACAGTTCTTGGTTTTGGTACCGGCTTTACAACACTGGTGCTACGCTCGGAGAATGAGCGCCTCACTTGTGCACAAAGATTCGGGGCAGAGCTGTTACGTAAGCTTTCTAAAGAGGCGCCAGGAGGTTTTGTAGGAGAAAGAGGCTCCACATTGACAGGGGTCACCTCGTGAATAGCGGATTCTGAATTACAGCGATCTAGCAAGAGCTCTTTCCTTTGATGTTGACAGATCAGCTGAATGTGCTCGACCAGTTTGAGGATACGCTTCCTGTGGCCGGTGGCAGTGACTCCCACCCTGTTCAGAGCGACATTGTCCACATGACAGAAGTCTCGGGCGAGGAGAAATCCTGCCTGACGGAAATGGTCAAGATACCTCTCGAGGTGGATGGAAGCCAACAGGTCCTCTGCATCGGAGCATGGACCGATAGTTGCCATAGTGTGCATGGGTGCTCTTTAGGCTGCATGAAAAACAGCAGCAATTCCAGCCAAGAGCAGCAGACGACACCAGTCCTTCATCTGAGAAAACAAGCAAAGAAAATAGGTTAATGGTTAATGGAAGGTAGATCAAATTCTTGGAGGATTAAATTATAGGGGTGTAACGAAACCCTCATGTCAAGATTCGATACATATCTCACGATACTGAACTCACAGTACAATATTATTGTGAAAACACTGAATTATTTTAGATGAATATGCTTCCACTATTTCACTGGCTATATTTAAAATAATGTAGGCTATTTTTAACTGGTATTATTTGCTGTTAAGACATTTGGTATAGAAGGTGTGCGCGTGACCGGAGTGCCTGCAGTTACTCACAGTGAGTAGCAAAACGACTGACCGGCTGTATATGTTTTCAGTGTGAATGCCGCGAAAAACAAACACAACACATATAAAGTGGGAAAGAGCTTTGCGACTGACAGTACAAGTAGATTTGACAAAAAACCCTGAGGTATATTTTTACAGACTTCTTTAGAAAGAGGAGCAAATGGATCGCTGCAAATCACAGAAACAACTGGACTCATGTCTGCGAAAGGTGGATTTGCAGTTCACAGGCAAATTTGCTTTATGTTTAGGTCTGTATGGTTTTTTATGTTCCCAGTCAAAATCAGGCAAACATAAATGTCAGGCAACACGATTCCTGGCTGCATGTCAATATCCATGGATCACTGGATCTTTTAGTAAGTTGTAAGGAACACTATATTGAGTCCAACATTTAGTTTAAATTGATAAAATTGTTTGTTTTAGTCGCATTTTCGCAGTTTCTCCTATTAAATCCAGTCACGCAGCAGATCTTTTGCCACTCAGTCAGGCTGAGGGAAAGTGACGTCAATGCATTCCCTCTATTATCAGGACCCAAAAATATTACCCCACTGCATTATTATATGAAGAGTTCAGATGCAAAAGCCTCTAAATGCCATTTGAAATTTTCTTCTAGAATGATCATTTTTATCAAACTTGTATATTTAAGTTCAGTAATTTCACTTAAATGGCAATGATAATTACCTATTAATTGTTATTTAAGTGAAACTACTGAACTTAAATATACAAGTTTGATAAAAATCATCATTAAAGAAGAAAATTTCAAATGGCATTTAGAGGCTTTTGCATCTGAACTCTTCATATATAGTAGTTTAATGTAGTACTGACACTAAAACTTAAAGCAGCTGTATGCAATTGTGGCCAAATCTGGTAGTGCAATCACTTTTAAATTAGGCTGAGTCCATGATTGATAGATCGATGGAGGGTGACGCATCAGAACAAAACACAACTTGACAACATCAACATCAGTCAAGGGCTGCGACTTCACTTTTTAAATGACAATATCCTGGCCGGCCTACTGTTGTCAGTGATATAAGTATTTGAAATGAACACGATTTCTTAATGTCTAGTGACATATCAGGGAAAATGTATGATTAATTGAAATACATTTCTTGCATACATCCTTAAAAAAATTTCTCCAAAAAAAATATTTAGGGTGAACTATACACAATACAGATTCTCACTGTCCACGATACATATTGTTGCCCATGATCTCTTGTTTTCTCCTCTTTATTTGTAGTCTTTTCCTCAATTTTGGTCCCGTCAACCTAAACATATTAAAAGGTCTTTTATGACAAAGCCTTTTTCAGCAGGCTGAGAGTGAATCACCCAGACATTTCCAGATGAGGACATGACCCCGCTTATAGACTGCACTGCGTTGGAACAAAATAGTCAGTAAATGAATAAAAACAAATCCTTGTACAATTATTTGAAAACCAGCATTCATAGTCGAAACACATGGGAAAATCAGGATAAGCTGTAACAGAGAGCATATGCAAGGAACAACAATGCAGTCATATTTCTAAGGACTATTTTAAGAAGCCTCCATTCATTGAGGGAAAGCTGTTGAAAATTGTGAGAACTAGCAACAGTCGAGAAAGCAGACTCCACCAGGGTGGGCCTGGGAGAAAATCCACATGGGTGGGGCAAAGCTTGTTCAGCAGGGATGGCATAACTTCGGGAGTGAGACTGAGAGAGCGCTTTCTGTAAACATTTCTGACTGTGTCCTATGGAGAGATAGCACTTGAGAGCAGTGGCCTATGAGGAATCTCAAGGCTACAAGTGGCATACGGCCAAACTCAGGGACAGAGAGCTGCTACATTTTGTGACCTTGAAAAAGGGGCGGTGCCTGATGGGTGGCTGTGATGATTGGATAAACTTATCACAGGGTGTAAGAAATCCACAAAGGATTCACACTGTTCTCTTTCAAGGACATCTAGGAGGTACTTTTGAGCATGTACACTTTCTATTTGTGGCAGAGATGAATCAATCACTCCACCGCAATTATAAAACACAATAAAAGTCCGAAATGTGTTAAAAAGCCTTGATAATGTCAACAGGGTCTGTTTCACTCAACAACACTGAGTCCGAGTAGAAAAGCAGACGTTAGAAGGCTGTTAAAAAAGGTTGATGAATCATATCCTCGTCTTCCTTTGTCTGGACTCTGGATGCTAACCTTTGGCTCGGGCACTCTGATTCACCGGATCCCACGGTGAGGGGGGAGGCAGGAAGCTTGTGAGGAGGACTGATAAAGTGTGACCCGAGGAAAGGAGAGAAATGGGTCTGGGTGTTTTCTTTTTCCTCTAGCAGCGATGCTGAAAAACTCCCTTCAGCAAAATGAAGCCAACCAGTGACAAAACATCTGCAATTAATTCAATTTCAGCTCCACTCAAATTTGTCCTATAGATAACTTCAGTCCTAACTACGCTGTCTGTTTTTGTTCTTGTAAATGTTCAAATTTATACTTAGATCAGTGATGGCATTGTAATATTTGCCTATTGAGTTGCACTCTTGCATTTGCATAGTGAATTATGATGATTCTTGTGATTCTTGTGTGGAGCCAAAAAAGACATGTTGAGTGTCATGAAAGTGACTGTCATGCGCCATTTTAACTGCATTACCATTCAAAAGTGATCAGTAAGATTTATTTGAATCAGCAAGAATGCATTCGATTGATCAACAGTTAGATTAAAGATTTGTTACAAAAGAGTTCCTGAATAAAAATATATCGCTGTTTCCACAAAACAAAAATAAGCAACCGTTTTTAACATTGATAATAAAAATAAATGTTTATTGAACATCAAAGTAGCATATTCATATTTTTGAAGGAACATGTGACACTAAAGACTATAATGATGCTGAAGATTTAGCTTTGCCATCGCAGGAATAAATTACATTTTAAAATATATTAAAATAGAAAACGGTTCATATATATTGTAATAGTAATTGTAATTAATACTGCATTTATGATATAAATAAATGCGAGTTAAGAGACTTCTTTCAAACATATTTGAAAAAAACTCACAGATCCCAAACTTTTGAACAGTAGCATACAGAGAACCAACTTGAAAACCAAGCTTGCACTATTTCCTTTTGGATTGGCTGCACTTAATGCAGTGCACATGGTTCAAAATTAATACCAATTGACTATAAATGCAACAAACACCTACTCATTTTGCAGCAGCATTTCTCAACCCCTACACAAAATAGCTGTACTTCTCACACATGGTTTTGAGTGAAACCACACAAACATACATTACGTCACATTTTATCAGCTTGATGTGCGCGGGTTCCCAGTGCTCGATCTAGCTTGCAACCGCATGTACAACAGTTGTGTGGTTAAAACAGGGACTATTTTGCAAGGGAAAATAAAGCCATGAAAGGTTAAAACACAATTTGTATCTTAACACTTAGCACACATTGCACTGCATAAGACAGCAGATTTATTACTCAACAGACAGCACAGAAAACTTCCATCTGTTTATTATTGGTTTATATTATTGCTTAGCCTACTCATTTTAAAGGGATAGTTCCCCCAAAAATGAAAATTCAGTCATCACTTACTCACCCTCAAGTTGTTCCAAACCTGTATGAATTTTAGGGATGTGAAGGTGAAATTTTCCCACCGGGTAATCGGGTGTGACTACACCGGTAATACAGGTATCACAGAGGGGGTTTGGGACATTGGAGTTTTTCCCCCGCTCTCAATTTGCTTTTAAATTACATATGAATGCCTGTGCAACAATTAGCGGCAATTTGGGGGCAAATGCTTGAAACTGTCTGGTTAGGTTACCAACATTTGTTTAAATATCTTCTTTCGTGTTCAACCGAACAAAGAAACTCTTTGGTTTTGGAACAATTTTGGAACAACGTGAGGATGAGTAAATGATGACAGAATTCAGACAAACATGAATGATACCTCAAAACATGCTTGTTGAGGAAAGGTATGGCGTTACTTTTTGATTTACGGGTACAGAGGAACTAGACTTCCATTACTTTTAGACTTTATTTTTGCCTAATAGACTTTTAAATGGTCTAAAAAAAATTTAAATAGGCTTTGAAGATTCAGGAGCAGTCAAATATAATTTTTTTGACTTAAGCCAGAAAGTAACCATCCAAAGCACCCTACAGCCTTTTAAGAAAACTCTGTCATGGACGCAGAGGAATGACGCACTATAAACGGGTTGGTGTTTGTCTAATGACCACATTCCCTCCATGCTGTGACCTGAGGATGCCGGGGGAAGGGTCGCTTGCAGACAAGATTGAGACGTCTCGGGCAGGCCTGTTCTCGTAGATGAAGGCCTAGAAATGGTAAGGTAACCAGCAGGACACCATAACCATTTCATTCCAGGAACATCTTCCTCATCTTCCTTCCAAATCACCCTCTACATCTTGACTGAGCCAGTAAACAAAGCAAGATGGCCACCATCTAAACAACAATCCACATGTATTTTGCTGGGAAAACTGTGCCCCAGCTTTGCTCTGTCCGCCCTGCCCTAACTATATTTATCTTAATGGCCGATCTGGGTTTTCTCCGAACTACTGAATACACAGGATACAGCTGTCCCTCAAACAAAACCCTCCTCCTCTCCCACTCTAGAGGAAAAAAGGAGGTACAAAGAGATACAAAGAGGAGATCATCGCAGCCATCTGAACCAATAAGCAGGTTCAACGTGATCTCACGAGCATTCATGTACGGTAAAACCAAACTATGTAAATTTGCATTAACACTAAAACGTACAACATTGATATTTATTGACAAACTAAAACATAAATTACTTATGCATTAACAACTTCACAGATGTACAAATATTTACGAATGCTTATTTAATCTAATTCGTGGAATTAAAGGGATAGATCACCCAAAATATGAAAATTATTTCATGAATTACCCTCATGTTGTTCCAATTAGACTTTCGTCAAAGATATTGCAATCTGAGAACTTTCAGTCTGATCATCATAAGTATCATCATAAGTAGTCTTCTTAGAAAATTTTGGACTAAACCGCTCAATTCATAATTGATTCGTTTTTGATCCCTTTATGTACAGTAAAGTAACTGTTAAAAATGTGTCTGTCATTGAATCATTCATTCAAGAGATTTTTTTAAAAGGTTTGATTCATATAGTAATGAAACAGTGAAGTCTTCATGAGAGAGTCATTCGAACTGATTTTTTAAATAATGAATTCAAATTAATAATAAAATAAAAAAAAACAATAGCAATTGACATTTTGTCAAACCTCTAGTAAATTACATGTTATTTTGTTTAATTGTCAGGTGATTCTCAATATATCCAGATTCGTGCAGCTTACGTCAATGATATCACAGCCTCATTGGCCCTCGCCTGCTTTGGACTTCCCAAATGGCACCCAACAGACTCACACTCTTCCCACGAGTCAGCACTTTTATGATGTACGCCTAATGCTGTTTTGACTGTCGGGAAGAGCACCCTTCTGAAACCTAAAATGACAAATGGGACACCCTACGGTCTCGTGGACTTCACGATCATGCAGTGGCCATTGTAAGTCCACAAGATCGTAAGTGCATTTGAACTGTGCCATTAGGGACAGGGCCTTTGTCATCGATTGCGACATAATGTGTTTTGGGTGATATGCATTTCAATGAGTTGTGCGTGTCTTCAAGTGGATCGGGATAAGGCATTGAAGGATTAACAACTTAAAGAGAGTTTTGAGAATCCAACACATTGTCGTTAGGACTGCTTTGGTACTATCAATTACATACAGAAGGAGTGGGCTCAAAATATTTATATCCCAGTATTCTTTTACTAATTATGTCATGTACATTTTTCTGCCAGCCCAGCCCAGTTACATTTTTTATACTCTCTGCAAAAGTGGTTATGTTTAGGTTTGGGTGTAGGGTTAAGGGATCTAAAATATAATGGTTAAAAAAACAATACAATTATATTTAAAATGTAAAGTTGTTTTATACCTGTAAAAAAACGAATCAAGTTTAAGTTTTGGATTTTGTCAAAACATCTATATTTGTACATTTCAGCATCAATTTAAAACATACAAAGGTGTATGTTTTGTGTCTAAAAGTTACGTACTCTGAATATATAAACAATGACACCAGGCTGGTCTCCATGAAAAGATACTGGTTTGAATGAAGCAGAACACCTCACAAAGGCAAAACTTTGACATGCTGACCTTGACAAGCTCAAAACCATCAAAATAAATGAAATTGGAACCATTTTTTACAGACATCAAAATGCTAGACACCAAAGCTGCAAACAGAATAAGACGGTGTTTCGTTGTCACAAGGACGGCAACAAACACATTGAGTTTATGCAATTTAAGAGCCACTCATATACACATTTCCTCTTTCAGCATTGTATTACCAAATGAAGCCAGGGATGACGCATGTTTTTTTAATTTTTTTAATGAAGGGAGTAAACAAGACTTACGCTTACGTACGTGGTCACTAAACATTACCACACTTTTCTTTAACAACTGTTGCTTTGCATGAAGATTCAAATTTTACCAATACACACTTTATCAATAGAGTGTAATAATTTATGTGATACTGTATTTTTAAGAGTTCATTGATGAAATAATTTAAAAGTTTTTGTGTGAATTAACCCTTTAAGCTCTCATAAGCTATTTCTACAACCTAGATTTTTCATGTCTGCAGACATTTTGGCAGGTCTCCCATAAATCAAGCAACTCAAGCATAACATGCATTTCATTTTGAATTACTTATGTATGTTGTTCATGCATGTCTTCCCTTTTTTATTTATGCATAAGTCCTACTAATACCAACTGTGACGGCACCCCAAAGCTGTTTCAATTCCAACCACTCTATTCGAGTTTATTTGAAATACAACACTCTTTCAAATTATAATGGAAAGGACTGGACTAGTTCTCCAGAACTTTATGGAAGGGGAAATATTTATCTGACAGAATGAGCCCTGAATGATCTTGGGTTGCTATCTGAACAGCAATCTTTATCAGCAGAAAATTACTATTCATATTCTCCAGAGATTCAAACCACTTGGAGGTAATACATGCAACAGGAAGTGAAGACATTCACAAATAAATCAAATAAAGCCTCGGCTAGTGCAATACAGTCTCATGAGAGTGTTTTTTTATTCTTTATTTATTATTGTGCATGATCATTTGTTGTGTTTTTTATTTTCATTAATGAAAAAAAAGTGCTTCAAGACTCATTGATTGCTTAGCTCTGTGGGTTATGATGGAGCCAAATGAGAAAAACATATTTCCCTCTCATATCCTACTCAAACATCCCTGGGCTTCCAGAACGAACAATTAGTGGAAGCTGTAGAGTCAAAAGCAATTTGTGAAACGCAGGAATCAAGGAGGCTTTTGGGATGCAGTGTGCTGGGGGGTGTGTATAAATAACAGTGAAGCACTATTGTGTGACACAATACGTCATTGTTCACAACTGGTAGAGGCCGCGTAGCTGAGATGACAGAACACACTTGTGTTTTAATATGCTGGACCTCTGCTCAAACACATATTCAGATCTCAGTTCCCTAACTGCATTGAAACCACACTGCTGCTAGATAACCTTCGCTTTCACATTTAAGTCATGTCAGATCATTTAATGTCCAACAAAAATGGAGAGAACGAAAAAAATATACAAATAGTGTACAAGGCAATGTATGCATACAGTCCACCAAAACACAAGCAAACACATTCACTACAATCTTCCTCTCTCTTTAAAATCAGTTTGTTTTATGTTACTATGTTTATTTTATTTTTTTACTGTATTTCTTTACAATTCAGTGCGTTTATTAGAGTATATTTATCATTTATTTGTGGAATATGTTGTGATATTATATTATAAAGAATTCTGAAAAATGTAACAGTTTTCATTAAAAAAATTAAGCATCACTTGTTTTTGCCATTGATAATAATTAGAAATGTTTCTTGAGCAGCAAATCAACAAACTAGAATGATTTCTGAAGGATTGTGTGACACTGAAGACTGGATGCTGAACATTCAGTTTTGACATTGTATGAATATATTTAATCTTTAAAATATATTCAAATAGAATACTGTTATCTTAAATTGTAATATCATTTCACAATATTACTGTTTTTATTGTATTTAGGATTGGTAAACACCAGAAACTTCTTTCAAAAATCTTAAAAAAAAAAAAATAACCCCAAACTTTTGAATGTTATTATATTATATTATATTATATTATATTATATTATATTATATTATATTATATTATATTATATTATAGACCATTTTGCAAGATGTAAACAACACTGGTCCAGAAACACTTCCTGCGTCAGTTTGTAAATGGTTTCTTTATTTCAAATGTTTGTTTAACTTTTTGATTCAATTGTATTATGTTCTGGTGGTTGTATTTTATTCCCAACGTTTATGTAGTGTTAAAAAAAAACTGAAACAGGAAGTGCTTCTGGACCAGTGTTGTTTACATCTTGCAAAATGGTCTATACAGCCTAACACATTTTGCCTGTTATTATAACCCTAAAAAAATTGTTTTAATTAATCAGATGAACTGAATGACTGCATTAAATCAATAATACAAAATAATATCACTGAATTAGATTGTACGCTTGAAATTAAAAATCTAGAATTTTTCCAAAGGTCAGATCTCTTCTTTATTTGAATATATTTTCCATCCTCCAAGTGTCATGAAGAGCACAGGGGGAAATACAGGTCAGATTATGCAACAAGATTTATCACAATTAATACACTCGTCCATGTTGTGAGAACTTAATCTGCATTTGGGAATCTGTTCAGTTAGACATAGGCCTATGGCATATACACACTTGTACTTTAAAAATAATGATTCATCCCAAAAAGTGGGGGGTGCACGTTGAGTTACTTAAATCTTAACATCAGGCATTCACTTGCTGGATGAACATGTTTCCTGCATAAAGTCCTTCAAAATGGCATGTTATTCTTGCAAATTCCCTGGAGACTCCCACAGTTGTTGTGTCTGTAAGGAACTGGCAAATTAGCTCGGAGTGTTTCTAATTCAGTTTAATGTAAACTGTCCCATTCAGAGAGCGTAAAGCCTCTGGGTATCGGATTCCTCAGTGAGCAACACCTACATAGCGAATCTTTAGTTACACTGGAATACACAAGGATTGAAAGCACTGCTGATCCTGACATGAGAATCAATGGAATTCCATCTGAACAGTCAACACTCTGCTGGGTAACGTTAACGTTAATAGTTAAACTCACGACCTTAAAAATAACCTTTACTTCACAGCCCGTTCACCTTCTTTACAAAGTCTGGGATGATTTCAGACCACAAAGAGATGTGAACTATGAAAAACGAGCTTTAAATGAAGTTGTATAATAAACGCACACTAAATTTGAGAAGATCTTACTGTATAACGTTCCACACACTACATACTGGGCAGCCTTCAGAAATGAATAAAACTGTCTGCTATCTGACAGCTTGTTATGTTGTCAAATATAAGTTTGAATGTAAAATTACCTTACCTTAATTAGATAGCGTTACATATTCCGTGACATCCCGTTGTGTTGATGCGGAGCGTTTTAACTCCAGTAATGTGAGAAGTGCTGGAGAAAGTTTGAGTGTTGAGCTGCTGAGTTGTGTTTGTTATGCCGGAGATTCAGTGCACGCAAAGCGCTGCTGCTGAGAATTAACTGAGCTCTTAAAGGGACAGCGACACCGACGTTCACTTTGGCGCAGGCCACAAAAACTTAAGGCCTATCACAGTTTCGAAAATACACAATTAACCACGTAAAGAATGGTTAAGTTGTTCCTCCAACTAAAATAAAGAAGTTAATGGAGAAATTATGTAAACATGCTAACATTTTCCATTTTCCATTATTAAGTTCCGTATCAATTACAAAGTATTACTACTGACCTATAAAGCCCTAAACGGTCTAGCACCTGTATATTTGTTGGACTCTTCTATCACCCTACTACAATCCATCGCTTCGCTAAATTCGAGGCTGGTCGTTAAGTCTGTTCTCACATTTAGCTGCTAAACTCTGGAATAGCCTTCCTGATATTGTTCGAGGCTCAGACTCACCGTTCCTCGTTTAAAACTAGATTAAAGACGCATCTATTTAGCCAAGATTTCACATAATGCATACACAATTCATCGAATGCATTAATATTATAATTATTTCCCATCTGCATGCTTTTCTGCTGGTAAATAGTGTCCGTCAGCTCCAGTTTGTCTCAGCCTCTCAGGGAGACTTCAGATGCCCCAACACCTGCGATGAGATGAAAACGCCTGAGAAGAGACGACTCAACGCTGGCGATATGTTATGCACTAAATTAATACTTGATGCATTTTTCTACGTACATTTCTGAAATACACTTTAAGCTGCTTTGAAACAATATGTATTGTAAAAAGCGCTATGCAAATAAATTTGAATTGAATTGAATTGTATTTTCCCTCATGAATTTCCTGTGGCTTTTTTAGAATGGCAGTTTGATTTCTTGTAAAAGGTTTGTGGTTAGCATTTGGCTAATTAGCCTGCACAAAGAGACTTTCACGTGTTGTTCTACAATATAAACTACACACAGGAATTAATCAAACGTTTAACCACTTGCAAAATAAAGACGTTTACGTTAACACAAGGATGGACGATTTGTCAACAATTGTAGTCCTTAAGGCTAGATGTCTAGTTTAGCCTACAAATCAAGTACTAACAGTTTTAGCTAAACTTGAGCTTATTTAACACTTTTTATGCAAATCCTACAGTTAAAATCTCATACTGTCATAGTGAAGTCATGGAAAGTTCACAATAGGGTGCTTTTAGGTTTAAAATGAAAATGATGTGAAGAGAGGCTTGGTCTGTGCAGCAAAAGCAATAGGACTTTTGTTGTGAGAGAAAGCCAGAGGGTTCACTTATGAAGTTTCCTTTTCTCCCCTACAGCCCAATCTGATTGATGTAGGCAGGAACTGTTTCAAATGGGAAGCAGGAAGTGTCTGAGACAATAGAGGTTTTGAGGAGTGGTCCCCAGCTGTACATTTATGGATGAAGAAAAAGGATATCGTCTTGAATAAACTTTCCTCATAGCCAAAAAAATAAAAAGAGGAAAGCATTTCTACTCAAATATAACAAATATTTAAAGCTGAGATGGATAAAGTGGCCAAATGCTAAATACTAAATAGAATTTCCTTAAAATTTTAGATACAATGCTGTTAATACAAATAAATAATAATAAAAAAAAAACTAGTTTTAGAAATACAAACTTTTTATTCTCAAGAAAATACATTGAGAAAAATCCCATGGAGTCAAAAGCACACACAGAGAGATTTGAATGTACTAAACAACTGATTTTTGCAGCCCTTGAGGCCTCTTCAAGGCAGATTTTTGTCACTTTAAGGAACGTTTAAGGAAGTCCTTGCTATCTGCAACCTCACACAGGAAATCTCACCACTGAATGCAATGCTGAAAAGAAAATGGTGTTTTATAAGTTATATAACTGCTGAAAGAGTTGTGCCATCTTAAAGAACCAGTTTGAACCATACTGTAACTGTTAAAAATGAAAAAAAAAGGTTTGAACCAAGAACATTTTAGTAATATAAAAAACATTTTACAATATAGTGAACCATTTCTGAAGTGTTTCATGGATGTTAAAGGTTCGTCAGTGAACCACAAATGCCAAAAAATAACCTTTATTTTTTAAGTGTAGGCTAATAAACTTACATTCATGTTGTAAGCAGAAACTTAGACTAATAAAGCGACACTTCCGGAGTATGATACTGTGTAAGACGTTTTATACTGAATGAGTTCATCATACGCTATAAAAAGTATTAAACATGTCTAATACAACCAGACCCTTCTTCAGTGTGTGGACATAGAATGGAGGTCTTTAAATCTCTGCAAAACACTATAATATTGTTATGAGTGTATGATTTATAGAGTAAATGTAAGGGAACCATCCTCGCCTGAGAATGAGACACACTCACTTTCACATGCACACAGAACACAAGGAGAGTCACTGTGAGTTATCTTAGGTCTCATCATCATCACTGTGGTGCTGGGCCTTCTCCTCGTTCACACAGCTCTCATCGATGTTCTCCAGTGAATCTGCTCTCTGCACCGTCAGGTCAGCTACACTGATGCAGGGCAGCGTGTTCTGCTCCGGGTACCTCCACGGCTTCAGGTTCGGGTCGTGTTTCCGCTTCCACTCTGGGTACTTTAGGCAGGCTTTGTAAATCTTTTTCATGGCCTGTGAGAAGAAAAAAAAAGAAGTTGAAAAATCTGGACCATGCATTTGATGTGCTTCTTTTATTTGTAGACCTACCATCTATGGTCATTACAGAAAATCTTGTATGAGCTGCATATTTGAAACCACCAGATGGCAGCAAAGGAAAACTGTTTTTTTTTTTTTTTTTTATAGCCAAACTGAGCTTGACTGTTGAGTGATGCAAACAATCAGTACAGTAACTTGACCTCACAGAAATACATTTGTTTTTAAAGATATATTCAGATAAAAACTGTTTGTTTTAATTGTTATAATATGAATCATTTTAAAAAAAAAATTTGTAAAATTTTACAGTTTTACTGTATTTTTTACATAAATGCAGCCTTGGTGAGCATTAGACTTTTTTTTTTTCCAAAAATATTAAAAGAGCACAAATGTTTGAACAGTAGTGTATGTATGCAACTGAAATGCGCTGAAAAATTGCCATACACTATGGACCAATATTGCAATGATATTTCACAATATTACTGAATAAGAACATTACATTTTAAAAGATCCTACCAACCGCAAAGTTTATGTATCATTCTTAATATATATAGAATCTCAGAATGCTGAATTTCATTTAATCATTTATTTACATAATATATATTTCGATGCACTTAGCTCTTACCTTTGGTGCCACAAACTGTGAGACTCTGTTCACCACCCACTTAGGTAAAGATCCTGAAAATAAATCAAGATAAAGTTTTAAAACTATACATTCTGCAGTAAAAAAAAATGCAAATATCACCATAAATGAAAAAAAATATCACCATAAATGTAATAAAAAAAGGTGTGCACCACTGAATGCATTTTGTGTATCCTAAATGCACAGCAGCACTGCTAGGTAAAATAAAATTAAATAAAATGAAATTTTGGGGGTGTTTTATACCCAGCTGTCATAAACCCATTTCATGGACATTGTATATACTGTAATTTTGTCTCTCTGTCCCTGAAGTGTACTATACAACAGTAATAAACTGAAACTAAGTTTCTGTCCCACAGGTCACAAACAGCTGGTGCTGCATCATAGCAACGGAAGACATTAATAATCAAAGCCATCGCCCAGAGCAGCATGGAAAAGATGACATCAGCAAATTCATAAAATATGTGTAAAGTAGAAGTTTCAAAGGCTTCCTGGCTCCCCACTCTGTACAGCACAAGAGCATTCTTAAACGGAGAAGAAAAATAGAGTTGGCCACGACTAAAAGACATTACACACAATTTCACTCTAAACACATGCATTTTCGCACCATGATGACACTGCACCCCTCTTTAAAATGATATGACGTTCTTGTATACGCCAATTCTACAGGCCTGAAACTGTAAACAGTGTTAGTGTCAAGTAAACACTCATATTCATGGTGTACTTTTCCACCACAAGAAGGGCAGATCTGACACTGACTCCATCGTAAAAAGTGAAACCTTTATTTATTTATTTATTTATTTTGGTTCGTAAATGATACTGAGAAATGTTCACCTCGTGGATCCACCTGCGTCAAGTAATAAAGAGTACAGCAGTTTGCTCCATTGGATTGGATCAAGTACCCAGTGAGTAATGAAACAGCTCTGACATAATCCTTCTTAGGTGGGTATTCCTGAAAAAATAGCAACAATGAGAATTTAGTTTCATGGGAATGAGTAAATGTTTAAATTTGTAAAAATGGATATAATATACAAACAGTCTGACCATTATTTGACCTATTAAACAGCTGAGGTATTAAGTAGAAGCTGTCGTTATTGCAAAATAAACTCTACAGTGAAGCTTATCATATGGCTATGCACAAAATTAATAAATAGCCAATGTAGCATACACGTGAAATGAATAGCAGAGTCCATATAACAAATAACGAAAATGGCAAATTCTTGGAACAAGAATTGGAACAATATCACCCGCTGTTGATAATGACACTAGTTATCTTTATTACAGTTCTGTTTATCATAAGGTTGCGCTGCAGTTATCTCGTTATGTCTGTTTAAATGCTCAAACTCTTTAAAAGAGTAGTTCACTTTTAAAAAAAACTTTGCTAATAATTTACTCACCCTCATGTCATCCAAGATGTCCACGTCTTTCATTCTTCAGTCGAAAAGAAATTAAGGTTTTTGATGAAAACATTCCAGGATTTGATGAACGAGTTCGAACAGGAGAATCACGAATGCTCATCACAGAACAGAGCAGGTGAGCATTTGTGCTTATAAAACTTACATTTTTGTATTTCTTTTTTAAATGACCAATCGCTTCGCTATATAAGACCCTTATTCATCGTCTGGTGTCGTTTAAAGCCCTTT
This sequence comes from Pimephales promelas, assembly GCF_016745375.1. The sequence continues at coordinate 15,263,535 of NW_024121543.1, read as the reverse complement.
GAACAGTTTGCAGTTTGCACTGAAACTCTCATTTGGACCTTGAACTATTTGGTTCCCATTGAAGTCCATTATATGGAGAACAATCTTGGAATGTTTTCATCAAAAACCTTAATTTCTTTTCGACTGCAGAAAGAATGACATGGACATGCATCTTGGATGACATGGGGGTGAGTAAATTATCAGCAAAAGTTTTTTTTTAAAAGGTGAACTACTCCTTTAATGCAGGATGGATTCTGATTGGATGTCAATGATTTTATCATCCATCAGCTGGAAAAAAAAACATTGTGAAACAGATTCCAATACCATTCCTCTGTGCTGTAATTGTTATAGTTGTGATGTGGACTCTGCAATTCTTTTTAGAACTATAAACAGGCCTTTTCTCTCTATAAACATTTACAAAGTCTACTTAGCAAGTGTTCTGTTGAGATTTTAAAAGTTGTGTACTATATCACAGACTTTGGAAAATAATTGCAACAACGTATAAAACAATCAATCAATCTAGCAATAAGACAAGCACTGCAACAATATTGCAGTTAGTATTAATACTGAAATCGGTCGGTTTGACAAAAAATAAAAATTAATAACAAAGACATAAGATAGCACCAGAATATGTTTGCATGGAACACTGGTTTCAGTTAACCAGATAAAAGGATACACAGCATGGCCATGGTGGACAGCCAATATTAGCATGACTGACCAATCAGAATGAAGAGAGCCGTATAATTAACCGATTTATTTCCGATTTAAAGGTAGGGTGAACAACTGTCCTGTTTTCCCAGGACATGTCCTGTTTTCATATAACAATATAACAATTTTCTATCCATACAGAGGAGGCATAACCTACTTTAAATGTATTGACTGGTTTTTGGTAATCAAAATATGGTCACCCTATTTAAAGGTGACCTATTAAGTCCCTTTTTACAAGATGCAATATAAGTGACCCCAGAATGTGTCTATGACGTTGTAGCTCAAAATACCCCACAGATAATGTATTATACATTTTTGAGTGGAAGGGAAAAAAATGCTGTTTTTGTGCAAGTATCTTTAAATGCAAATGAGCTGCTGCTCCCCAACCCCCTGTCCGGAAGGAGGTGGAGCCTGTACAGCTCCTGCCTCACATACTCTGCGAAAAACTCAAATATCCGTTTGGTTTTGATTATCATTTCTATTGAGACATTGCAGTCCTTCATCATGAAAGTTTTTTTATTTACATGCGTTTTATAGCCGTATTAGTGTATATGAAGAGTTCAGATGCAAAAGCCTCTAAGTGCCATTTGAAATTTTCTTCTAAAATGGTCATTTTTATCAAGCTTATATATTCAAGTTCAGTAATTTCACTTAAATAACAATTAATAGGTAATCCTCATTGCAATTTAAGTGAAATTACTGAACTTAAATATACAAGCTTGATAAAAATGATCATTCTAGAAGAAAATTTCAAATGACACTTAGAGGCTTTTGCATCTGAACTCTTCATATATGCCACTTTTATAACATTTAAGTTTCTGATACATTTTTTTTTCTGAGCGTACACATCCAAAGCACACGCTCAGAGAGCAGCGCATTCCATGAGTTTTAAACAAAGTTAATATCTTTCATGTCTTATTGCGCTTAAGCTTCAAATGGCTTATTCTGAGACACTGCTTATGATTTATGGGGATTTAAAAAGTGTGTTATGTACACACTGTCAAGTCGACACACATTTATGTTCATTAAGTACAATTAATTTTGCATAAAAGGTCCCCTTTAAAAGCAAAAAAATCAACATATTGAGTAAGATTTTAAATAGAGAAGATAAGGGAAGAAGACACAAGCCTGTTGATGCTAGTCATGTTGTTATTCATTACAACATGGGGATTCGGTCACCCGACAGCGTGATTGATACAGTCCCTCTGTCAGACTTTTGTCACTGATCTGGCCTCTTCTGTTTCAAGTGACTCAAGACCTGAAAGGCTGACCTACATACCATCTGGCATACTGTGGTGGACTATATTTGTTGGCTGTGCCAAAATGTTTAATAAAATCAATGCTATACAGACCAAACAATCCAGACCAAACACAGACATACCGGGTGTTTGACAGAGTAGTTGATTATCAGATAGTCATTGCCAAGAGGAAGCCATGAGCGCATGGTGACAAAGTCTCTGTTCTTCAATGGACTTGGACATTTCCCTGTAAATACACAAGGGCAAGATTTAGAGTCCTGTTAAACCATGGAAAGGCAAAAAGGTAAACTTGAACCAATGCATAATAATTTCATATGGTATACAATAAGTCTAACACTTATATGTAGTTTTCACAAGATGTAAGATGTTCTGACAAAAAAAAAAACTCAAAATGATTTTTGCGGTATAGAATTGCAATTGAAATGCCTTTTAATACTCTTTCATCACTCTTTTGCAATTGAATCATCTTGTATTATTGCTTTAAATTACTCTTATCCGTGCCTCTTTATAAATTATTGCTATTATTCATGCACCGTATATCAAAAAGCACTACATTAGAAATATACGGCGATAAAAAAGTTAATTATCATTAAATGTATTGCAAACACCCACAACTATCACAAATATTGGCTTAATAATAAAAATGAAAAGTCTACTGGTGGTCAGTTCTAACCTTTTTTTACAGTCTATAGTTCTAACAAAGAGAAAAAAGTAGCGACTCACAGGAATAATATCCTACGTCTGCGTTGACTGTCAGTCTTCCGATATCGAAAGTGTCGATCATGTTGGAGTCCCATTTTTTCCGGTAGCTTGTGTCGTGCAAGACGTCGTAGAGAGTCTCTGCTGTCACGTCCTTGCACACGATTCTCATCTAAGAGGAAAAACAGACTCTTTCAAATCTTAAGAACTTTTCCATTGCAGTTGAATACAAACTTCACAAAGTGTGTTCAGTGTTGAAAAATCTCCTGTAGTTTTCCCTGTGGTGCTGCCATGATAAAGTGCTGACAGATTCTGAATGCATTCTGTTACTGGGCAGATGAAAAATGAAAGCATTTCACTGTGCTGACAAAGGCCAGCTACCATTTATACATCAATCTATTCATTCCCTTATCTTTAAAAGCCCTGCTTTCAGGGGTGACTCAGCCATGTCAGGTCACAAAGAGTAAAAGTTGACACAGCAAACAGTGAGTATGGATCTTCAGTAGAGTGAGAGATACAGTGGAGCTTTAAATTGAAACATGTCGACTTGCATTTGCATTTCAAGCTTGTTTTTCAGGTATACTGTAGCTACCTAATCCTTTAACTCTGTCTGGGTTGGGAGGAGGGTCGGGTAAGCATGAATACATAAAATGCAATGTGATCAGATATTGTATGACCCCACGACGCAAGCAACCGTGTAACTCAATCAACTCTACCCAGGCATCATTTAATAATTTATAGCCAACCCCCTACAACCCCAGCTTGATCAGTCCCTCCTCACTGCCATTGGGTTCCTTGGAACAAGTTTTATTTAGTCTTCATGAATGGAATGTCGTCAAAGCCTACAAAGCTCAATTATTCATGAAAAGAACGCATCAGTGCCCCGGAGAGCTGCGTGAATTATTGAAGAAGGTCTGTCATCTTCTTTCATTTTTGCAGCCGTAACGGGTCTAAATCATTTTACCAACACCTGCCTGAGACGTTGCTGAAACAGCCCTCATGCATACAAGTCCTCACATCGGGGAAAGCTTTTAGCCATTGTCAGAGAGGTCAACAGAAGTGCTTTACACACACACACACAAAAAAAAAAAAAACACAGAAAAAGAGCCAAACTCTTCTAAGACAGCAGGAGGGGCTCAGGTTTCCTCATCTGAGCCTGCTGTTACCACAGTTTTCCACTCTTAATTTTTCAGCACATCTCATGGGTGCAGTGTGTTCCTGAGAGACCTGTCTTTCATCTCAGAGACTGTGGATCATGAAGCAGTCAGGCCTGGCCTGCTTCACTGTACGCTGAGTTTCCCCTGGGCAAATGGCCCATAACCATATCTCTGTTTGTTTCTCTTAGATTTTCTCTGAAAAGCTTCTGGAGTCTGTGAGGAGAGCTACTGGTCAGGAGCCTATAAGATATACTGTAGTTTACTGCAGACATTGATATACTGCTGTTCCACAAGCAATGTATATTTAATACCAACAATTTTGTATACCCCCCTCTTTCACATACTTTTGACAGAACTTACTTGATTTCATGCACAGTACTGGTTGAGGCTGAAGTAGATATCTACACTCTAAAAAATGCTGGGTTGTTTTAACCCAACTTTGGGTCAAATATGGACAATCCCAAACATTGGGTTAAAAATGTCATTAAAAAATTTAACCCAATGGCTGGGTTTATCCATATTCGACCCAAAGTTGGGTTAAAACAACCCAGCATTTTTTAGAGTGTATTAAAAACTAGCTCATTTACAGCAACAACATTAATAGTAATATGAAGAGTTCAAATGCAAAAGCCTCTAAATGCCATTTGAAATTTTCTTCTTTAATGATGATTTTTATCAAACTTGTATATTTAAGTTTAGTAATTTCACTTAAATAACAATTAATATGTAATTATCATTGCCATTTAAGTGAAATTACTGAACTTAAATATACAAGCTTTATAAAAATGATCATTCTAGAAGAAAATTTCAAATGGCACTTAGAGGCTTTTGCATCTGAACTCTTCATATACACTATCATTCAAAAGGTTGGGGATGGTAAGACATTTTTAAAGATTATTTTGAAAGAATTTTAGTTAGCATGAACTAACCATGAACAAGATCTCTGTTCAGCATTAGTTAATATTTGTTAACGTTAACTATGTACTAATGCATCAATTCATATTAACAGCATGGTTAGTTAACATTAGTTAATGGATTAGTTAACATGAACTAACCATGAACAATGCCTGCAAATAGCTTTACTGTTTTGTAAGGTTAACTTACTGTACATATTTACATTAGTTTACACATTTGACACACACTATGTATGTATTTCTAACTCACCATGTAACCCTAAATGTAAAAACACTGATGTGTACCTTATCAACACTCTATACTGCTATATTGATTTGTCAGTAGACATAGATATTTCTACAGTCGAATGTGTTCATGTTTATAACCATTTTACTATCATTACTTGCATTCAAATAAGTATTTATTAATGGATTTAGTGAACCTTATTGTATAGTGTACAATAATGCATTTTCTTATGCTCACTATGGCTGAATTTACTTAATCAAATACAGTAAAAACAGCAATATTGTGACATATTAATATATCTATTACATATTGTAATAATTTTAAATATAATTTATTCATGTGATGGCTAAGCTGAATTTTCAGCATCATTACTCCAATCCAAAGTGTCACGTGATCCTCCAGAAATCATTCTAATATGCTGATTTGATTCTCAAGAAACATTTGAAGAGTTCAGATGCAAAAGCCTCTAAATGCCATTTGAAATTTTCTTCTTTAATAATGATTTTTATCAAACTTGTATATTTAAGTTCAGTAATTTCACTTAAATAACAATTAATAGGTAATTATCATTGCCATTTAAGTGAAATCACTGAACTTAAATGTACAAGCTTGATAAAAATGATCATTCTAGAAGAAAATTTCAAATGGCACTTAGAGGCTTTTGCATCTGAACTCTTCATTTCTCATTATTATCAGAGTTGAAACAGATGAATAATAACTGAATAATAGGAAGTGAACCACAGATCCCATTCAATGGCAAACGTATGTGTAACAAAGTAGCCTAGGTCTACTGGTATTTAATAAATAATTAGACCTACTAGTGACTAATTGAGCAGATAGGGTAGGCCTACTAGTCACTATTGGATTACTATTTAAAAAAGTAAAAGTATACAAAGATTAGCCTACATGTTAAAGTATTGCCTGCCATAGCTACCATACACTGCATTTAATGTTTTGATAAGCAAAAAAAAAAAAAAAAAAAAAGATAAAAACGAATTTCATATTTAATTTGTTCATATACAGACAATTCAAAGTCACTCATGGTGTAGCCTAATATCGTAAAATATACTGGAGTTTGTAGCATTTTAGACGGATGCCACTGTGGACTGAAAGCAGAGTGTAAACAAACTAGTATCCGCATTGCAACGCACTTCACTTGCCTTGAGTTTCTGCACAGTTTTGCACTCCTCGTCTCTACACCACACCGTCACTACTCCTTTGTTATAACGGGCGACCCAGCCATCCTGACTTTCACATTGTTCTCGGAAAGATAAGAAATCGGTGTCGTCCGGTATCTGAACTGGCATCTTGCCTCCCGGTGCTGTGGATCAGTGTCTGCAGGGCTAAATGCTCCTCTCATAAATGCTACTAATCCGCTCGTTTGTGTTGTCTCTACACCACTTATCGTCGTTTTCCACTTACTTTTAGTCAAAAAAATCCGTTTTCTAGTTTAGTCTAACTGCTGCGCATGCTATGTGCTGTGTATCTAATGTATGATGGAGCAGGTGGATTTGAGCATCCTCTTCAGTCCTGCATCAGTCCCATACTGGAGAGACGCATTATATAAGTAAGGCAAGGCATCACGTTACTGACATGTCGTTTTTCAGGTGGAGCAGTCTGCACGAGCTCATTTAGTCAGACTGGCTGATGATCTACGGATCAGGTGTCATGTTTGTCAATTCAAAGGATGTCTTTTCCGTGCCTGTTTTGTTTAACCTGTGCAGGTGTGTAGCCTGAATCCAGCTTCTACTGTTTCGTACTCTCTCACCTTTTCTCAGCCTTACTCCTTTTTAGCATATTGGTGCACGGGGAAAGTAAAAGTCAGCTTTTTTTTACAGATTAGTCCTACTTAAGGATTTGAACAAACATCTCCCATCAGGTCTAGAAGCACTATTTTTGTGTAATTTTAAAAGCAGATTTCTTTCGAAGCCTGTAAAATGCATAGCCAGAACATTCAGGGAACCCAGCAACCAAAAAATATTAATCCTATAAAGAATTATAGGCATTTAAATGTCAGATGAACTGTAAAAGTCTACCTGAAACTTCCATTTGTCATAAAACAAAATGAATGTTGTTTTGTTTGGATGTTAAGGGGATGTTAATAAAATAAGGATATATTTGGATTTCCTTCATAAACTCTGGAGCTCGGTATAATAATAAAATGGGATTTTGTGTGCACTGAAATGAGGTATTGGGTGATTTATCTTCACTTGAGTAGTTGAGTCATCCTTATGAAGCATTGCCCATCCTCAATTAAGCAGTCTGCTATTGTCAGTCACATCATGGGAAAGAGCAACGTCAGTCTTAAGGAATCCACTGCAGGTGCCAAATAATATAGGCTGTCAATCTGCTGCTTTCTTGAGCTTTAACAATGAAAATCCCCTTCCTTTGTTCATCTGAAAAACACTTACAGCAAAATACAAAGTAACATTTACAAAATGAGCAAACCAGTGTAAAGACACACAAACTACACTGGTTTGTCGATTTTTACTCTAATTTTTGGAGGCTTTTATACTGCCACGGGTCTGTGTAATCCAACAATAAAGACACATGACAAAACAGGGAGACTTTAACGAACGCCAGGCGATTTAAAATGAGTACACAACAACACAGAACAAACAATAACAATAAATGAGTGCTTATATGCTACAAAAAAAATGTTAATCACTGAAACGAGGAACAGGTGCTAAAAACCACAGTAACAAGACGTAAACAGACATAAACAAGACCATAAGATACATTTATGAGGACGCTGAGGATCTCAAAGAAAAAGTTTATTGCAGCATAACAGTGACAAAGCACCTGAAGTCAGAATGAACCCTGAACACCCTAAACTCAAACCTTTTGTTACAAATAAAATGTACTAATTGCTCCTGTTGTAACAGCTGAGGTCAGTTTGTTAATAAAGTTCAGCCACCCCATTGTCTGAAATGGCTCTCAGTTTCCCCACATCTGTTCTCATTCTACAATTGGTGTCCATTTGCTCAGGATTGGATCACCCCAAATAGGGCAGAAACAACATTACTGTTGACTTTCTTCTCTATAATTAAGCACTTTTTGGAAAAGAATATCAACTATTTTGGAGTGGAATCTGGATTGGGGCAGTCTTAGTTTCTAAAGACTAAACAGAACAATAGTCACATGTGCCCCATGACATTATTTTGCCAATATAAAATGTTGCCTATTTCAATCAGAAGCACATAAAGGGGTTATATTTACCATATAGAGGGCACTAATAAACTTCTCGAGACAATGGTTCTTAACCGCGGGCCAGGGCTCATCTTAAAATAAGATGAAACAAGAATTAAATAAAGATAAAACAACTGACAATCAAGTTGTTTCTTATTTTAATTATTTGAAGAAATAATGTTCCCACTGTCTTGAAAAACCAAAGTGAGGTATCCTAATTTTAAAGTGTGATAGATTTATTACACATTTTTCTAGTGATGCCAAGCTCTGCCAAGTAGATTTTGGGATAATTACACTGTTAAAAGTGATCAGTTGACAGAACTTAAAAAAAAAAGTGAGCAAACCCGTTGCCTTAAAATCATTAAGTAAAAAAAAACTTTAAGTAAAAAAACGTAACTTTTTTATAGTTAAGTCAACTGATCACTTTTTTACAGCTATAGTCAAATAGATAAATATGCAGTAAATCACAAACTGGAAAAGTCATGAAAGCTTTGAACAAAACATTGTTGTTACAGCAGACGTACGAGCAGAGACATATGGGGGCCCTTTGAATACTGTTGTGGACAATGGGGGGCCTTGGAGTCAAAAAGTTTGAAAGAACCACTTCTTTAGGATGCAAAAATAAATACTATGCATACTGCAACAATACAAAACCCCAATGCAGTAATAGCCCCTCACCCCTCCATTTTATATTAAGATGATGGCACACTAAATTATCTGTTTTTTTTTTTTTTTTTTTTTTACCATGCTATGATCTCTGCGGTTATCTTTAGACAGCCTCTGGTCATCTCCACACCAATCGTGTAGACTATGTGCTGTCCAGCTGTCCAGAAAGGCTTTGCTGTGTTGCTGGAATGTTTTTTGATGATCTCAGCCTCCTCCTCCTCCATGTGGCAGGGTCATGAGATCACTCAGGGTCTCCTCTTTCCCTGTCCTGTAATGTGGCTCAGCAATAGGGTTCACTGTGTAGACTGATTCATTCCATTAGGGTTATACAAGGGCATTCAGTATGACTCGTCTCACACATCTAAACATAGCTGACACTGAAATATATTGTGGTTTAAGTTTAAGTGGTTATTACACTGAGAGGTTCAGCTAGACCTTTTTCTCTTGTAAAGGAATAGGCTATGACTCTCATCAAACAAATTGTTAAGGGAATCCTGAGAGTGAAGGCCCACAAGAGCACATTATATCGACCTTTTCCCTTAAGGCATCAGACTCAGTAACCTGATCCTGTGTCAACTACAAAGTCTCTCAAATTTATTTCATTAAAATTCTCACAGCAGTCTTTTTTTTTGGCTTGATTGACATGCAACTGAATAAAAAATCACTTTAGTGTCCATGATGACAGATTAGACAAAAAAACACAAAGTCCAAACAAAGGGAAATGTAGACACCCACAGCTCTTCATTTGTTGTCATAGTAAATGATAATATTGTACACCTGTTTCTAGTTTATTGTTTAATATCAATAGTATCCAGTTTCCTTATTTTCCTTGCTGTGTTTCTTTGGTTTTGTGAAGCTGTTGCAGGTTTCCCTGCTTCTGTGTGTTTTGCCTTTTTGGATTTCCTCCTTTCATTTTTGTTTGTATAATAAAGTTAAGCCCATTGGTTCCACATATCATCTCCTTGCCAGCTATGGATACAATTAATAAAAATGAAAAAACATTTTGATCAATTTTTTATACAGTTTATTTACTATAAATAAAGACAACTTAACTTTGAAAAAACGTAATGAATGAATGTTTCACATTATTACATTTAGGGTCTTTAGCGACCCAGATCTATATCTAACATGGATGGATCTCTTATCTGTCGTGATATGAGCAGATTTGAGCAGATGTTTTATATCATCATCACTGTCCTCATCAGAACTCATTTCCCAGTACATTCAGCATCTGGAACATATTAGCCATCATAAACATATTCTCAAAACTATAATTTTCAGCATCTTCAAAATCAATAATTTGATCACTGACAGCTTCTTTATCAGATCCACCATCAAATAACAATGATACTAATATTTGATTGTGTTCTTTCTCGGCAGTAATTCACTGAGCCATTTCAAGTTTTGCTGATGATGCTTCCTATTCTTTTGTTTTCTGCCTGCGGTAAATATGAGTGAAACGTCACTTCATCATTGTGTATCAGACATTGTCATCTTGTGGAATAAAGGTGAATTGCACTTATTTAGTCATCAAAGATTAGTCAGAGATCCTATAGAATTTTTCCAAAAAAGTTAATGGGGAAAAAGGGCATTCTTTTATAATTTAAATGTTTTTTTATTGTTATATTGTTAATTAACTGATTGAGAAATACTGTTGATGTCTAACTTTAAAAAATAAATGAGGAAGAGGGTATAGTGAATGTCGTCCCGGGTCACTAAAGACCCGAGGTGTGTTTAAGGTTTAATGTTTATTGTGATGTCTATATTTATCATATTTTTTGTTATGTACTAACAAAAGAAAATGCCAGAATTTTTTTTTATAAACACCCAATTTCTGCAGTAAGCAATGTGTTCTGCAAATCAACAATCTGTTGCCTAATTCAGAAAATGAATTTCTTTAAAACTTAATCCATGCACTGTAAAAATGAATATGCTTTATCTAATCAAAAAAAAAAATGTGGCAACAGATTATAAGCAATGTTATTAATTTAATTGAACAAATTTGAATTGAGTAACATTTAATCAAATTAATTCCTTAAAAGTTAGCCATTTAAAATGAGTAAAACTTACAACAACAACCAAAAAAACATAAATATGAGATATTTTTGTTACATTTTTTGGTGTAAACTTTATTCATTTTAAATGGTTAACTTTTAAGGAATAATTTGATTAATTATTACTCAATTCTAATTTGTTAAATTTAATTAATACTATTGCTTGTAATCTGTTGCCGCAATATTGATTAGATAAGCATTCATTTTCATGTATATAATGCACTTTAACAGTCATTTCACTTATTTCACTGTACGACAGCCCTAAACTGGAGTGAGCGATAATAATGACGTGCATTTACTTGCAAATTTAAGTCACTTGAAGTATTAAGACCTATAATACATTAGATTAAAAGCCATATTACTCAGATACAGGCATAAACACAGACAAAGTGGGTGGATGCAATCCAAGAAAAAATTACAAAAATAAAATAACCCTTGCTGGAGGACATTTTAAATACATTTTGAATTGTCTCCAGATTTCCGCCTAGCTGACCTCTTCAGCCGATTCATCGACTGACTGGAAAGATGCTCTCGTTGTTTATGTCAGGGATTCCTTGCAACTTATGTTGTAACCATGAGAATGTTCTCCTATATACAAAGCCACCTGTTATACATTTCTTTACTTTGATATACAAAGATCCAGTAACTCACTGTTTTCATGTCCATTTTGGATGTTTTCTTTTAAAATATTTTTTAGGGTCAGAGTTGTATTCTTGTTAAATTGTTTTCTGGCTTCAGTTAACCTGATCTTGGAAGCAGGAAGTAATGCCAGACAGTAAGGAGACCATGGGTGTACCCCAAAGAGAGTGGAAAAACACACTTAATTGTTTCCCCTTAAGGTAACCCATTCCCCAGTCCCTGACTGTGGCTTGAGATGGAAAGCTGTAGAGATACAGGATGCTCCATGGGCATTTCTCAATCCATTAAAATGATTGTGTTGACACACACAAGTGTTGAATCACCAAAGGAAAGAATGATTAATTCAAAAAGTGTGAAAGGGGCAGGGAAAACTCATGCATGGAGCTTCAAAGGAGACCCTTGTAGCTCACACTAAATTAACACACAAAGGGATTTATATCAAATGTCTTGATGTGGAATGTAAAAATTCCACTTTTACTCGTTTTTGTTTCCTGGGCATCTGAAGCATTGAGGTATCAAAATTCAAAGGACAAATGGGTATTCCTTCTCCCTTTGGAGGTTTTAGTGCACAGGAATGTGCTCTTCCCTGGCTGAAGCTGAACTGAACATTAAACACTAGGCCCCATGGCAACTCCTGGACATGGCCATAAAAATTAATAGAAGAAACAGACCTCAACAAGGTAATGTCCCATACTTCATTTCTGACATGAAATAACAAATAAGAAATATTGAGTAAATTAGACTGTCAATCAATGTTGATTTTTATTATTATTATTATTATTTTTTTTTTTTTTACTGAAGATATTCTTTATTAGACACTTTTTATTGGAGATGTTCTTATTGTTTGTGTAGAACAGAGTCCATTCACTGAAATGCTATCAGATAAGAATTGGAGGCTGAATCGCATTATGTAGAATATAAAGACTTGTGGAATCATGAAATTTTGATAAAAAAATATGTAAAAAGGTTCCTTTAAACATTTTTTTTTTAATAATTCAAATTGATAGTTCAATTTGAAATTAATTTTTGATATGTTTTAGCTTACCTCAAGACGTCTTTGTTTCCACAGTATTTTCAATTTCGATATTTTTAGGTCAAACCGTCTTGTCTGTCAGTCTAATGGAGGTCTGGTCCACGTCAAAGAGCATGCACAGAGAAGTCCAATTTAATGACTCATAAATGTAAGTACACATTGATGGCCTAAGACACGAAACGAGCGGTTTGTGTGAGAAAACGAACAGTATTTATATAGTTTTTGCCTCTTTACCTCACAGTCATGTCCATTATGCTCTGAGGGCGAGGGTGCTTCTGTCTGCACAAGCGCTGGAAAGCCCCTGAAGTGATCTCTCTCGCGTGTGTACATCACTTATTGTTTACAAAGAGATTTCGTAAGTTTTACCTTTCACTGTGAGGATCTTAACATATTTTAAAATGCAGGAAATCGCAATGAAAGACGATTTCGATATTTAGATATTCACAGTGAAAGGTAAAACTTCTGAAATCTCTGTGTAAACAATGAGTGATGTATATGCGCGAGAGATCACTTCAGGGGCTTTACGGTGCTTGCGCAGACAGAAGCACCCTCGCCCTCAGAGTATAATGGACGTGACTGTGATTACAAGAGGTAAAAGCGATATAAATAATGTTCGTTTTCTCACACAAACCGCTCGTTTAGTGTCTTAGGCCATCAATGTGTACTTAAAATTTACGAGTCATTGAATCATGTTTAATTTGGACTTCTCTGTACATGCTCTTTGAGGTGGACCCCATAGACCTCCATTATATGACTGACAGACAACACCGGTTTGACCTAAAAATATCAAAATTGAAAATACTGTGGAAACAAAGACACCTACATTTTGGATGCCCTTGAGGTAAGCTAAAACATATCAAAAATTAATTTCAAAGTGAACTATCTCTTTAATAAAAAAAAATATTTCTGATGAGTCTTTCTTTGTTCAAACATGTTTTTCGGGCATATGTGTGATATGATATTTGACGTGGCAGGCATCTGTGTTATGACCGCAACATGCAGCATCCTGGATCCCGGAAAATCGGAAAATAACCCCATTATGGTTTAGGTGTAACTCAGTAGATATTCCTGTTATTCAATAAACTTCAAAAAACGAAGTCAAGTATAAAAATAAGGCTTTAATACACATACAGTGCAAGAAGGAAACCCCCTCTGGAGGAATCCCCTCTCTGAATACCACACAGCTAATGGAGCATCGGGCAAGAGGATATGAGGAGAGGTCATTAACCACTGCTGCTAGATTTATGGGGTAACAACAAAAATAAACCAAGTATCAGTTCTAAAGAACTTACTGTAAATTAACATAAAAATAAAAACAATATGTCCAAACACACCATCACCTGCCTTTGACACCGTGTTTGTTTAAGATAATATCTTGGAATATTGTCAAAATCTGCAGCAATTTTGTTTTGGGTGGCACAGTAGTCAGTGGTTAGCACTGTCGTCTTGCAGCAAAGAGGTCTCTGGTTTAAGTCCTGGCTGAACCAGAAGGCCTTTCTGTGTAGAGTTTACTTGTTCTCCATGTATCTGTGTGGGTTTTCTGAGTGCTGGTTTCCCCCATAATCCAAAAACATGCAGTTGGTGAATTGGGGACGCCAAATTGTCTGTAAAGGGGAGGTTTGGGGAAGACCTGGCAATATGCCCTGGAAAAATCATTCCCAAGAAAATTCATGGTTAGTCTCTTGCATATGAGATGGTCCATAGATCACTAAGTGACGGATACAGATGAAATGGCGAAGATGGGTTTCAAGAGAAACCAAGAAGTTTCAAGAAGTTGCCGCTTGGTAGATATGTAACAGTAAGTGATTCTGAAATTACTGACAACTTGTTTCAGTAGATCAGAATCAAATCTATATTTTACGAGAAAATAATTGTATTTGTGATGCACTTTGATCTTTAAAATTTGCCAGACCTTTTACATTCACAAACAGTTATATTACACACTTCTTTGTCATCTTCTTTTTGTGCTACTGGGCACACTCTAAACATTGCTGGGTTGTTTTAACCCAAATTTGGGTCAAATATGGACTAACCCAAATGTTGGGTTAAAATGTAATTTAACATTTGAACCCAACTTCAACTTTTACTTTCAACTGTACACTTTTTATTACATTTTTAAACCCAACACTTGGGTTTGTCCATATTTGACCCATATTTGGGTTGAAACAACCCAGCAATTTTTTAGAGTGCACATTGGGCAGCAAGCGTATTCCATTGGTTATGATTGGCTGCATGGGATTATTTCGAATGAACGCCGTGTTGTGCCGAATTTCGACCCCCTGCCAAATTATTACCCCTCTCGTTGAAGTCAGTACCTTGCCTAATCTTAACCCCACCCCTGACCTGCCTGTTTGATGCAATGCTCAGACAAAAACCAACATGGTGGAAAGTCTGTGGGTTTTAGGCTTAGCCCTGCGCAGAATCTCTTCGTTAGTAACGTAGTCGTGGTATGTGACATAGAAAATGCATCTGAGGCACCGCTGGTGGAACACGTCCAACTTGTGGACAATGTGCAGTGTTTATACAGGTCTTGCAGTGTTGTGTTCATGAGTGAATTATACTGTGGACTATGTGGAAGAAGAAGCCTGAACTGTTGAAGTGTTCTGATGCATGTGTGTGAGAACGGAAGTGAATAAAGTATACAAGATGGATGAAGATCCATCTTGAAGATCGCTACTGAAGATCGCTACTCCTGTCTGTTAAATCTGTTTTTTTGTTTTTGTTTTTTGTTTCATAAGACAGACATCACAAGCTGGCATAGATTGCCATCGGTAACACAATGGACAGAGGTGGATCTTAAGTGACATGCTAATGAATCACATTGGCTGCCTTGCTATTGCGTTAGTCTGTCTCTGCTTTCCTATGTACACCGGTCTATATCATTGAGCAGCTGGTTGCCAGTGATGATTGGCATCGGTAGATCTTCGTCTTCTCTGTTCATTTTTATCACTTGGGTCTTTTTGATATTGATCCGTAGACCGATCTTAAGAGCAAATTTTTCTAACCTGGTGGTAAGTTGCTTTAGCTTCTCCAGTGACTCATCTGCAAAGTCCAGATCGGCCTTGGCACCATTCATCTGGTTCTTGTTCTTCTTTCCAACGTTTAATTCCTCAAATGTGATCCAACTGGATTGGAAACTTGACCTATTTGTACAATTAAATGCTTATTGGAAACACATTTGAAAAAAAAAAGTGTTGCAGTAAGTGAAGAAAAGTCAGGCAATTTGTGCTGCCATTGTGAGGGAAATGGAAGGAAACGTTATCTGTCTGTTCAGATATACAGTATATCAGTATATTATTATAGATTCTGTTCTAATGAAAGTGAGTACAAATGTTTCGAAGCGCCTAACACCTAAGGCTGATGATAACTGTTTTATTACTTCTGAAAGTAATGGAGTGCTGTCCAACATGTTTTGATTAAAGGGGGACACACATGTGGGGACACACTTAACAACTGCAAAGCCGATATTAGTGTAATTTGATACTTATGATGACTGATCAAGCCCAAACATGCCGAGTCAGAGACTGTTGCGTTCAGTCAGTGTTTAAAATCTGCTCCAGTCATTGGAAACAGTCTGTATGTGTGTTCAGTTCAGAGAATGTTTCATCAAGTCGTTACGTGTGTCCCCCACTTACAAGTTTTTCTATGTTCTGTAAGTGAGGTGGAAGATACTTTGGTGAGGTTTATCAGGGTACTATAAAAGGTATAATGTTATAATTTCAGAAGCTGATATTTTGTTTTGTGTAATTCATTCTTCTGTGGAGTTTAGATGTCAGAGTTTATTTACTCAAAGCATTATGTAAACCAACAAATCTCTAAAATGGAGGTTTGTTTTACCTTTAAAAATAAGAAACAGTACCCTTGCTACAATACCCCATCCAATTTAAGAATGTAACCAGCACAATATGGTAAATTATTATGTATTATATAATTTATTATACAAAGTGTATTTATAATATTAATTATATAATTCTCTATGAAAAAAAATGCTGAGTAAAAACCACCCAACTTGGGAAGTTTTTTAATGCAACTGCTAAATACAGGACAGAGCAAATGCTGGATTTGCAAATGTACCATCTCATCCACTATGATGACGACAGCGTGTGTGTTTTTTCTTCTCTTCACAGGGTAGGTATGCTTGTGTCCCCACATTGAGATCTTCCCGGAGACAGACCTCAAGGGACATTCAAGAAATATTTAGACTGGGTTCTTCTAATGGTTCCCCCTTCACCATCTGCGAGAGAGAGGAGGAATTCAGCGCATCACCCAACGGATGCTAAGCCCTAGCCTGACGCGAACCAAGAGCCAGAGCCAATGCCAGATCGCCCTGGAGCCCGAGCCAACCATGTCAGATTGTCGGGCAATCCCGACAATCATCCATCAGTGAGGGACAACTGTTGAAATAGTAGAAGATGGAATGGAGCCCTGTCCCATCAGCTAAGCTGGTTGTACAGTAGATGCTCTAAACTCTGAGCCCCTGATTGATTTGGAAAATTAATGCACCCTGGCTTTCCCGTCAACCTGCACCAAGCCTGTTTCGTCACCCAGCAGAGAGTGCCATTCCTGAAATATTTGCTTGTTCTGTGTCAGCCAAGAGAGTAATTCCTGCATGTCTGCCTGTCCTGTATCGGCCAACGAGAAGCTCCCAAGAAGTCTGTCTGTTTTGGAAAGCTGTTTTGGAAACCCCTGCCTGCACTGGCCAGTTCTTGAGGTGTTCATCTCCTGCTCTGTGCTTTGTGAATTTGCCTCAGACTAATTGTCTGCCAGTTCAGCCCTGGACTGTCTATTGGTTTGCTCTGCCTAGAACCTCTGTACCCTCCAATGGCTGCTCGACCCCACAGCTCTGCCTTGGTCTCCAGGACCTTCTGTGTCGACCGGCCTTTGTCGGTACTTCAGCTCCGCCTTGGTCTCTTAATGAAGAGAATTTGAATGAATGAATAAATGAATTTTAAATGTTGAATGTTTTTATTGTTTCAGCATATTTATCAATCTCCCATTTCTGTCAATATCATTGCACGCTATAACCTTAAACCCATGGTTGATGATGTGACATGTTAAACATGATCAACCCAGTTATTTTTGAATGATTAACTCATTCAAAATTAGGAATTAAGAATTCCTTCTTTCAAAAAACTTAAAGGTGCTCTAAGCAATGTTTTTTAGGCCCATTTTTTTGGTACATACAGCAAACATCTCCTCACTATCTGCTAGCTGCCTGTCCCCTAAGCGCGGTCTATGCAGACAACCCAGGCTCCACAAATGGCAACAAAAACAAACTGCGGCAACCCACTCCACGAAACATAACAAACTGTTCCAGCCAATAACTGACAAGAAGGCCCTGGGGGTGGGGTGGGGTCTATCTAGCCTCCGTTTTGTTTGAAAATACTTTAAACGTCAACAAGAAGTCACGTCACCCGACATCACTTAGAGCACCTTTAATTTGATCTGGAGATTGCACAGGAAAGTAAAGTGAGTGAGTGAAAGCAATGGGTACATTGTTTAATTGGTATCATCTTTACTCTTAATCTGGTGTCGTGCCACAGACCTATTTAAATATTATGCAGGAAACAGAAATACGATGGGTTATTCAGAGGCTACTTAATGTGAACAAATATAAACGCACCATGTCCTGGTTGGCTAATGATCCGATCTGCTTGATCGGATCACCGTGATCGCATGTTAATTCCCTGCAGTGTAAACGCAGCCTGTAGGATGCGCCTTCCTGATTCTGGGTTTAATGTCTGTTTTGGGTGGGATTCCTGGGTTTTGCTCTTGTTTTGGTTCCCGTTTCCTGTGGTTTAGTTTGGATTTTCATTGATTGATTATGATCTGCACCTGTTCTCTATTTCATTGATTAGTTGTGTTATTTAAAAGTTTGTTGAGTTCATTGACCATCAGTATTGGTTGTTCTGTTCTACGTATTTTTGTATCCAGTATTCTAAGACGTGTTATTTTGTGTTTGTTTTCATTAAACATCCACTGCTTGAGATTAAATATCGTGTTTGCAACCAGTGCTGATACAGGCTGGGTTGCACATTTAACCCAGATGGTTATTTAATTTTATCTCATGGTTATTACATTTATTGTTACTTACAGAAAAGTCTGTAAATTGTAACTATGAATTAACAGTGAAACAGAGTAGGCTATTGAGACACAAAATTACACTTGACAATTGACATGAAATCATGACTAGAACAGGTTACATTGCTTTTTTTTTTTTTTAATAGAAAGCCAGTGTTTGTAAGTCATGACAATTTCATTAAAATAGTTTAATTTAAGACAAAACTAAGTAGGCCTACATAAAGAATTCAGTTTTTATTCCATGTTTTATGGGCATCTTTACACTTTTACATTTATTATGGCTCTTTTAATAATATACTAGCCTACTGTATACAATTGAGTGTAATATATAATAAACACATATATACACACGCAATTATATATATATATATATATATATATATATATATATATATATATAATTTATTTATTATTTATTTATTTTTACAAAAAAAAAACAACAACTTGTAGCTACAATGGTTACAATGTATCAGAGCTTTAACATCATGGTCGAAAATTGTACTTTTAAGTGAAAAGTGTCTGTGTCTGTAAAGTGAAAGTGTCGTGTTGCTGTCCTCTGAAGCCCCTCCCAGAGCACCAGAGCCAGGGGTCTCGGTATTTAAAGTCAGTCAGTGCCGCTTGCAGCGCCGCTGTGGAGTGCGCGTGCAGGGACGCAAAATGAAGCGCTTAACTTTGTTTGCTCTGGCTATCACATTAATCGCGACAGTTTTCGCCGCGAAATCCCCGTATCAAGCGGTTCTTCAGCACAGCAGGATAAGAGGAAGGACACAAGGGTAAGGGCTGTTTTGCTGTGTTCGTACTTGAGTCATTCATTGATCATTTTAAAGACTGATTGCCGTTCTGTTTTCTAAATATAATAGGATTTAAAAAAAAATGTGCACAAATAAAATCATATGACCCTCTGATTTATATGCACATAGGCTATAAACATGGTTTAGAACAAAAGTAAAAAGTTGCATTTTTTAGTCCTGCACAATGCATTAAGCATTTGGTGGATGCATGGAGCTTAAAAATGGTGTGTTTATTTGATTTGCAGCCCCAATGTCTGTGCTATGCAGAAGATTCAAGGAACGGATAAGAAGTACTTCACCAACTGCAAGCAATGGTATCACCGCAAAATCTGTGGCAAACCAACGTGAGTCACCACAGATATTGAAAATCTGAGATTCTATCTATCTATCTATCTATCTATCTATCTATCTATCTATCTATCTATCTATCTATCTATCTATCTATCTATCTATCTATCTATCGGACAGCTACATTTTTCAGGATAACATTTTGCATTTTGCAAAAGATGTTCCAGTATTTTACTGTGCTGAAGTGTGAGCCAGTGTACAGACATAATGACTATATGGTAAAATAATACCATTGTCTTTTCAAGTTGCTGAGGAAAAAATCTCTCAGAACATAACTAGATGGAAAATATTTCACCTGTGTCATACCAGAGTCTTTTCCCTGCAAACCAGATTGAAGTTTAAGTTAATGACTTATTTTCAGCATTTTCATCTAAACTGAAGAATGTGCTAAAAGATGAATATGTGAATAAACAAATATCACCTTGCCAACACAGTTTTCACAGGGGAGTTAAAGGGTTAGTTCACCCAAAAATGAAAATTCTGTCAGTATTTACTCACCCTCATGTTGTTCCAACCCCGTAAGACCTTCGTTCATCTTCGGAACACAAATTAAGATATTTTTGATGAAATCTGAGAGTTTGATCACTCCTCCATACTGGTCCATAGGCTTCTTGAGGGATTGAAACGTGCTTGTCTCGAAAAGTTATTAAAGACATCGTTAAAATACTCCAAGGTCAATCTTAACTTCATCAAGCGATGAGAATACTTTTTGTGCGCAAAAACAAACAAAAATAACGACTCGATTTAAACTATTCACTTTCTTCTCTATGGGCCTCCAGTCAGTTAACGTAGTGTGATAGCGTAGAGCTACGTCACACGTAAGCTCACTATTGGCCGACGCTGGTCATGTGTGTGATGCGTGTGACGTACAATAACAGAAGCTTGCGTTATTAAACTACTTACCTGACTCGAGGCCCAGAGAGAAGTAAATCAATAGTTGAAATAAAGTCGTTATTTTTTTTGTTTTTGCACACAAAAATTTTCTCGTCGCTTGATAAACTTAAGATTGAACCACTGTAGTCACTTGGACTATTTTAACGATGTCTTTAATAACTTTTCGAGGCCGGCAAGTTTCAATTCCTCAAGAAGCCTCTGGACTGGTATGCATGAGTGATCCAGCTCTTAGATTTAATCGAATATATCTTAATTTGTGTTCCGAAGATGAACGGAGGTCTAACGGGGTTGGAACAACATGAGGGTGAGTAAATGCTGACAGAATTTTCTTTTTTTTTTTTTTTTGGTGAAATGCATCATCAATGCCGTTTGAAGTGGTTGTACTAAATAATATGTATTACCCAGAGATAAGTATATTGATAGCTTCTGATGACTTTGGTGAAGCATTTTCCAAATTGCAATCTTTTGAAGTGATGCAGAGAAAATGTCTTGTTGAAGTGTTAATGACTTTGACATCTTTCAGTCTCCATTTTCCAGCAGCTGCGTAGCTCATAAAGTTATAATTTTACACAATGGACAGATTCACTTTTTTTTGGTAAAGGCCTCTTTTCTTTTGTATGAAACAGTGAACAGGGTATTTGAGTTCAAGTTGACAGTAGATATAGAAGAACGTTGTGTAGTAATGGTTACCATATGTCTCTTGGTAATTGGCTTCAGTCTTCACAGGGTTAAATTGCCTAACATCCTGAAGAGCGCATTAATGCCGAGGCTGACAAATCTGTGTGCCTTTCTGTCTAAAAGCTCCTCAGTGCTCCAAGACCTGGATTTCAATTACAACTTGTAGAAACACTGTTTGATTGACAGCCACTTAATGTCCCCGCAGGAGGGAAAGGTGTTATGAACATTCCACAGACAATATTATATATTCAGGAGGAACCGCATGTTCAGTGTCTACAATTACAACACCAATTATACTTTTTAAAGGACAAATAAAAATCATAGATTTAATGGGAGAGTTTAAATTGGTGAAGTAGCCGTTTTGGTACGTTCCATGATGGATGGTTTTTAAGGCTGTTGGAATCTGGAATGTTTATTTGGAAACATTATGTAAGAGATGAATGTATCTTACATAAGGTGTGCATGCTAAAGTAGGTACACCAACACGTTTTGGGAGTTTTTTGGTTGGAGAAGTTTTGAATAATCCCATGTGTCCTGGCTAATGTTACTTAATTTTGGTTTATACTGGATTATGGTTTACAACACCATTTGTTATGCATAACACATACCATTCAAAAGTTTATTTAAATAAGTCACTTATATTTGCCAAAGCTACATTTATTCGATTGGAAAAAAAAAACAGTAAAACAGTAATATTGTGAAATGTTATTACATTTTAAAATGATTTTAATTTATTATTTAAATATAATTTATTCCTGTGATGGCAAAGTTGAATGTTCAGCATCATTATTCCGGTCGTCAGTGTCACATGATCCTCCAGAAATCATTCTAATATGCTGATTTGGTGCTTGAGAAACATTTACTATTCCCTTTCAGTTATGCTAAATTATTTTACCCTTTGATGAGCAGAAAGTTCAAAAGAACAGCATTTATTTGAAATAGAAATCTTTTATGACATTATAAATGTTTTTAATTTCACATTTGATCAGTGTGATGTATCCTTGCTGAATAAAAATAATTTTTATATATTTTTTTTTACTTTTTGATGGTAGTACATAAATTCAATTCTGTGAAAGAGTGACATGATTTGTCACATTTCGTTTATTTATGTAGCCTGTTATTTGTTATTATTCATTATTTCTTTATTCAAAATGAGTAAAAGCTGTCTGTTTGGCAACTCTGATCAAGAACAAAATTTAAGCGTGTACAGCGAAATCTTGAGATAGAGAAGGATTTGTTTTTTAAACAAAGTTTCTTTCATAGCAATTCTCAAGAAAGAAAGAAGGAAGTCAGAGTTGGTGTGGGCGCTTCTGGGAAATGATTTCAGTTGGGAGTCCTGTAGAAGGCCTTATATCCCTAAACGCACACAAATCATTGACCAGGTCTCAAGGAGTTTTGCTGATGTCTTTCTGTGTGAAAAAAAGAAGAAAGTTTTGCAGTGAAAGTATGTACCTTCCTCAGGAAACCCCAAGGTTGTGTTCTGTGACACTAAAAATGACTTGATTTACAGCGTTTCGAGGTTTTGGGGTGGGAGGAATTTTGTGGATATAACTGCACTCTTTGTATGACTGGTTTATAAAGATCAGTACTGTGGAACATGATGTTTCCAGGTCACTTGAGGCGAGACTAATAACTTTCTTCAGCATTTACTCCCTAGTGCTCTCCTTTTGCTAGACACCTTTATTTTGATATATATCGGTGATAATATGGTTTGATAACTTCAGCAAACCTTTAAAATTTTTGTGCTTTTTAAAGGGATACTCCACTTTTTTTGGAAATAGGCTCATTTTACAACTCCCCCAGTTGAGTTTTACCGTTTTCGAATCCATTTAGCCGATTTTCTGATATTTAGAAGAATATCCGTTACCATACAGTTTCTGGTCCCATTGACTTCCATAGTATATATTTTTTCCTACTATGGAAGTCAATGAGACCAGAAACTGTCTGGTTACTGATATTCTTCTAAATATCAGAAAATCGGCTGAATGGATTCAAAAATGGTAAAACTCAACTGTTTAACTTTGAGGGAGTTGTAAAAGGATATTTCCTAAAAAGTGGAGTATCCCTTTAAAGATATAATTAATTTATTAAGATATTTAATCAAATTAGGAATGTTGTCAACTCCTTTTTCCAATTTAAGAAGTTAGAGAAATCATATTGTCTCTTTTGATATCCTTTATAAATGGGAAGTGAGATGTTTTAGAAGACGTATGATAAATCAGCTGACCATTCATACACTGAAAATAGATTTCAACATCATCTAGTATAATACAACTTTCACAATACTTCTGGGAACCTCTTGTCACACCACTTGAAAGCGCACAATATGTATGTGGCCTTGCTGTTTATTTAGTCAGAAATCCATGGCTACCATCTTTGCTTATGTTGGCAGAAGACAAACAGGAGTTGAGTTACCATCTGTTTTGATAATCAGTTCGGTCTGCTTTTCTCTTCCGTGCGTTTTACAAGTCTACCCCATGCCTGAATGTCAGGATTGTTGTCTTTGTTTAGATTTGCCTTCTAGTCTTCCACGGCTCCCACTCTTAAGATGCTATGGGTTACTCAAGCTAGTATGCTAACAATTTGCTTGCTTTAAAAATGTATAATTCAAATGACTTTGTCTCTAAGTGGTCATACCACTCATACCACATCATCTATGCATCCTCAAGGATTCTTCGGCAAAATATGTTAAGCAAATAAGTCAAAGAGCTGTTTTATAATATGTCAAGGAAACTATGTAATAGCAGATTCTTGCATATATTGTTAAAATAAGCACAGACATATTTTACCTTTAAATCTATAGGCCTTAAAAGGGATTTAATGATCATTATTTATTCCCATACAAGCACTTTTTTTGTCATTAAACAATGCAATGATTATTTCTCAGAAGAAAAAACAAACAAAACAGACACCGACTCATTTTCTACTATTGAATTATTAGTACACTGTAAAAAAAAAAATATTGTTGGTAAATAACCTGGTTGCATTAAATTTTTAAGTTGATTGAACTGGAAAAAGTGAGTTAATTCAATGAAGGAGATTGATTTAATCATCAGAAGCTTAAAATAATAAGTTATCTGAGCTAAATAAATTATTGAAGTTGATTTGACAAAAGAAAAAATGTTGTGATAACAAATCTTGAAAATATATATATATATTTTTTTTTACAGTGTAGCGACCTAAAATGATTAATATGCATGTAAAGATTAACCGCATAACATTTAAAAGGTATGTGTCAATCTCTTGCACCTTTGTATGGTGGTTCCTAGGAATTTCCCATTGTTTTTATTGGCAGAACTACTGGTGTTAGAGTTCCCTCTCAGGAGTTTCCCATACCGTGCCTCTGGATTCTTCAGCATCTAAAGGAAATGAGATTTTATGACCCTCTAAGACCAACTCAAGCACAGACCTTATTTATCATGGACACATCTGGCGAGAAATAAACTGAAGACAGTATAGCTTAAAACACACCGAGGAGTGTGTTGGTTGTCTCCGCTTCAGCCCTCGCAATAATAAAGAAAGAAATTTAGACCGGATTTCCTGCAGAAGCTTTTGAAGGACTCTCATTTCCAATGGTATCTGCACCGAATCTTCTGTAAAACTCAACCTTGTTCAATCTTTTTGTAGGGTGATCAGCTATGAGTGCTGCCCTGGCTATGAGAAGGCCATTGGAGAAAAAGGCTGTCCAGCAGGTATGTAAATAGAATTGTGTGCACTAAAGCAACAAGGTTTGTTATGAAATAGCAGATAAAACTTGATTCATTTTTTTCACAGCTTTACCTCTGGCGAACATCTATAAAACCCTGGGTGTGGTTGGAGCCACTACTACTAAGATGTACTCTGAAAGAGCGAAATTGCAGGAGGAGATCGAAGGACCCGGTAGCTTCACATTCTTTGCTCCCAGCAATGAGGCTTGGGCTGCGCTTCCCACTGTGAGTTCCCAGCAATGCGTCTCCTTAGACCATGTAGAACAAATAAAGTGTTCATAACCTGTCTTATTCAGACCATGTAGGCAAAGAGTTCCCAGAAAACATTATGTATTGTCTACCAAACTGTAAAAATAGCAAGAAATATCAAGATTAGCTCAATGTGCTGTAGGAAATTCTGGATGCGCTGGTGAGCAACGTCAACATCGAACTCCTCAACGCTCTGCACTACCACATGATCAACAGACGCTTGACTTCTGACGACCTCAAGCATGGCTCTTCGTTCCCCTCTATGTATCAGGACTTTGATGTTCACATCCACCATTATTCTAGCGGAGTAAGTCAAATGTGAATGAAATCGGTTTGCTGCTTTAACCAAGTCTTGTTTAGATTTTCTAAACACAGACAATACTGAATAATAATGAATTAATGTGTAACTAATGATTATTTAAGCTATTAATTAATGATTACCACAATAGGAGCTAATTAAGAGTCTGTAAGGTTAATGTATTAGTTCATACATGAATTGTTATTGATTAAATATGTGATTTTGGATTACCAGAATGAGTCAAAGCCTTGTATTTCAACTTCCAGATAATATGACAGGTACACTAATATGCATTATTACATGATTTATTACTACATTGTTAGTGCAAATTCATGTGCAAATTACTACAATTACTAAATGACTAGTTAACAATGATGTGCCCCAACAAGTAAAGTCATAACATAATGATACCTTTGCAAATCATTAGCTAATGATTAATTAAAGCAGACAACTGGAAGTTGAAGTGCATAGCTTTGACTAATTGTGGTAATTAACACATTCATTTACACTATTAGTTAATAAAATATGTTATTAAGGAATTAATACACAATAACACATTGAATTAATAGCAATCCATGTATTTCTTAATCTATTAATCATATTGACTCTTTATTAGTTGCTGATGCAATAATCATTTATTAATGGTTTAGTTCTTCATGTGTTATACATTAACTCAGTATTATCTGTGCATTAGTTAAGCATGAATTAATGCATATTAGTGCACCCGTATTGTAAAGTGTTACCCAAATGATTTGTTGTGAAGTTGTCTGTACATTACTAAACCATATGTTTTGTTGCAGATTGTGACAGTGAACTGTGCGAGGCTTGTGAAGACAGACCAGCATGCCACCAATGGAATTGTGCATGTTGTTGACAGAGTCATCACCGCCATTACGAACAATGTCAACTCTTTGATTGACACCGATGATGACTTGGACACTCTACGGGTAGATTGAGGGAATTTACTGGTTCAGTAGGCATTCAATTTAATGTAGTGTAAATGGTACAAAGTACATAGAATGACTTTTTTCCCCTTTTCATTTAGACTGCCGTGGCTGCTGCTGGTCTCACAAATCTGTTTGAGAACGAGGGTACCTACACCATCTTTGCTCCTACCAATGAAGCCTTTGAGAAGATTCCTCCAGAAACACTGACCAGGATTTTGGGAGATCCTGTTGCTCTTAAAGGTACTTTTGTTCTTCTTTTCTTCAGCATGAGGCACTTGTCACAACCCATTTTACTTCCATAATGTGATGCATTTCTGAGTGAAACGAGATATTCCATGAGAAAAAATGTTGAGTGGGACTAAATGTATCCATTGGGAAGTGATTGGATTGTAAAAAGTTGGCGTTATAGTGCAAACCTGATTGGAGCCAGGTGGTGGGAGTAGGTAAGAGAGATTCATTTGTAACGTCAGCCAAACAGAAAAATGTTTCAGAAGCAAGAAAGCTATTACATTTTGCTAAAAGATTACGAAGACAAACGTTTTGTTTTAGTAATAATGTGCACTTGTGAATCTCCCAGATGCTGCACCCGCAGTTTCATTTTATTCTTTCAGAACAATTATTATGGTATGTCTTTTTCCAGTTGCACAGCTGTGCTGATATTGAGATCTGTTGTCACCTTGTCATCATTTTTTGGACTCAATCCACTTTAGATCTGCTGAATTACCACATTCTGAAGAACTTGCATTGCTCTGAGTCCATTGTGGCTGGAACACCTCTGGAAACCCTGCAGGGCTCCGTGCTGGAAGTCGGCTGCAATGGTGAAGACATGACCATCAACGGCAAAGCCATCGTCATGCAGAGAGATAAACTTGGAACCAATGGAGTTGTTCACTACATCAACGAACTCCTCATCCCTGACTCAGGTATGATCTTTAGGATACTTTCCTGTTAACCAATTAACAATCCCTTTACTACAAGCTAATTAAACAATAATAGTTGTATTATTAAAGTGACATTGAATGTAGAACTCACTATTTGAATGTAACCTATTAATATATTAACAATGTTGCGACTACAACCTGAGTTTGGATAAACGCGTCAGCTAAATGAATAAATGTAAATGTAAATACTTTTAGATGCTGTTTTATGTTCAGTTTCATGCTCATGACACATTTTTTATTTTATTTTATTACTCTATTAACCCTTAAGGGTCTTTAGTGACCTGGGACGCCATTCATAGTCCAAGGTATTAACATTAACATTTTTCATAACTCCATGTAGGACGTTTCTGTACATAATTGTAAGCACTGTGGCCGTTTAATGCAATATTTAGAAAATGTACTCAAGTACTTTTAAAAACAAGTACTTCAGTATTTTTACTTAAGTAGACATCTGACTGTAGTACTTTTACTTGTACTTGAGTAAAATTTAGCAAGGGGTATCTATCTGTACTTTTACTCGAGTAATAAAGCTGTGTACTCTGTCCACCTCAACCCGATCTCACGGGAATTCGCACGAATTTCACGAGGTGGCTAAATTGTAACAATTCGTACGACCTCACTCGTACAAATTAGTACGATTTTGCTAAATCGTACATATTTTAGGAATCAGCCAATTCGTATGAATTCGTACGAATGACCTGCCCCTGACCCCGCCCCTAAATATAACCGCCACGTGGGTTTCGACAAATCGTACGAATTCGTACGAGTGAGGTCGTATGAATTAGTACGAATTAGCCACTTTTGAATCACTCGTACGAATTCGTACGAATTGGTCATGAGATAGTCCACCTCTGTTCCCTTACTTTGGAGATGTTAGCTATACATGATGTTAGTAAATATAAATATCTACTTTTAAATATCATACTTTTGCCGGAAATTGTTTTTCAAAATATATATTTTTTTTGTTTGGTGTCATGGAGACTCTTATTTTTAGTTGACCTTTTAACCATGTTGTATTCAATGCTTTACTGTGCTTTCTTGTTTGTTTTAGCCAAGACCCTTCTGGAGCTTGCAGAGGGATCAGTAGTTAATACAGCCTCAAAACTTTTTAAAGATGCTGGTCTTACTGATCATCTCATTGGTTCTGAGGCTGTGACCTTATTAGCCCCACTGGATGATGCTTTCAAAGGTTGGATCACTCCACTATCATTAATCTAGCAAATGAGCTTTAAGAAACTCTGAAATAACTGTAATTGTATCATTTATGTGCAGACAAGAGCTTGGCCATGACACCCGACATGAAGAAACTGCTGAGAAACCACATTCTCAAGGAGAGGTTTTCTTCCAAGAGCCTTTATCATGGGCAGGAGTTGGAGACTCTTGGTGGATTGAAACTAAGAGTGTTTGTGTTCAGAAATGTAAGTCTTTACATGTCAATCCATCAAACACACATAAAAGCCACGTTTTTTTTTTTTTTTTTACTTCTAGCCATGTTGTAGCTGGCAGCGAGGGTGGTATAGTTCTGTCTGCGCTCTCAGATTTCTGCTTTGTAATGGAATTCCCAGACCACCGGAAACCTCTCCTTTGGATGACCTTAACATTTTCCACAGCCCACTTCATGCATCATCAGTCTTGTGAGAAAAGAGAGCTTTGAAACAAATGTGCTGATCTGTATTACCAATAACCTTAACCATTTCACTTTGCAGAACCTGTGCATTGAGAACGCTTGCATTGCTGCCCATGACAAAAATGGACGCTTTGCGAATATGTTCATCGTTGACAAGGTCCTGGCACCCCCCATGGGAACTGTAATGGACGTGCTGAAGGCAGATGATCGTTTTAGGTAAAAAAGATCATAAACATATTCATATTCAAAGAAACCTCCATATAGTGAATTCATAAACGGATAGTTCACCCAAAAATGGAAATGATATCATTTACTCACCCTCAAGTTGTTCCAAACCTATATTTGTTTCTTCTGCTGAGCACAAAATAAGATATTTTAAAGAATTTAGGGTAATCAAACAGTTGCCATTGACTTTCTATAGGATGTTTCTCTTACAATGGAAGTCATTGGCTACCATCAACTATCTGGTTACCAACGTTCTTCCAAATAGCTTCTTTTTGTGTTCAGCAGAAGAAAAAAACACATACAGGTTTGGAACCACTTGAGAGCGAGTAAATTATGACAGTGTTTTCTGAAATGTTAGCCGTTATTCACTGAATCTTCCCTTCCGCTGTTGTTCTGAAATCAAATATAGCATTTGGTCAGACGACACATGAGAACAAATGGCGTTTGCTGTCAAAAGGCACCAGCACACCAAAGCTAATAAGTCGTATAGTCTACTTTTATGATGTTTTTACAGTGACTTTTTGGATCTTGACATCCAAACGACCTTGTGCTTATATGGAAAGAAATGTTGTCTTTGTATTCCACACAAGACAAAGTGGGTTTAGAATGACATGAGTAAATGATGGTTTTGTGGTTTATTAGATGATGACAGGTTTTTCATTTTCCTTTTAAGTAAGATGCTATGACTGCTTAAGCCTATCTAGAGGTTTTTTGAGAAAATAAACTTCAGTTTAAAAAAGATTAACTTCACATCAGTGGTGCTTTACTCCAAATGCCCTATTTAAAAAAACTAGAAGAAAAAATGTTTTCACAGTCTTATTGAAAGGAAATATGCAGCTGCCGTTTCTCACCCATATTCAAAGACCTCAACGTCAGTCTCTCAAAACATTTTTCTTTTTTCGTTTCATAATGACAATGTAGTCGCATGTTCAAACTTGAGGCTGTAATTTCTTCAGATTTCTGATGATCTGGGTGGAATTTAAGCTGTCAGTCTAACTGTCTTTATAGCCTAAAGATATACTCTAATAATGTGCTTGATTGAACTTTCATCCGTACAGCACCTTGGTTGGCGCCATTCAGAAAGCAGGCCTGACTGAGCTCCTGAACAAAAAAGGGACCTACACCTTCTTCGCCCCCACCAATGCTGCTTTCAGTGCAATGCCCCCCGCCGACCTCAACAAACTCATGAGTAATGTCTTGCAAGTGCCACTCATGTTTCACCATATGTGTTCATAAAACAGATGTTCAGTGCATTACACAAGCTGGTCAGATTTGGGAAATCAGTATGAGTGTTTGTGAATGTGCAGCATATACTTACATCTGTTGTTTCCCTGCTACTGTATGTTGTACATAGGAGACCCCAAGGAGCTGGCAAACCTTCTGAAATATCACATTGGTGACGAGTTCCTGGTCAGCGGTGCTGTGACCTCACATACCAGAATGAAGCCCCTTGCAGGCGATAAACTGGAGTTAGGCACTGTCAGTACTCACTACTGCAATCAATCTTATCTTATTATTGGGTGAAGAAAATAAATGCTTTTTAGACTGTGTATCTTCGATAGAAGTAGAATATAGGTTATATAATCATATTGGTACACCGCCATTCAAAAGTTTTTATTTGAAAAAAAAAACAGTATTATTTTGAAATATTATTACAATTTAAAATAACTGTTTTCTATTTTTATGTATTTTTAAATGTAATGTATTCCTGTGATGGCGAAGCTAAATTTTCAGCACCATTACTACAGTCTTCAGTCACATTAACCCTATAGAAATCATTCTCATATGCTGATTTGGTGCCTGAGAAATATTTATCATTATTATCAATGTTGGAAAAACAGTTGTGTTGCTTAACATTTTTGTGTAAACTGTGACACTTTTTTCAGGATTCTTTAAAGAATAGACAATTCAACAGCATTTATTTGAAATAGAAATCTTTTGGATCAATTTAATATCATTTGTGTAATTTTTTAATAAAAGAATTAATTTCTTTAAAAAAAATCAAATTAACTCTTATACTGTATATGTATATATATACAAAGTACATATATATACTGTATATACATATATATATATATATATATATATATATGAAGAGTTCAGATGCAAAAGCCTCTAAATGCCATTTGAAATTTTCTTCTTTAATGATGATTTTTATCAAACTTGTATATTTTATTTCATTAATTTCACTTAAATAACAATTAATAGGTAATTATCATTGCCATTTAAGTGAAATTACTGTACTTAAATATACAAGTTTGATAAAAATCATCATTAAAGAAGAAAATTTCAAATTGCATTTAGAGGCTTTTGCATCTGAACTCTTCATATATATATATATATATATAAATAATATAAATTAATATACATTTTTTATATTAAAAAATATACACATTCACATTGAAGATTCATAACTGCCGTTCTGTAGAGATGGTCTGTTTGAAGATTCTTTAAAATTCTCCTTTTGGATAAAAAATTACATATTTTAATGAAGTCAGGGAGAGTAAATAATTGACAGAATATTAATTTATGGGTAATGTATTCCTGATTTCATCTGATAATTAATTCGTTATTTTTGTATGACTTTCAGCGTAACTCCACCATATACGTGAACAGGGTGCCTGTTGTGGAGGGTGATCTGATGGCTACCAATGGAGTTGTACATGCTGTTGGTGTGATCATAAAGCCACTGCGTAAGCCATCAGACACAATTTCTAAAACATTTTGATAATAAACATTTCTGAGCTTCATAACAGTGTGACATGCCACTTTGTTTTAGCTCCTAAAACTGTGAGTGACCAGGCTGAAGGCTCAACAATCAGACGCACCTCTGCTGTTAGGGTTAGTATAATGTCATAAACACTAAATAGATCATACATTTTTACAATAGATCAGTGACTCTATTTAATTAAAAGATTTTATATATATTAATGATTGTCAAAATAAATGAAATATATCTTTTCAATTTTCCATCCCAGGCTGGGACTCATGTAATTAAAAATGGTATGCATTGTTCACTAACTCTTATACCCCCACATAAATAAAGATTCAGATATATTCATCTTTTGCTTGTGATTGTATTGAGATGTAAAAATAATGAATCTTATTATATTTCTTGTCACATTCCAGATGATCTCTTCCAGAAGGTCCTGAGAAGCAGGAAAGCAATGTCTCGTGTTCAATAAACGTAGCTCTGCAAAGTAAAACTGCAATTAATTTTAGCCTCCATCACTTTAAGAAGAAGGAAACACACAGTTCAATGTCTTATTTGGCGCAGTGGAGAGATAATCAGAAGACTAAGACAATCCAGGCAACAAAATACCGAATTCTGGAAAGCATTGTAATTTTTTCACATGCCAAAGACCCTTGGATGAACAGCAGTTTTAAATATCACAACTTGATGACAGCCATTTGTTATGGCACTTCATATGTTTTGGATATTCATTCAACTTCCGTTTTGGACTTTCAGTCTGAATTATTTGAATCAGATGTTGGTTCAACACTTTTTATTACCATTTTGTATTTCTTTTTTATTGTTTTTGGTTGTTGTATTTGATATACCTGTAGCATGTTTGCATGGTTTAAGCTGGAACAAATGCTATTTGGGCACATGAAAACACAGACCAAATGTATGTCTTCATTTCCCATGATCTACAATGTAAAACCTGTAACTCGTGCAGATTATTTGTCATGTTGTATCAAAGATATTTTGTAAAGAACCAAAGATCCCTTTCGGCATATTTCATAATAAAAGGACCATTTTGTAGCCACAGAGTTATAGTTTACATAACTAGTCCAGTGCCCTTGAATGTAGTTTGCTCTGTCTGTTCTAAGCCAGTTTGTCAGTTCACTGAGCTGAATTCACAATGTGGTGGATTGTCATAACTTGGTGATTAATCTGTGTGGTAATTAAAAGTCTCACTCAGATGATCATTTAAAAGTCGGCCTATTAATCATGACTAAAGAAGTTTTTTTTTATGTTTCCTGTTTCTTTCTTAAAAGCACATTTACATCAATCCAAAATATACCAGTATTGGGTTGCTTATTTTGCTTCCAGACCCGGACTTTACATTAAACATCACCCAATATTGTTTTTATGTAAAAAGTAACAGAAAAGTCCATCAATCATTAATATAATATTAAGTTTAAAAGTCAAGTAAATAGTCTGTGTTTGTAGTGTTGTCAGTTGTAGGTGCTTTAGTGCTCTCTTGTTCTCTCTCTCTTTATATATATAGCTACACTCACCTGGTAATCTTTCCTAAGGCTATTTGCAATGAGACAAACATAACTGGTAGGTAACTGTCTACACTCACCTAAAGGATTATTAGGAACACCTGTTCAATTTCTCATTAATGCAATTACCTAATCAACCAATCACATGGCAGTTGCTTCAATGCATTTAGGGGTATGGTCCTGGTCAAGACAATCTCCTGAACTCCAAACTGAATGTCAGAATGGGAAAGAAAGGTGATTTAAGCAATTTTGAGCGTGGCATGATTGTTGGTGCCGTACGGGCCGGTCTGAGTATTTCACTGAGTATCTGCTCAGTTACTGGGATTTTCACGCACAACCATTTCTAGGGTTTACAAAGAATGGTGTGAAAAGGGAAAAACATCCAGCATGCAGCAGTCCTGTGGGCGAAAATGCCTTGTTGATGCTAGAGGTCAGAGGAGAATGGGCCGACTGATTCAAGCTGATAGAAGAGCAACCTTGACTGAAATAACCACTCGTTACAACCGAGGTATGCACCAAAGCATTTGTGAAGCCACAACACATTCAACCTTGAGAAAAAGAGGCTACAATTTGCAAGAGCTCACCAAAATTGGACAGTTGAAGACTGGAAAAAGGTTGTCTCGATTTCTGTTGAGACGTTCAGATGGTAGAGTCAGAATTTGGTGTAAACAGAATGAGAACATGGATCCATCATGCCTTGTTACCACTGTGCAGGCTGGTGGTGGTGGTGGTGTAATGGTGTGGGGGATGTTTTCTTGGCACACTTTAGGCCTCTTAGTGCCAATTGGGCATCGTTTGAATGCCACAGCCTACCTGAGCATTGTTTCTGACCATATGTATCCCTTTATGGCCACCATGTACCCATCCTCTGATGGCTACTTCCAGCAGGACAATGCACCATGTCACAAAGCTCGAATCATTTCAAATTGGTTTCTTGAACATCACAATGAGTTCACTGTCCTAAAATGGCCCCCACAGTCACCAGATCTCAACCCAATAGAGCATCTTTGGGATGTGGTGGAACGGGGATGTGCATCCCACAAATCTCCATCAACTGCAAGATACTGTCCTATCAATATGGGCCAACATTTCCAAAGAATGCTTTCAGCGCCTTGTTGAATCAATGCCATGCAGAATTAAGGGAGTTTTGAAGGCGAAAGGGGGCAAGACACATTATTAGTATGGTATGTTCCTAATAATCCTTTATGTGAGTGTATATAGGTGTTATTTTATGTGTTTTTTTGAGCAAGATGAGAAAAGGAGGAGACTTGATAGTGTGTAATAGTGTTTAATGGTCAATTATTTCGGAATTATTTGAACCACTGGTTTTTCCATTGTGGGGAAGAGTGGAGCATTTGGCTGTAGACTGATACAGCTAACATTCGAACTTCCTTGATTAAAGGAGTAGGCTACTTAATGCTTAACATACTAAATATATCGCTTGTTAAAAGTTTAATTACTTGCTAGGGCAGTCTTGTAATGCAGAGGTGTGGCATTAGAATATATGAAATTAAATGCATTAATCATGACAGGGAGCTCTACAAAATCCATGATATTGCACAAATTATGTTTGTTTAACTTGTTTGATTCATGTGGGACAGATGCAAAAGATTAAATCATGTAAATCCAACACAATTCTTTTTTTCATTGTGGGAGGGGCATTCTCATTCTAGAGAACATCTGATTGGACAAAAACCTGAGGTGCAGGATGAGTCATCAATTCTTTGCTCTTATTTCCCAGAATAGAAATACTACATTTGAAATGCATATATCTTCTAAAGGTGAATTTTGTCAGAAAATTTTGTTTGATTACCTTAAAGCTAATTCATGGCCTAAAAGCATTACATTTCATGGGGTCTATTAAAAGTTATTAACCTATTTAATTTGCTATAAACTCATAATTATATAGTTCATTGCATTTCATTATTTACATGCAGTAGCATTATCAGAACAGACCTGCCATTAACCAACCAACAACTGGAATCTGAAAACGTGACTGCCAATGGGAGCTTCCGTAATGACTTTATGAAAAGATGCCTGTTGTTTAAACGTGCCATTTCGCTTCACTGTGCTTGTTATATCACCGCATACACTAGTTTGAGGATGTTAAACTGAGCTTTTGTACCCCGCAGTAGGGATGGGATGTCTCGAGTTTCCTACGGAGCTGGAGTAGAAAACATATGTGCACAGTACCCTTTCTCAGCTGGCATCCCAAACGAAACATTCCAACAGCGTTTTACTTCCAGCAAGAGACTGGCAGGCTGTTTTGTGTCCGAGATAGTTTAGTGCTACTGAAACCTGCTGGCAAACACACTTTAAGTTAAGTTATTAGTACAGTTTGCAGTATCTCCTCTTAGAAATGTTAAACCACAAAGTTAAAATCATTACAACACCGCACGGAAACAAATGTCAAGTCTAATAAGTCTACATCTATATTAAATCCAGGATTATACTGTATGCCTGAGACCTTTATAAATCATTTGATGTCTGTTTTCCTTTAATATCAATCCAGACAGAGTAATCAGACATGTTTTGTCCACTATTTTGATCGCCTGCATTTAAATCAATCAGATAACCAGTTTAAGTCTTGTTATATAGCGATATCAGTGGTGATTTACAATTCTCTCCACTCAAATTGAATTCGACCTACGCATGGCTATTGTATGATATCTCGTTTCTAATGGAAAACACATGTGTGGCCATTGATGGCTCAATATAACGTGTTCTTTCACACTCAAATCAAAAAAAATGTGCTTCATATTTGGTCACATCCACATTTACTGGTAATATTTAAGTCAAAAATATTATTTCATTTGGCTGATTCTCTGACTTCATTTGGTTATACACCAAAAAGTGATTTTTAAGGGTTAGACCAAGTTTAAATATAATGTAACTTTTTGTGTATTGATCGAACTATCCAACAGAGACACAAAGTATGCCAAAACGTGATTGTTTGACAACTTTAACCTCGACTTGGAATATGCACGATTAAGGCAGAGCTTACTTTCAAACATAAGTGGATCTTATGGCAGTCGTTTCATGCTAGTCATGAGTTACAAATTAAATCTGTATTGCGTGCAGCTGTTCTCTTTTAGTCTGAGTGATCGAGGGAGTTTTCATTGATGGAAAGGCTTACAGTAACAGAAACCAGCCAGCGTGTTCCTTCAAAAAGGCAGTGACATAAAAGAGACAAACTGTTTAGATGTGTGAAAGCAAAAAGAATAAGTGCTTCTTCTGTGTTTATAGACAGACACATATGTTTTGTGATCTGGGTGGATGACTTTGACATAATGCATGACCTGCTCTACAGGTTGCCCTCTGATTTGGCCTTTTGCTGTGTGGGCTTGACCCACAATAGCTCCCTTATATTACATTCAGGACACCCAGTGAGAACAGATTGTAGAAGCAGGTTTCCAGTATCCATAAAACTCTCAGCTTGTGAAAGCCTGAACCCTGGCTGTATGAACAAAATCTGCAAGAAAAAGGGGGAGACGCAAAGTAAAATCTTAAACTGCACAAAAAACATCTCGCTCCACTCAGGAAGAGTAATGGTTCATTTAATACCACTTAATGAACTTGTGGCCTCTGACACTGTTGTTTGTTACTTCAGGTGTCTTCAGTCATTCAAAAATATTTTCCAAAATAAACTGTGAAAAATAGAACTGTATCTTAATATGCATTATTGTTGTGTGTTTTAAAACATGTTGAACCATTTGCATCAAGATTTTTTTTTTAAGAGAAAGACTGACCCCTGGTGATTACTTCAGGATGTGTCTTCATGTCCCATCCAACAAAGAACACAGAAAACCTGGGCCCGTATTTATAATATAAGTATATATAAATCATTTTTTAACCATGCTATTCATTTCATATGGTATTTGATTAGCTTAGAATGATAAAAAATTGTTCCTCTCTTCAGTTACACTGATTACTGTCTATTCAAGTGGTAGTTTGAATGTGGTTTCAATATAGCAAACATGGAATAAAAAATGAGAAAGATGAGAAAGCCCGACTGGACAGAAGAACTGTTAGCCCAGTTAGTGGATGAACACTAGGCCATCATTAAGGGAAAATTCAGGCCGGGTGTCACAGCACGGGGCAAGAAGCGGACGTTGGATGTCGCAAATTATTAACGGTTCATTCCCCTGCATGTGTGCACCAGGGAAGCCTGCTATATTCATAATTTCAGTTTTTTGAGCCTGCAAGGTGGGAATGTCCAGTGGAAACTAAATGAACTGAGACACAATAAAAGTTTCTGAAAGTGCAGTAGCCTAATTGTTTGTGTGAACACTGTTACAGAAGGTTGTGACAGACCCAAATCACTGCTGCATTATTGCATTTTCCCATTCGCCAAATATCTTAATGTAGTGATTACTTTCATTTGTGGCATTCCTGCGCTGTGTCTGAGATATTAGCGTGCGTCTCTAATAAGATCAGTCACAAACATGATCCCTGCACAATCTCATCTAGGCCTATAGCGTCTTATTAACTCACTGTCATCTATTGTCTGCATTACATTTCTTCTCCCTCTTCATCGTTCTATCACTTCCTCCTCTGCTAAAGAAACTCTTAAGCCTTTTAAAAGTCCTCAACCGTACTCCTAACAATTTTGACCTTAAGACCTCTTTTAAGGGTTAAGATGCTTTCTGAATTAGCTACTTATAGGATTTTTTCTTTAATTTTAAGAGTAAACGCCCACATTTCTACGAATTTTCTTAGAATTTTGTCACTAGGAGCTAGGCCTAAACTCTTTGTTTTTGTCTGAATATGGGCCCTGGATGTTTAGAGCAATAATATATATAGTAATAAATGTGACGTTGAAGCTACTGGATTTCCAGGTTTATTAGTTACTGATATAAACATATATAAAATATAAACATGTAAACATAAAATAAAATTTAAATAGTCCAAATATTTATTATTTTATAATTATTAGTGTTCTTGTGATTAAAAAAAATAAATGTTTTTATTGGAGGGGGCTAAGGATAAGGTGTAACAATGGTCAACCTAAGTGGACGGGTCATCAGGGGCGATTATAGGATTTCGATATTAGGGAGGCTCAGTCCCCAATGAGGGTATGATTTTAAAAAGTATCATTATATTTTTTAGGGTAGCCATGAACAATACACTAGACTCTACACTACCAATCAAGTCAATCCCTGAATATTAAATTAATTTCTAATTTAAACAGCTAATATTCAATAACATTCATTAAGAATATATATAAAATGTATATTAAAATACATGTGCATGTTCAATTATTAACGATAAATCCTAATGAAATAGACACTCAATACAATACATTATTAACAGACAATTGTTTAGATTGGCAATATGTGGGTAAAATATTTTTCTTTTCAACACATAATGTTTAAAAAAAGATTTAACTACATCTGTGCAGTAAAATTCACTTGAAGTTATTGACATTTTTCCTTTATGGAGATAATACGCATTTGAATTTAACCCTTGGCTCATTCACAATTTCAATTTGAGATGCTTCCTCATTCACTCCTTGGGAAAAAAAAGAGAACTAGAGGTGTTACTAAATGCTAGATAATATGAAGAGTTCAGATGCAAAAGCCTCTAAGTGCCATTTGAAATTTTCTTCTAAAATGATCATTTTTATCAAGCTTGTATATTTAAGTTCAGTGATTTCACTTAAATGGCAATGAAGATTACCTATTAATTGTCATTTAAGTGAAATTACTGAACTTAAATATACAAGCTTGATAAAAATGGTCATTTTAGAAGAAAATTTCAAATGGCATTTAGAGGCTTTTGCATCTGAACTCTTCATATAGCCTACTTAAATGTAGCCTATAGGCTATAGCCTATGTTTATTTGATTATAGATATATTCGTACAACCACTAGTAGACAGACAGACAGACAGACAGAGATAGATAGATAGATAGATAGATAGATAGATAGATAGATAGATAGATAGATAGATAGATAGATAGATAGATAGATAGATAGATAGATAGATAGATAGATAGATAGATAGATAGATAGATAGATAGATAGATAGATAGATAGATAGATAGATAGATAGATAGATAGATAGATAGATAGATAGATAGATAGGCAAACTAATTAATTGGGCAAACTACTTAATTTAAATATGACCTCGTGTGTATGCGCGAAAAAGCAAATACCGCGTATACTCACTCTCTATTGGCTGTTGCACTACTGAAGTTTTAAAAGCCAGACAGAGTGGAGCCAAGTTTCGTGACGTCACATGACCGAAGCACAACTTCAAGACGACCCAGGCAGAACATAGCAACCAACTGTATCCTTCCGCCTTTCTATTTTATATGTAGAGTAGATTGTAGACCTGAATGTGGTAGTCGCTCATGACAAGTTTGATTGTATTCTGTGCACTGCACATATAAGTTGTTTTTTCATATAATTTTCACACAAATAGGTGTATAACATGGATTAAGCCTATAGCGCCTATGTTGAAAGTAATAAAATGACAAGAGTCCCGTTTTAAAACATCAAAATAATAACATGCCTAAAATAAAACAGTGTTAGAAATGCATTTTTTAGCCTATGTCTGTTTTATAAATTGCCAACGATCAACCAGGGGTAAATTAACTGCAGTTTTTTTCACTTCGTTCTGTCAGTAGCTGTAGATGACATTATTATTTTTGATTGGATAATTCAATGATTTCTGTCTGTTGTTGGAAACATGAAAACCGTACTAGGTAAGCTAGGATATGTGGGGACCCACACAGCAATAAATGCACATAGGAAACTGAATGTTGAGTTAACTGTATCACTTACAATTACTTTCACCATTAAATAGCCTAGTCAGTGCCTTATGATCGAATTACAACAGGCATTTGTAAATGCCTTCTGATGTTGTCCATCTTACAGCCACAATAGAGAAACCATCATACTCACATAATACTATACTCCAGTCCATTTATCACAGTCTTTCTTTTAATCATCTCAAGTGCATCTACAGGCACTGAGCTAACAGTGTGAGAGGAAGAAGAGTGGTCGGTTGTCAAATAGGCGGATGGATATGCACTAATGTGCTTCGCCTCCAGTCTGTTTGACGCCAGGACGGGTGAGAGAGGGAGGCGAGGGAAAGAGAGGCAGGAAAGAAGGGAAAAAAACTCCTTCATGTCGGTGTCTGTTCAACAGAGCAAAGGTCGACAGACGCTACACCATTTCATGAAAGGTATGCAATCTAATGATAATACATCTAGCCGATAAAGACTGTACAGCGGTCACTTATCAACTTTATTCCAGGAGGGATGGTGGATTTTCCGCAGGGGGTGTTGAGAAGTGATTGAAAAAGTTTCCTTGCTGGGTTTTCTTTTCTTTTAATTTGTGTACGAATGAGGTGAGGAAAACACGTGAACGAAGTGTATTTACATTTTATACAAAAAACAATTTAAATATGTATTGCATGTTATATGCAGCATTTTGAGGTTGCAATTGTTATTTGGGTTTATTAAACCGCAAATGTAACTGGCTAACTGGCTATGTAGCAACTCGGCTAGCAGTAAGTTAAGTTTTTACACAATAGAGAAAAACAAACGAAACAAAAATGTATCCAGTAATATGTCGTTGTGATTTCAGAAAGTTTTGCAAATGGATAATGTTATCAAAAAAATAAAAGTGGTTTGAATTTAAAATGAATACCCATGTTTTGAACCCAATTGAATTCCACAAAGTTGCGGCTAAAATGTAACGTTAGCTTAGCTTCTCTCCTCTTGTTTATTGAGCCATTCAGTTAAGTTACATATTTACGGTTTAACTCCACGTGTTTACATACAAAACTCCACGAGTATCAAATAAACAACAGTGTGTTTAATAATAATTGCTGTGTAGTAACTTAGAAGAAAGTGACTGTTCGCATTCTTGTGAGGAGAGATGTGCGTGTCGTGGCGTGTCTTTCTGGCTGTGCCTCAAAACCTAACCTAGTGTGCTGCCCACTCAGACAGCATTGTGGGGCTTTATAATCTCAAAAACTAGTGTTCTTCATTGGCTCAAACTTTCTAAACGTGCTTGTGATGCCCCAAGATGCTGTCTAGATGGGCAGCTACCTCGGTTTTGAGGGACAGTTTGTGAGTCTGTCTGATATTAACCCCTTGAAAGCACATTCAAAGAGCTTTGTTTATCGTTTAGCGATCAAATCGTCCATCTGAGGGATAACACGTTAACGCAAAGTTTATGGGTTTTTTTTTTGGTCGAACATTTGAGCTGGTGTGATGAGCTTTTATCATTTACCCACATTTGAAATATTTGTGAATATCCAGGGTGTCCTTCCCAAAGTTCATCATTGAAGCATTTGTGAACAATGAAGATTGTTGTCAAGATATAAATAGGTGTTTTTTGTTTGTTCTGAGGTTTAAATATTGTTCATTTGGTCTGAGACTTGTTTATTGCTGGAGCGTTCCTTGAACCTATTAGATAAAGAGCTTCAAAAGGAAGGTTTTCCCTGGCCTTGATGCACAACGACAGATGCTACACTTTAATATTTTTTTTTCCAAGTATCAATGTCAATCCTTTGTAGAAACAGCATTTGAAAGTCGTCAGCTTGTTTTTGACCTTGACAGGGGGAGGTTTAGAAACGGTCAGCTTGAGCTTGTAACATGTTAACGGAGTGCATTTAAAGGGCATCACCATGTTCCTGGCTTTCATGCATCACATAGTAAGATTCTGATTTGTAAGTGTTTTTAAATTTTTTTTGCATGGTGTTGCATAAATAACTATCTTTTACATCTGTCTTAATATACTTAAAGGGCCAGTAGTTAACCCTCAAATTCTTGCAAACCTGTATGAATTTCTTTCTTCCATTGAACACAAAAGCAGATATTTTTATGGACCCCATGTAGTTTTTCCATTATGGAAGCCAATGGGGACCTGTCAACTGTCTGGTTACAAACATTCTTCAAAATATCTTCTTTTATGTCACACACAAGAAAGAAACTCCTACAGGTTTGGAACAACTTGAGGTTGAGTAAACGATGGTGAACTATCCCGTTAACTGTCTTAAAGGTCTTACTCCTCTCACTTAAAAAAAAAAAAAAAAAAAACACAATCTGGGTTGGTTAACATTATAATAGCCAGTGAATGAAAATAACCTTACAGACAATGAATGGGTCTCATTCACTAATAATTGCATGGATTACTTGTTTTATTCGGACTAATTCACAACATGGATTTGTGCTTACGTTAATGAATTTGCAGTATTCCGACCGCGTGCCTGAGGTTACATATTTTAATATAACGTGTCCATATAAGGTTTTCCCTTTTGTCTCTCAGTAAACATGTTGCTCAATAGGATGCACTCTCGCAGCAAGATCGTCGGAGAATGCCAAGTGTACCATCCTCTAAACAAGTTAACACAAAAAAAACACAGCTATAGCTATATATTAATTTGTATTTCAACATGTCAGCGTAAAACTTGCAT
This sequence comes from Pimephales promelas, assembly GCF_016745375.1. Next base: position 15,220,562 of record NW_024121543.1, on the reverse strand, counting down.
ACACATTATCCTCTCACACACTTTACTGTACTATAAAAACACATTGTTATAATTTCTTGGGTCAAGAATGAGTCAGAGAGATTTATTTCCTCCTTCCTATAGCTACCACAAAAAGCTTGCTTTGTCTGGATGCGTAGTAAGGAAGCTTTCCTGTCATAGCCTATCACATATGCACACTTCAATAAACTAAAAGAATGAAGGTTAATGTTTACATGCCGGGAGGCAAAAATCGAGCTCTGTCATTCGGTTTATGCTTAAACCTTTTATTAATATAATAAGCTGTTGCCTTATTAAGCATAATCGATTTAAGAGCGCTTGCTTATTCCATGAAAGTCAAAGTGAAAGCAAAAACTGACTGAGCTTTTGGCATCTGTCTCTTTATTAAAGGCACATTCTCTGAGACGACGAGATGAATACCTCAACATGAGCTGATAACGGCAGCCTTAATGTAGTTCGCTTAATAATTTTCTTGTTGACCGTTCTTAATATGGAAAAAAAAAATCAGTATTTCACACCTAAAGACTGTTATTAGGCCTGATACAAATTTAGTGATATTATTATTAATAATGTTTATGTATTGTTACTAGTGTCATTAAATGCTTTGAGCCGTGAAAACAACAAAATGCTGATGAACAACTTTCAGTTTTGTAGTCTGTTTTAAATAACATTTTCTTTGAGGAGTATTCAGTTCTCATGTGCGTGTCACAAGTGTGGTGATGTTGTTATGAAATTAGGGAAGGCACACACATACAGTAATGTGTGTGTGTAATGTATGTGTATATGAAATGTATTTAAGATGTAACATGTAGGCTGTGTTTGAAATCCCATCTAAACCCGTTTGTAAGACCACCCAGAGATTTTTTGTGAATGTGTGGTTTCAGTTGTTCCTACATTTAGAACGAATGTTATTAATGAATTTTGTTCGTAAAAATGTTCGTATGGTACGCACAAATAATTATTTACTCGCGGTTAGTGAATGAGACTCATTTAGTATGCCACATTATCAAGCATTAGTTTAAGTAAAGTTTAAGTCTTACAGTTTTAGCCTGTTCTTAGCGCCTAGTTTTTGCAACAGCAGAGTTTGTTTCCATAGAGTTTCTGAATATCTGCCAACGTGTAACATCTGTCACATAGATGTTCATGTGAGTGCTCACATCTGTTGTTGATCTTGAGCCGTTACCTGATCATGAATAATATATCAGTTGAATTTGAAGATGTATATCATTAGAAATGTGTTATTCTCTGCATTCATGATTGTATTTGAGCCAGTTGCAGCATAAAGGGTCTATCTTTTAATGTCGACGACGATTTAAGGCTCCAGGGATGGAGAGACTGGATGGTGTCAAGCGATTAAACAGTCGTCCTCGTAATGACTGCATCATTGTCTTGGATGGGTGTGACCCTATTTACAAAAAAAGAAATGGTCTTGTTCTGGGTAAGAAAGCCTTAGATCATAGTCGAACTGATAAAATTGTAAGGCTGTGCTTTTGTTTGCCTCTGTCATGCTCTTAAATGTCACTGAAATGTTAGATGGCTCTTTCAATCTGGCTATTATATCTAATTGTATTCGTAATTTGATTTTAAGGATAATGCATGGGTTGAAGCCCACTAGAGGCATTGCGACTGCACGACATGACAGTCCTTGTAATAAATCAATTGACCAGTAGAGAGTAAAAGTGCCTCTTCCTTGGTCTGGAGCTCTGCATTAGTGTCAAAATGTGACTCCATTATGATTTAGAAGGCTGATTTCATGTGTAATTTTGCAAATGGCACTGCCCTTGAGTGTATATCATAATTATGAAGCAGCATTAAGATGCACATCTTCTGATAATCGTGTTGTGGTTGTGGTCAGAATCTTAACATTATTTTCATTATTTGGGATGAAGCAGATGACTGTCAATTTTCGTTTTAATGACATTATTAGACTCACGCCAAACATTTCTTCTTCGCTTTTTAAAGCAAAATTGCTTCCTCGCCATGAAATAAGAGCACAGAAAGAGTAAAAGCTTTAAGTGGGAGGCTTTAGAGACTGCTAGAAAATCAATACTGGTAATGCTTTCTGTGCTGCTTATTTTGCAAGTGGAGCAGCTGAGTGTGAAGGCAGGATGGAGATAGGGAACAGGGAAGTGTGTGTTTGTGTATTGAGCCTCTATATTGCTGATCTGAGTCCTGTACTTCCTATTGTTAAAGCTTTGTTATCATCAGTCCCTCAGCAATAAAGGCAGAGTGTGCTGGTTACAAGCTGATTGCTTGTTTCTGCTGATTAGCAAGACGTTTTGGTGTGTGTGCTGTCCCATTGAACTTAATTTCAGGAAGATTTCAGTAATTCAATCTCTAGATTTATTTTTACCATTATCGATGTTTGCCATTGATCAGACTTGGAACAGTTTAAAATAACGAGTTGTAATGTGTCACATACACTCTTGGCACAATTTGCCAGCATATGTGGTGTAACATTCATTACCACAAAAAAATCTGTTTTTTTTTAAAACATATAATCTAGTACATGGGCAGCTTGTTGACATGTTGCTGTTTTGAAGGTATAGCGTCAAGTTATACATGCTTCCATCAGTCTAGTATGAAAATACACTTGCCTCCAGTGAAATGCAGACTATTTCTAGGGCCCTATAAAATCTGTTTTAGTTTTTTTTTTTTTTTTTTTTTTTTTTCTGTTTTAATTTTTGGGAATTCATTTTTGTTTTACCATTGACAGTTATTTTACTCATAAAAAGAGTGTGCTTTTTAAAGTTAATGATTAAAATGTATACAAATAAAATAGGAATGATCTTAAATGTATTGAGGTGACCGACATTTACTCAGTAGCCTTTTCAGGACAAATACGGCATGATGCAACACAACACTGCACTCTTCAAGAACAACAAAATATGATTATGAGCTTTAATGAGCTTTTATGATTATGGTTGTGTCGCCCAGATTTGCTTCCCCCGGTCTGCATTTTCACCAGATATACGTTCTTCTCCCACGCAACAACAGAATTTCAAACCAAATATGTGGAATTCCGCGTTAAGTCTTGCCTGGATGCCAGCCTGAACCCCGCCCACAACATTTTTTGGTCGGGAAGTTCGATCCGGCCTTGATCCATTGAGGAGTAATTATGATCAGGCCAATCAAATTGCCAGGGTGGGCTTTATACGATGATGGACAGGTGATCTTCAGGGACGTAATCATCACGTTATCATATAGCATATTAGAATGATTTCTTTAGGATCATGTGATACTGGAATAAAAGCATCAGTGTATAAAGCGTCAGTGCACACAGTGTCTGCACATCCATTTTCAGATCTCTCCAGAGATGTTCAATCGGGTTCAAGTCTGGGCTCTGGCTGGGCCACTCAAAGACATTCACAGAGTTGGCCCATAGCCACTCCTTTGTTATCTTTGCTGTGTGCTTAGGGTCGTTGTCCGACTGGAAGATGAACCGTCGCACCAGTCTGTCTGAGGCCCAAAGCGCTCTGGAGCAGGTTTTTAACAAGGATGTCTCTGAACATTGCTGCATTCATGTTTCCCTTGGTCCTGACTAGTCTCCCAGTTCCTGCCACTGAAAAACATCCCCACAGCATGATGCTGCTGCCACCATGCTTCACTGTAGGGATGGTTTTGGCCAAGTGATGAGTGGTGCCTGGTTTCCTCCAGACATAATGCTTGACATTCAGGCCAAAGAGTTCAATCTTTGTTTCATCAGACCAGAGAATTTTGTTTCTCATGGATGAGAGTCCTTCAGAAGCCTTTTGGCAAACTCCAGGCGGGCTGTCTGAAAAGAAATTGCTTCCGTATGGCTATGGCCACTCTACCATACTGGCTTGATATGTGGAGCGCTGCAGTGCAGAGATGGTTGTTCTTTTGGAAGGTTCTCCTCTCTCCACAGAGAAACGCTGGAGCTCTGTCAGAGGGACCGTTAGGTTTTTGGTCACCACCCTGACGTGGTCCTTCTCCCCCGATCGGTCAGTTTGGCCGGGCGGCCAGCTATAGGGAGTCCTGGTGGTTCCTAACTTCTTCCATTATGGATGATTGAGGCCACTGTACTCATTGGGACCTTCAATGCTGCAGAACTTTTTCTTTACCCTTTCCCAGATCTGTGCCTCGATACAAGGTCTCGGAGATCTACAAACAATTCCATGGCTTGGTTTGTGCTCCGACATACACTGTTAACTGTGTGACCTTATATAGACAGGTGTGTGCCTTTCCAAATGATGTCATATCGACTGAATTTACCACAGGTGGACTCTACAACTCAAGTTGTAGAAACATCTCAAGGATGAATAGTGGAAACAGCTCAATTTTGAGTGTCATGGCAAAGGCTGATGTGATTTGTTTTGCCAGTTTTTATTTTTTGATACATTTGCAAAGATTTCATTAATCCATTTTGAAATAAGGCTATAACATAATACAGTAGTGTGGAAAAAGTGAAGCCAAGCACTGTGAGTAAATGCGCTGTATATGAATGTCACAGTACAAAATGGTGCATGCACACAGCTAGTGTGAAGGCTGTTTCACAGGAGACGAGTCTAGTCAATTTTTTAAAGAGAATGCCCGTTTTCCATTCCACTGCACATTTTTTACATAGTTTTTCTATGTAAACAGACATGTCTTCTGCAGTATCTTGTGCATAACAGCATCATAATCATGCAATCAAGTTAAAGTAATTTTTTTTAAAACACGCCTCTACCAAAATAGCTTTATCAGCAGATATGGCCTGTCGCTCAAACATCTGAACCGATTTGTGTTTTTCAGCAATAGTGTGCAACCTTCACTAAGAAAAGAAGGAAAAATCTGTAGAAAGAAAAGGTTTTTTTTTTACTACTTTTAATTGTTTTCTTTTTGTTAAATGTTAATTTTTTATATTATTTATTTTTTGACAGCATTTTCAGTATATAAATATTATTAAAAATTAAATTTGTATTTATCCAACCCATTTAAAAACAGTCTGGTGCTATCTTTTGGACATTCATCATATTGCATTGGTTTTCATTTCTTATCCTCAAACAGACCACTTGTCTGTTTAAGTTAAACATTCCACATTGATTAAAGAAGAGAATGTGTTTTTTAATGGTAGTATTATTTTATACAAATATAACAAATACATTGATCTGAAATATAAATTAAGTTATTATGAATTAATAACATATAATAACAGTATGATTACAATTAACTACATTAATTAAGTACAGCCTCAGACATGCACTTTTTGTTTTGCTTTTTACCGAACTCATACCGAACCTTGATGTATGAACCGAACTGTCACTGTTCTTCTGTGTACCGTTACACCCCTAATTTCACTAATAATGAAATGATCCATCATTCTCATTGTACATAAAGCATGGTGTGGTTTTGACAGGACAAACACCGTAGTGGTCTGGGAGTGGGGATCGCTTTGAATAGTAACAGTTTGTCCCGAAGAGCCAATGGGCTGATGTTTGGCAGCTGAAGAGGTCAAGGGGAAGGGATGTGGCTACAGGAAGTGCCTCTCAGAGGTTTTATATCCTCTCTGTCCTGGTTACATTTTCAACAGCTGTGCTGTGCTCCCGCTCACTCTCGCCCTGGGAGCTCCCTGGGTGGGGCAGCGGGAGGCTGTTGCTTACAGATTCAACACAATGAGTCTGTTGTAGTTCATCATAACACATGGAAGATGGGTACATCCTAACAGTTATCTGCAAGACCCCAGATGTGCACGTATGTGTGTTGTTTTAATAAATTAATAGCTGGTAGCTTTTTTTGTGCACATCCTTTAGACACTGTGATTTTATTTATTTTCAGACGGCTATAATTATCATTGTGGGCACTAATATTGTGGTTTTAAATATTTGCTCAAAAACTCGTAAGGAGTCTAATTGTATTGTAGAAAGATTGGATATCTTAACACATTTTGCTGGAAGGTAATTTTTCATCATCCATAAAAGGCTATGTACTTATTTTTTATTCTGTCCATGTCGATTTTAAGTTACAATTTGTGAATGCATAAGGGATATTTTATATCATGATCAGGGGTTCTCGCCAACCTTTGTGACTCCAAGTCAAGACCTTCCATTGTTTTGGAAGTCAAGTGTTCCAGTTGTCTGTGGTTTCATGGAGAATTTTAATTATTTTTTTTAGGTCTAGAAACTACACTTTTTAAAACGAGTCATACCTCCTATATCCAGGTTTTCTAAGATACAAACATATTTTGATGAACAGGTGCATTAAAATAAGAAATATCTTTCAGTTGTTTTTAGCTTGTTTTAATGCTTTTGTCTTATTGTAAATAAATGAAGTTTACTGTAGTCACCATTTCACCGTTGTTAGTTTCCTTTCCCCCCTTAATAAATTGTAAAGTAGATAATGTAAGTTTATCAAAGAAAGCTGTTTTTTGTTGTTTAAACTATTTTAGATGGAGAAGATCCAACCAAGTCTCTTTGTCATCATTATAAATTGCCTATACACATTTTATTTCCAAACTAATGTCAGTTTCTCTTTTTGTTGCAGGTGCCCCTTCTTGAAGTTTCAACCTCTGGCCACAATCCATATCTGGCATGGATTTAGTCTCTAATATCTAATAGCTGTGTCATCTGTGTTTTCAGCCTTAATTTCTCAGTTGCCCTTTACACTAATTTTCGGAGTGGTTGTGACCCAGTTCCACCCCCTGCTTCACTGCAGGCCTTCCTGAGCACCAGCAGCTGCGTCCTGCCTCAACTTCCTGTCCTTGGTCTTGCAAGGCTAAGCTTGTCCACTCCCCCCCCCACCCCCCCACCCCACACACACACACACGCATAATCATCTTCCTGGCACGCTGCTGGTCGAGAGAGCTTCAGATCCCACTTTCTGGTGGAGCTCGGCACTATGACCTCCATGTCCAGTCTGTTCTCCTTCACCAGCCCGGCGGTGAAGCGATTGCTGGGATGGAAGCAGGGTGACGAGGAGGAAAAATGGGCGGAAAAGGCTGTGGATGCCCTAGTGAAGAAACTAAAGAAGAAAAAGGGTGCCATGGAGGACTTGGAAAAGGCCCTTAGCAGTCCTGGGCAGCCCAGCAAATGTGTGACCATCCCCCGGTCGCTGGACGGGCGGCTACAGGTGTCCCACAGGAAAGGCCTCCCTCACGTCATCTACTGCCGTGTGTGGCGCTGGCCTGACCTTCAGTCCCATCATGAGCTCAAACCCCTCGAGGTGTGCGAATATCCGTTCGGCTCCAAACAGAAAGAAGTGTGTATCAACCCATATCACTACAAAAGAGTTGAAAGTCCAGGTAAGTCATGACTGGTGTGTTCATATTTCTCATGACGTATACGTTCTTCTACACAAATGTTTTGTCACATTAAGAATATTATTGACATTTTACGGAAGAGTAATACAAGTACACCACAGTTTAAATGTTTGTAGTCAGTAAGATTTAAAAAAAAAATGTTTTTGAAAGAAGTCTCTTACTGTGAGTTCACACCAGATGTGACTAGCGCATCAAATTCGCGTCTAGTTATACGCTTGAACACTTTGAATCCATTTGCGCATCAAGATCGAAATTTCGCTTCAAACTTTGTTTTTTTCGCGCGTCAATTTCGCTCTTGACGGATTCAAAACCAGCCTCAAAATTGATCTAAAATCAGCACAAGAGTGTCGCCATTAACTATTGCATTGCATATTCTGTATCTGGTGTATTTATCAATTTTTTTTTTATCAATTTTAAATTGATGGATAAAATGTCAGCCCGCCCCAGCGCGCTCACGCTTACTACTAAACGCCTCACCTCCGGCGCCGCACACTCGCTACATTCCCAGCACATCTAGTGGCTGCATAATGCAAACCCAGTCTAACATTTGACTGCAGTATCTTATGCGCCTTATCCGTTGCGCCCCATATATGAAAAATGTCCTAAAATTGGTCATACATTGAAGGTGCATCTTATGATCCAGTGCGCCTTATAGTGCAGAAAATACGGTAGTGTATTTTTCAACCAATCGCTATTTAGTCTCAGCAATTTCATATTTTTTGATGAATAGTGTGAACTCATTTGACCAAACACGCATCATTTAATCCTTATCAACTGATTTCCTCTGTCCGTTGTTTTTCTGAAAAGCTACTGTTGACTGCAAGCAAACAAAAATCAGACAAAATAACAAAGATTGTTCAACATATATGTATCCTGTGAGGATATGTGGCTTGTCATTCCCTTAGCATATCCAGTGGTATAGACCGTGTTGACTATCAGATATCTTTAGCCCCCAGAGTCCCTCTGATCTCTGTAACCTCTGTTGCCCTCTGCTTAGATGGAGATGTACACTGTATTGAGCTTTTCAAGGGCAGATATCACATGTCACTCAGGAGAGAAAACACATTTCTGTTGAAGCTGGAAAACTGATCTGTTGTGTCTTAGCTATTACCTTGGAGCCCAAGCCAGCAAATTGACACACAGACGTCAATGATGCTGTATTTCTCTTTTTTTTTTTTTGCCATAAATATTTAAAATTGACTCTCAGAATGATCTGTTAGGAGGATGTTTAAAATGTTTTCATCTTTTCTCAGTGCTTCCTCCAGTTTTGGTGCCACGACACAGCGAGTTCAACCCTCAGCACAGTCTTCTAGTGCAGTTCCGCAACCTGAGTCACAATGAGCCTCACATGCCTCTAAACGCCACCTTTCCAGAGTCTTTCCAGCAACACAGCGGAGGGAGCTCCTTCCCTATCTCTCCAAACTCGCCCTACCCTCCGTCTCCGGCCAGCAGTGGTACCTACCCCAACTCTCCTGCAAGCTCTGGGCCATCCAGCCCCTTCCAGCTCCCAGGTACACACAACACCAGTCAAGATATTGATAGACCTTTCGGGATATCTTTGCCAGTGGCAAACTGATATTTTTATTTTCTTTGCTGCTGCAATCACAAATGGATGCGTGAGACTGAATGATTAACCCGTGATATGACGGTGAGTAGTGCAGTGTTGATTGCTGTCTGTAAACAATGGAAATGCCTGCTAAGCAGCACACTAAAGCCCAGGGACTTCAGTCCTGCTGGTGGGTGCCCATTACTTGGCACTGGCCCGGACTTCCTCTATTCTGCATCCGAGTGATTTGCTGATGCCTGCATCCGTAGGCTGGGTTCACTCAGGCAGAAGGGCAACGATGTTTTATTGCACTGTGGGCTAGAACTAAAGCTGGATTTATTCATAGAGATTGCTCGATTCATTGCAGCATCTGATCTGCTTCAGTGATTTAACAATGAAAGTACTTGAAGCTTTGACATGTATGGTGTGTACATTGTGAATATAACTCTTATACAATATGAGGTCATTTTTGTGTCAACAGCAGACTTTAGTAGGATAATCCCTCAGGATGGTTCTAGCTGCATCAACATAATAATAATAATAACGTATTAGTATTTCACAATATTAGCCTTGATGAGTATAAGATACCTTTTCAAAAACTCTTTTTTTTTATTATTGACCCAACTTTTAAACAATAGTGTAATTCAGTGGTAATGATTTATTCAGAAAATTTTAATCAGTTTTTATACAGCAAAAATTCAAAGGAAAAATAGCATAACGTTGTTTTACTTGTTCATGTAAAAAAAACCTCATTGGCTTCATTGAATTTATCTGGAGACTTTAGTAACATTAACTCATGAAAATCTTTTTTTAAATTCTTCTTGCATTAGATAACGTCTTCCAAGGATTTATTTAGAGCCAGAGGTGTTTCTTTTTTAGCTGCTTCCTTTTATTAGCTATAATCAGTTTCTGGAAGAGATTCTATTTGAATGCAGTTAGCTGTTCTATGGGACATTCAGTGGTTGCCTTCATAGATGGTAAAACAAACACTTATGTATGTCCAAATAATAAACAACCCTGCATCCATGTATTCACACTATGAAAATCTTCATTTTAAGTGGTTGTTTCTCTGATTGTTTCCACATTTTGAATGTTTGGTATATGTATGGTGGGTGTTTGATGTATGGGATTTGTGAAATCTGAGACTAAAAGGTTTCCATAAGATGTGAAGCAGCTTCCTGTAAAGAATAATCACAATTGAGGCTCTAAGGGATTGCAGTGGAAGCCCATTTGTTTGCACCAGACTTCATCATCTGACCTCTCTCTCTCTCTCTGGTGTCTTTTTACCAGCTGATACCCCTCCTCCTGCCTACATGCCTCCAGATGAGCAGATGGGACAGGACGGGTCTCAGTCCATGGAGACTGGCAATAGCAGTATGGTTCCTCAGAACATGCCCAGAGGGGGTAAGAAACTATTATCATCCTGATCTAAAGTGGTCTAGGAGTGAAATCATAGAACATATAAAAAACTCCCACAAATCCGAGTATCATCATGTAGCTTATTCATTTCAGTAGTATTTGTCATAGCTTGTTTTGTAGAGGAAAATATTGCCCCATATTGCCAAAGGTCTTGCAGAAGTACACTTTTGAATAAAGGCATACAATTCGAAACGCTTAAGACGGCCCGTGGTCTACCACTTACAGTGCGTGTCGGAAACGAAACGTCCATTGTCATATCTAAGTTTCAGCTCCGGAGGCTTCCTCAACACTTGTATATGCAGTGATAAGAACTGTAACAATGACATTGGTTTTAGGGTATCAATTTGAGCCCGAGTTCTCATTCATGCAAAGTGGATTTGCTTTCACAGTGCAGAAAACAGCGTCTTCTCGACATGGTGACAACACCAACTTTTCTGGGCCTCAGCTACAGTGTTTGAGGGTCAAAGTAGATACTGTATGGGGGCTGCCAATAAAGACTATAGGCTGGTATAATGCAAATTTGTTACAAACCCACGCATGATAGATTCACACAGGAAATAAGACTGGAATTACGACTCATTTCAGGAAGTTCAGAATTGTTTAAAAAAAAGAAAAGAAAAAAAGAGCATCAAACAGAAATAAACCGGCGCCATATACATCTCTGCGTGAGTGCTATTTACGACAGTACAAGTACTCCACAGCGACTCTAGGGGTCACAGTTTGATAAAAACAGAAATCCTACATAGTGCCGCTTTAAAACCCAGCCCTAGTAAAATGACCAACAACAGTTCACTCTTTGTACATAACATCTGGGGGCGTTTAGCAAATCAAATGACTACTTTTTTTCTCAGAAGCACTCATTGTAGCAACCTGGTACTTTAAAAACACAACTTTGTTTTGTGGCAGACCAAAATAAAACCTGTGCATGGCAATTGTGTTGAAACCAGACAGTCCGATTGCAGGTCACAAAATTGAGAAAGCTCATGCATGTCACACAAAAATGACTAGTCACACTAACAACTTCTAGAGTTAAAAACATTGTCGTCATGATTGGGCAACCTGAATTTCTAACACTGTTTGCTTGTAATCATTAAATCCCAGGCAGGTATTCCCCTCTAATCTCTCCAGTATGTTTATCTAGCTGATGTGGTGAAGTATCTGAGCAAGTTGAAACAATAGACGGCTTAAGCTCAAGGTCTTGTTTTATTTTCCTTTCAGATGTGCAGCCAGTGGAGTATGAAGAGCCCAGTCATTGGTGCTCTATTGTGTACTATGAGCTGAATAATCGTGTGGGAGAGGCTTACCACGCTTCCTCCACCAGCGTTCTGGTTGATGGATTCACCGACCCATCCAACAACAAGAACCGCTTCTGCCTGGGCCTGCTCTCTAATGTCAATCGCAACTCCACCATTGAAAACACCCGCCGCCACATTGGCAAAGGTATGCATGCAGTTATGCTCAAAGTGCTCTATTTCACTCAATCCTGGAAAATCAGTAGGAGTTATGAAACCCAGTGTGGGAGGGGAAAGCGGTGCTGTCGTCTACCAAAATATTTTAGGTGATGAAATAAAGCTGCAATCAAAAAGTATTATAAGAAATATTGTATAAGTAAAGTTGCTTACTGAACTAAAACTGAAAATCAATTAAATCTATTTAGAAATATTTTATCTAAATAATCATGATGCCAAAAGCACAATAAAAAATAAATGAATTTGAAAACTGAAATTATTAAATTAAAAGCTAATTAAAAATATTGCTAACTTTAATTGTATGTAAATGCAAAAATAACACCGCAGCAAAGGTTGACCTAGAATGATGATCTTTACTATGTTTGAGGCCCATTCACATCAAGAACATTAACTATAAAGATAACTGGGGTGGTGATGGCGCAGTGGATAAGACGCATGCTTTTGGTGTGGGAGACCCGGGCTCGAATCCACTGTGAGACACCAATGTGTCCCTGAGCAAGACACTTAACCCCTAGTTGCTCCAGAGGCATGTGACCTCTGACATATATAGCAATTGTAAGTCGCTTTGGATAAAAGCGTCAGCTAAATGAATAAATGTAGTGTCCACATCAACACATGCTAACTTTCTGTTTATTAAAGCACGCACTGCAGTTATGTTGTTTGTCGCTTTAAATGCTGAAGCTGTTTTATTGTCCTGGAAAAAAAAACTGCAGGAAAAGCGCTTTGTTCCTCTGTGTTTTCTTTATAGCTGCTGTGTGGACTTCCCTATTCTATAGAATTAGAACTATTATTGTTATCGTGCTATATGGCCCTTTAAAAGCTTCCAGATAATTCATTGTGGGTGACCTGGTTAAATAACAAAGAAGACCATTGTGTTAATATTACAATAACCATTACTCATCTCCACACCCAACAAGGTAAATACATATGCTCAAAGAGAATGTGTTTTATTACAATGATGAATCATCGTTGGACTGTTATGGAATTAAATGCCAGGAAATCTCCTTTTAGTTTTACTCTATTCTAGAATATTTCAGGATTACATCTTTCCTGTATTTGACTCCTCAGGTGTCCACCTGTATTATGTCGGAGGAGAAGTGTATGCAGAGTGTCTGAGTGACACCAGCATTTTCGTCCAGAGTCGGAACTGCAACTACCATCATGGCTTCCATCCCACAACTGTCTGCAAAATCCCCAGTGGCTGCAGCCTCAAGATCTTCAACAACCAAGAGTTTGCTCAGCTGCTTGCTCAATCTGTCAACCATGGTTTTGAGGCCGTCTACGAGCTCACCAAGATGTGCACCATTCGCATGAGCTTTGTAAAGGTACGAGTATCACCACAGACGATTAGTATTCAGATGGTCATTCACCATTGAATGTTCAGGGAAGAAGAATCAGGGGCATTTCCTTCAAGGAGGCAAGAGAGGCAGTAGTGCCAAAGAAAATTGGATGAGAAGAATAATCCATATTACAAAAATAAAACATTGCAAATGCAAAATGTGAAATTAAAAAATGTATAAATCACTTGTTTTTCTTAAGTCACACTATCCAACAGCGACACCAGCAGGTAAAGTTACAGTGAGAGTCTACGTGTCTTGTCCCTCCTCTGCTCCCATTGAGTTTTAACAGACAGACTAAAGCGTGCAGTAGCACCTCATTGCAGTACACAAGATCCAGGGGGCGGAGTCGGATCCAGATCTGAGGGGTGGAGTTGGGAAGGTTTAGGGGTGGTTTTAGGGATCAGGGGGTGGAGCTGGGTAGGTTTAGGTATATGTAAGGTGGGAGGAGTTGGATATGGATCCGACTCCTCCCCGTGGATTTCATGTTCGGTGGGTTTTGTGGAGGGTAATTGAGAACGAATGGGGGAAAGGCAATGCCTCCATCACGCTAGGATTGGGTGGGATTGGTTGGTGCTATAAATCTTGCCCCTTGTTTTTTTGCGCGTTCGTGAATCGGTCTGAATCAACATAATGATGTTTATGAGAAGAATAATTAAATTAAGTTAACAACTGTTCTTTGTCGTGTTAAAATCAAACTTGAAATGGCCTGAGAACATGATGATTGTGTTGTTCTTTTTTTAATGAACAATCAGCTTGGTGAATTTACAAAGGCCTCAAGGTGCATGACCCCCTTTAATGAGATTGATGACCGATGATGATGCGAAAATAATTTGACAATTAAATAGAACAGCTGAACATCAGTTCACAAATTAAATGTATTGTTTGAATTGTTAAAGGGTTTGTTCAATTAAAAATGAAAATTATCACAATTTAGTCAACCTCAAGCCGTCCTAGGTGTATGTGACCTTACACAGTCCTTTTTTTTGAGCCAAAAAATGTCCTGGCTCTTCCAAGCTTAGACTTTGAAGCGCAAAAAGTGCATCCATTCTTCATAAAAGTAATCTGTACTCTGATTGTGTTTGGCTGAAAGAATTATGGGATAATTATTTTTGGGTGAACTAATCTTTTAATGCCTTTAGTTAATTTTTTGTTTTAATAAATGTAAAAAATTGAACTTGTTTTTAATAAATTTGTTTAGGGCTGGGGCGCAGAGTATCACAGACAAGACGTGACGAGCACCCCTTGCTGGATAGAAGTGCATCTCCACGGCCCCCTCCAGTGGCTGGATAAAGTCCTTACACAAATGGGTTCTCCTCTGAACCCCATCTCTTCTGTCTCATAATGATGAGCCCCTCTGGGCTGGGAGGATTTTTTGTTTGTCTGTTTGTTTTTTTTAGCGTTTTTCTTTCTTTTTTTCACTTTTGAAAGAAAATGAGGTCTTAAGGGCTGAACTGTTTACACTACCTGCAGAAGGGTTACCGAATCCTGCAGCGATCAGAACGAGAATGAATGAACTGGGGCCACAAGCACATCTGGCAGAGGAAAATTCTAGGCAGTGACACAAAATGGACTAACTACTGCTTTAGCAATTGCCTTCATGTTTGTTTTTTTGTTTTTTTTTTGCATACAATTGTTTTAAAATTATGCTTGTATGACTGATTTTCTCTAACTGTAGGTAATCTAGTAGATGAATTTGACATGCTTTCATGTATCTCTACTTCACTTTACACCTGTTGAAAATGGCAATTTCCTAGTTCTATGAGAATCTTTTTAATTGCTGTCTAATCCCTGTTATTCGCAAGGCATTTTTCCCCCTTTATATGTTTACTGTTAGACTCAAAGCTCATTACAAATGTTTCCTTTTTATAGCATCTGTTGCCTTAAACCTTAAGGCAAATCAAACTTACTGCTTTTAAATAAAGTTCTTTTATTTGATGAATTCATGGTAATTTGATATGTTTTTTTTAAATGTTATGATAATTCAAAAAGCTGTTATTCTCTAAAAATGACATATTAGATATAAAGATTGAGACATCAGCGTTTAGTGGCTAGTGGAATATGTCCTTGCACAGTTTGTCCTTGCAGTTTATAAATCAACAATATAGAAAGCACAAAATTGAATGGATACAGTTTAGACGTACAGTTTTGTATTTCATTAGTGTTGCATGATTGTGTTTTCTATACAAATTCCTAAAAGTAGAATCCTTGGGCATGGAGACTGAAGTGGACCATGATTTCTGTTATTTGGTTCCCTCTACTGGACAAGTAGTATTTTTAGTTCTAGGCATTTCTTTTAAAATCACCGTGTGGACAGTCTCTCCAAAATAATAAGATAAAACTTGATTTTACTTGGTATACATTTTTCATGCACTTACTATAGAAATAACTCTAAATTATTCACAATTACAAGCAATTAAACCTACCCATGTTAGTGTATATTACTCAGTACTTATGTAAAATAACCAGTAATAACAGTACTTTGCAATTACAACTAAATAGCATCTGAACGAACTGGACCTTTTTTTACAGTTCATGACTGGATCGTTTTA
Source organism: Pimephales promelas (assembly GCF_016745375.1). The sequence continues at coordinate 15,204,984 of NW_024121543.1, read as the reverse complement.
TGAATGTACCTACCCGAAGCGTAAATAATAAAACGGTAAAACTGGTTTACAGGTCAGGTTTAACCATAAGTGTGCAATGGTCTTTAGACTGTAACGTTACGGTTTAACAGATTTTCAGCCTAGCTCACGATAATGTGCACGAGCGGTAGTGTGTGTAATGTGTTAATTGTAAATATTTTTTTGTTCGTTTATATCTGTTGTTTATTATTCGATTGTATCTATGCGAACTTGGCTTGTTGGACTGCATAGATGGTTGGACTGGTGATCGTTGATATGCTTTTATTTTGAAATTAAAACTCATGTAACGTTAGGCGATCGGTTCAGCAGTCTCAAAGCTGCTGTGCTGTCTTCACTCTACTGGCAGGAATGAGCTCTCACCGGAAATGAGGTGGCCTTTCTCGAGAGCAAGCAAAAAATAAACACGTAGCCGTGACTACAAGAGTTTGGAAGCATAAAGATTGCTTTAGATGGAAGGATAGAAGCACGACGCTGTCACAAGAAGAGGAACGCAAAAGAGGTCATCTCTCCAAAGCAGAAATAGCGGATTTCTGCGGCTGTAGGTAACGTTAAGACATCTCAGTAACGTTACTGACTGCTTTTAGCTAGTCGGCCAGTTCATACTTGCCAGCATATGGTCGGGTTATTATAACGTGTTTTTGCGGATTTAGTCAGTATTTATTATCTGTGTTGTAAGTTAGATTAATAACGACTCATACTCTTTCGTAGCATTCTTGTAACTTGTTCAGTGCTAATGTTGTTTTCAAAAAGTATGCAGCTAATTAAGTGTTAAAAAAGAAAAACATAATACAATGTAACTAAAGCTTAATTTTAGTCACTTCTGCTTTTAGTAATATTTAAAAAATGCCCGGTTTATGCAAATGCCTACTGAAATTTTGGCCTTTACTTTCACTTCAGTTTACTAGAAATGTCTACTCGGGGAGAGGCAGGTGATTTTTCCATATTTATACGGGTTTTAGTTTTGTTGACTGTTCTCAAGCGGTAGTTGTAAACGTAAACTAACATGAGAGGGCATGTCACAGTAAACAGTAAGTTACAACTTGCTACTGAAATATGTCATGTCACATGTAATAGCTCAATCAGTGTTTTATGGATAAAACGGCTTGTAAACAATTTTTCAGGTACTTGCATTTACCTCACAAAAAGCCATTCACTGTTCATAAACTGTATAGTTAGATGTTTGTTATATTTTTTACTTTAATACCATTAAAATGTATTATTATGTAACATTCTTAAAAACGTCCTTATATCCAATTGTATACATAAATAATGTCAATTAAAATTGGTGCGTGTCAACTCTCTGGTTTCCACCAACATTCTTCAAAAAATATGTAATGACAGAATTTTCATTTTCTGGTGACCTATATCTTTAGTTAATCTTTAACAATAATGTACCAGCTGACAGGGTTCCCTGTTTCGTTTACTTTACAACATTAGATTTTTCCCCTTGAGAAGATGTGGTACTATAAAAGTACTATATCCATGTATATCCAAATGAATATTGAATCCACTTCGAAATCGAACCACAAGCTCATGAATCCAATTCTCACTCCAAACTGAATTCAAAAGTTGGCAGCCCAGTAAATACATAGCTGCCTAGTCTGCATGTTTTTAATGTTCTTGTAAGAGCACTGTTTTTTCAATAAATGCTTATTCTGCAAGTGCTGTGTGTTTGAGTCACTTATAATTTGCATCTGGGAATTAATGAGAACCATTTATAAATCTGTTGCTCTCAACAAAGAGAAGCAATAAGGTGTTTAAAGCTAAAATAAAAACTCAATGGTTTAACGTATGAAAACAAAGAAATTAAGACAACCATAAATGTTAGAATTTTAATTACACCATTTTTTCTGTTTTTTTTAATAATAATAATTAACATTTATTATTTATAACAATTCAATTAATACTTTATAATAAAATTGTATTATAATATAATGTATTATTATCATGATTAATAAATACTGTTTATAGATAGATAGATAGATAGATAGATAGATAGATAGATAGATAGATAGATTGTGTTTATTAGTGCAATATAAAATATTTAATTTTTAATTTGATGAAAAATATTTTTTTATAATAATTGCCATATAATTGGGTGGATGTGTGCTCATGTTTTCCCCTTTAGCTGATGACATGCTTGCAGCTGAATGTTGTTAATATGCTGGTATTTGTTTGAGTGTCATGAAATGTTGCTTGTCGTCATCATTGATTCTGATGCTCAGAGCATTTTCTCCTCTCTGCAGTGCAAGATGGTGCGAGCCACTCTTGTGACGACCATCAGTTTGGCACTGACTGGCACAGTCATTGCCCATGCCTACTTCCTCAAGCACCAGTTCTACCCGACTGTGGTGTACCTCACCAAAAGCAGTCCTAGTATGGCAGTAAGTCGCCATTGGTTTATTCAGTATCAAATGTTGATGGAAAGACAGGTGGACACTAAACTCTGTACTTTTTCTTTGACAGGTTTTATACATTCAGGCTTTCGTGTTGGTTTTCCTTTTGGGGAAATTTATGCGGAAGGTCTTCTTCGGGCAACTAAGAGCTGCAGAAATGGAGGTTGGTGTCCAAGTGTCCGAGGGCAAATTTTTATTTTTGTCATTCTCATTTTTATATTCTTTATATTTTTAGCACCTGATTGAACGCTCCTGGTATGCCGTAACGGAGACCTGCTTGGCCTTTACAGTCTTCAGGGATGATTTTTCCCCTCGCTTTGTGGCCCTTTTCACTTTGCTGCTTTTCCTCAAGTGCTTCCATTGGCTGGCTGAAGACAGGGTGGATTTTGTGAGTAAATATGGAAATGTTATATTTTATATACAATGTATACAATATACAGTATGTAGGGCTGTCACAGTAGTTGGATGTGATTCAGTTAAATGGAAAATAAATGTTGTTTATCAAGTGTAACAACAATAGACTATTAGAACAAAATATTGAAGTCACATCCCTGTTTTTATAGCATCAAATAATAACTAACTAAAACCAAACTTATTTAAAGAACAAACACTTGAACTAACATCAGTGTGATTTTTTTTTTTTCTTGTTTTTAACAGTCTTGTTCTATAAAACCATGATGACTTGCTTTTGATCCTTTATTTGAACCAAAAAATGATCGAGTGATTATTAAATATTTGTGACAGCCCTAAAAAAATATAGCCCTAAATGTATTATATATATAAAAAATATATATTCTAATGTTTTTATTTAATTTGTTAGATGGAAAGGAGTCCAAATATATCATGGGTCTTCCACTTCAGAGTTCTCTGTGAGTACATTGTGACTGGGTTTGCTGCGGCCTGTTTTCTATAGCATCAGTACATCTCTTACTTCCTTTTTATTTATGAAACTACTTTACCAAGTCATTTTTTTGAACATGCAAATTTTTGGAGCTGCACCTGCATTTAAAATTTAAAAGCATTTGACATTAGACTGCCTTCGGAGTCACTGTGTTGTGGTATTGCATCATTTCATGAGCGTGTCACTACTGTTCTTTTTTTTCTGGTACAGCTCTTATGGTGTTGCTGGGAGTGTTAGACTTTCTGTTTGTCAATCATGCGTGTCACAGCATTATAACAAGAGGGGCATCAGTGCAGCTGGTTTTTGGATTTGAGGTGAACAACAATTTCATTAATATTATTGAAAGGCCCATTGACCCTAAAGTCTCACATGGTGGCCCATAACTTGATGAAGTTGAGCAATTTGGAAATCAGAACATATTTTATAGTAGAGTTTTAAAATGCCATAGACTTTACAGTAACATTAATGCTGCATTTATTTCAGTATGCGATTCTGATGACTATGGTCCTCACCACCTTCATCAAGTACACCTTACATACAGTTGATCTGCAGAGTGAGAATCCATGGGACAATAAAGCTGTCTACATGCTGTACACAGAGCTCTTTACAGGTACGTCCTAGACTAGAGAACCGAATGCTGCTTATGGATCAAATAAGCCCATTTACAGATTGACTGATATTATATTTATCCTTCAGGATTCATCAAGGTGCTTTTGTATATGGCGTTCATGACCATAATGATAAAAGTGCACACCTTCCCTCTGTTTGCCATTCGGCCCATGTATCTCGCAATGAGGTGAGTGATGGATACATCATCAGGTTCCAGCTATGAACCGCTGTCTAGCTTGTCTTTATTCTTTTGTCATGTTCAAAATGTCTGTCTTCATCAGGCAATTCAAGAAGGCAGTAACAGACGCCATCATGTCTCGACGAGCCATTCGTAATATGAATACTCTGTGAGTGTTTCTCTAAAATAATCATATCTTTTAATATGAAATTATTTTTAAAGTTTTTAATCTATTTTATTAATTACCAAATGTTTTTAGTATTAATTTATTTATATTTTTTTGGGTTTTGTTTAGTAAAAAGTATTTATTTTATTGTGTATTTAATGATAATTTTATGCTGTTTTTGTATTTTGTTTTTAGAAAAATGAATTCTGTTTTTATTGTATATTAAGTCTTTTCTTTTTTAATATGTTGAGTATGTATTAATGGTTTACTGAGTGTTTCTCAAATCGCTGGTTGCCATGCTTTGTCACAGCTATCCTGATGCCACCCCTGAAGACTTGCAAGCCACCGACAATGTGTGCATCATTTGCAGAGAAGAGATGGTGACTGGAGCCAAGAAACTGCCATGCAACCACATCTTTCACTCAAGGTTCATGTCCACTGATTGACAAATCTCAGTTCCTTTGGTGTTGATACCTGCAAGCTTATTTCATATGGTCTTTTCCTCTCATTGTAGTTGCCTGCGCTCATGGTTCCAAAGACAGCAGACATGTCCCACCTGTCGTATGGATGTCCTCCGAGCATCCCAGCCAAACCAGAATCCAGCCCCAGCTCCTGCACAAGCACCTGCCCCAGCTGCTCCTGCACCCGTACCTCCACCTGTCAATGGTAAGACCAGGCCGGTTCATCTGCTGAAATTTGGTTTTGAGATTGCTAATTGAGATTGTATGCCTACACTTCTGTGCAGTTGCTCCAGGTATGATGCCTCAGTTTCCTCCGGGGTTGTTTCCATTTTGGGGTCCCTTCCCTGGCGCACCTCCTCCCGCTGCCCCTGGAGCACAGGCAGCTACTGACACCCCACAGACCAGTACCGATGGAGCTCAGGGATCAGGTGAACATCTGTTCTACCTCCCTGTGAAAATGTAGAATACCCATGATTCTCATAAAAAATTCTCACCGTCTGTCATGTAGAATCAGGAGCCAGCAGCTCAACTCAGCCGACTGCAGACAGCGCCTCTGCTGCTCCTGGAGCTATCCCTGGATTCCCCTTTTCCATGCCGCCACCTTTCACGTCAGCTCCATGGCTGCCGATGCCTCCACCTCCACCATTTAGTATGTCAGACTGGTCAAAATGCTTTCTTGTTAACAAATAAAACTTCATGTAGAACAAATGCTTTAGAAACCTTCCAGGTCAGATATTTGAGTAAACTGTGATCTCTGTTTACTAGTGTCATCCATGCCACCGCCACCATCAACTCTATCCACCATGTCAGAGGCTGAGCTCCGAGAACTGGAGCAGGAGGGCAGGCGAGGTTTGGAAGCCAGGTTGCAGTGCCTTCACAACATCCACACATTGCTGGATGCCGCCATGCTCAACATTCACCACTACCTCAGCACGGTGGCTACATTAAGGTATGCAAGTGTTGCTTAAAGGGGGGGTGAAATAGAGGTCTTCACGGGTCCAAAAATTCATGCCCGAACCGAAATAGACCCGGACCCGCCGTTCATTTCAAAAGCTGGACCCGGACCCGTGCAGACCCGAGAAATGTCATAAATGCACTGCCCGGACCCGACCTGGACCCATCTGTTATTTGAAAACTGGACCCGAACACGGCAGGAAGACACAAACCCGACTGGACCCGATTTTCGCATATTATTTCACACGAGTTGCGAAAAATAATACTTTTTGTCTTACCTAATTTTAGTAGCTTTAGTCACTTACTTTTAACGTTACCTGACTGTGATGCATTACAATCCACCGACAAGAAAGTTCTATCCATGTTATTTCTCTCGTTATTCCAAGCTTAATCCACTCATTATTTCAGCTTGAAAAGTCCACTTGATGTCACGGTGATGGATGACAAATGCAACCTTGCACATGTACATTCTGACTCGAGTTAACTCGCATAATAACTTTAACTGTTTGCCAACTATACTAACGATTGCTTGTTCAGCTTGATCATATCTGTGCTCTCTGCTCTTCATTGAGTCTGAATCTGACCACCAAAACTTTAAGATTAAACAAGACGGTTCATTTATATTATTATAAACATTGGAGAAAATGTAAAGCACGGTTCTGCAGAAGCTCTGGTTGCCATAGAAACATGACACGCGCTTGAGATTGCACTTGCACTCCGATCGCACGGGTATTACACACAATGTTAAACAGACCCGGGGCCCGAAGTAATAGATTCGGACCCGGCCCGGGTGATCATTTAAAATATAGACCCAAACCCATACAGGTCCCAGGTCGACGGTTCTTGGTTGCACTGTGAAGACCTCTAGGGTGAAACACTCAGTTTCAGTTAATCTCATGTTAATCTGGAGTACCTATAGAGTAATATTGCATCCATCATATCTCCAAGAAGTCTTTAGTTTTATTATATTTATAAAAGAAAGATAGGCTGTACCGAGTCTTTCCCGGAAAAAGCCGAACGGGTGGAGACGTGCCGTGTGGGCGGAGCTAAATAATCACGAGCGTGCAAAGCTTTAACGTTGAGAGCGTTTGGAAGCTGGGAGGAAAACACAAGGTCTCGAGTGTTTTTTTTTTTTTTTTTTTTTTTTTTTTTTTATAAATGATTTGAACTTGAGCGCTGTGTTTTTAGAACACCTTGTCATGCGGAACGTATAAGGAAATTCCCGCGAATCTCACATCATACGCGCCCTTACTTGAAACTTGTGATAACTAAGGAGGAGTATTTTGAGAACAGAAATACTGAATCAAACGTACAACTTAATTTTTGAAACTTTGTCCATGTTTAGCATGGGAATCCAACTCTTTAACCATGTAAAAAAGCTCACTATGCATGAAATAGCATCCCCCCTCCTCCACTTTTTTTTTTGGATATAGGCTCTTTTGCTCTTTTCTTTGGATATAGGTACAACCCGAATTCCAGAAAAGTTGGGACGTTTTTTAAATTTGAATAAAATTAAAACTATACGACTTTCAAATCACATGAGCCAATATTTTATTCACAATAGAACATAGATAACATAACAAATGTTTAAACGGAGAAATTGTACACTTTTATCCACTAAATGAGCTCATTTCAAATTTGATGCCTGCTACATGTCTCAAAATAGTTGGGACGGGGACACGTTTACCATGGTGCAACATCTCCTCTTCTTTTCAAAACAGTATGAAGACGTCTGGGCATCGAGTTTATGAGTGTCTGGAGTTTTGGTGTTGGAATTTGGTCCCATTCTTGCCTTATATAGGTTTCCAGCTGCTGAAGTGTTCGTGGTCGCCTTTGACGCATTTTTCGTTTAATGATGCGCCAAATGTTCTCTATAGGTGAAAGATCTGGACTGCAGGCAAGGCCAATTCAGAACCCGGACTCTTCTACGACGAAGCCATGCTGTTGTAATAATCTGCAGTATGTGGTTTTGCATTGTCCTGCTGAAATACACAAGGCCTTCCCTGAAATAGACGTTGTCTGGAGGGGAGCATATGTTGCTCTAAAACCTTTATATAGCTTTCAGCATTCATAGTGCCTCCCAAAACATGCAAGCTGCCCATACCGTATGCACTTATGCACCCCCATACCATCAGAGATGCTGGCTTTTGAACTGAACGCTGATAACACGATGGAAGGTCTCCTCTTCTTTTGTCCGGAGGACACGGCGTCCGTGATTTCCAACAAAAATGTCAAATTTGGACTCGTTTGACCATAGAATACTTTTCCACTTTGAAATAGTCCATTTTAAATGAGCCTTGGCCCACAGGACACGACGCGCTTCTGGACCATGTTCACATATGGCTTCCTTTTTGCATGATAGAGCTTTAGTTGGCATCTGGAGATGGCACGGCGGATTGTGTTTACCGACAGTGGTTTCTGGAAGTATTCCTGGGCCTATTTAGTAATATCATTCACACAATCATGCCGATGAGTGATGCAGTGTAGTCTGAGGGCCCGAAGACCACGGGCATCCAATAAAGGTCTTCGCCTTTGTCCCTTACGCACAGAGATTTCTCCAGTTTCTCTGAATCTTTTGATGATGTTGTGCACTGTAGATGATGAGATTTGCAAAGCCTTTGCAATTTGATGTTGAGGAACACTGTTTTTAAAGTGTTCCACAATCTTTTTACGCACTCTTTCACAGATTGGAGAGCCTCTGCCCATCTTTACTTCTGAGAGACTCTACCTCTCTAAGACATCCCTTTAATCATGTTACAGACCTGATATCAACTTAATTAGTTGCTATAGATGTTCTCCCACCTGAATCCTTTCTAAATTTCTTGCTTTTTCAACCATTTGTTGTCCCCGTCCCAACTATTTTGAGACCTGTAGCAGGCATCAAATTTGAAATGAGCTCATTTAGTGGACTAAAGTGTAAAATTTCTCCATTTAAACATTTGTTATATTATATATGTTCTATTGTGAATAAAATATTTGCTCATGTGATTTGAAAGTCGTATAGTTTTCATTTTATTCAAATTTAAAAAACGTCCCAACTTTTCTGGAATTCGGGTTGTGTATCCTACTATGGAAGTCAATGAGACCAGATACTGTCTGGTTACTGATATTCTTCTAAATATCAGAAAATCGGCTGAATGGATTTGAAAACGGTGAAACTCAACTGTTTAACTTTGGGGGAGTTGTAAAATGAACCTATTCCAAAAAAAGTGGAGTATCCCTTTAAGCTTTGATAGAGAGTGGCACGCCCAGTTCCTACCTCTGAAATCCCCGTGTTTTTTTTTCTAAACTTCCTGTTTAGTCCGCCAAGATCAGAAACCAACACTGGTGAAGTGAGTGCATCAGTGAATCTGGAGTCCTCACCCTCCCCGGTCAACACGGAAACCCCTAGTCAGGAGAACGAGGCTCAGAGCGGTGAGTAGAAGAAAAAATACTGCCACAACTTGACAGCTAATATTGTATAAAGAGAGTCATATTTGAATTGACTCGGCCCCTGATACACAGCATGACTGACAGTGAAATGTTATATTTTATATTTACACACACACGCGCAAGTGTATGTATGTATGTGTATATCCTATATCCACCTCCTACTCTCCTAAACTATTATACTAAAACACTAACATTCTAACACACAGATATATTAACTATGTACCCAATTGGCTGCCAGGCCCCTAGTACCAGGGTCATTGTATTCTCTTGTTCCTAGGTGAATCTGTGAATGGAGCTACAGGATTCTCTCGACCAGACTCCACCACAGAGGACGACAAAGACAGGATGGAGGGAGATGAAGATGACGGTGAGCCGAGCGCTGCCGAGTTGAGGCGGCGTCGTCTCCGTAAACTGGAGACCACGCCCACTCCTGACCACTGATGATGTGATGCGTAAATACATGACGGTAGAAACGCTTCTTACGGACTTTTTGGGCACTTTTCATGTTGAGATGTCAGATTATCTGAGGAAAGTTCATGTGTTCTTAGATGTTATCTAAATGAAGCACATCAAGGCACTTCCCAGTGTATGAGGATTCGTCATTGTCGCGTGTACAGAAGACTCGGCTAGAGAACTGGTTTCTGGGTAATCATACGTGAAGATTTAAAAAAAACCTTGCACTTTGAAGGTCAGCTTTGACTATTGAATCGAGAATTGGCGAGACTTTCCTCTGAATGTGATTTCTGTTTCTCAGAGGATCAATAAGGTCTGTGGATTTCTCATGTGCCCTTAAAATTGGATGTTTTCTCCCTTCTTTGTGCATTTTCATTATTTCTAGCTCTACATATTAGATTTTGTTTTCTTAGATCTACTTTGGTTGTGGGTAAAAGATGACCATGAACCAATTATGAGTAAATTAACTTAATGTACATAATGTATAAAGTGTTTTAATAGGAGGATATGTACATACTGCACAATAAACTGTTCGAAACAGTCTTGTGTATGTCTGGTGAGTTTATGAAGTCTGAGGTCAAAGAAATGAATACTTTTATCAGGCAAGGACGTATTAAATCAATGAACAATGATACAATAGATTTCTATTTCACATAGTGATGCACCGGCGTGAACATTTTGGTCGATACCGCCACAGAAAATTTCTAAAATTATTCTTTAGCTGATAAATCTGAATCCAAATTTGAATATAATTTCTGAGAGCCTGATTACATGATGTTCTCATTATAATTTCATGTAGCCTACGACAGACTTCAAACAAACATCAGGGCGCATCTGAAGTGTCTCAGCTAAAAGAAATAATCCATTATTTATCGGCTTTTATTTCTTAGCCAAATTTTCTTATCGAGCTGAAAATGATAACATTAAAAGATGAACATAAATTGTCTGATTCCAATATGCTGTCCGATATATCGTGCATCTAAATGACGTTCTTTTGAATTTTGTATTCATCAAAGAATCCTGAAAAAAGTCAATTTACACAAAACATTTCAACATCAATAAATGTTTCTTGTGCAGCAAATCAGTGTATTCGAATGATTTCTGAAGGATCATGTGACTGGAGGAATGAAGCTGAAAATTCATGCTCTCACATTAAAATGGATTTCAAAATATTACTGATCAAATAAATGCAGCCTTGGTTAAACATTTTTGAGGGAAACCAACCAGTTCAACCCAAGCGCTCTTACGTCCCTGCAGATCATCTGTCTGTCATCGTATAAAGCCCGCCCTGGTAATTTGATTGGCCTGACGATTTCTGAACCGATTATAATTACTTCTCAATTTATCGAGTCCAGACTGAACTTCCCGACCAAAAAATGTTGTGGGCGGGGTTCAGGCTGGCATCCAGGCTAAGCATTAACGTAAGGTAATATTACAATTCTCAATCAGATAAGATTGTTTTTATGACATCTCAAATGAGTAATAAAGATTCAGTTTCAAAAGTCTGAGTATTAGTCTTTACTGAAATTCCAACAATACATGAGCAACCATAAATATGTAAAAAGTGAGTTAAAAAAGAAAATGTTTAAATTAAGTTTTTTATTAATGTAAATTAGCAAATATCAGAGCATAAAGTACCAAATTTATTGCTTCCCTATGCACCATTTGAAATGGAAAGGTCACCATCCCACACGCAAAAATAACATCTGTTAATACATTTCAAAGAATCTCTCATGAATGATAAATGTGGTTATAATCATTGTAGTAAAATCATTATCTGGTCCCTTTTATCATGAGCATCTAGTCTAATTGTGCTCAGCTTTAAAAAGTCAAGGTGCGATTTCAGAAGTATAGATGCTTCTGATGCATATTAGTGCAAACAAACCCATTGAGCTACTCAACAGGAAGAGGTAATGCTGTGCTATTGCCTGAGAAGGTCAGAAGAAGATCTCTGCAGCTTTGCATAGTGGTTAGGTCTGTGGAGTGGAGTAAAGCGAGTGGTGTTGGTTGATCTGGTCGCTCCTGTTGAAGAGGAGTGGAGTTGTCTCACTCGACCCAACCCAGCTGTTGGTGCAGACACTCGGTTTTAATCACTATATCACAACTTTTAACGTCAAATATCTGAGTTGCAATACTCAAAGCCTGATGAACACATTACCTGCTATTAGGATTGATACTGTGGCTCCAGAGAGAAGCCGTGTCATCCATTCCTCGAGGATCATCAAAGAAATATGACTGTGAGGCTTGTGTGTTGCACATGGCCGGGCTGCAGTTCTGAAATAAACAACAAAGCAAACGTCTCAATATATATATATTGGCAGATTAGTTTGCTTTTCATTCTTTTTGTCATGGAACTAAACACAGAAACTAGTAATATTGTGAAAGATTATTACAATTAATTATGACTGTTTTCTATTTTGTAACGTAATTTATTCTTTTTCCCATTCATTTCCAATGCGGACATTTTTGAATGTAAGAAGTACAAGAATGACTGAAAAAAGCACCATGACAATTTAACCTTTTCAAATCATGTCCATGATTTTTTTTTTAGTTCACAAAGCAAGTGCTGACCCCTTTACCAAGTTTCTTACTATTCATTCATAACATGAAGTAAATAAAATAATAATACATTTCAGGCAAAACTGACCAAACAGTACAAGAGAGTTAATAAGTAGAGTGTATGAGCAAAAAAATAAAAATAAATAAAGACCTTTTCTTGAGGAAGTTGGCGAACTCTGAAGATGAGAATGAGCAGGCCGGTAGGTAGCAGCTCCCAAATGAAAAGAACTGCTCCAAAGATAATGTAGCCTCTTTCTCCAAGTTCATTCTGAAGGTCAGCCTTTGAGAAGAACACACAACCATCACAAACTGACCAGTGAGAGAAATACCCTTTCATTAGCAACCCACAAAGTGCAACTGCCCACCTGATCAGAAATGTTGTACCAGTCATAGTCAAAAGCCTCGACTTTATGATTCTGAGACAAAAACAGCACTGCAAGATTGTAGCAAGCCCTGCTAGAGAAAAGCAAGATTACGCCGGCCCCCAACACCACAGTCCGGCAAAGCCCCTGTAAACGCAACACATCTTGAAATAATGCTTTTTTTTTTACCAAAGTTTGTCTGGTTAATCATGAACAGTAACAGAGATTTATTCTTTACCATAAACTACATCAGAATATTTCCGATTAAACAAGTAAAATAGATTGCGACTACCATTTGAGCTCAAGTCCTTGTAAAGTATGTACCTTACTGCGTAGATAAGGGGGGGTGGTGGTGGGCGAAAATCGAGTTAACAGGAGCAGAGATGTGGCCAGACACACAGCTTCCAGAATGAACAGTAGGTCATTAACCAGAACCCGAAGCAAAACCAGCCTCCAAGCATTTTCACCAGCTCCACCAGAACCTCCATGATCTGCGAGGCTTGCGCAAACTATGTTGACGCACAGGAAGACGGCACTCATGGTGGCATACACACACCGAGCCGCCCTTCTGGAAGTCAAAGTTCACACACAATTCTTGAGAAACTTGTTTCTGCCACGAAATAAATCAAAAGGTGATCGCAACTTTTTATCTCACAATTCTGACTCTATAAATTGCAATTGAAAAAAAGGGGGGGGGAAAGTCACAATTTTGAAATATAAACTCGCAATTCTTTCAAGACTTTTTCCTCACAAATACGAGTTCAGATATCAGAAACTGAGATATAAACTCATAATAGCAAGTTGTAAAGTCAGAATTACGAGTTTTGAATACTGAATTTTGAGAAATAAAGTCAGTGTTGAGAGAAAATTTCAGAATTACAAGTTACAAAACTCACAATTATGAGAAAAACAAATCCAAGTTTATCTTGCAATTTTGCCTTTTTTTTTCAGAATTTTTTCCAGAAAATAAATCTGAATTGTGAGACAAAAAGTGGCAGAAACAAGCTTCCATACAATTCTCATTAAACAAATGATATCCATTAATATTAAGGCAGTAGATTTAACATGTTAATTTAATTCGTTACGAAAAAATAACTTGGAACAAAAAAAAAACAAATTTGTTTGCCCAAAAATGAAAATTCTGTTTAGTTACATTTACTCACCCTCATGTTGTTTCAAATTTGTATGACATTTTATTGACCTGTATGATTATTTATGAAAATATATTTTGAAGAATGTTGGTAACCAAACTGTTTTGGCTATAACCATAAAGGCTTATGAGTAAAATGTTGAATATGTCAAATATTTAATTTTAAATCAACTTTTTATAATAACTTTTTGATGTTTTTCTTATTTAACACATTCAAGACTATCTTTTGGGGAATATTTCTCAGCTACATTTGATGTGCAAATGAATTTCTGATTAAATATATGAATTCATGTTCACATCATGTAATTCATTTGATTATTTTATTCACTTGACACAGCACTAACTAATATTCATGTATGTGAATGTACTCACAGTGCTTTGCTGGGCTCAATGTTGAATACACTTCTGACTTTGAGCAACTCCTGTCAAAATGAAACATTGTTTTTAAGAAGTGGCTTGATTTTGCAAACATCTCACAAATCTTTCTCTATGTAACTTTAACTCGACTTACCTGAGTAAAGTAAAGGTTGAAGAGACTCAGAGTGAAAAACTGCAAGCACACTGGGAAGCAATAAAGGAGCCAGTAGACTGGAGTGGACAAGTGGTTGGCCGCAAGGGCATCATGGAAATAAAACGAGAAGAGTGTTGTGCGAAGAGCTGCCCAGAACAGGCAAAGAAAAAGAAAAATACTCTGGTAGCTCCATCGCTTATGCCGGTAGAGTAACAGCAACCAAAGCTGAATGTATACCACTACAAAAAGACCCCCATAGAGACATGCGTAAAGAACCGTGACACCCAGCTGTACCGAGGGGGCCACGGCTGGTCTCATGGGGGAAGGTGGAACTGGAATGTGCATTATGATGATGGATGTGAGAAAAATTTTAAACAAAAGAATGTACAGACCAGAACATCAAAATAAAATAAAACTAAAATGGCATAAAATGTCAGTATAAATCATATTAGCAAATAAAAATAAAATTCAGCCGTACTGTCTTTGTCTGAGTATCATTATATGGATCAAACTACACGACGAAAACAACACTTCTTCTGGAAAAAGTCCTTTGTGAGAATTTCCCTTTTCAACCTGTGATCTGCAAAAATAAAAGTGAAAGCGTTTAATGTAACTAAAGTAAGATAGCCAAGTTTCACATCAACTCAAAAATCAAGAACACAATTTTCCTCTTCGAAAACAAAAACATCGTTTATCTGACAACAGCCATTACAGTGTGACTGATTGGCAGTTTTGACAGTCGCGAATGACAGCACGACTTTTGTTTATTCGCTAGACCTGTTCGTCTGCACGGTGTAGCAGCACAGATTTTAATAGTTTTTAACTGTTTAACTCATTCTAACACTGAAACATTCGTATCAAAATTACTTTGTTTAGACCGATACAAAGTGCATAGCTGTGTGGCTAACGTTGCTAGATAAGGGTTTAAAATCGATTTGCTAGTTCATAGGGCGGTTTTGACATAAATATGCGATACACATTCTTTAAAAATACCCTAAAATATTACAAAAATGAATTCAACAATACCTTACAAAAATGAACAAGTAATCGACGTGACACATCCAATAAATCCTTTCCCTCATCACCAAAGTCCGGTTCGTGTTTATGCACTGCCTTATTTAACAGAGACTCATCTATGGCGACATCTAGCGGTACATACTGGTAATGACAAACGTAAACAAACGTGACTTCCTCCTCATGCAAGACCACGCCCACTATGAAGTAACGAAAACAAGGATGCATTCCTTAAAATTCTTTCTCTCCAAACTCTTCAAAAGTACAGAGGAGTTTCAAAAAGGTTAAAAGAGGAACAAAGAGACCCGTCATCTTAATTTTCAGGAAGTATTTTGTATTTAAGCATTATGTGGTTTGTGGTAGACGCCTGTTGCATTACCGCACTTGGCCTGTAGGGGAACCCTTAATCAATCAATCAACCATAGCACTACTACTTCTACTAATTTACTACTGTACGGAGAAACGGCGGTTAGTTCAATTTTGCGCTTCAATAATCGTCATGTCAGCTGTCATTCCTTCCTGTCATTATGATTTATACTTGCCTTTCATTTCACGAACTGAATAATAAAGCGAGTACATCAACAACTTGGTTTAAATAACACTTTTTAAAAGTTATATACTCATAATTTCATAACATGAACAACAAAGATGAGTGATGATGTGCGGTCATAGATTCAGGCTGTGAGTCAGAGGTGGTTTGTAACGTCTGAACGGTCTGAACTCATAGCGTGTTTAGTAGGCGAGGTTTTCTTCCTCACTTTTTCCTCTCGCTCTCTCTTTCTCTCGCTCTCTTTTCTTCACTGTACCGCACTGTGTGAGCTGTAGTTCTGCAGCCACGTCGCAGATAGATACAGCATCTCTCCTTTACCAAAGTATCCGCCCGGACCTATTACAAGTTTACCACCTCGTACAGATCGTCTTACGTTTTGTTTTTACCGTTTTATTTCTGAAAATAGTTACTCGTTACGGATAAGTTGAGAATAGTTATTATCGCCTGTGGTCATGGTGAGTAGCTTGCGTGCTAACTAGGGTTTCAAACTTGCTGGCTTGGTGTTTAAAAGGTTAACGTTACAGCTTTTTTCTTTAGCGTTTAGACATTTCAGTTTGTCGCACACACCTTCTTATAGGCTACTGAGCTTGCATAATGTTAGACAAACGTTTTGCTACTTGTTAACCAGTCTTGCATTTACAGATCAAGGGATATGGAGTTGATTATTCAGTATTATATTTCTTTTCTATCTGTCTACTCTACAGTCTTTGCATCTTTTAGTTAATTTAGCATTTAATAGTTTTATGTTTGATAATAACATACTGTATGTACCAGGTGTAAAGAGTGTCTACAAACAACAAATTAAATATACATTTTATTTGTATACAGCCTTTATGCTATCTATATACAGACTTGCACACATGTACTAAAGTGTAAAGAGTGCACGTGTACAAGCAACAAATTGCATATTGTGTCACATGTGTGCACACCCATTATGTAATGTTTTTGAATTAAATTATGTTTTTGAACTTATGCTATAGGAACCAGAGGATGTATATTTTAGATCACCAGAACAATTGGTCGGCGATGAATCGAATGAGAAAACAACATCCGAGAGGAAGGAGGATGGAGAGGAATCCCGTAAAGCAGGGAGACTACCGTTGTCCCGCATCCCTACCTTTCAAAGCTCTCTGGGCCGCAAGCGAGTCACCATCCAGAGTGCAGAGTCATCACTGAAGATGGATGGATCCAGCCAGCAGGGCCAAAAAGAGAAAGCTGGCTCTACAGAGGCTGGAAGAGGCAAAATGTCAGTATCTGGGGGGAGAGAAAAAGCACTGCCCATCCTATCGGCTCGTTTACCCACAAGCCTTGCTGATGTTCTCTTTGAAGGTGATATCTCAGATCACACCTCCACTCTTTTAGCTCCGAAAATAGATCAATCCCTTGATCAAACGCCTGAGATTACAAAAGACTCTGATCACGATGACATGTCACTGCAGCGACCTCCACTCAGGGACATCTATGAGACATATGATCACGTCGTGAAGCCCGTTTCTGAATTTGAAACTGCAAGTGCGGAGAACGTCTCAGAAGATGAGCAGATGTCGGCACAGGATGATGTTGTAGAGGATCTGAGCTCGGGCTCCACTGATGATCAACCCGAGGCCTCGGCTCGAGCTCGTGAAGAAACTTTGAGTGAGGAAAAAGGAAGTGTATCCCAATCACATTGGACAGAAGAAAATCGTGTCACAGGGAACAATGTGAAACAGTGCTTTGTTTCAGATAAGGGTGATGGATCCACACTTTGTGCTCAGGATGAAACCGCTAAGATGCAGAAACCTTTAAATAGTAAAAAATGCATTGAAGAAACACGACAGGGAACCAAAACTGGCAATACTAGTCCTACAAAACACACCCAGGCCAAAATATGTACAACCTCAAAGGTGAGGTGAACTATATTACATGCAATATGCAAAATGAATGGTGTTTGCTTGGGCAAGCATATTATTGTTTTTCCTGTTGAGGAAATGCATGCTATTACCTTTCTAAGTGAACAGACATAGATTTACCCTGATGAAGGGAATCACTGCAAATAATTTTCTTGTTTTCCAGTACAACTATCTAAACATTTTTAAATGAACAAACGTTTACTTAAGAATAATAATAATAATAATAATACCTTTTATTTATAGGCGCCTTTCAGGGCACTCAAGGACACCGTACAATATAAAACAAGGCGATAAAACAACACATACAAGCACACATCAAACAATCATACCATTAAAAGCTATTCTAAACAGATATGTTTTTATCTGAACCCTGAAGAATAAACAAGGCATCTGTTTAAAACATGGAAAATGACTGCCAATGGGCTAAGAAAAATACACTTGATTTCCCTTAATATTATGCTTTTTTTGAGGCTAAAACAAGATATTTTGTCTTTGGTACAAACTCGCATCATTTTTATACAAAATAATAATAATAAAATAGTTTTGCTCAAGTAAATTGTTTTAAAAATATATGTTGAGATGTTCTTCTTTTTTACTGGAAAATGGGACAAATATCCTAGGTAAGAAAGAAAAATACTGCAGTGCAAGCCATATCTGTAGTATAGAATGTCTTTCTCAGGACTAATTTGACCTTTTTGATTTGCATAAATAAACACATTCGAAGTATCTGAGTCTAGTTGCCTTCAAATATTTGTTTTCCCATCAAAAACAGAACAGAATTTCAACAGAAGAAGATATGTGAAATGAAAAAGCCACAAAACCACAATTTCATCACCAACAGATATCTGCGTATCTTGTTAGGTAGATGCTAGCATAAATAAATAGTTTGTCTTTCATTTTATTTTTATATTGTTTTAGCAGACAAAAGGAAGGAGCTTTTTCCTTTTCTGTCTCGTGCCCTCCATTCTCCTTATTTTGGGTGGATTTACGTTACATATCTGGCAGTATGGAGTCCCTAAATCCATGTCACACCTGATGTCACAACTGGAGCTTCACTGTCTGGAAAGTTTCTGGATGCCTCAAGAGACATGCATCTCTGACTGTAGGTGAGGAAACGGATCCTGAAGATTTTTTTCACTTTATAAATAGCGAGTTTGAGATGTTTAAATGTGTTTCTAAATGTTCTTTATCAGGCTCACTCTTGTTGAGAGTGTCCCAGAGGGCCTCAGCTTCCCTTCAGGCTCACCTCACCTGCCAAGCATTTCAGAGACTTGGACTAATCTACTAAACAGAGCAAACAGCTCTGTCCACATTGGTGCTTTCTATTTCACACTCCGAGATTCAGACCTGGGCCTTACGGAGCCCTCATCTGTGTTGGTATGTCGTGCCGTGGACATTTTACTGTGCATAAGTGAGAATAATACACTCTATTTTGTTATCGACAGATGATCTAATAAGAGTTGGATAATAATAGAATTGTATTGATCGTGATTATATGGGAATGCAGTTCATTTGTATCTTTTCTATAGGGCAAAAAAGTGTTCAACCAACTGAAGCAGCTGGAACCAAGAGGAGTGAAGTTGAAGATTGCAGTAAACGCCCCTCAGCCATACATTGCAGACACAGATGAACTGGTAGCAACAGGTACACGTTGCACACTTTGAGAATTGTAAGAGCTTGAATGATTTTGAATGGATGTTATGCAGCCTATTCCCTTCAGCTTACTTGCTTTGTGCTTTCTCTTTTAGGGGCTGACGTCAGGGGAGTTGACCTGCAGAGCATCACTGGAGGCATTTTGCATACCAAACTGTGGGTTGTGGATAAGAAGCATATGTATTTAGGCAGCGCAAACATGGATTGGCGTTCTCTTACCCAAGTGAGTCGAAGGCTGTGTCCGGAAGCTGAAAAATGTTATCCTTGTAAAAATGCCTTGTAAAAATGCCAAAATGACCAACAATTCTGTGGGATATTGTCACAGTTTTGTAAGGTACCTTTGTGAAAAAAAAACCTGCCTGCAAAGTCATTGCTTCATTGGATTGGATGGTAAATGGATCTTATTGGATGTTTCTGTTGACATGCAACGTCCTTGACATTATGTAATTTTTGGTTTGTTTTGATTTTATTCTATTCATTATTCAGTGCAGTTTATTAGACTATAATATCAAAATGGCCATCAACCGAAATAAACAATCCTATAAATATATAAATGCTTATGCTAAAATATGGTCAATATTTCTATTAGGTGAAAGAGGTTGGAGTGACTGTGGAAGACTGCAGCTGTCTAGCACAGGACGCTTCACGGATATTTGACGTGTACTGGGACATTGGAGCTCAGAAGAATGGATCTCTACCTCCTTTCTGGCCTGGCCGGTTCTCTGCCCTCTCCAGTTCTAAGTACCCATTAGCTGTTAAATTCAACGGTGTCCCTGCACGTGTCTATTTGTCTGTGAGTTGTGTTTCTCTCACAAGTTGACTTTGTTGTTATGTCTGGTTTTCGTTCACCATGTTTAGATATTTTTTCATTGCATGCTTTGCAATCATTTTTATTCAACCCGTTCACAATTACACTCATTGTCTGACTTTTTTGTGTTGGCTGGTTTTCATTTATTCTATATGAGGGTTTTTTATGCATTGTGTAGAAAGGTTGGCTTTTTTTTTATATTGTCACCCTTTTCACTTCTGAAAAAAATATATCTTTTTAATGAATACATTGCATGGACTGTATGTATGTCCTGTGTCATTCATTTTCATTTGTTTCTAAACATGATATGCATTTTTTTTGTGTGTGTGAGCAGAAATGTTTGAAATGGCAATTTTTGACTTGTTCTTTTAGAGTTCCCCTCCTCCTTTATCGTCACATGGACGTTCTGATGACCTCTCAAGCATCCTGTCAGTGATTGCTGATGCTGAGCGCTTCATTTACGTGTCTGTGATGGACTACCTTCCCATGTCCCAGTTCACGGAGCCCATTCGGTAATCTTTACCATTTTATATTGAGTAAAACTAAAAACAAAAAAAATTAAATAAACGTTAACTGAAATAAAATAAAATATTAAAGTACCCTCATTATGCTATTTTAAAGGTTGATAATTTAGTTTTGAAGTTCCTGAATAGGTTTACATGCATCCAAGGTATAAAAAAAAGACTTTAATTTTCTTAATGTCCAATGACGTTTGAGCAAGATTAGTAAGACTGGTTTCATAATACTGAAATTAATATTGACCAATTTCAGTCAGTTCAGAATTGGTTCTTTCTTTTGGGAGACAATAACAACATTCATTAGGTACTTTGATCTTTGAAACACACCTTTTGCATTCACAAACAGCCATTTTACACAATACATGAAAGGTATTATCCCCAAAAAAAAAAAAACCATAATAGAGGCGCTCTAACAGCTAGTAGCCAAAGCGACTTTTCTCATTTCAATATACTAAAATAACTGTATAACCAACTATTTCATTATAACTAATAACTAATCAATAGCTAATAATAATGACAAAAACACAAAATTACTGATTATTTAACTAAAATGGAACTTAAATATATACTAGTTCAAAATATTAAAAAAAAATAGTATCTCAATACTAAAATAACATTAGTGTTACAAATAACACAGAATTACTGATAATTTAACTAAAATGAAACTTGAATATAAACTATTTCAAAATATAAAAAATAAATAGTATTTCAAAACTAAAATAACATTAGTGTGACAAAAAACACAAAATTAATGATAATTTAACTAAAATGAAACTTGAATATAAACTAATTCAAAATATGAAAAAATAAATAGTGTCTCAATACTAAAATAACATTAGTGTTACAAATAACACAAAATTACTGAATTATAAACTAATTCAAAATATAAAAAAATAAATAGTATCTCAAAACTAAAATAACATTAGTGTGACAAAAAAACACAAAATTAATGATAATTTAACTAAAATGAAACTTGAATATAAACTATTTCAAAATATAAAAAATAAACGGTGTCTCAATACTAAAATAACATTAGTGGGAAAAATAATTCCATTAACTGAAGTAAGTTAATCATTTGTAAAATGTATTAAATTTGCATGTATGTGGTGTTTAATAGCTTAGTGAATTATTGTTTTCCATGATTTTTAGGTTTTGGCCTGTCATCGACTCGGCCCTTCGTGAGGCTGCTTGTACCAGAGGTGTTGAAGTGAAGCTGTTGGTCAGTTGCTGGAGTCACTCTCCTGGTGCCATGTTTGTCTTTCTTCAGTCTCTGTCAGTCCTCAACAAGCCCCCTCTGAGCTGCAACATTCAGACTGTACGTTTCTCTGCTCTTTATATCTAAAAAAAGTAATTGAGGCATCACATTTAATGCTTATAAACCTTTTATATACAGAAAGTTTTCGAGGTGCCCTCAACACGAGAGCAGCAAAGGATTCCGTTTGCACGTGTCAACCATGCCAAGTACATGGTGACTGATCGCGTTGTTTACATTGGTATGTTAGCTGTCTGCATGCACAATTTCACACTTGCATGCTTTTTCATATTGCTGCTATCTGACGGCAGGTTTCATAATAAAAACCTGCCAACAGAAACAGTCCATGTTTACATTTTGAAGCACTGTGAATATGAGTGGTGCAATAAAGTCAATGTCATATTTATAATCCTGTTACAATGATCGATTGTTATATTGTGTTTTACAGGAACTTCCAACTGGTCTGAGAATTACTTCACCCAGACGGCAGGGGTTGGGCTTGTTGTGAATCAGACAGGTTCTGCAGTGGGGCAGGGCCAGCATACTGTTCAGAGCCAGTTGCAGAAGATTTTCCAGAGGGATTGGCATTCAGAATATGCCCAACCCACCACTGATGTTCACGCAGAACATTGTAGCGGAAAAAAGCTTACATAATGTATCGTGCTCTTTATTTGTTATGTTGCTTAGCATTATGATTCAAAAAAACCAAAACATCAAAAACTCTTCCCTGCGGCATTCCTGCCTACTGATAATTTATTTATGTTTTATGTATTTGCCAAAAGGATGCTGTGCATTTTTAATGTTTGTTCTAAATATGACATTTTTTTGTTTTCTTAATCAAGTGCATTTATTGTATATTTGCATTATGTGACATTTGCCAGAATAAGGACAAGGTCCTTGAGCAAGCACTGATCTATGATGTTCAACTGTTTAAACATGCATGTCAATAAAATGTTGTAATAGGTGCCTTGGCTGTAAAGTTTGTTTTCAAAATAAAACTACTTTTCAGTAAGAAAATGCTTGTGCTCTGTTGTTCCTGAAATTATTTTTTAGCTTATTCAGGTCTTTTTAGGTATTTTTTTTTTTTAAAGTTTACTTAAATATTACACAGTTTAAAGGGATACTCCACTTCCATAGTATATATTTTTCCTACTACGGAAGTGAATGAGACCAGAAACTGTATGGTTACTGATATTCTTCTAAGTATCAAAAACAAAAAAAACTGTATAACTCTGGTGGAGTGGAGCCTATTTCCAAAAAAAATGAGCCTATTTCCAAAAAAAGTGGAGTATCCCTTTAATGCATCAACATTTACCTAAAACAAACAAAAATACAGATGTCTACCAAGCTGAAATTCAGCTCTACAGCTAATTTTAGATATTTTCTTTAAAAAGTGACGCCAAAACATAAAATAATTTAAAATGTGTCTTATGTGCAATTGTGCAAGCTAATTGATAAACGGCAAGAAATTGTAACTTCTGCTGTATCTCAAAACCTAGTGAGCCCCCTACCTAGACTTCATTTTTTAAGATTAAGAATGCTAGTTCCCATGATGCCCAAAATATGCTGTCTAAGTAGGCAGCTCACTAGGCTTTGAAACACAGCCTGCGTCTTCTCTGCGCAGGAAGTGAAGGTGCGGAGGAAGGAAGGAAGACGTTAAAAATGGCACAAGAAAGAAGCCCAGCCTTATGGCTTCACACTCAGCCAAGTGTAACTCGTAAAATGCCAGTGTGTCACAGAATACTTCTACTTTTATGGCTACTCCACTTTTCTTCGGTATATTCAGATATAACGGACGGGAATGCGGAGCATTTAAAGCGGGAGCACTCGCTTATTAAGCCATATCAGGGTGAGTAGCCGCTGCTAGTGCTAGTGTTGTGGTTTGTTCTTGACGTCATTTAGCCTCGTCGTTCACTACCTTGAGTAGGATTTCACCTTTTATTTTGTAATGTCATTGATCATGTATTTTATTGGGAGCATGTACCAAAGGGAAATAAGTTAAGGAGTCTACAGTAGAGGATTTACAGGAACACAACTGTGTAAACACTACTAGTCAGCGCCTTTATTTGAACAGGTTAGGGTAGTTTGCATTTGTATTGCAGGTTGTAAAGGAATCTGCCTTCACACGCAGAGCATGCAAATTATCAATCACTTTTTGAAATGTATAAAATTGCATTTTTCTTGCATGGAACATTTACACATATTTAAGGTTACACCTCAAGTTTGTGCTAAACCTGATGATCATGTTCTCCAAAATGCCAGAAATCTGCAGTTTGAAACTGTCATGTTGTTTTTCACGAGTGGAGGATGCCTATATAACTTCTAACCATATTATTTAAGTAACATAATGTTAATATTCCGATCTACTTGAACTAGTACCAACTACTGCTTTGTACCTTAAATTGTGCTGACCTCATTATAAATGAGCCAGCATTATAATAGAAGTTTTAAATTAAGTGGCCTGTTCATTAGACATGGTATATACTTAGACGGTGGACAGAGTCATAAAAAACACAGAGTAACATACATGAGGATCAAACACAAAAATTGTAACACAAACCCCCTAATTTTAAAGTCATGTGTAAAATATAATGTATATGTATATGACGTCATGTGGGCTTCTGCCAATGTCCTTTTACTGTTTTTCACTATAAATATATATTTTTATATAACAATGAAAAAAATTATTTTGTTATTAATAGTTTTTATTTGACTGACTATTTCACAGTAAAATCTAATGTTAAAGCATTTACGAAAGTTCACTGTATGGCAACTTGCAGTACTGCAGCATTTATATATATATTTTTTTCTGTAAAAATGTCAAACAAATGTTTACAGTGTGTAAATTTACGTTCCGATATTTTAATTGTGGTCTCCGGCTTTTGAACCCCACTGAATGTGATGTCTAGTTCATGTTTATCTCATAATATTTTCATAGTATTTGTACAAGCTTAACATTACATTCATAAGAAGCTTGTGACTAACATCCAAGACACTGAATAAATTATGATAATTCATTTATCAGGTGTTGGAACGAGTCCTTCGAGTCAGTGGGATTTTTGGGGAAGTACTTTAGTAACCAGCCAGTATGTGCGACTAACTCCGGATGAGAGGAGCAAACAAGGGTCCATCTGGAATACAGTGGTGAGTAAAACTTCCTTGAACTAAAAACCTCCAGCTGGAGTTCACAAACCTTTTTTTCAGCCGAACCCTTTAGATGTAAAATATTTATTGAAGTACCCCCTGAGATTTTAATATGTTTATAGTTTAAGCACACATTTGCATGTTCACGCTTCTCTGGTGCCACTTATTGGTCACATGACAAAATTGTATGTCTTGTGAATGAATGCAAACGGATGAAAAGAAAATGTGTGTAAATGTATGTTGGATATGTGTAGCTTTTAAAGTGACAGCAGCCTGATAAACCTTCTGCTGTCCTCAATGCTAATCTACCAACAAAAGACAGAGAAAATCACTAAAGCCACCTGACTGATTGAACCCTACTGGAGCGGCTCTAAATATTCGCTGTGCTATTAAATTAAAGATAAAATATGATAGGGCAATTATATGAACAGTGAAAGCAATAGTGGCTCTTACAATACATTTTAACAGGCCTAATTAAGCATGAAAATAAGTAAAGGAAATATCAATTTACCAAGCCACATAATTTGATTCATTTTCTTGCCAGTTTCTCTGCCCAATATTAAAAAAAAATTAAAAATTAATTGAGAAATGAGAAAATGAAACCGCCATTGGTACTCTGCATTGTCAAGTACTACAAATAATATATAAAAAACATATTTTATATAATAAAATAATAATGTCCATTGTATGTTGTCAAATGCATCTCACACTTGCTTTCAAACCAAGTATCTTCCTGTTGATCAACTCTCAATTCATATATCCAACTTGAATGAAAAATCTGTGTGGGGAAATCTTTCTCCCTCGTGCGATTCCTATTTAATTGTGAAAATTCGTATCAAATGCAAAACAAAGCTATACGAGTAATGGTAATCGTTTTGCCTTTTGTAGCCATGCTATTTGAAGGATTGGGAGATGCATGTGCAGTTTAAAGTTCATGGATCAGGAAAGAAGAATCTCCATGGAGATGGCTTTGCCATTTGGTACACAAAGGAGAGACTACATCCTGGTAAGTTTGAAAGCTGTGATCCTGTGAAGGAATATTGCAGGTTTAGGTCCATTTCAAGCACTTTCTCTGACCATTTCCATCGCGCACTTCATGATTTTAACTGTGATGAGTTATAATGCTGTCTGTGTGTGTGCGTGTAGTCCATCTGTGATCCATTTGCAAGTCTGCTCTTTCTTCCCTGCAGTTGATTGTGTCATACTTTCATTTAGGCCCAGTCTTTGGAAACCAAGACCATTTTGTAGGCCTGGCTATTTTTGTGGATACCTTCCGTAATGATCTCCAAGGAATGGATGTAAGTGAGCCGTACTCATGGGTCCTTCTTTCTCTACAGGCACCGTGTTTGGAAGTAGTGGCAATTTCCATGGGTTGGCCATTTTTATAGACACATACCCTAACGATGAAGCTCCGGATGTGAGTTGAGAGATGTAAAATGTTTGTGTTTTTGTACCTTCATTTGAATGGAAGCTTTGCTTTTTCATGATCAGAAATTGACTTGAGACTAAAATTCAAAGATATCTATATATGCAGACTACCTAATATGTTTTGAAGCATTAAAAATACTGGACTTCTGGCATTTTTTTGGTCTGCTTCTGGCTTTTGTCCTCATCTGTAAACTGAACTTTAAGGGATAGTTTGAATACGATTATGTGCCAGGTATTTGATTTCAGATGTTGAACTTCCTTTGAGTAGAAAATAATAGCTTTTATTTGGACTATCCCTTCACTTTCTCTTTTGATTTGCTTTATGTTCCGAAATGATCTTTCAACAGTTTTAAGTAAACAATGCTTTCTTTGTTTTGCCTGCATCATGTGGTCTGTGTCATATTCTTACCCGCATCATTCATTTATTTTTTGATGAAACATTTGGTAACAATTATTCAGTGTTTATTATTTTGATTTTAGTAGTTTACAGTGACCTTTTATACATTTTAGATAATTGTTTGATTCAGGAACAGCTGTACCATCATTTGTTAACTTTCAGAGTATTTTTGTGTCGTCGATATAAAAAAAAAATCAATGAAATAATTTATTCATATTCATTTTGGTCATCTAGCGCTCTTTTCCCTACATTTCTGCAATGGTGAGTAATGGCTCATTGCCGTATGATCACGGGAAAGACGGCCGGTCTACTGAACTGGGAGGATGCTCTGTTGAAATCAGAAACAAAGATCATGACACATACCTGGCTGTTAGGTACTCCAAAGGCAGACTCACGGTAAGAGCTCAATCATTTTAAATAGTCATAATCAGGATGGTAAAAAAAAAACAGTAATATTGCCAATCAATCAATTTTATTTGCATATAGCACAATTCTTATCTCCAAGGTGCTTCACAGGTTAAATGCTACAACAGGATACTACTCGCACAATAAAAGTACAATAATAAAGCATTTACAAATGATGTTGAAAACAGCTGTGCTGCTTAGTATTTTTTTTCAGGATTCTTTGATTATTAGAAAGTTGTAAAGAACAGCATTCATTTGAAATAGAAATATTTTGTTATATTTACATTATAAATGTCTTTACTGTCACTTTTGATCAATTGAATGCATCCCCGCTGAATAAAAGTATCAATGTCTTTAAAAAATAAAAACTAACTGACCCCTAACTTTGACCCCTTACTTAGTTTTAAACAGTAAGGCACGTTCACACCAAGGACGATAGCTATAGTGATAACGGATTTTTCCTGCTGATGAATGAAAACAACATTGACAGCCAATTGGAATCCACAATTTCATTCATCAATCAATTCATTTACACGACAAGGGCATTGTTGGGGCCTGAATACGCAAACTTTTGAAAACAGGTTTCAAATCGCAAGTTTTAGAAAATTTATACTGTAATCGTTTCCATGTAAACTTCAAAAAAATGTGTAAAAACGGTGACGTCATGCGCATGTGTATTGCATATTCAGTCTATAGGTGCGCACGTTGTGTTTCTTTACCAAGTGACATTGTCAAATACTGGCCTGGATTTAGAATACTACAGTGTTTTTAGTCATTTTCATGGATCCGTGAACGAGGATCGCTTAATCAGATTTTATTTGTATTTTTTTTATTTTATTTTTAGTACATTGTTGACACGCAAACATGCCCTAAAACCGCAGATGATATAACTGCAGTGCCTGCTTATAATTATTGCCACTATAACAGTGATCTTTCTAGTTATTGCTCTTGGTGTGATGGGTCTGTAGTGTATATTGTTTTATACTGACATTTTAATATTGGCACTGAAAAAGTCATGACCATTTTTTCCTTTCCTTGAACCTGAAGAATTAATTTAGATTTGCATGCTCTAAAGAAACACGTGAAATGATTAACCGCTCAATGGAGAAGATGTTTTTAGTTCCTTATGATAAGTCCTTTATTATATTAAATATATATAGAGGTTTTTCACAGCTACTGTATATTATGTTTTTACAGATTATGGTAGATGTGGATGACCGGAACGATTGGAAAGAATGTATTGATATTGGGGGCGTCCGCCTCCCGACAGGATACTATTTTGGCTCTTCTGCGGCCACAGGAGATCTCTCCGGTAAGTGTTAGTTATAAATCTCCACCGTTTTACTGATGCCTTTTTTCCAGACCTCACTGGCACGGTTTCTTCTGTGCAGATAACCATGACATCATCTCTATGAAGATGTACCAGCTGATGGTAGAACATACTCCTGAGGAGGACAACCAGGACTGGACTAAGATCGAGCCTAGTGTCAGTCTCCTCAAGTCGCCAAAAGGTAACACTGCTGATGTGTTGGTGCAGACATATTCAAATTGTTGGGAGAAGGATTTTTCATTCAACTGCATGTTTACATGTTTTCTCCCACAAAACAGATAATATTGATGATCCTACGGGAAATTTTCGGAGCTCACCCCTCACTGGCTGGAAGGTCTTCCTACTACTTCTGTGTGCCCTGCTGGGAATTGTGGTTTGTGCAGTTGTTGGTGCTGTGGTCTTTCAGAAGCGTCAGGAGAGGAACAAGAGGTTCTACTAAACATCTGGATTTTAAAGAACTCTGGAGATTGTTGGTGAAAAACATTAATGTGAATTTCGAACAGCTGTACAAATGTTGATATTGTTGAAGTGCTTGATTGGAAGGAGTAGGATTGGTGGCTTCAAAGAAACCTTTCTTTATGTTTCTCTGTCTATGTTTGGGTCTGCTTACATATAGTAGATTACACATTTTCAATGTGTTCAACAGTAGTACATCTTTATTGGTGTGTATGCACTACGTCTCTAAATTGTTGGTGGTTTTATTTTTTTATTATTGTTTTTAACCCTTAAGCTGTTTCATCTACAAATTGTTTTGTTCTGATCTGATCTAGAGTGCTAATAATGCTGTTTACAACCTGTATGATTTACTTAAGAGGGTTTTAATGGATGGCCAAAGAAATCAAACTAATGAAAATGTTCTCTTAAATGTATCAAATCAATGTAAATATTTTAGCTTATTTTCTAAAGTTACTACTCTGGTCCCTCCCCTCTGCAGTATATTTTTTCAGCCTTGTTTTTTTTTTTTAACCAATATTGAAACAAATAAAAGAAGAAAAACATTTTTTTTTTTCTCCAGGGTAACAAGAATTCATCCTTGTGTGAGTTTTTTTTTTTTTTTTTTTTTTTTTTTTTCCTAACCTCCTTTTTGCATTTTTTTTGCGCAATGAGAGAAGTGATTGCAATGCACTGATTTACAACAGTTTCTGAAAGAAGTTCCCAAAAGTTTTCTGTTGGAGAGCAAATGGGCAGTGACTGTAAAATGATGCTTTTGGTGAGAAAATAAAGCAGTTATAACAGTTGTCTTGCTAAACAGGTTTCCCTTTTCTTTTTGTATTACTTTAGCCATGTGTTGTATTATATATTCATCATAAACCACTCAAAACTCAAAGGATCAATCAAAAGACTGAAATAATTATTTGTCCTGACAAATTAGTTTCATAAAAATGACTATGTGAATGAATAAAAAAAAACAACTCTGGATCGGTTCAAATTCATATTGTTTTGTCGTTGTGTCAGTTGAATCAAAGTTTTAAGTGTTGTGTTTTAAGTATTTAATTCAGTGAATCTTATAGTAGTTTAACTTCCTTCTTGTGACGTCAAAAATATTGGAGGAATCTAGTGATGCACACAAAAACACTTGAGCTGTGAAAATTAGATGTCATCTAAGATCTTAAGACAGTCTCCCTGTCTCTCTTTGTTAAAATAGGCTACAAATGGATAATGTTTCATATGTTTTTAAAGAAAACAAAAATAACATGTTCATTTTGGTATAATATGTTGTTTTATAGCGTTCGTTTTATTATAGACGAAAAGACGCGATCAAGAACGCCGCTGTTCCTTTGCAGAAGAACCAGAACCAGAAGAGCCACAAAAATATGATAATTTAACCTAAAAACTTTTCCCCTCCACGCCACCTGCTGGCAATTGAACTTAACCAATTCCATTGAAAGATTCAAAAGATTCGGTTCACTGAGTTGAATGAAAGGTCCCACCACTAAACTACAACTACTCATTTTACTGTCTGAGGGCAGTATAGCCCTATTTATGGTTTTGAGTTTAAACTATCAGTTAAACCGTGACATCTACACGTTTTCCAAAGTGGACCAACGTGATTATTTCACGTCTTGTCCTGATACACATGGGTTGGGCACTGAAGTTACAGGAGTTTCTTCACGTTGCTAAGCAACGGAACTAGGTCGAGTATTTAACAAGGTTATGGTTAACATTGATTGTGGTAGCGTACCTTTTGCTTAAACGAGGAGTTGGGGGATGCCGGAAAAAAATAGACATTTTACTCATTAGGCTGCTTCATTAAAAACGTGACATTTAGACGTTTTCTTCGGCGTGGATCAAGGCACATGAATCATTTTCACCTTATAATAAATGTTTTTTTTTTTTTTTTGCATTCTAAATAATAGAACATTTCTCAGTGATCGTAAATAAAACAAAATTCCATTTTTCTCGGTTTAATGAAAACCAATAGGTCGTTATGGCAGAGGCGATTGCGTGGAGAAACATCCGGGTATCTCTCCACTGGAGCGTGTTACCGTATGGTGTTAACGCAAACGTCTAAGTTTCACGTTTGAGGGGTTAACCGTGACATCTACACGTTTTCCAAAGTGGAACAACGTGATTATTTCTTATTTCATGTTGGAGAAATGTTGTTTTGGCCACTAAAAATGGCCACTTTGTTTGATATAATCACAACAATTTAACGTAAGCAAGAATGGGATATGAACTCAGGTTTTCTTGATTTAAGCCCAGCACTTTATCAACTGAGCCACTGAGTCTGTTGAGTTCAAGGGTGTACCGAGTATTGGATGGGTTTTATTGCGGCTTAGGTTTTATGTGTTGGAAAAATAAATATAGAAATATAATTTGACACAAGATGCTAAGATTGCAACGCGCCAAAAAACGAAAGAAGAAGAAGAAGAAGAAGAAGAAGAAGAAGAAGAAGAAGAAGAAGAAGAAGAAGAAGAAGAAGAAGAAGAAGACACAAGATGCTAAACTACAATGACCATGATCATTCCTGGATTGCACTTTCCGTTTGTGATTGGACGATGGCCGACGATGGGTTACGTGGCATTGGAGTCTCTGCGCAGGCGCAGTGCACTTTTCACCGGTAGTGTCAAGATGGTGGCAATCAGAATGCAGTTTACACTTTATTTGGTGGTGTTGTTAAATATTTACAACAGTTTTGTGTCTGCGTTGTACTTTCATATCGGCGAGACTGAAAAGAAATGCTTCATAGAAGAAATACCAGACGAAACCATGATAATAGGTAAGTAAGATAAGCGGAATAAGCCAAGTTTGCAGTGCACGTTAATGCTTAGCCTAGTGCTAACTAGCAGTTTTGTCAGGTGGACTTCATTCGTTTGGCAACCAATTTGACCTTAATAAACAAAAAATAAGTTAATTAGATCATTTTTACTTGTTAAATTATAAGTAGATATCTACCGGCTTAACTTAACGTACTGGTTTGGTAAGTAACATGAGCTTATACGCTTTTTTTTAAAAACATTAGTGATCAGTATAGTGATCCATCCTGCTGCCACTTTGACTCAAGTTAGGCGAAGATGCAAATAATGAGATAAGAATCTTTTTTTTTGAAATGTCATGAATGCCCAAGTGACATTCTATATTGCAATATCAAGTGAATATGATGTAACAACATCTGACTCTAAGATAACAACGTTTATGACTGCTCTCTTTCCTTACAAGTGTGTAATTCTGTTTTAAACAGGTAACTACCGAACACAGCTCTATGACAAGCAGAAAGAAGAGTATTTGCCTGCAACTCAAGGACTTGGGATGTTTGTGGAAGTGAAAGATCCCGATGAGAAGGTCTGTTAAAGATTTGTAAATAATAAAAGCCCAGTTTGTTTGTTTGTCATCACGCTCAGTCATTTGCTTTTCTTTTCTGGTTTTCAGGTGATCCTGTCCCGCCAGTATGGATCTGAGGGCAGGTTTATTTTCACCTCCCACACACCTGGAGAGCATCAAATCTGCTTGCACTCAAATTCTTCCAAATTTGCTCTGTTTGCTGGTGGGATGCTTGTGAGTTATTTTTGTGCATCACGTCTTCTGGTTTCCTTAAAGTCGCCATGAAATTAAAATTGATAGACAATTCATATATTTTTAAAAAGGAGTATTGCAGTTACGGTATTTATTATAAATCAGTTATCTGTGCCCATCATTTTTTTTTAAATAATGTGCCCTCATAATCTTTTATCAAAACAACTTCCCCCTCCCTATTGCAACCTCATCTCATCTCTCCTCTGATGACGGCGCTGCTGTCATTCACATGAGATCACAGCAACAGCAAACCACACCCATCCACACAAAATCAAGTCCTGTCCTACAATTTTCTTGTTTGGGAAGCCGTTTCATTCAGATGTCACATTGTGGAAGAAAAGTCTATTGTGACCTGTAACTGTTACATGCCAAATTTAAAGTATTTTGCTATTTTGTATTACATTTTAAGTTTCTTCCAGATAAATTGACAAAACATTATTGCAAGTAAGGATGTGTTAATCTATTACAAAAAACAGATATTTTGTGAAATCATAATTTGTGTGTATATATATATATATATATATAAAAATAGATATTTATATATGTTTCTTAAAGTGTAGAGCATTATCTGTTATTTATCTAGCTATTTTTGCCTACTTTTCCTTTTGAATTTTCAATACAGCGTGTTCACTTGGACATCCAAGTTGGTGAGCATACAAACAACTATGCAGAAATTGCTGCCAAAGACAAGCTCACGGAGCTGCAGCTGAGAGTTCGACAGCTGATGGAGCAGGTGGATCAGATCCAGAAAGAGCAGAACTATCAGAGGGTAAGTGTCCTGCAGGTTTGGCAACTGAGATCTGGCTGATTCAGATCAACCGCAACCACATTATTCAAGGCGTTCTTCCACCGATGCAGATAGAACATGTTAGTGAAACATGCATAAGCACCACTTTTGCCATTGCACACAAGAAGGATCCTTATTTAAATCTTTTTTTTTTTTTACTTTCAGTATCGTGAGGAACGCTTCAGACAAACCAGCGAGAGCACCAATCAGAGGGTTCTGTGGTGGTCTATCGTCCAGACGCTGATCCTGGTGGCCATTGGTTTTTGGCAAATGAGACATCTCAAGAGCTTCTTTGAGGCCAAGAAATTAGTATAGAACTGTATTTGGATTTTTTAAAAAAAAATTCTTGATAGAGTACACAAAATGTTGAAGATCGCCTGCTTCACATGTGGTCAAGACTGCTGAAAACTCGACATGCTCTCAGATCAGTTCCCGCCCTAAATTCCCCTGGTTTATACTGCATTGATTCTTTTTCCATTGCTAGTTTCAGTGTCACAGCCCAAGTAATGTGAATCTAGTTTCTGTTCAGAAATGCATTACAGTTTGTTCTGAACTGTTTTGAGGTGATAGGCTCTCAAATACTGGATTCAAAACACAAATTGCATAGTGGTTGCCTTGGAATTTTTTTATCGCCCCTTAAGTTGTTAACAGTAGTATTTGTTTCAGAAAGCCGATGAAGACATTTTCTGGGCTGTGAGTGTGATGTTTTCCTAAATGTCCTTGGATTATTTGCGTAAACATTTACAAGACAAAAATAACTATGTTTATCCTGGTGGCAGGTGTAAATTTTTGTTGTTGTTTGGTTATGCAGTAATTAGTATGATATTTAAAGGTTTGTTCAGAGTGAATGTTTCTTAGCGTTTTCTTTTTGTTCTTTATATAATTGGTTTGTTTTCTTTATTTTACCCCCATTTTATTTGTGTAAATCATCATTGTGATCTGGATCAGTTAGTATTAGGCATTCTTCCCTTTTGATAGCTACATTTTGACAATGATTTTGCATAAAAGTGTACATGTGTTTAAAGTGTATATATCTAAATAAATGGCAAACTGTAGTTATCAAAAGGTAAAATGTTTAATTGTGAGTACTTGGCACATTGAAAGAAATTATATAAAAAAGTTATTTTTTATTTTATCATGAATACCTAAATCCCCACTATCCATTGTCTGTTATTCTGACTGAAGTTTTGACAGATTTTAATCAAATGAGATTTTCTCACATCCCTGTGAAATCCGTAATGCCATCTTGCACTTGCGTTGTCATTTTTCTATTTCACATCTTTATTTTCCTGTTGTCACTTGCTCAGGTTGATGTAGAGATTTCAGATTATTTGCCCCTCAAAGTGATCTGGCCAGAATATGCATCTAAAAAGGATATCTGTTTGCTTTTTTTGTAGTTGTATTTTCTTTATAAAAAAAAAATATTTTGCATTTTGAGTGTTTTGTTACACCGAATATTGCTCACTCAAGATCTTTGCCCTCTCATTGTATTGTATTACATATATTTTTTGGTCATTTTAGTTTATAAGCAGCCACAGGGAATTGGGGTTTGCCTTTTAAGTGGGGATGGGGAGGGAAAAGTTTTGCTGGTGAGAAATCAACCCATAATTGCACTCAGAAATAAAGTTTCCTGCTCCCCCAACATTGGCTCAGTTTTAATGTCCACGTCACAGCTGTTTGGGTTAGATGAAATTAATTTACTAGTGTTTGGAGTGTTTTACTATTACTACACACCTTGGTCAGATTTGCTAATAATAACACTGTGTTAACAGACATTCCATAAAGTACATTCCAAACATTTACACGTAGGCCTCCTATTCGGTAAAAATAAAAAGTAGTTTGTTGGTTTAATAGGGTGTGTAATAATACTTTGGGGATGATGGTGGCCACGGCACGCGGCAGCGTAAAATAACTACTGATATTTTCAACCGGTTAACACGAATTGTTCAAAAGAACCGATTCTCGGAAAAGATTCGAACTTCACATCACAGTTGCTTTTGGGTATAGTCATATGTACATTTATTATTACATGGCATATTGCACTCAGATTTCCACTGTCTATTGGTGACCTTCGGTATGTGCATACAACTGTAAAAAAATCGCAATATGTACCATATCTCTAAATTAATATACCTGTGGTCAGAAAATCCTAGGAACTTTATTCCGTACACTGTTTCCAGAGGAATATTTTAAAGACGGACGATTCCAGCCAGCGTGTAATTTTTTTCTTTTGTCACCGTTCTCAGTTAAGTTTTTGAACGTTTAGCGTCAATGATGCGGCGTATTAAGTAAGGTCAAATTATATAACGTTAACGTTAGTATGTTAGGTGGCTTGTAACACGTGTCGTCCTAAAACCATCACGCTCGTGCGCGTTTTATTTGTCGTACCGTTAGGAGTAACGTGTAACTGAACTCACGAAATGCTCTAAATCAGACATAACGAGGATGAATTAGGTTTATAGATTGAGATAGAGTGATTGCCCTTGCGCCTACTATGCAAGAGAACCTTAAACAGACAACTAGGAAGAATGCGGTTTAAAGTTTTAGATCATTCATGATGGAAAGAGATATTATGCACTATTGCAAACGAGAAATTAGATTTTAACATGTAGACGTCATAAGGCTGTATCAGTGTATCATATTGCGATCTGCTTGTCTACTTCATGCGTGGTACAGTGTTGCACTGACTGACACAAAGATGATGTATTCTTCACGAAGAAAACCTGTGCTGTATTTCAAAGATGATAGAAGGTAAATGCTTTAATCATAACATGCATATCAACATGTGTGTCTCTCTCTCTCTCTCTCTCTCTCTCTCTCTCTCTCTCTCTCTCTCTCTCTCTCTCTCTCTCTCTCTCTCTCTCTAATTATTTGGAAATGCTGGTCTGTGGGTGTATAAAACCCTCTGTGTGTATGAAAAGAAATGTAATCTTCGTTTGCTAGAAGCTGTTTCATGTGTTTCAAAATTTCAAGAAGTGAAAGTCAAAGGATGCAGCGCCATGAAGAGGTTCAGTGAGTATAAGTGTGAAGTTATTTGTGAAGAGCTTTAACCCTGTAAGCCTGAGATTTTAAATCATAATTTGCAAAATGTTTATTGAACCTGAAGTCAATATATATATAATTTTTTCTAATATATTTTGACTTCAGGTTCAATAAACATTTTTCTAATTATGATTTATGATTGCACATGTTTTATGTAGAGTATAATATTTGATGCACAAAGCTTTATGGCTCGAAATGTAGCTCAGACTCAAGGAGGAAAATACAACACAAAGCCTACATTCTGTTCAGATGCCCAAGCTGAGCAAAAATATACAATTTGAAGCATTTGCTTCAGAAATTGAGATGGCTTGTAATGATAGATAGCAATGCGATCTTTATAACAGACTACTCAGATAAAATGAATATAAATATCAGTAGTCACTTTATATCTCAGAGTAATATGTTTTTGTAAGATTGTTTAAATTCTTAGTTTTATTGCTAAAGTTCTTTTGCTAATTATTTCTTAGAAAAAAAAAATGTTGGTGAATAATCAAGTAAACATAAGTTGCTTCAGTTCAGTAAGTGTTCATCTTGCAATATTAATAATTATATAAAAGCCATTCTTATGTTTACTTCATAAAAATCAATACAAATTCCCCCAGCCATAAGACGTGTACCACAACCTGAAGGGGAATGTTTTTACAATTATACTAAAAAGCCATTTACTTGCTAAAAAGGTATAAAACTATTAATCAGACGACATAGCCCTCATGTTGTTCTAACCCTGTAAGAATTTTGTTCATCTTTGGAACACAAATTAAGCTATTTTAATGAGATCTGACAATCCTTTATAAGCTGCTTGGTAATTGCAAGAAAAGTTAGTAAAAACATATTTTTTTTTTTTTGGCTCAACCTTAAGTTTATCAAGCAACGATAATAGATTGTGTGCAAACCCCCAAAATAACAACATTATTAAACTATTCTAACCCTTTAAAATTTCATGTATCAAACATACAGTAGACTTAATGGGTTTAAGTCTGGTTGAGTAAGACAAGTTGTTTAGAGATGCATGATGTTTATTTTCTAGAAAAACTAACCAGAAGTATTGATGACCTTGATGAGTATTGATGGTCTTGCACTCAATGAAATGCTCTCAAGAATGAGAATGTACCTCCTGCTAATACTGCCTGTATTCGCCTGAATTCTAACCTGCACTTTGATTTGTCGCAACACTTCCTGGTTTAAAGGGAAATCCGTCAGGCGCTGTCATTAAGCAATGTCATGGGTTAGTTATAGTGCTTTTAGTGTGTCTGGAACACAGCCACATAACCACAAGATGCTAACCGTTGACTTTATGGTTTACAGGGAGAGACTGTTATGTTATTATCCTTTTATTGAATGCTGATATGTGATATATCAGGTTCAGCTCAATTATTTGTATTTTTCAGTTTTCTGTCGAGGAAATGCACCGTCTGGAAGCTCTTCGGGTTCTGCATGGTGTTTGTTTTGGGGTCCCTTCTTTGGGTGCAGCTGACTTGTTCTGGAGACATGAACCAGACTGTTGGATACAGCCACCTCCCTCATCAGCCCTGTCCCATAGAGAGACAGTCATCTTCTGCTGATGACCCCTCCTGGGGCCCTCACAAAATGGCCCTCATCGTGCCATTCAGAGAGCGCTTTGAAGAGCTGCTAATATTCGTCCCTTACATGCATGCTTTCCTCAACAAAAAGAAAATACGGCATAACATATTTATTATAAACCAAGTGGATCGCTTTCGGTGAGTAATTTTACTATGCGTCTTAACTTTTTGTGTTTGCTATTGATTCTTGATAAGTGCCCCTATTATGCTCTTTCGGATATTACCTTTCATGTTATGTTTATTTAGCTGTTTGTGAATGTAAAATGCCTGCAATGTTTCTGTTTATTTTTCTGTATACTTTTTTACTTTTACTAATTTTCTTAGATTCATGTAAACCTATTGTAGAAGACTCCGTTAAAGGGATAATTCACCCAAAAATGAAAAATTACCACATGATTTACCCTCAAGCCTTCCTAGGTGTACATGACTTTCAGACGAATACAATCAGAGTTATATATAAAAAGTAGGGATGGGCAACGAATAATCGCATCCAAAATAAAAGTTTGTGTTTACATAATATATGTGTGTGTAGTGTGTATAATTAATTTGTATATATAAATACCCACACATGCATCTATATATTTAAGAAAAATGTGTTATTAATATATAAAATATTTATATATAATATTAATTGTGAATAAATATATATAAAATATATACATGCACATATTTCATTGCTGGAATAAATATATTATTTTTTGCTGAAGGCACTATCCATTACACAAGTGTTATGGAGTAAAACAATTTGGATTTTGACTCTCTTTTTTTTTTGTCAGGTTCAATCGTGCCTCTCTTATTAATGTTGGCTATATGGAAAGTGGTAATGACACGGACTACATTGCAATGCATGATGTGGACTTGTTGCCCCAAAATGAGGATCTGGATTATGGATTCCCAGAGGAGGGGCCCTTCCATGTGGCCTCACCAGAGCTCCATCCGTTATATCATTATAAGACGTATGTGGGAGGGATCCTGCTGCTTACCAAGAAACATTATCAAATGGTTAGAAACCTGAATAAGTTTGTACACTTAGTACTGGTTCCAGCACTACAGAATTTCATTGCAAATGACAATTTCTTATGATTTTTTTTCCCTATAGTGCAATGGGATGTCAAATCGCTTTTGGGGATGGGGAAGAGAAGATGATGAGTTTTTCAGAAGACTAAAAACGGCTAAACTCGAGGTACAAAGAACTGAACACTTTAACACTATTTATTCTTGCGCACCTGCTTATTAGGAGTTGATGCGTTTCATTTTATTTCATCATTAAGTTTTATTTTATTAAGTTATTTAATCGTGACAATTCAAATCTCTGCAGCTTTTTAGGCCAACGGGTATTACTACAGGAACTAAAACATTTAGACACATCCATGATCCAGCCTGGAGGAAGAGAGACCAGAAGCGGATCGCTGCACAAAAGCAGGTAGAATTAATTCTTTTTAAAAATACCTCAGATCCCAATGCTCAGTACCTGCTCTGAAGTAGTCTCGTAAGTCTATCAAAAATACTGTAAAAACAGTAATGCTATGAAATATGATTACAATTTAAAATAACAGTTTTCTGTTTGAATGCATTTTAAAGTAATTTATGCATGTTATGGCAAAGCTGAATTTTCAGCATCATTACTCCAGTCTTCAGTGTCACATGATCCTTCAGAGTAGTTAATTTTTAAACAACTTTTGCTGATAATTTACTCACCCCCATGTCATCCAAGATGTCCATGTCTTTCTTTCTTCAGTCGAAAAGAAATTAAGGTTTTTGATGAAAACATTCCAGGATTGTTCTCCATATAATGGACTTCATTGGGAACCAAACGGTTCAAGGTCCAAATGAGAGTTTCAGTGCTGCTTCAAAGGGCTTTAAATGACACCAGACGATGAATAAGGGTCTTATCTAGCGAAACGAAAAAAAAAGTAGTCCCTTACAAAAAGTCCCTTACAAGCTCGTTTAAAAAAAAAAAGTAAACAAGTTTAAGTTAAGTTGACTCTCCTGTTCGAACTTGTTCATCAAAATGAATGAATCTTTTTTCGAGTCATTTCGTTCGTTGAATGAACCAGATGACCCGAAAAAAGATTAGTTCCTCCTTTAATATGCTGATTTGATGATAAGAAAAAAACATTTTCTTATTATCAAAGTTGAAAATAAAAATTTGTCAGGACTCTTTGAATAGAAAGTTCAAAAGAACAGCATTTATTTGAAATATAAATCTTTTGTAACATTATAAATGTCTTGACTGTCACTTTATAAATGTATTGCATTCTCGCAAAACAAGTTCTTGTTGTAAGGTTTTGAGTGGTTGCATCCCCTAAATGGATAGCAAGGGGTTAACACTATGGTATGATTATGTTTTAATCAAATCTTAAATTTATTTAACTCACATTGCCAATATTTAAATTGGCATAAAGATGTGTATCAATTAATAAGCTGTATTCATAACATATCTTGCATAACCATGTAAGACATTTGAACATATTTGGCTGAATTTATATTTATAATGAACTTAAACATTTTAATCAAATACAAATATAATTGAATCTATAAATGTATTAGAACAAATATAATATTGTTTTGAGAATTTTTGGTCATTACATAATTCCCATGACTCAGTTTGTGTTATTTTTTTTAGTTTAGTATTATTGAAAGGTGTGGAAAGGTACTACTAATAAAGACTAGGTATGTCGACACAGCTTAACTGAAATGTACAAACATATACACTTCCAGTCTTTCTAAAATGAAGCAAAGTTTGTCAGATGTTCTCTGATCAGTAGTTGTTTATGTCGTGACATCATTGTCATGCCTCTTGTCCCAATGATTTCGGTCTGCTTTCGACAGGAGCAGTTTAAGGTGGACCCCGAGGGTGGCCTCACCAACCTCCGCTACAAGGTGGAGTCCAGAAAGGAAGTGACCATCAGTGGAGCTCCATGCACCGTCATCAGCGTCGTCCTAGAGTGTGACCTCAGCCAGACCCCATGGTGCCAGTCCAGCTAAAGTGCTTGAGCAGGACCTGTAAATCCAGAGTGATGCGCATTCTGGTGGCAGGAAAGCTTTCACAGATTATTAGTGCCAGTCACTATGTGATCGCCGAACCAAAAGGACTTGAATATGTAACGGTGGGGAAAGAACTTTTCTCTGAGGATTTATTTTTATTGAACAGTGTTGTTGACTTCATCCATGATGAAGTGCTGCCTCGTTTTTTAATTGATCTTTGGACCAATGTCAGGTACTACACTGAGTTTGCATCATCAACTTTGCAAATACGAGCATCCAAATGTCCGTTTTTTTTTTTTTAACGAGTTTATAATATTTTAGTTGTAGCGGTGGACTGTTTTGGACTGTTTCTCTTAGTGCAATTGTGAGTATTTGCTCAGCCCTGTCTTGACAAAATTGTTACTTTTTTGCTTGAATTCAAAATCATGTCTTGAGAAGGACAATATTATATATACATGAAATGGGTTTAAGGGTACTTTGATTGTATTTGCACAATATTCAGTATTTATATATAAAAACAAATGTTTCCTAATTTCGAGTCTTTTTACCTTTGCCCCATGTTTCAGGACGCATGGGATGCTGTTACAACGTACACTCACAGGATTATGTAGAGACGTAATGACCTGGAGGCATGAAGCTATATTCCCCCCCGAAAAAAACAGCTTTTGGTGCAAATGTTAATACAATTCAGACACCACATACTTGTTTTCATTAGCGATGCCTGAACATAAACTGTGACCTGAGTACTCTGTCCAGACTAAAATGCATTATTGTGCCTGTGGCAACAAACTGCTACACAACTGACAGAACATGTGTGCCAAAAAAATAAAGAAAATATGACTCAACAATTACTTTGTCTTTTTTTTTTTTTTTTTTAAACAGGGTACTACACAATCACCAACAGGGTAATTTGAGTGTGGAAAGAGAAATTGTCATTCCTGCCCCTGTTTATTTGTATATTTTTTAACACTATTAAACAGCTTTCTATCCTTTTTATTTGGAGATGTTTCAAGAAAAAATATAATTGATTTCAGGTTTGTGTACAAGCCGTTTGTGCATTGTGCCTAGCTCCACAACATTATACAGTTAATGAAGTTTGCTGTGCTGTGTTTTCATGAACTTTTGCTTAATTTTATCTTCAGCAAATGAGTGGGCCATTTTAATGGGTTAAGATGGGGTTTGTTGACTTAAAGTGTCAATGGTTTGGACAGACTTAATAGAATTTGTCTCATGTTCCCTTACAAGCCTTCAGAATGTTGAAATATTTAAAGTAGGCCTACTAGTTAAATATGTTTTTTTAACAGAGAGAAAAATATGCGAGGAGAAGAGCTGGATTTTTTTTACGTGCTATTTACGCCAAAATACACTCACCGGCCACTTTATTAGGTACACCTGTCCAACTGCTCGTTAACACTTAATTTCTAAGCAGCCAATCACATGGCGGCAACTCAGTGCATTTAGGCATGTAGACATGGTCAAGACAATCTCCTGCAGTTCAAATCGAGCATCAGTATGGGGAAGAAAGGTGATTTGAGTGACTTTGAACGTGGCATGATTGTTGGTGCCAGAAGGGCTGGTCTGAGTATTTCAGAAAAATCACGCACAACCATCTCTAGGGTTTACAGAGAATGGTCCGAAAAAGAAAAAACATCCAGTGAGCGGCAGTTCTGTGGGCGGAAATGCCTTGTTGATGCCAGAGGTCAGAGGAGAATGGCCAGACTGGTTCGAGCTGATAGAAGGGCAACAGTGACTCAAATAACCACCCGTTACAACCAAGGTGGGCAGAAGAGCATCTCTGAACGCACAGTACGTCGAACTTTGAGGCAGATGGGCTACAGCAGCAGAAGACCACACCGGGTGCCACTCCTTTCAGCTAAGAACAGGAAACTGAGGCTACAATTTGCACAAGCTCATCGAAATTGGACAATAGAAGATTGGAAAAACGTTGCCTGGTCTGATGAGTCTCGATTTCTGCTGCGACATTCGGATGGTAGGGTCAGAATTTGGCGTCTACAACATGAAAGCATGGATCCATCCTGCCTTGTATCAACGGTTCAGGCTGGTGGTGTCATGGTGTGGGGAATATTTTCTTGGCACTCTTTGGGCCCCTTGGTACCAATTGAGCATCGTTGCAACGCCACAGCCTACCTGAGTATTGTTGCTGACCATGTCCATCCCTTTATGACCACAATGTACCCAACTTCTGATGGCTACTTTCAGCAGGATAATGCGCCATGTCATAAAGCTGGAATCATCTCAGACTGGTTTCTTGAACATGACAATGAGTTCGCTGTACTCAAATGGCCTCCACAGTCATCAGATCTCAATCCAATAGAGCGTCTTTGGGATGTGGTGGAACGGGAGATTCGCATCATGGATGTGCAGCCGACAAATCTGCGGCAACTGTGTGATGCCATCATGTCAATATGGACCAAACTCCCTGAGGAATGCTTCCAGCACCTTGTTGAATCTATGCCACGAAGAATTGAGGCAGTTCAGAAGGCAAAAGAGGTACTAGCATGGGGTACCTAATAAAGTGGCCGGTGAGTGTAGTTTTTGCGTGCATGATACGCACTTTATGGCGTTTAATACGCACGATACAGTGCATTTCATATGCAAGCAAAACTATTTTTGACGTATTAATGGCTTGAGGAAAAAAAAATTGTGCTATAGATCCTCACTTACGAGATCGTGTTGTATGTTCCCAATCCTGAGATCTCGCTGCGCGTTCGTCCATCTGAACAAGAAACATGCGCGATGTTTCAGTCAAGTGCAAAAACATAGCTACTCGGATATGGGTAACAAATCAGAATTGGACATCAAGACCTGTTGTGTAAACGAGGTCTATGATGAACCTTTTGTTTTGATTTTGAACAGTTATTTTCAAAGTAGCCTATTAATTTTCCATAGACCCACTATTTTTATTTTATTTTATTTTTTTTTTGTAGTTAAGGACTTTAGTCTATAGGCTATTCTTAAAAAAAGAATATCATTATTAATAAAAAAATATATATTTTTTATTAAATTAAAACACACTTAACTGTGTGTTTTTATTTTATTAAGTTAAAACACACAATGCGGAGCTTCAACAAAGGCAATGACATTAGCCTATAGCCTATATAGATCAATGGTTGCATGCAGTGAGTGTGTGTATTTTGTTCTGACTAATCTGGATCGGAAATAACAAGCCCCTAGTTTCACAAACGAGGCTTAAATAGCTATAAAAATGAAATAAAAACTGTAATTAATTAGGCTACTCACCCGTTTCAAATATAACTTTCATTCATTTTTGGAACCCAAATGAAGATCTTTTTGATTAAATCTGAGAGATTTCTGTACCTCCAATTTATCGATTTTAAAAGCATGTCTAAATGTCTAAATTGTTTTTGGCTGTGCTCTGTG
Organism: Pimephales promelas; assembly: GCF_016745375.1. Next base: position 15,160,633 of record NW_024121543.1, on the reverse strand, counting down.
TCTTTTACACATTGGTACAGTAGAGGGCGTTGCTTGTACACAATGTAGTTCACCGCGCGCACACCCACATTTCTGAACAGTCACTAACAAAAAGCCTGTATCAAATCCTTGAGTTTTTGTCCTAGCATTCATGACTACATTTACATTGTTTTTATTGGATAAACAGACTACATAAGCAAATAAACACTAACACTGAGTCACATAAACGTGACTGTGAGCTTGAGATCCTTGGCCTATTTTAGTTTTACCAAATAGCCTACACGATAGCCTACATCATGCAAATATTGTTGAATGTCATAATATTTCTATTTGTATTTTATTTTCAGTTTTTTTACGGTAAGGACTATAATTTAGGCACTCATCCAGCTCCAGCCCATTATATATATATATATATATATATATTAGCATTTCTTTTTTTATCTAAATCTTAGAATCAAGAGCTGAATTATTGCAAAATATTAACTTTCTATTAAAAAAAATACTTTGCAAATAATGCATTCAGAAAGAAAGGTTTTTACTGTGGCTTTCTGATAACACTATTAAAAGATTTGAATGGTCTGAGAAGTTTTACAATAAGATAGCTTCATTTGACCTTTTTTTTGTAATGTATCTTTGATTTGCTAATTTTTTTGTGAATAAGGGATTTCTTGAACATGCTATTTTTTCATAATGTTCCTCAAGTCAATTGAGTGTTATCCACATAATTTATCCTCTCTGAGTCAGCTAATGACTAGTAAAATAACCAATCTTGGCTTCTCCGTGTTCAAAGAGGGTTTAACACCAGTAAGTTCCAGGCAGGGGAACAATAATCACATTTTAACTCGCCTTCACACCCAGAGTGCTTACAAAAACTCCAACTGTTATAGCCTTTTCAGCTGTGCACACTCTGCAATCAATTGCCAGAGGCAAAATTAATAGATGTTAATGGCCATTTGTATTTGAGGCAAAGGGGACAAAATTGGCCAGAGAAAGCTATTAATTATATGCAGAGGGACTGAGAAGGGAGGCACAAGAGGGCTGGAGACGGGCTGCTTTGGGGCTCAATGGGGTCTGTGCCCTGTGAGGTTCACATGGGTTTCCGCTGGGTGGATTGTGAAAGGCATGAGCAGGGGGGCTTTTGTGTGGCTCCTGAGCCACGATTGTTCCTTCTCAAAAGGGTGACATCTGTCCAGGGTTTCCGAGACTCTGATCCACCCATTAGCCTCCATCCTCTCTCAACAACTTATTGCGTTTGTAACTGACAAATGAGACAAGGAGAGGCACTCGAGACATGTCAAGCCGAGAGATCAATGCCCCGTTCCCTTGATCTGTGTCTGCTTTATTAAGACACCTTCATAAACTTCTTAACTAAGCTCAGATTCCTGAGTTCCCTTGTTATGATGGTGAGTTATATCCATAAAATATAAAAATAAGTGTTAGATGTGTTAACCATATTGATTATTTCACCAATGTTATTTATGCTCACCTATAGGCTAATGACCCATAAATCAAACAAATATAAGATAAATAATATATAATTTTCTCTCTATAATTTTCTTCACTTGTAAGGTAGGCTAAATACATTCTTATAAAAGACAATCATGATTTATAGCTAAAACAACAAATTAAAAAAAAATGCTGCAAATGACAAATGATAAAAGCAAGTGGATGCATGTGGTGTGATTTTAATGATATTTAATATTGTCATTATTTGAATATTGTATTGATATTAGCCTACAATTATTATTTTACTTGCTACATCGAATTTTTACATTTGTAGGCTTTAATTCTTACTGGTTGTACGCTACACATTAAAAAATAGGCTTTTTTTGGTCAAATAATTTTTTTTGTAGCCTACAGTTTTTCTTTTGTCAAATCAACTTATCAACTTAATATTTTGAGTTTCTGTTGATTAAAACGATCTCTATTGTATTTTCTAAATTTTATCAAGCAACCAAGTTAGGCTGCTAGGCTACTTTTTAAAAGTTAAACCAACAATATTGTTTTACAGTGTGGGCTACCGATAGACGATTAGGCTACACACGATAAATTGCTAATGGATCATAAAATACATGTAGCCTAGGAAGGAAACACTTTCAGAATTTAAAAAATAATCTTAAAAAAATAAATAGCCTAAATGAGAAAGGCCTGAGAAGTGAAAAATTATTAACGGAAATAAATAGGCTGTTTCTGGGGTGTAAGAAGACAATAAAGTAATAGACAAATAAAAACCTTGAATATCGTGACCAATTATCGAGACTATGTTAGCCAAGCAAAACAAAATCTATAAATCCCTTACACCTGTTTCCGCCTATTTCGCAAAAAGTAAATAAATAAATAAATAAATAAGATAAAAATGATTTAAAAACTTCAATCACAAAATTAAACACACTGTAGCATCCTGCTGATCACTAAGCCACCAAAAAGATTCAGTTTTGAAGCTTTAAAACATTTTAAATGTATCTAGGTATATAACCCTTCATATATTCTCATACATCCTCATATGTTGTTGAACTCTTTCTGGTCAAATGAATTTCTGTACACAACACAAAATGGCTATTGAGCTCGAGTGCGCCTCTCGCCGATCTGCGCATGCGCAGCACACCTCGCTGTCGGAGCTCCGAGAGAGCAGGTATTGAAGTTGTGTCATCATGACAAGCGCTGGCTCACAACAAGCTGACGGATCATCGATCACAAGAGCTCGTGGCGATCTGACTATCGCATAGCCTACTCGACGTTTGCTCTGACAAGGATATGAATGAGATGCGATCTGAATTAGGCTACTTTAAACACAACTGGTGACAGAGACTCACACGTCTATTTGCAGCTATTGGAAGTGTATTGCAACCCACGAAATTGAAGGAGCCAAAGGAACCTTATGAAGTTATGGATTGTAGAGGGACTATATAAATATTGTCTTTTTGACTTTTTTTAGACGTGTGGTTCATTTTTTTTTTTTTTTTTTTTGCATTTAATTGACTGAGTATTTTTTTATAGCCCACCACAATGTTCCAGCACAATAAGAAGTGCTTCACTATTGAATCTCTTGTGGGTAAAGACTCCAATTCCTCAAGTGCCTCTGCGGATGAGCCCATCAGACCCACTGCTCTGAGGTTCTCTGAATCCATCCATCCTTCCCCCTTTGGGAGCTGCTTCCAGAACTCAGGCAGGACACTGTACAGCAGCAGCCCAGAGATGATGTTCACAGACCCGGGCACTCATTCAAACAACTCCGGGCTGTCTCTGCGTCACCTCCAGATCCCCACACAGTCCTTCTTCAGCCCTCACCAGAGGGACCCCCTCAACTTCTACCCGTGGGTGTTGAGGAACAGATATCTGGGACATCGATTCCAAGGTAAAGATCAGTTCTGGGATGTTGAAATGGAGAGAGATTGGAGTGGGGCCCATGAAGTTAAGAAAAGCTTAATAAATTGAAAATAAGATTGAAAATATTGTTAGTGTGACTGTGAGGTAGGCTAGTCTTTTTTTCAGCAGCCTTTTGGGCTTATTGATTTAATGTTTTATTTAAAAATTGTTATAGCCTAGCTAAATGGCGATGCGCACGGGCGATGCGATAAATAGCCTACATCTGAATATTAACCTTTTTTTTTTTTTTATAAACATATCGATTTAAAAAATAAATAAATAAAAAGGACTCACGAGAAAATTATGTCGTGCGAGTTGTGTTAGTCTATTTAAAAATGTTTTGACTTTAAATTAAAGGAATTTTACTAAATTACCAATAAACGTCTAAATTGTAAAATATAATTTTGTACTCGTCATAACATTATGAAAGACCGCTAATTTATTTTGATCACATAGCCGTGTTATTAAAGAAGGGAACGTTGTTCGATAGGCTAAATTTTTTTTCTGTTTGTTTTTATACATTTTCAGCTCCCATTGTGTAGCCTATTATAATATAAATAATTTATTATCAAATATAATTAAGATAAAGATAAATAGATAGCCTAAAGTTTACCGTCACCGTTTTCAGAAGCACGTTTATATTAATGATCAAATAAATAGGCTGTTATATGCTATATGGCTTTTACTTAGGCTAGCATATACTTTCATAATACGTTCCATCGTTTAGGATCATTTATAGTAGATTTCTTAATAATAAAAAAACGACATTATTGTACTGTTATTTGAATTATTTGTATTTAAATATTTGTGTATCTTCTTAAAGATGCGCCGTATTTCGAGGTCGTTTCCGTTTTCTGTTTTAAATGTACGATATAGACTACGTAATCTATTTCAATAATTATATCACACTATTGTGGGTGGACGATTATTTTTATGAGGTAGCCTAGTCGAAGTGCTACATGCAACATCATTCTTTTACATTTGTGATTCTTCCACAAAGTAAACACATTTGCCATTATAAGGCTCATTTACAGCTCTAAAAACTACCATAATAATGCAAACACTGTTAATGATATATGTTAGCTTTTAAAACAATTATTGCACTTTTATTATTGGATAAAAGCACTTTACCTTCATTTAAACCTCTATTTATACCTGTAGCACTGAAAAAAAAAACAGCCTTGAAATGTTTGTTCCTTTAAGAGCTTTATTTTAATTTGATTCAAATTTTGTACTTTTGCATCATCTTTGTGAGATGAAAGTTTCTTTAAACGTCTTTAATGTATTACTATTATTATTAAAAATCAAATACAAGACAATATGATTGATTTGATAGTCCTGTTTGCAGAGTCCTTTAAAAGGGGTAATAGATATGAAGGTAGTCAAGGTACTATTTACCAGGCAATTTGTTAAAGCTGCTATCAGTAGCTCTGGCCGAACTGACCTGATAAGAAGCCCAGACACATTTGCTGTTATAGGGTCCTGAGCTGCACCAGAGTCCCCGAGGGCATTGCTCAGGTAATTGGTGGAAGTCAGAGGTTGTTGTCACTATTACTCAGATCCGGGGTTCAGATAGAGCCTCTTTGTTTACACACACAGCCGATCCACTCACTGATGGTGTCCAATAACCTAGAAAACTACTGTTTAGACAAGACTAAATGCAGCCGTGGGGATTGGGTGGGAACGGATCACCTATCGAGGAGAGTGTCAGTGCTAATGTGTCCATGGGTTTTAACTCTAGCACTTCCTGAATGGGAAAAGAGATGTGTCCATGTCCTCGGATCCGTCATGCGGGACAAGATAAACAGGATCCCAGACCGTCCTGCTGTTGTACATGAGCAGGCTTTCGTGTTATGGGTACGATTCACAGATTGTGACAGTGGCACTGATGCATTTTTTTTCTGAGATTTGTGCGCTCTCAGGTTTCAATACAAATCTGTGAGTTTCCAGATGCATAAACAATGTCATCAGTAGACTCGATTGTCTTTCTTTAGAGGCTGCATTCCAAAGCATAATGTAATAATATGTGAACAATGTAATAGTAATGTAATAATATAATAAACATATTAGGGATGTGACGATACCCGTATGTCACAACTCGATACATATAAAGATACTGAACTCACAATACAATTTTATTGCTACAATTGTAAAACATTAACAAAAATGATTTTAGATGAATATGCGTGCACTCTGTCGCTGACTAGATATGTTTAAAATAGTTTAGGCCACTTTTTACTGGTAACATAAGACATTTGGTATTATCAAGAGGATCCACAAATATTCCCCCACTGCACAAATATAATTATACATTATGTTTAACATCACATATAGTAGTTTAATATTGTACTGGCACCAAAATTCTGTAAACGTAAAATATTTTCTCACACAGTAATTTTAATTTTGGGTGAATACAGATTGTCACTATCCACGATACGGTTGCTTTTTTGTATAGTGATATATAGACACGATATATTGTTACAGCCCTAATATTATATATAGGCATATACACTGTAAAAAAAAATATATTTTCATGATTAGTAATCACAACATTTTTTCTTTTGTCAAATCAACTTAAATAATTTATTTAGTTCAGACAACATATCATTTTGAGTTTCTGATGAGTAAATCAATCTCCTTCATTGTATTAACTCACTTTTTCCATTTCAATGAACTTAAAATTTTTAAGGCAACCAGGTTACTTACTTTTTTTTAGTTAAACCAAAAATATTTTTTGTGTTTTAATACAGCAGACTTTTAATACTATTGATAGAATAATTAAGTGTCTTTCTTTGGAAGCCTCATTTCAAAGCGCAATTAAAATGTAACAATATAATAATAGCACTTAAGTTACACACACACACATAAACAGTATTAACAGTGTTATCAGCAGACTTTTAAAACTAGAATGATTTATTGTCTTTCTTTAGCGGCCGCATTCCAAAGCTTATATAACAATATAATAATAATGTATCATTATAATAACAATAATAGCAGATAATAACAGTTAAATGTTTTGGATATAAATATATAATAGTTTTATTTCCAAATTGCTTGGAAAATATTGAATCAAACTTTCAGGGAGACGGCTTAACGAGGAACACCCAGAGACCAAAGGGTACAGTCTCTTTCTTTCCCACTGTAGGCCACCCTTCTCCCTGCCTCTAATGAGAGCCGCACTGACAAGACCAAGCTTGTTTGTGCCAAGGGAATGGTAGTAAAGCTGATCTGGGTGCCATCTGGTTCCCTTTTCCTCGTGTTGGGGGCTTTCTTGCCGTGGATAGGCCAGTGTGTGTTTGAGTCCAAACCCCCGGAGGGTCTCCCAGCTCTTCAGGAGGCTCGAGTCTCTGTCAGTGTTCTGGCCTGCGACTAGTCTGATCCGCCACCTCTCTCGAGAGACACGGAGGTGATGCCACACATGCTGATGATGCCAGGCCGAGAGCACCGAGCCTGCGCGAAATCCGATTCCACTTTGATTTTAAAGTTTCGAAAAGTTGCCACTCTAACACCGACCGAGTATTCGGTTTCAGTTGGTTGGCGCTCAGTGCACCTTGAGGAAGGTTTAAGGAGGGCGTTTCAACACCTTCAAACCGCGTAGAACTCATTATTTACATTCTTCCGCCCTGCTCCCCTCATTTTTTTTTTTTTGCACGGAGATGTCTCCATTGTTTTTGCCTCCGGTGTTCAAAGCGTTTTCAGCACGCCAGCTGAAAGCAGTTGTCAATGACAGTGCTGTGACAGAAAATATGCACCTTTTAGTAAAATAGAAGTAAAGTGCAACCATTATTAGGAGGACCTTTGGGAAGTCTCCGCTAATGGAGGCTTGCAACAGCGACCATTACGAACCAGTCATTCTGTGCCTGCAAACAAACATGTTGCAACTGTCTTTTCCGCAGTGGGATGCCTAGAAATGTGTTTATATGAAGCATCGCTGTGTTTGAGGCTGAGAGTTGAAGTTGCTTCTCTGTGATGGCTTAATGCTCGTCTGAAAGGAGTCAGTTCAAAGCTATTGTCTGCAAATAAAGGCTGGGTTCCGGAGTTTTTAAATCCGAGCCGCCTCATGCTAATCCTCTTTTTATCTTCTGGTGATGCCATTAGTGAGCTTCTTTTGTGCTCAGAATTGGTGCATCATTGTGCTTTCTTTGATGATCAGTGTTAAAAAAAATGTCAATGGGTTCACGTGCACATTAGTTTATCTAAATTTGTGGTTTAAAGGATTTAGCCTTTGGAAATGTGGCTGAACATATTTCATAACTTCCATTTAATGCATTAATATGACGTTTTCAGCAGCTTCACGGCCTATGTGTGGGCATGGACCAACCGCGTCCGTTCATGAACCCAGACGAATTGCGTGCTCAGAAAAAGTCGTTATTGAAGCAAACACCTATTTGAGACGTTTGCATGTTACCGATGTACATTTGCGGTTGCACACCTGATGCGAACGTTGAAACCTTTTGGTTCTTTTTTATCATTGACAAAAGATCATGGTCTGTCACTTCTATCCTCCCTGTAACCGCTGAGCGACAATATTTTGTTTATACGTGATTGCGGTCGTCACCTTTCTGAAGATTTCTTTCAAGCATAGCTCTCCAAACACTGAAGTGGTCACGTAAATTACACATCCATTTGTTTATGAAAAATGTTTTCCCCTCTCTGTGTGTTTGCAATAAACGGCACACGTACTCTACCCTCCAGATGTCGTCTGGGGTCGAGCGAAGATCACGTTTGCTCTGATGCTGATGGGGACAAAATTTTACTATATCCTCATGTTGAATGTAATCAGACCAAATGTAGGGGATTTAGATTTGCTTAACTGACAATTAACATATTCATCTCAAATGTTTTTGCATCTATTCATCCATTGATGTCTATTTATTTTTTAGCAGCCTTGCATTTGTATGAAAATCAGGGTAATGCCATATATTATGAGGGCCGAAGGTTAAAGACTCGTCTTTGAATGCACGGTGATCTGTCTGAGTGTACAGACGTATGAATGATGCGGTGTGAACACACTTTACATCAGCCGTGTCTGGAACTGACCTGGAATTATTCAAATCAGCTCATGTGGCTCAATTAAGACGTGCAATCCTGTGTTAATGTCAGCACTGCTATGCTATGTAAAGCACGTATTTTGTATAAAAGCACAAAGAGCCTCTGGATAATCAATCTGCTAGATGGAATGGCTGCCATGAGACTCACTTTTTATAAAAACTATTTTCATAAGAATTTTGTTAATTCATATCATTTCATTTTGTAATGCCACACCCTTCAAAAAGGGAAAAAGCAATCCAGTGATGTTATTAGGAAATATGCTAAACATATTTGGCGCATAGTTCCAAATCTTTAAAATGTACACATTTCCTTGTGTTTTTGTTGTGAAAGTTTTAGGTTTTCTTTTATTCGTTTTAAATCCCACTATAAAAGTATCCACTGGGCTAATCGACATGTGCTTTTTATTCCCCAGGTGATGACAGCAGCCCGGAAAACCTGCTGCTACACGGGCCTTTCTCTCGCAAGCCCAAGCGCATCCGCACGGCCTTCTCCCCGTCGCAGCTGCTGCGGCTGGAACGTGCCTTTGAGAAGAACCATTACGTGGTGGGAGCCGAGCGCAAGCAGTTAGCCAACGGGCTGTGCCTGACAGAGACACAGGTATGAGGCAGAGGCGTGAGAGTCTATCCCCTCAGCACACGGTGGAATGCAGCACACACACACACTCACACGCTGCTAACGGCATGGGATGTGAACACGCATTTACTCATCTAGTTTCCTCACAGGACGGAAGTAATTCATCCTTCATTGCCTTGGGATAGGCCGTATAAATTCCAAAGCATGGATACAACATGCATTTATTGGTTATTTTCACAACATTCACATACGTACTTGTGTAGGATTGTTAGGCTTGAGCAATGCGTGTTGTGACATACGTTCCAAATTCTGAGACACCACTAGATCTGATCGTGGAAAAAAATGGAATAATAAAACATAAACCAGAAAAAAATCAATGTTATGAGATAAAATAAGAAACTTATTTTAGACTTTTGGACACCTGCTACACTGTACACATCTGTTTAAGTGAGTTTAATGTCATTTAAGTTGAAGTGACTTAAACATCCATGTTGATTGTACTTAAAAAGTTTAGGCAGCAACTTTTTTACAGGTTATATGCATCTTTAAATCTAGATGATCTAAATGTAATTAAAAATGTCTAAATTATTTATTTTGTTACTTTTCTTTTGGATGTTTTTTACACTGTTTTATATGGATACATTTTTAAATTAAAAATATATTTTTTTCATTTGTTTTTAGTTTCAATATTCAAAAGTTTGTTTTATTTAATTATAAGAATGAAATTTCACTTGTGGTTTTAGACTTTTTGATTAACCTTTTTAATTAGTTTTTACGTTTTTGCAGCGACTTTTATTTATTTATTTATTTATTTTTTTACATAGTCGTACTCGTATTCTAACACATTTTTGTATAAAAACTTCATTTTTAATTACAAGTTTTGTTGAAATGTAATGACCTTTATAGTGACCTTTTTTAAATTATAAAAATGTAAAGCATTTTCTCTAGTGGTTTCAGACTTGTGGACACTTTTTTTTTACATACTGTTTTATCCGTGTCAAGCATAGTCAGAATATCTTTCCACATATCATGCAATCACGATACATGATTTCCTTACCAGACTGAGAGATTACGTCAACAACAATCATATTTCCCATAAGCAGCAGGCATAAGCATGTTTTTATATGGCATAATAATGCCGTCAAAGTATTTTAACAGCAAACGAGGTGTGGGGAAGGTATACTTTTTAACTTTCTTTAATAAAATAAAAGGATAAACTAGTTAAAACATGCATTTTAAACTGATTAATATATAATATTTCTAATACTACACTGTAAAAAAAAATATTGTTGGTTTAACTTAAAAAAGTAACCTGGTTGCCTTAAAATTTTAAGTTGATTGAACTGGAAAAAGTGAGTTAATACAATGAAGGAGATTGATTTAATCATCAGAAACTCAAAATATTATGTTATCTGAACTACATAAATTATTTAAGTTGATTTGACAAAAGAAAAAATGTTGTGATAACAAATATTTTTTTTTACAGTGTATCTATAATTATATATGAATTATATATCTAACTATTTGGCTGTGGCTAGACAAGCTGATATATTGAAATGGCCTCTCTTTCTCGTTCTCGTTCAGGTGAAAGTCTGGTTCCAGAACAGAAGGACCAAGCACAAGAGACAGAAGCTGGAGGAAGAGTCACCAGAGTCGCAGCAGAAGAGGAAGGGCAGTCAACATGTGAACCGCTGGAGGGTGGCCACGCAACAGGGCAGCTCTGAGGACATTGACGTCATTTCAGAAGACTGATATCGTACGGCTGCGTTATCTCGGGTAATAAACATCAGTCATGATGACGGATCTCTGCCACACACAAAAAAAGGACGATATTTTTCAGACAGACAGTGCCATGAATTAAACTCGGTGTGTAAACTAAGGAATTTAGCCACTGACTTCTGATCGCGCACAGCAGAACATAAGGACGTCAGCAGCCGAACTGCTCCGAAAGACTTGACTGTAAAAGACTTCTGTATGCAATACACATGGACCTCTTCATTTTGGATCATATTCCATCTCAGAGCAATGGAGACTTTTTTTGTACGCTTTTTTTTTTTTGCGTGTGTGTGTGAGTGTGTAAGTTTTCACTTCTCTCTCGCTCCTGTTATCAGTCAGAACATTTCCATCATAAAGAAGTAAACTGGATGACAAAAGTAATAATGAAAGAACACCTTAATGAATAGATTGATCAATGTTTTGTAGTGTTAAATTGATTTAGAGATTCAATGCCCACAGTCTAACACCAATAGGTGTACATACGTAGATGCCATAGATGTACTTCTAAAAAAAGAAAATGGATGTGCGTATTTTATACAATGCCATTCTTTTACGAACCAGGCAAACACTTCAAATTAAAAGTGAGAAATATCAGTCAGATATCCATTTGAAATGGTTCTATTTATTCTAAAAAGAGGGAACTTTTCTATGCATTTGAGCTCCAAACCCAAAATGGTATTTTGTGTTTTACATCTGGGTTAAAGCTCACTGAATATTTTACATGTATCGTGGGGGAATTCATTTTTCTTTCATGTTCGTGAACTGAGATCAGATATCAGTGAACTATAGAGAAGCTTAGAAATTGTTTGAATTTTTTTTTCTTTACTCAATTAAATACGAGGAAAAAAAAATGCAGTCTAACCTCTAAGACCCAGACTGGTTTGTAGCACTTCATAGCAGGTTGTTGTTTTTTTGTTGTTTTTTGTTGGGTTTTCTTTAAGGTGATAAGCACTCACTGTAACCCCATTCGTTTGTCTTCATTGTTTAGGAATCTTCTGTGTTTAACTTTTTTTTTCTGCAGACTATTAGATAATAAAACCTTAACTTAAAGACTGTTTGGGAATTATTTATCCTTTATTATAATTATTTAATTACTAAATATTTAATTATAATTAAGCAGCTCATTAGACTCTGCGTTCGCATTCCTGAGGAGCCACAGCTTAATTGGTTGAGTTACATAAAACAGACAGGTGTCATTAGACAGAAATCCTTCCAAAAATAGTGTACTTACATGCTCACTGAACATATAAGTGCCTGAAAGTGAACAAACCCACCTTTGGATTTACATGTGCAAACAGTGTCACGCCAAAACCTGTTCAAAACGGTATCAAACACCATACCTTCACTGGGCTGTGAAAATATTTATAAATATGTTTCTGAGTTGATTTAGTTTGTGTTTTGTTTCATTTAACAGTTCGCTTACAGCATGTGCATCTCATCTGCTGGCTCATTAAAATAATTTTGTCGATAATGCTAATTTGGCACTCAAGAAACAATTTTTGTGGAAACCATGATACACACACACAGACACAATATATATATATATATATATATATATATATATATATATATACTCTTATTCAGCAAAGATGCATTAAATTAAAAGTGACAGTGGTGTCTATTTCAAATAAATGATGTTCTTTTGATCTTTCTATTCATCAAATAAAAATTGTTTTGTTTCCACAAAAATATTAGCCTAAGCTGTATAACTGTTTAAACATTGATAATCATAATAGGAAACTTTTCTTGAGCATTTTAAAATGTATTTAATGTATTATTTTAAATGGTAAAATAGCCTATTTCACATTATTTCAGTTTTATTGTTTTTTATCAAATATATGATTTTAAATTCCAGACTTTTGACCGGTAGCACACACACACACACACACACACACATTTCAGTCAGCTGAAAATGCATTCACGTCACCTTTATGTACTGTAATTTACACCAGCTAATCCTTAAGGGCCTGAGTGACAGAAATGTATTAAATTTGCATCACCTTAGATGTTAATACATAGCGTCATTATCAGTCGCAATGCCTCTAAACTGTGAAAGATAATATATGAACAATCTATTCATATTCTCTTTAATTGAAGAAGTCCCCAGGAAACAACACTTCTGAAACATAGGCTATTAAAAAACCAACATATTTAGACTATATATAGGCGTACGCCGCAACACTTCAGACAGATATACACCCACTCCGTTAAAAAAATCGAATAGTGTAAACAAAGGCTTTGTTTACAATCTTGCAGATTCGGTTTTTAGATGCATCTAAGTTCTGTGAGCATATCGAAACGAAATATAATTGAGAACAACAGTATTTGTGTGGGTCAAACTTCACTAATGTAACATAGCCACCGAAGTCGCAATGTTTGTGTAGGCTATAGCCTATGCAAAATTACCACTCTCAGACTGTATGAGTAATGATCGCACAGACAGCACGCTATCAATGTTAACACATGATGATAAATAGAAGGTTGAGCTAACTCTGAAGACTACAGTGATTTTATCACAGATATGATGCAACATATGCGAATTACTGACAATCACACAAGCCTAATTGTCAATTATGTGTGTAAAATAGATTAGACTGACTGATTTCCTCACTGCTGGAGTCCCAGTTTATGATGAAGCAACAACATCGGAATATATCCTTCCGTGTCAAAGCTCAGTGCTTTGAACAAATGCTCATTAATGTTATGAGAACTATGCTAGGCTACTTACAAATATTTCCGACTAGCTACCTGCCCCCATGCTGTTGCCATGGATATGAAGAGGTGTAAACAAATGAACAGATGGTTGAAAGCATGTAGGTGTAGAGAGCAGTCTGTGATGTTTCCCAACTATGTTAAGTGAAATAATTCATCTAACTCACAGTAATTTGATCTGGACTGATGCCAAGTGGTGAGTGGGCTACTGGTTCGGCTTCATCAGGTTGATCAAAACTAGTGCTGCTTCTTGTTTATGCTACAAACCAAGTTTGTCTAACCAATGACAAAGTTAGCTACTTTTCGTACATAAATGTTTAGTCCTCGTCTGTGATATGTTGCTATATTCAAACTGAAATCTTTGCTCATTGCGTTTAATTCTCTTTCTTATAAACAAAATTGGCCAGTGATTGCAATTTATAATTGCAGCAGGTATATTCATGAATAAGCAGTACTTTTGTTTATTTCTATAACTTTTTTTTATCCTTTATGGCATTTAATGAAACTTGTAATTTAAATTATGTTCAAAAGTTTGCGGTCAGTACGATTTTTACAAAAGCAATGTTTTTTGAAAGAATTCAGTCTCTTATGCAGGGGTCACCAAACTTTTTTCTCTGGGGGCCACATTATCGTTCCTGACTGTGATGGGGGGCCGGGGCTATATAAAATAGAATTGTGTGACCAAACTGACCACCAGCAGGCCTCATAGTAGAGATTACTAGCCTGGCACAGCCATATTTGTTTATCATTAATAGTTGTTTGCAAAAGTAGTAATCGAGTCTTCACACTTTGTTTTAATTTGAAATACCACAGATTTTCCATTTATTTATTTTCGAATACAAATAACATCAAACCTGTCAAGGTAAGAAACATCTGCCTAGTTGAGGTGAGTGGCACTGGTAAGGATGAATGAAAATTATAAATTATAGGTAGGCCTGTTACTATTATAATAATTGTGTACAGCACTTAATAAAGGTCAAATAAATAGGCCTATTAAATAAATAAATAAACATTGAAATTATAACAACAACATGAGTAATAGAACTAGTCAGCTCTTATGCCTATCCAGGTGAGCATGCTCAATAAACAACAAAATACCAAATGCAGACATGTTATTATTTTCCAAAAAGCAATTTAAAAAAATAGGCCATGACGACTTTTGGGGATTGCCGGTTCAAGTAGTGGGGGGCAGAGGGGTTGGGGGGCCAGTCAAAGGGGTGTGGCGGGCCTGATTCGGCCCGCGGGCCTTAGTTTGGTGACCCATGCTCTTATGCATAAAAGAATTGAAGTTATGACAACATATATTTTTAAATTGCTTTAACTCATCCAAAACCTGCTTCAAACCATACAGTGCTTATGATAACTTTCGTTAGCTCTATAAGAAAACCCACTTCTCCAGCAATTACTCTTCAATAGTTCCATAGAAATATACAGAGCATTAATAGACAGTCATTTAATGGCTAATGTTGCTTTTAAAATTATTGATTCAAATATGTTTTCTTTATAAGTTCACTGTAAAAAAATATTGTTGGTTACCTGTAACCTGGTTGCCTTAAATGTTAAGTTGATTGAACTAGAAAAAGTGAGTTAAAGCAATGAAGGAGATTAATGTAATCATCAGAAACTCAAAATAACAAGTGATCTCAACTAAATAAATTATTTAAGTTGATTTGACAAAAGAAAAAATCTTGTGATAACAAATCTTGAAAATATATATTTTTTTTTTACAGTGTTGGTGCAATTTATGATATGGTGAGGATTACCCAGATCTAGTTGTTTATCTAACAGACTCATTTGCCTTATTTGTGGCTGTCAACTGCAGCTGAACAATTACAATGTGTTTAAGGGGTAAGAACATCCAGTACCTCAGTGTGGCTATGAACAATGCCAATGTTCAATTAGATACGCTTTTTCAACCACAAGTATATAAAATGATCTGAATAACTGTGCAAATGGCTAAACTTAACAATCTTTAGCTATTAGTTTAAGGATTGCCATGATTATGCTATCCACGGGACAATTAAAATCCGACTTTATGATTTATTAAGGCAGAATGAAGTACAAAAGGCATTATAAAAATGTTGTACGCCCTTGCTGTGTCCATGTGACAGGATCAAAATTTGGTATGCTGGATTCGGGGATGTTTAGACTTGAGAAGGGGGAAGTACATGCGTTTGAGTCTACGTTGTCAATTGTGCAACGTACAGTGGGAGGGCCATCTCACGCCTATGGGACAATGTCACACACAAATGTGCTGATTTATGAACCACATTCACAGCTACTCAATTCCAGCTCTGTGTATTGAAACTGAAACCATACATACTTTTCATCCGTCCCTGTGAAAATTACCTGGGATGTCTTTAATTTTTTACATTTGTTTCTTTTTTTTTTAGGGGTGGGGGGTAGATGTGTTGCATGAAATTGGTGCAACTGATGATAACATGACAAGAAGCAGTATGATTTACAACACAAATGATATGATAATTGTAGGCTGGCAACTTTCAGGAGCTAGTTAGCCAGTTTTATGGACTGGAAGAGCTTGTTTCCTCTGCAGCCACCTGTTTGGTCTGCAACGATTGGCCGCGGGGCACTTGAGAAAAGGAAAGCAGTCGCCCAATTATAGGGTATACCGACAGTCAAGTCTGGAGGAGTAATTGATTGGTTTTTGTGAATCAGCGTTAACAGCTCTAATTAATGGACAATGACTGTTGGCGATCCAAAATCCTTGAGCTAAACCAAGAACGCTCATCATCGGTTCAATCGATCTTTCAAAAGTAAATGGCTTCTGCACTTTTCGCTTGTGCAACAATATTTTGATTGGCCAGGCTTTGTTTGTGTACCCAAAACAGTCAGTGAGAGTTTTCTGTTTTGATTACAAATATTTGAATTATCGCAGACATGTCGCTTTGCTTCTTTGAAAACATACAAGCTTCTTTTGTGTGTTGTGTGTTTGTTCAACACACAGACGAGCCAGAGTAATTACACAGAAACATCAGTTAATAGGTGTTGAATGGACAAATACAGGCAGTCGAACGAATCGAAACAATCATTCAAGTCTTTGCAGATAGAAATCTTGTGAAGTATGTAACGAAATATGTTGGCACCTTTGTTAATCTGTCAAAAGCTATGAATGATAATTACTCATATAATATGCTTAGCATATCCTTTGTATTGTTACATGCTCAAAATAATACAGTATTTGCATAATCTGAATATGTGGGTGACTTTACTAGCAGGCCTATTTTTCTGCGAAAACAAGATAGTCCAGGCAAAGTATGCGTTTTACGACAGACTAATTGTAAATGAATTTTTTTAAGATACAATTTACAACAGTTGTCCACTATTTTGATTGGCAGAGTAAATATTTATTTTTTTGCATGGAATAAATAAATGGACTAACCTTGTCAGAAAGATTTGTATTTAATACTTGATATTAAAAGGTTAGTTCACCAAAAAAAAAAAAAAAAAATCCCATAATTTACTCACCCTCAAGACATCCTAGGTGTAGGCTATATGACTTTCTTCTTTCAGCCAAACACAATACGATTTAAATTATATCTCCAGGCTCATCCAAGCTTTAGAATAGGGGTGAATAGAGAAGCCTAAAAAAGCGCATCCATCCATCATAAAAGTAATCCATACGGCTCCGGGGGGTTAATAAAGGCCCTCTGAAGTGAAACAATGAATTTTTGGAAGAAAAATATATATATTTTTTAACTTTATTATATATAATAGGGGTGTAACGATATTCGAACCGAACCGAAAAACCACGATACAGAACTCACGATTCGAATCGCGATACTCTCGTTCCGTACAGAACACGCCACATTATTATATTTCAATAACAAATTAGAGTAAAAACAAAAGTTAATGCAAAAACTGTTCAGTTTTCATACAATGTGTTGTGTGTTTATTATTATATCTAAAAAAGAAATAGCATCTGAATTTAGGTTAAAAGTCTAGGCTACAACCTTTAATGTTATAGTAATGTGCGGCTCCCTATATAGTTTACAGCATTAGCAGATCTTTTTAAATCCTTGTGAAATGTTTCATTGTAATTGAATTAATTTAAAGACAAGACAATTTTTCATTAAACCACTGTTTAAAAAACAACAACAAAAAAAGCAATTTTAGCTTTCTAAACCGAACAGTTTTGTGTAATGTTACACACCCCTACTATATAATCACTGGCTTCCGCCGGTAACGGCCTTACATGAGTCTAGTTCCAGCGGAAGAGTGACCTTTGACCTATATGACGTATGATGTAGAGTAAAGTAGCGTAACCTTGGGTGAGAGTCGACGCCTCTCGCGGTTCAAACAAATATGGCTGGACAACATTTCTCTTTAAAAATTCTAATTTTTACTAATTTGTGTAAAAATCACCAATTTGTGACCGGCTGTGTTTTGTTTTTCTCTATCCTTTGCGCTTCCGTGTTCATCAATACGTCATGCGTCAGGTCAGCGGTCACTCTTTGGCCAGAAGCCAGCGATCATAGTTTATGAAGCTATACATGTGGATTTTTAAGAGGTGGTTGATTGCGATTGTGTTGCTCTCAATTATTGAACTATTGTATGAAAACAAATTTCACACTCGCAATCGTGATATGTCTTAAATATTATAATTCTATATCTTTCTCCTGTCCCCATCACTTCCATCTTGCATTTTTTCATCATTTGAATGGATACACTGTGGGTTTTCTGACATGTGTGAGCTGTTGCTCCTTTGTTTCATGTGGTTCATGTAGAAAACTCAACGCTTGATTCCTTGCAAACAGCTTGAGACATTCTGACGTGTGTGTGTTAAAAACAGAAAAAGCAGGCCCAGCAGATGACTTTGACTGACAGCTGATAGAATGACACTTATGGCTTTTTGCTTATACCAGGAACAGTTGCGCATGGCTTTCATACAGACCTGTGACTAATTAAGTAAATCGACTTGTGGCCAAAGACGATTGTGCATGCTCAACGTGTGTAAAAATACTGCAATTCTACAGTATCATATCATGCCGGTGATTAATAAACATTGATGAGCGCATTTCTTCCCCTGCCAACGCCTCTCCTCCCAGCTCAGCTATAAAACTGACGTGCGTCCCCATTGGCACTCACCAGACAGCGCGAATCAACACCCGACAGCAGGTTTTCTCCAATGCGATCACGCATCCCCTATTTGTGTTCTAGCACATTACTATTTAAGGGGCCCAGTCTGGTTCTAGGTGCAGAATTATGATGGAAATCAGTGCATCGGCATCACAGTCATCCGGTTGCTGTGACTATATTTACCAGTTCCTATATTTATGGATGACAGTATAAAGAAAGAGACTGCCCATTGACGGAGAAGTTTACACTGCATCCTTACACTTCTGTCTGGTGGTCATCTTATGCTGATGGAAAACGTACTTCATGTGTTGCTTAGCACCTAATAATATATATCATTGCTTAAAATCACAAAGGATGTCTTTAGAATTAGAATTAAAACGTTGGTCTCTATCTCCACCTGTGGTTAAAACATACTTTAAAATGTCACTTGCGGATATAATTTTTATTTTTACAGCATTTGTGTTTCGATACTGCTTGTTTGCGCGGATGTATCTAATATTTGCGGAATCTCCGTTGTGTGATCGCTTTATCTGAGCGGATCTGTTGTGTTGCACACCAAGACACCAAAAAATTCCAACAAGGAGTATAAAAAGAAAAAAAGACACCTGAGCAAGGAGCCTAAGTATGCCATGTCTGTCGTTGTGGTTCAGATTTTATTGCACGCATTGGCATATATTCTATTTTTCAATGCAGACTCAGTTCTAGGTTGATGGGTTTTTTTTTCCAAAAGGGTGATTCACCAAAGACCAGTGAAGGTTTCTGTTAGCTGTCCATGTATAGACCTTATTCGCAAACACCGGAAGTAGCTTACCGTGGCCATATTGTTGACATGACATCTGTTCATGCTGCCCCTAGCCGCGCGCAGATTTGAGTTGAGGGGGAGCTTCATCTCGTCGGTATCAAAAGCTTGATTGGTGTGTGGACCCACATCAAAATCAAATAATAGCATTAAGTAAAGATTCGATCTCGATCGTACAGTGTCCGTAACGTACAAACTACAATTTACCTCAACAAGGCAACATAATGAACGACACTCGCCTCATTCGTGGAGGTGGAAAATCAAGTTCTTTGTGACATGCTCTTTGTGACAAGATTTATTGTATTAAAATGTAAGTGCAAAAGAAAAGACATGAGAGTCGGTTATTTTTGTCAATTTTAGGTTTTCATTTAAACTCTTTGTGATTTTAATATAAGTACATGGTTACATATTTGACCACTTCATTGAGCAAGTTAATATATAGAAGTAATGCATGGAATAGTTGGCTTACGTTGTTGAAATAGTGAGTAAGTTAAGTAATTGAGTAAGTTAAAATAAAAATAGTGAGAACCAGGGTGTTCGTTGTATAGCCGCGGATCACAAACGCAGCATATAAAGCACTATAGCATGTCCTGCGTCTGTACCGTATACACACCACACACGCATTTGACATGGATTATGTGTGAAAACTGTGGTAAAATGATGGGAACAGACTTTTCTGTGGGGAGTTGGCTGAAAGTTTAGCCTATTTATCCTAGCTAGCCTATCCTGCGCTGTCTCAACCCTGTCTCCTTCCCTTCACGTTTTCTGACAGTCGGTATCTTATCGCATAGAAACTAACTCTGAGGTTCTTATTTCTGTTGTTAGAACAGCCGTGTATCTACACAAAACCATCACGCTGTTAAAAAAAAACAGTGATATACCATGGATAATCCCGACGCTACCTCGCTTGTCAATTGACAGACTGACAGTTTCCGTGGTTTCTATGTCAACAATATGGCCGCCGCAAACATTGATGACGCAGATCGAATAACATCTATACTCTTTAACAGACTACAGTTCAAACAACACTAGTTATTGTAGCAACAGGCTACTACAACCCATACATAGTAGACCTAGGCTATAGCTGAACCTTCTTGTGTTTACGGACATGACCTAAACACGCAGTATTTACCGCAAAATCCGATCTACATGGAAACCTTTCACACATAATGACACACATTCTCTGACGAGTGACAATCGCATTCTGTAACCAAACTCACATCCGTGTATTTTCAGGACGCGCAACCGTATTCTCGGAAAACCCGTGCTATATGAATTGAACCGGAATGGACATGGTATTATGCATTTTGCTCGATTGGTTCATAAGAAGATGATGCTAAATACAGGTGTAAACGGAGTCTAAAACTTTTGAGCTTGTCCACTTTTGACCACTTCTAAAGATAGTTGAAAACGCATTGACCAGATCGCTTTTTTGGTCAAATGCGTTCGAACACACGCCTACTGCTGACCAGATGGGATGTAAACTTTCGTTGGCTGAAGGTCCAAGTTTGATTTGAAGATGAAAAATGTACCAAGCACAATGTTCTCTTACCATTCCAGCTTTCAAACACTCACTCACAGTGTTCAGTGTGATCTTGCGGCTGTCAGAGCAGAAACAAAAGCTGATGCTCCCTGTGTGTTTTTCCATCATCTCCGTTCACGCTCATATGTATATTATGTACAAGCTTATTTTGTCCATTTGATTCAAAGATCTGAAGAAATTCATACATTTACAGTACCTGCATAGACCCTCCCCTTAAAGAAATCAGGACAGAAAAGTGGTTGAAAGTGGACAAAAAAGAAGGATTAATGCTGCCCTCAACTCATCAGAATTAGCATAAATACAAGTTTCCTAGTTGAAAATTGGACACGAATGCCCACTCAAGTCGTATTTACCACTGGGAAGTTCAGGGATCATTTTTTTTTTTTTTTTTGATACCCAAGTTCCTAAGATGGGTGGGTCACACAAACTTTAAACATGGCAGAACGGTGAACGATTTGGGATTGAGGGGAGGATTGGTATTCTTGTTTATTTTTTTTCCCACAACTGCTACATCACCATGTCTCGTTGTTAAAGTAATGCATATTTACATGATCATTGTTGTGTGTATTATACTCAGCAATCTGACTAGCGTAGTGACTATAAATGGCTTTAATATGATTTTACCATATGATTAAACCTAGTGTCCTCCATAGTTCCTGTTCAACAAAGATCTTGAATGTGATGAGCTAGTAATCAACTTCAGAAGTGGTAAGTAGGAAATTTCCACGTGAAGGCAGAATAAAACACCAGATGTAAACGGGTATGTGACTGCCGATCGACCAACGCTAACGGAAATGTCCATCTTCCAACTTCTGAAGTCGATTACTAGCTTGTCACATTCAAGATCTTTGTTGTCAATCATGGTCACAATGTGAATATATACATTTCATCATGGTTCAGAAATAAGTTCAACAAATTCAATGCTTATGAAAGTACACATTTAGGAATAGGCATAGAAATTTGTTCTTTTTCTAAAAAATGAGCTGAAAAAATTATAAAATTAATTACTAGTTATTTTTATTATAGTTAATTTATTACTTATATACATTTATAGCCTAATATTTTATGTATTTTTCTATTTTTGGTAAAGCAAAATAAAAAACTTTTGCAAGATAACACTGAAAAAGGGTCCTGTAAAAGTGCTTAAAAATTTGCTTAAAAAGTTGCTTAAAAATAAGAAAATAAGAAACCCTGTCACTGATTTATTTCAGGCCACACTGTGTAGGATGATATTCAGCCATTGGCTAAAGGCCTGCTGAATGTAAAGCTTTAGATTTATAGCCATAGTTTTCAGTAGAAAATGGAAAATTTGTGGTCCCTCCAAGATAGAGCGGATGAAACGGCAACTATGATAAGCATTAGCCTCAAGTGGGTATTCAAAGTGTTAAACTCAGAGGTATCGTGTGAGAGACTTTTGAGTATCTAACACTTGTTTCACAACGCTCTTTAATTGCCGCTTTAAGCTCAGAAGAACGTTTTAATATCAGGCCTCGGGTTAAGACTACGTTCCTCTGCACTTCATGAAAAGACATGGTATTTCCCTATTATCTGCTCTGTCTTGAATGTCACAGTAAAATTCCTCCTCATAGTTTTTAATAAGCTGCAGTTAGCTCGTCTTGTCTCCTGAAAATTAGGCTTAAACACGGTAATCCAGGAAGGAAAATTAAGACGGGCAGAGTGAGGATCATGTAAATTTAGCCTCAAATGGAGACTAAACATGAGGAGGGAAAGAAAACTGGTAAATGCTGCTTTTTGAACTCGACCTTGTGACTATTAGTGCAATTAAATGTCTGAATGAACCTATGATAACACAAAGATTAATGCTGAATAACAGACTTTACTAAATAGAGATAAGATGGGAGCACCTTTGTCAGGCAAATCTGCATTATGGTATATTTTCACCATCTCTGTTCGAAGGTGTCAACGTTTACTCCAGTGTTGCTAATTAATTTTCTCCCAAACAGGATGGTTTTATTCAAATGAGCCAATCCCTTCATTAGCACACCTGTGCTCTGCTCTCTCATTAAAATTGGAATCCTGTAAATTTTTACATCCGCAGACAGTGGCTCTGTTACCAAATATTGAGCAAGGTAGCACTGTGTTAATTAATGTTATAACGAGTCGGTGAGTCAACGAGGACTGATTTGCATAACCTGTGCAAAAACAAAATCTGCCTACGAGTTGCTCCTTGCGATTGTTGGAGGTCTCTTCATAAAATATATTGCGTTGTGTTATTTTCTACCCTCCGGCCTACTAACACGCTCACTGACACCCTGTGGAGAAAAACTGTGGGAACTATCAAAGAAACAATGGTTCATTAAAACGCACTTCATAAGTCACACGATGTCAGATGTGAAGTTGATATGATATGTTTTTTTTAAGCTCCATCAGTGTTTCACTGCATTATGTATGGAGGTACTTAATATCCATGCAACAATCCATTAATCCGTGATTGCCATGGGCATGTCAGCGGTGTCTTGATTCAACGGAAGCAGCTTCTGAAATCTGAAAACGTTCTAATTAAACTGAAATGAAAAAAAAAATATTCGTGTATAAAAATAGACAAAAAGAGACAGGGTTTGAAGAAGTGAAGATACCCCCCTTCAGAAAGATGTACTTACTTTTAAATTGTAATATATTTAGATATAAGTTTAGCATATGCAGGATGATGATGCACCAGACAATGTGGTATTATAGAAAATAAACAAAATGAAAAATATAGAATATACAACATCTTAAGGTCCCTTGTTAAAGACAAAATTATTTGTAATGGAGTGTTATCTGTATATTAATTGATAATGTATATATAAAAGTTTTATTAGACAACTGACAATCAGGATAATGCACTTTATCTCTCTTTTTGTATTCAACACAATCATTGACACCATTGTCATTCTTATGAGTCATAAGGGTTGTATATATTTTATTTTAATATTCATTCACTTGATTAAGTAACTCTACAACATTTACAAATTTGTACATCCCGTTTAAGCATTACATGTCCAGTCAAAGGGAAAAAAAAATCCAAGTTTTGTCATAGGCTATTTTATATTTTGTATCTCATCTTTTACTTTTCCTCGTTGTTCCTCGTCGTGAAAAAGTAAAAACACAAGAATGTGTAAAGAAAATCGTTTTAATATTTAGATATATTTTAAAGTGTCATTAAGGTAAAATACAAAATAAAATGTTTTATGAAAATGTTTATTTTCACAAATAAGTTGATTGAACTGAATAACTGATGACAGACAAAGCAAAAAGAGATTCCTCTGAAAGGTAAAATTAGGTGTCACATGTCACTCTGTAACCTGTCTGCACTACACTTCCCAGCATCCCCTGTGATACTCACCTGCACTCAGTCAGCCATTACCACACCTGCTGCTGATCATCACTAGATACTGATTCCCTCATTGTAAAAAAAATATATTTTCAAGATTTGTTATCAAATAAAGTTTAGAATAATTTATTTAGTTGAGATAACTTATTATTTTGAGTTTCTGATGATTAAATTAATCTCCTTCATTGTATTAACTCACTTTTTCCAGTTCAATCAACTTAAAATTTTAAGGCAACCCAGGTTACTTACTTTTTTAAGTTAAACCAACAATATTTTTTTACAGTGTAGTAATCACAACATTTTTTTCTTTTGTCAAATCAACTTAAATAATTTATTTAGTTCAGATAACATATAATTTTGAGTTTCTGATGATTAAATCAATCTCCTTCATTGTACTAACTCACTTTTTCCAGTTCATTGAACTTAAAATTTTAAGGCAACCAGGTTACTTACTTTTTTAAGTTAAACCAACAATATTTTTTTACAGTGCTGCACTCCCTCATAAACACAGCCTATATCAGCCTGCATTTCCCACAGTCTTCTGGGGCCCATTTCAATAAGGAGGTTCAACCAACTCTGAGTTAAAACTTGAAATCTGAGTTGACTTACCTTGAGACGGGAAACTCTGAGTTTTCGGTTACAGCTGAAATGAGTACAATCAACTCTAAGTTGACTGACTCTTGAGTTAAAGCGTGCACCACAACTATAAAAAAGCCATTATCAATGGAGCACAGATATTATGAGTCACCATGGCAACAGCGGCAGACAAAAAGGGGTCTGCATATTTCTCACCAGCAGAACTGTTTTAGCTTGGAAGAAAATAATTGCTGGAGTCAATGCTTAAGTTTACACTTTAATTACTGTTGTACAGTGTTGGGTGTAATTAATTACCAAGTAATCTAAATACGGTCAATCTGGAATTACTCTTAATTCTTCTGTAATTGAAAGTAAAATCTGATGTAATTGCATTAAATGCTGCAATTTAAAAAGGTATATTTTACATTGTCACCTTCTCCCTCACACACTCTGTTTAATTCAAGAATAATTAATTGTATATTGTTATTTTGAAAGCATTAAAAGTGCAGTTTCTAATCTCTCCTTGTATTGTTTAAGTGGTAGATGTTGATATAGAATTTAGTAATTAGTAATAAGTGGACCAACATTTCTAGGAGATGAGATGGAGATGCAGAGGAGATGGAGATGCAGGTGAGATGGAGATGCAGATGAGATGGAGATGGAGATGGAAATAGAGATGCAGATGAGATGGAGATGGATATGCAAAGGAGAGGAAATGGAGATGGAGAGGAGGTGGAGATGCAAATGAGATGGAGATGAGATGGAGCTGCAGATGCAGATGAGATGGAGAGGAGATGGAGCTGCAGATGCAGAGGAGATGGAGAGGAGATGGAGCTGCAGATGCAGATGAGATGGAGAGAAGATGGAGCTGCAGATGCAGAGGAGATGGAGATGAGATGGAGCTGCAGATGCAGAGGAGATGGAGAGGAGATGGAGCTGCAGATGCAGATGAGATGGAGAGAAGATGGAGCTGCAGATGCAGAGGAGATGGAGAGGAGATGGGATGGAGATACAAAGGAGATTGATATGGAGAGGAGATGGAGATGTAGAGGAAATGTAGAGGAGATGGAGATGCAGGTGAGATGGAGAGGAGCTGTAGAGGAGATGGAGATGCAGATGAGATGGAGATGGAGAGGAAAGGGAGATGGAGAAAGATGGAGATGGAGATAAAGAGGAGATGGAGATGCCTCCTGTCCTTCATCCCGATCCAGATCTCCAGTCATCGTGTTCATCCTTCACCTGCACAGTTTCCAATTCAGTCATCGCCAGCCAAAGTCTTCTTCAAGTCACCATCGTCTGGTTCCCGCTGTTGTCCCATAATGTTAACTTGAATAAACCATTTCACCTTACCATCTGTCTATTCCTTTCTGTTTGAGTGTACTTATTTAATTGCCCATATTTTAAGATATGTTAACACCATGAATGCAAATTGAATGACTTAACGCAAAGATGAGATTGAAATGTACATAATTGATGGGAATACTGAATTATAACCCCATTAATTAAAATAATTCAATTTAAGTGGTCAATTCATTTAATAAGTATAAGTACATCAAATGTATACAGTTTTTAATATATTAAACGTTCCAATTTTTAAAAAAAATATATACAGTATATTACACACTTGATTTTGACTTGTCATCCGTGATTATCTAGTGTCAAAAATGTTTGTCCAGTGCCTAATCTGTTTCACTGTCCTGTCGAATCAATATTTTATGTCAATTTGTTTACTTCTTTGGTAAGTAAAAAAACTGGTAACACTTTACAATACGGATGCACTAATATGCAAATTCATACTTAACTTATGCACAGATAATCATGAGTTAATATATAACTCATGAAGAACTAAACCATTAATTAATGATTAATGCATCAGCAATTAATAAAGAGTCTAAATGATTATTAGATTACGTAATACATGAATCGCTAATAGCGATTCGCTATTAATTCAATGTGTAATTGTGTATTAATTCCTTAATAACATATTTTATTAACTAAAAGTGTAAATTAATGTGTTAATAACCACAATTAGTCAAAGCTATGCACTTCAACTTCCAGTTGCCTGCTTTAATTAATCATTAGCTAATGATTTGCAAAGGTATCATTATGTTATGACTTTACTTGTTGGGGCACATCATTATTAACTAGTTATTTAGTAATTGTAGTAATTTGCACATGAATTTACACTAACAATGTAGTAATTAATCATGTATTAATGCATATTAGTGTACCGGTCATATTATCTGGAAGTTGAAATACAAGACTTTGGCTTATTCTGGTAATTAACATAATTAATTAACGCTATTAGTTAAAAAAATAAGTTATTATGGAATTAATCCACAATCACATATCTAATTAATAACAATTCATGTATGAACTAATACATTAACCCTACAGACTCTTAATTAGTTCCTAATGTGGTAATCATTAATTAATAGCTTAGATAATCATTAGTTACACATTAATTCAGTATTATCTGTGCATTAGTTAAGCATGAATTAATGCTTATTAGTGCACCCGTATTGAGAGAGCCCTCTGCTTCATATCGGGACCCAGTTTGGGTTTCTTTTGCCATAATAACTAGCTGACTGAATATCCCTTATGTGTTACTAAACAGAGAAAGATGGCTTGGTTATCTCTGGAATACCTCAATCATTAGCTATGGCATCACAGATGTAGGCTTCAATCAGGTGTCTCCTTTGTTCACTTCACTCTAATAGTAGACCAATTGGTGCTGGCGCTGTCTAAATTGGCCATTTGGACATGGGTTATTTATTGGTTATTTGTTTAAAATGGACTGCAGGCAAAGAGCAGGCTTCTCCCTTGCCTTTAAATGGTCTTTTGTGTGATTGTATCCAGGGTGCACTCTTCACTCATGCATGCCAAGTGGGGTGTGGTGCCCACGTCCTGCAAATTAGCAGGCCTATTTCCATCCAAAAGTTTGGACAACTCAGACCAAGCATTACACGCTGGGCTAAAGAGGCCACTGCGGTTGGGGCAGAGGCTGCTCTCTCAATTCAAAACAGTTGACTTAGTTATTACAACTAGGGATTACCCAAATAGTTTTACCATGCTCTGTTAGGTTTTGCTCATGTAACACGAGGCAGGATTGGCTGCGGGGAGGCTTGTTTATTTAACGTCCACCGCGCTCGCTCACGGGCGGTGAGGTGAGGTGCGTTCCTCATTGTTTCCCCTGCTGCAGACAGAGTGAAGGGGAAGATCTGACGTATGCATTAGCAAAGAAAGCACATACATCATTACAGCGACCTTGTCAAAGCATCAAAACGAAAACACCAAACAGAAAGAGCGCTTGCTATATATATCTGCCGCGTGCTAAAAAAGACTTTTGGCAGCGAATGATTCATCATATGTTTCTGTTAATGAGAAAGTACGAATGCGCAAGGCTCTTTGCCCGAGAAGTTGGTTGCACAGAATCTTGGCACAAAACCGTCGGTGTGTGATCGAGTTAAATAAAATGCACTTAAAGTTGTAATCATAAGCATATGCACCACAGTCTGTTGTGTTATTTTCCAGCACGCTAATCACCAAAAAGCAAATTTAGTACATCCTGCCTGTTCAAATTCTGGAAAGACTTCACAGTTAATAATTCATAAGCACTTGCTAATCTCACTGTAGGAGTCTAATTAACGCATCATTAAAAGCATAATTCTGATAATTATAATTTCTCACTTTTTAAATGGGAGCGCCACAGAACCGAGGAGAGTGAGGAAGGGTGTCTCTACAGCCAATTTACTTGGTGAACCAGATGCCAGAAACAAGAGCGGGGCACAGGAGGAAAGAGCCCCAATTTAGGGGGCAAACGTCAACCGCTTCGCCCCAATTAGATATTAGCGATGCATTTAAGTGGCAATCCAACCAAAAGAACGTTGACTCGTGTTTGTAGCAATCAGATCATTAAAGATGACATAAGCAATATATTTGAAGATTCGATTAACAAAGTCACACCACAACTGGAAAGAAAAGGCTAATTCGTTTCATTAGGGAACATTTTCGAGTTTTTAACGCCGTACGCGAATGTATTTACAGGGAAATATTGGTGTAAATGACCGTGCCTCACAGTTCATCCTTCTTTTATTATGTCATCAGAAGATGTGCTGGTGTGAGAAAGACCCCAGATGTTCCTGGTGCGCGGCTGCCGTCCAAATCAATTATTCCACTCTCAGCATAAATTCAATTCTCCTGCACTCATCAGAGGTGTGAATAGGTAAACATCACTCTATCCTCTTTTTCCCTTATGATGCAGCACTGCATAAAATGAGACCACGGGGGTTGTGCAGGCGGAGATGCAGCCTGTATATATAGCGGCTGGTGTTGCTGTCTTCCCATCACGCCAAATGGGGTTAAATACGGCACTGATTTCCCTAATGGAACGACACAAATTACAGGCCTGTTACAGATGTGCACCCTTGTTGATGCTCTCTGGAAGTGAACGATTAGGTTCTTCCTTCTCATGCTGCTTGATGCAGTGATTAGATCAAATATCCACCTTCTAAAGTGTCTGATGATGTGAAAGTCTGCCACACACCTGTGTTGCGTTTGATGAGACTTCACGTAATTCAACCTGAATAAAGATCCATTGTATTTGCTTTCACACCTGCGATCGGGAGGTGAGAGCTTCGCCACCTCAGGTGTGGGAAGGATGTCGACTCTCTTTTGTGTGTGAATGTGAATGTTGTTGTGTGTGTTGAGGTGGATTTGTTTCTTGAGTGTGTGTGGAACTTTCCATCTTGATTGGTTTCTTACCTAGATTAGACAAAGAACAGAACTTTTCACGAATTTCTTGAGATGCAAATGGTGCGTATCACAGAAACAAAATAAAGTACATTTTCCTCATTAAGAAAGTTTGTCACTGAAAGAAATTAATACTTTATAATTGACATGCACACTCATTACTTTATTTAATTTTTTGCTAGTATGGCTATGACTTTATGATACTCCCTTAGCATGTTTAATGAGCAACAGTGTTGAGCTTCTTTTCCTGCTCTGTCAAACACTGGCTGTGGGTTTGTTTTCGTTTTAAATATAGTTTTATTCTACCCATCCTTCAATAACACCCTCTTTGCCAAGCCTGTATAAATTAGACAGATTCATAAAACAATCCAGGCTGAAATGGGCTGCACAAACTGTTAATATCAGACTGAAATGATCATACACTGGTCTTGATTATTGTTGAAGAGGCCATAATTTGCCCTTGATTTTATTTTTAGGGTCTACTTGAATAGATTTCCACATTATTTTTTACATATTTTACATTTCTTTTCCATGTTTGTGAGTACATTTTAGTTCCTGTTTCTCTGAAGCCCCTTTCCAAAAAGCGGACTCTTTGCCTTATCAGACAATGGCTGAATTTGAATATCTCCCCTATACCCTATATAGGGAACAGCCATTTGGTGTCTGAAACCATTGACGTGTTGCAGCCTTGGGAAGCATTTGACCATGCGTCAATATCTGACGCTTTAGGCGCCCTTTAGCGTCAGTTAGTTGACGGCATAGGATCGCGTGTAACCCTACCCCTACCCCAGACCTGAACCTACCCGCGTCATCTAACTGACGCTTTCCTTTAGACTTTAGATGACGCCGTAGGATAGCGTCATGTAACTGACGCTAAAGGGCGCCTAAAGCGTCATATTGAAGCATGGTCAAAAGGTGACGCCTTGGGGTGAGAATGTGTTGCAACTGATGTACACTAATCGGCTGCCCGAATTTACTCACTCGTCATTCACTCCTTCAAGTAAACTGTAGTGGACTAACGTATGGCGATAGTGATTAAGGGTTTAAAAATTAAGCAAGCTTTGGTGAGAACTAAGCAAATATTTAATTACTAGTAATTTATCAATAGAAATGACATCAGACGTGGAAAAGGTCAAAAATGTACATTAAAAACTGACCACCAAACGCCACGTTCAGTTTTTTAGCTCAGCTGTCGCAGAATGGAAAGCACAGAATTGTGGGAAATCAAAAGTAAAGCAGGATACATCAATAATGCCTTCAAAAATGAGTCAGATGAAGGTTGTAAATTCTTGATGACTTGGGAATGTAATGGTTACTTTACTGAAATGAGGCAGCCTCAATGACCTATGCGGCCGACAAATGCGACCTCCGGAGGATGCAGTCTCCGAAATGAGACACGACTTCCTGACGCAACTCAACCAGGCCTCACCTCATTTTTTAGCCTTGGGTGGTTGTTATTAAAATTTGGAATATTCATTCCCAGATGACAACAGAAGACTATGGACGTGTTTGAGGAAGTCCAGAAACAGTGTGCACACACTAATATAGAGAGTTGGAGTGGCTTCGTTCTTGGTAACTTTGCAGACCTTTTTCATGCTCAAACAGCAACATTACACACTAAAGAGGGTTGACTAATGCATATTAAATCATCTTTAATAACAAAAGTAATTAAGAATTAAGCAAATTAAGATGTCTACTGGCAAACCTCTCCAATCCTATGTACATGATCATTGCTATTATTATTTTTTTTGGACAAGTCTCTCCACTGCACATGAACCTGTTCACTGGGCTCTTTGGTACATGATCTGACTCATTCTTTTGGAGTAATATGTAAATCTGTTGCATGAGCTTCAGAAGTGTGATTTGTGTGTGTGTGATTTTGATCTGCAATGCTTGAGCTTAGATCTGGTTACTCTACTCATGAGCATTATCACATTAACATAATCTCTGTATTCTGTTTTTGCTTCAGATGGAATTCTCCGATCAACCAGTCTCTAATTATGAAATGTTAAAGGATTGGTTCAAAATTTTCTAAATTCCTTGAGAATGTACTCACTCCCATGTCATCCAAGATGTTTGTCTTTTTTTCTTCAGTTGAAAAGAAATTAAGGTTTTTGAGGAAAAATTCAAGGATTTTTCTCCATAGTGGACTTCAACAGGAACCAACGGGTTGACGATCCAAATTGCAGTTTTACTGCAGCTTTAAAGGGCTCAACACGATCCCAGCCGAGGAAAAAGGGGCTTATCAAGCCCAAAGATCGTCTTTTGTGCACGGGCATTTGTGGCTAAAAAGTATATACATTTTCATTTTTGAAAATGACGGATGGTTTCGTTACGATATGACGTGGGGGGGAGTAAATTATCAGGATATTTTAATTTTGAACTGAACTAATTATTTTACATAGACAGTAATGTATTAGTTTGTAATATTAGGTGTTTAGTTTCAATAAATGCTCTTTTTAGACTATTCAATTCAATTAAATTCAAATTTATAGCGCATTTCACGATACATATTGTTTCAAATCAGCTTTACAGAAAGTGCATTTCAGAAATGTACATAGAAAAAATACAGTTAGTTAATCATGTATTAATTTAGGGCATAACATATCGCCGGTGTTGAGTCGTCTCTTCACAAGCGTTTAGTCGTCTCATCGCAGGTGTTGGGGCATCTGAAGTCTCCGTGAGAGGCTGGATACAAACTGGAGCTGACGACCACTATTTACCTCGGCGTCCCAATGACAGCAGAAAAGCAGATGGGAAATAATTAGCATAGCTATCATAATATTAATGCATTCGATCTGATTCAACAGTGGTATAAAAGGGTAAGCATTATGTGAATGCTTGACTAAAGAGACGCGTCTTTAATCTAGTTTTAAACTGGGACGGCGAGTCTGAGCCTCGAACAATATCAGGAAGGCTATTCCAACCCGATCTCACGAGAATTCGTAGGAATTTTACGAGGTGGCTAATTACGACCTCACTCGTACGAATTAGTATGATTTTTGCTAAATCGTACATATTTTACGAATTGGCCAATTCGTATGAATTCGTACGAATGACCTACCCCTGACCCCGTCCCTAAACCTACCCATCATGTAGGTTTGGACAAATCGTATGAATTCGTACGAGTTAGCCACTTTTTAATCACTCGTACGAATTCGTACGAATTGGTCATGAGATAGCGTAGGCTATTCCAGAGATTAGGAGCTAAATGTGAGAACGCCCTCCTCCCTCCTTTAATGGACTTAGATATCCTGGGAATGACCAAAAGCCTCGAATTTAGTGATCTTAAAGAATGCAATGGATTGTAGGGCGATAGATGGTCCATTAAATACACAGGAGCTAGACCATTTAGAGCTTTATAGGTCAGTAGTGATACTTTGTAATTGATACGGAACTTAATAGGTAGTTAGTTTAGAGATGATAAAATTGATGTTATATGATCATATTTTCTTAGTAAGAACTCTAGCGGCTGCATTTTGGACTAACTGTAGCTTGTTTATTGAGGATGCAGGACAACCAGCTAATAAAGAAATTACACTAAATTACAGTAATCTAGTCTAACTTTTCTGCATCAGAGCTAGCAAGCTAGCATGTTTCGTAGCTTAGCAATGTTTCTAAGGTGGAAAAAGGCTGTTCTTGTAACATATGATGTTTGATTTTCGAAAGACAAGGGTTAGGTTACTGTTAGTGGATAAAGTAACAGGACATCCTTCTAAATTAAAGTTGTATTATAAGTGATTTTGTAGGTGTTTTTTTTGGACCAATATGTAACATCTCCGTTTTATCTGAATTTTATAGCAGAAAATTACACGTCATCCAGCATTTTATATCTTTAAGACACTCTGTAGAAAAGAATAGAAAAGTATTTTTGATTAGAAGTGGCCAATGCGACATGACAGAATTAGGTGAGGAACAGAAATGGAAAACTCAGAAGGAGCAAACTTTAGAAGTTTTATCATGTGTCTCTCTCGCCTGAGCTGTGATTTAAGCACCTTACTGTCAGCTGGAAGACCCCGAGGGTGATGGTGGGAAGTAAAGGTTGACTGGGTTGCTATGGTGACACATGTTTCTGAGTAGAGGATCCTGATAACTGGAGTCATTTTAGTGGTCAAGTTCAGTACAGCCTCAGTCTCAATCAATGATTTTAAAACACTTTTCATGTAATCTTAGGGTCATTTTAAACAACAATGTACTAAAAATGGAAGTATCTCTTTTGCGTTTTTCGTGAACAGGCGACAACCTTGTCAAAACAACGGATTCGTAAAAAATTACTAAAATCGCTGTATTATTAACGCCAGGCCAGTGGTTGGCGATGTCACTTTGTAAAGAGAAACATTACGCACTTATTATAGACTGAACACAGAATTCGCATGAGCATGACATCACCATTTTCACAATTTCACATTTTTGTAGTTTACAAAACATACAGTTTTTGTTATGTTGGTTGAAAGTCTCTTCATATCCTGACTGCAATCACTAAGTTAAGTGGGCTAAATTAACTTATATGAATTTATATATATTATTATTACCTATATATAGTAAACACAGTATACCAAAAAACGTTCGTCCAATCATTGCATTCGGTCAGTTCTCTTTAAGTTGGTCATGTTCATTATCAACCCGATCTCACGGGAATTCGTACGAATTTTACGAGGTGGCTAAATTGTAACAATTCATACGACCTCACTCGTACAAATTAGTACGATTTTGCTAAATCGTACATATTTTATGAATTGGCCAATTCGTATGAATTCGTACGAATGACCTACCCCTGACCCCACCCCTAAACCTAACCATCAAGTGGGTTTCGACAAATCGTACGAATTCGTACGAGTGAGGTCGTATGAATTAGTACGAATTAGCCACTTTTTAATCACTCGTACGAATTCGTACGAATTGATCGTGAGATAGGGAATTATCATTATTAATGTATTGTTGAGCCCGTTTTCCTCCTTGTCGCCATATGGTGACGCCATATGACATTTTGTAGAAATACTACTCACATGGCACCCTTTAGCATCAATATAACATGCAGAACCCAAGGCGTCATAAAGGTGACTGGCATCCTTTAGCGTCAATATGAGACACAGACCCTACCCCAGACCTAAACCTATTACACTGCGTGTTATATTGATGCTAAAGTTTGCCATGTACATCCCGTGACTCTTTGCCGACTCTGCTGTGTTCGATCATGTGCTTTGAAGGAGGCGTGGCTTTGGAGATGCTCTGAAGTAATGTTGGGATCGCTTTAAAGCTAGCCCGGTAATAAGCCTCTCCGAAAATGACCTCCCCTACCTTTAATATATATTATCTCTGCATATATTTTTTTTTTGGCTAAGCAAGTTTTTTATTGTCCAAAAATGACATACTGACTTCAACTTCCATATTTGTGACTTGAAATATCCAATTGTCGTGGTAATCTTCCTCAGAACAGATAGCACAGGCAACAAGCAAGAGTTGTTGTTGTGTACAGGTCTTTTTTGTTATTCACCAAAGCAGCCATATCTGCCATTTTCATTCCTTCCCTCGTCAGTTCCCTGTTGATGAAGTTTGACGGAAAAGGTTTCAGGATATCCGGCGGGATGTTATTGATCCTGTGATCTTTTGACAAGTCACCATTCACTAACCCGTCATTGTTTATGTTTATGATTTATATTAATATTTTTATATATTATGATTTTTGTATTATGAAGTAGTTCATGTTCAACTTTATTAAAGGAGAACTCTGGCGAACAATGAACCTTTGGTCTAATAAAACATCGGTACCTAGTCAATCGTTCTCTGAGATTTGTTTTCATAATAATCGATTGTAAAGAGTTTCATCTCTAAAAACTGTTTAGCATACAACGCTAGTACTGGGGGCATTGACTAAGTAAAAAGAAATCGCTAGTTTATACCACTAACAAGGTTTAAAATAGCCCCACACGAAGCCCCACAAAACGAAGCATTGGGAACTTAGTAAGTGTACAGACCGTTTAATAAGAAGATACTTTATGAAGACAGTTCACTTCGCGTATACAGACAGGAGCCATCTTAGGAAATAGTCTCGATAAATCAAACCACGAACGTCGTGCTGAGTGAGCTGAACTGTATGAAGTTCAATGAACTTCTGAACTGTATGAACGGTGTTCGGGGATCGACTTATCGAGACTATTTCCTAAGATGGCTCCAGTCTGTATACGCGAAGTGAACTGTCTTCATAAAGTATCTTCTTATTAAACGGTCTGTACACTTACTAAGTTCCCAATGCTTCGTTTTGCATGTGTGGAGCCTCATTATGTTACTGCTTTAGTGTGGGGCTATTTTAAACCTTGTTAGTGGTATAAACTAGCGATTTCTTTTTACTTAGTCAATGCCCCCATTACTAGCATTATACACTAAACAGTTTTTAGAGATAAAACTCTTTACATTCGATTATCATGAAAACAAATCTCAGAGAACGATTGACTAGGTACCGATGTTTTATTTGACCAAAGGTTCATTGTTTGCCGGAGTTCTCCTTTAAGATCCCGGGCATATTTATCCAGCGTAATAAACATAAAAATATAGCACCACAATATAAAACAAGATAAATAAGGACACACAACAGTAGGCTACATATATAAATGTAAAATATGAATATACCATTTTGAATATTTAACAATCTGATTGTACAAGGGATAAATTAATATTTGTATAAATTGTTCTTCATCTTTGATCGTTCTATAGCAAGAGCAATGCAAAAAAAGGTCACTACCTAAGAGCATAACTATTGAATAAAACTGACAGGCTTCTTTTTGGTATTCACGTCAAAACGCAGTTTATTGTTAATAATAGTCGCTAAATATTTATAACTTTCCACCTTCCCACCATTAATGAACGTATATTGGGAAGAATGAGCTTCAGTTCTGAAATCAATAGTCATATCTTTGGTCTTAGATACGTTCAGCTGCAGATAAGCATCACCACAGCATTTTACAAAGTCATCAACAACTGGACCATGACAAGTTTACATTTTTTTTCGAAGTTTTGAAGACTCTCTGATCAATTTTCTCTTCCCCAGGTATGTTTTACTGATGTGTTGACGGTTGACAGGAACTCCGCTTCCTCAACGATTACGTATTTCCGGGTTTAGGGAAAAAGGTCTATTTTAAATGTAACTTTTAACAAATATATTTTTTCCTTAAACAATTCCGATTGATGCCCTATAATGACACTTCCAGTGCAGTGTAACATGAGGATTTCCTTAACTATTAACAACACTCAATATGCAGGTGATAATCACTGACTACATAATGAGCTTCTTCCCAGTTCCTCTTTTGCACTTAAGATAAACCATTTACACTCATTATATCTTTTGAAGTAATTGATGTCACCCCCTAAAAGTTCATGCTCCATTAGTGGGTGATAGTGTACAACAGAAAGGGGTGAGATATTTCAAACGCTCTCTCAAAAAACCCTCAGTACCGGGGCTGCTGCTGCTGCTGACACAATGTGGGCTGGCTGCAGACTCACGCATTGCCGCAGCTACAGATGGCAAACGCTTGTCCGGCCCTGAATCCTCAGTACAAGATGGCTGGATTGGCTCACATCTCCCCATCGCCGTCTGCACACATTAAAGGCGGCCAGCTATACTCAGCACATCCCGGCGCAGCAAACAAACGGAGCCCACGTAAAGAAGGTCTCTTGATGTACGGTGTCACTACAGCGGATCTGCGTTCATCTGTAATGCTTGGGCTTTAAGTGCTGGAGGCACTTTGTTGGCATGGCTGAAGTCTGTGTTGAGACAGGAGGCCCACGGCTTTCTGTGACTGACAGACAATGATGATGTCATTGAGTGTGAGGGACTCTGACCTGAACAGAAGAGGGAGGCTGGTGCCTGTGACTCTCCCAGCTGAGGTGCCTGGCGGTGCAGATGGACAGGGGCTGGGTGTGGGTCTCTGTGTGGGAGAGAGGAGAGCTGGGAACAGTACAGGACTGGAGCCATGCTTCAGTCCTCACTCACCTCTTAAGATTTCTCTATGTTTTTTTGTTTAATGTTATCTCAGGAAATGTTGCCATCTGTTTTGAAAAAAAAAAAAATCTAAAAGATTAAAAGATTAATGTTGAACTTTAGAGAAGTCATATTTTCACACCACAGACACATAGTCGTTGAGGGATCACCCTAGGACATGGCCCCGCCAATATACATATTTATTTGTTTGTAAAGTCACATTATTTATAAAGTGCTTTATACAGTACATATTTTTTCATAAACAGGAAAATAAGAAACAAATTATGAAACAAATTACATTTAAAACAATAGTGTCATTATTCCGTTCAATTTATTTCAGTGTTGTTTCAATTCAGTTAAATAATTGTGTTGCTGTCACAGATCGCACCACCGTGGCTCTCTCCAATCACCGAAGGACATTATCGCCAGAGTTTGAACTTCATTTCCCATCAGCCCCGTACCCAGGTATAATCACCTGCACAGGTGCATCCACTTCTCCCCTCTATATAAATAGGCTATATGCACGCGTAAGTTCTGCATTTGACACGCTTCAGTCTCCGGTTGGGGAGATTTAAAGCGGAGGAAAACGGGATTATGGCAGAGTCTTCAAAATTTAATGAAACGAAACTTTAATACATTTAGATGTTGGTTTTGTTTATTTGATATAATAAACAAATAAGCATAAACAAAATGAGGGGTGGCTGTTTTGTATGTTTTTGTGACTAACGTTTCTTTAGTATTGCCAAAGAGTATAGAAGCCAATATAAATTCTCGGTATAGCATTGGACTCTACGATCGGCGGAAGTAATCCAGTATCCTTAGACCTTCACCGGAAATACGTAATGCACTATCGTGCATAGAGCCTATTGCCTCCAAAATCTTTGACATTGAAGCTTGTTTTGCCTTGTCTACCATAAATTAATAAATTTAAATTAATTGTATTCAAATAATTTTACTTCATTAAAATGATAAACAAAATTAAGATGTATATTGAAATCACATCTTGTATTCTACCCCAACAACACTCCCAGTTTCTGTTAATTCAAGTTTGTCTCTAAAATATTTGGAACCACTGCTTTATTTGACAGTACAATGTAAGATAGACAGGAAGGAGTGAGGAGAACATCATAAGCCAAACTCAAACTCGAACCCAAAGCAATTTTACCCCTTTGCTACGTCCCAAATCCCAATACAGAGGCTGCATCCTTCGAAGGCTGATTTGCGTCACAACGGTACGATGAAGGCTGTCCAAATTCAACGGCTCATTCAAATGCGACCTCAGAATGCATCCTTCGTTTTCCGGGCAATGAAGGATAGTACAGATGGATGGCCTATCCGAGAATTTATTGCACGCCAGCAACTTTATTACACTTTTAAATGCAAGTATTGGGTTTCAAGTCAAATATCTAATGATACAAATATAACAATAACAAAAAAGTGGATCAAATGTTGACTTATATCTTACTAAGATATGATTTTACTCTTTATTAAAACACTGTGACATCAGTTAGGAAGTGAACAAGATACATGTGTTTGACTGCATTGACAACATTAACACCAAAGTGGTGAAGAACATAACACCCACCACAATAAAGGTATATGTACAGAGATTTCATATCAGTGGTTAGTGTTTTTTTATTGTATATAAATCGCATCTGGCACCTCATGGCAA
Source organism: Pimephales promelas (assembly GCF_016745375.1). The sequence continues at coordinate 15,121,427 of NW_024121543.1, read as the reverse complement.
CAGTCCTTTCGGATTCACTTTATTTGGATGGTCCCTTTAACACATTCAGTTGACTATAACGTTGGACCTATCTCTACTAACCCTCAGGTGTTAGTAGAGTATTAGTAGACTGGTTGGACTAGGGATAGAATAGGTTGTTGCAAAGTTGCTCATAGTCAATAGATTGTCTGTTGTAGGACCATCACAATAAAGAGTTGGCAGATATTAAGCAGTCAGTCTACTGATACTCTGAGAGTTACTGTAGTTTACATGTAGTAGCAATAGTCAACCGTATGTTCAAAAGGGACCATCAAAATAAAGTGTTACCGTTCTTTCTGAGGAATGCGTCGAAAACCCTTGAGCTTTAATGATGACAACTGGTGCCACATTTCTGAAGCTATGTGCGATTACCACCCCTCATTCATTTGATAGATAACAAGATAACAGCAAACAGTGGCAGATTTCTGCTGTGGAGCAATTACCAATTTGAGCTAAGAACAAAGGCAGCCTTTGCCTCCGTTGACTGATACGAGTTTTTAGAAGCGACTTTTAATTACTTCAAAACATTTATTCATTGTCGGTTTCCCAAAACAGGAGAAATTAACCACAAAAATCTAACACAATGAGAAAAACAAGTCAAGAAAGTGCCGTGTGTTGTGCAAGAACTCACCCACCACCTGAAGATAATAACATGGATTTCTTTCCAGATAAAAACTCATAATTGCTCTCATAAATCATTGAGAACTTCTCAGATGTTTTAAACAGTGATCAATTAACACTATTGCACGGGGAATGAACAAAAACAAATCCCTTTGAAAGTGCTTGCTGAAATGCCAATATGTTACTATCTTTCAATGCAATTTTCATGTCTAAGGAAGCACTGTGCAGTCCACAAGGACATGAGTGAAACTTCCATGCTGGAGCAAAAATCTGAGACTGGAACAGTGTTGTTGTAGTGGATCATGCACAAATTTAAGAGAGACAGAAAAGCAAAATGAGCGTTTAGCCGCGAGTGTGAATTGCCTTTCGCACCAGACAGATTTTCTGATCCCATTATGGCTCCAGCTAGCGTTTTTAGTGCAAATTTCGCAGTGCTTGTGTGGATTGCACATGCTCCCGATGCCTAATGAGGGAGCATTAGCCAAGGGAGAAGCAGTAATTAGAGCAAGCGTCAGAGCTGAGGACAGATGGCATGTAAAGACAAGTCTTTTCCATCAGACTTATTGTCCTCCTTCTAAGAGGGATGTCAAGAAACGCAGCTTTGTTTCCGGCTCGAAATACTTTTGATACATTAATTACAAAACAGTTTATTTTGAGAAGCTAAAAAGAAGATTCAGTATCACGATTCTCTTGAAACTAATCTTTTTTTTGTATTGTTGTTTTTTTTATAAGCACAAGAAGTTTCCTAGACCCATTGTCAAAAGTCTAACTTTCAAACTGAAGCCGTTTTCTGCAGTTTGAAGAAACATTTTGTATATATATATATATATATATATATATATATATATATATATATATGTATATATATATATATATATATATATATATATATGTGTGTATATATATATATATATATATATATATAAAGATTTTATAAAGCTCATTTCCCAACAAAAATCCTAACCAAAATATATTTCAAGCAATGACAATATATGTGGTAAATGAAAATATTATCAATACATTATTTGGCCATTTTTGTACATGAAATGCATTTAAAAAATATACATATATATAATTAATTGCACAAGTCTGTGTTCGGTGTCTGCCTTAGTTGGGATGAGAGTCTTTTTTTTTTTCAGAATTCATAAAGGCTGATGTGATTATTTAGTTTTGACTGTACATAATTAGCTTGAGATTATGGCATAATTTAATGTGTTTTATTAGTGTATTGTTTATGGTAATTTATTGTTCATGTACTCAAATATTGCGAGACGTTCTGCATTTGTCAATGGCACATTTGGGTCTCTAATTAGGTTGCATGGAGTTGCGAAGAAAATTGTGCGAAGATGATGACAGGCCTATCAACATATCTTTGAGGTTTATGGGTAACTTACAGTGTGAGAATGTGACTTGGATGACAAACACAATGTGATGTGCCCTGTTTATGCATCTCAGCGTGTATTAACATTCGTGCACGTGCTGCTTTCGCAAGCTGTTTTATGGCAGTGAGGATACAACACACACAAGCACTCGCACATACACAAACGACTAACAACATGACTGTAAGGACTGCTTCTGTTTGTATCAGAGCTAAATCATTGGTTTAACTTGATAATCAATATTCGCACAAGGCACTTTGGGTTTCTCTTGTTACTCACGCTCACACAGGTTCAGGTGCCGGTTGTAAAGGTGTTATATGGGATGTGTGAAATCAGGCACATTAGTCAAGGAGGCCCAGCACTATCCCACCGGATGCCATGCTTTAGGGAATTCTGTCTGATTCACACATAGCATCCCTCCATCTGAAGTCACTGAATCAGCACTATGCAGATTTAAAGGACCCTCACTTCTCAAAAGGGGCCTGACAGCTTGAGCTTTCATAGAATTGTAATGTGGCATTCCTGTGTCGTATTTTGTTTATTTTCTCTTCCTTTATGTCGGGACTCTCCTGGCGCTGTCGGTCCAGCTTACACACCTGCAGCGCCCCAGGGGAAGTGTACAGCTCAGACCCCACACCCCTGACACTCAACATCGAGGAAACGAGAAACACTTAGACCCGAAGAACCTTTCAGAGATCACAGAGTCTGGAGTTATTACCCGGCCGTAACAAAAACACTGTCGCTGCAGTTCCGCTGCTCCACCTCAATGTCAACCAATATCATCTAAAGCCAATTATAAACAATGACAAATTGGCAGGATTATGGTAGCGGTTGCGTGCCACACATAAAATAAGGGAATGATGTTTAGTCTACAATCCAAATTAATGTCTCAGTGTTTTTGCTCTGCAGTCATCTCCATATCAAATGAGCTTGATGGTTAAATGGGATTATTCATTGTTTTTGGAATAACAGTAGGCCCATCTGTAGCCGTGTGAACATGCCGGTACTGTTCTGTTTGTATATCTGCATATGACTCTGTAGCAACTGGGACAACAGTTTATATTCTGCAATGTAGGTATGCAGCAAAGCATTTGTGAAGCCACAACACGCACAAACTTGAGGCGGATGGCCTACAACAGCAGGAGACCCCACCGGGTATCACTCATCTCCACTACAAACAGGAATAGGAGGCTATAATTTGCAAGAGCTCACCAAAATTGGACAGTTGAAGACTGGAAAAATGTTGTCTGGTGTGATGAGTCTCGATTTCTTGAAGACATTCAGATGGTAGAGTCAGAATTTGGCGTAAACAGATTGAGAACATGGATCCATCATGCCTTATTACCACTGTGCAGGCTGGTGGTGGTGGTGTAATGGTGTGGGGGATGTTTTCTTGGCACACTTTAGGTCCCTTAGTGCCAATTGGGCATCGTTTAAATGCCACAGCCTACCTGAGCATTGTTTCTGACCATGTCCATCCCTTTATGGCCACCATGTACCCATCCTCTGATGGCTACTTCCAGCAGGATAGTGCACCATGTCACAAAGCTCGAATCATTTCAAATTGGTTTTTTGAACATCACAATGAGTTCACTGTAGACCTACTAAAATGGCCCCCACAGTCACCAGATCTCAACCCAATAGAGCATCTTTGGGATGTGGAGGAACAGGAGCTTCGTGCCCTGGATGTGCATCCCAAAAATCTCCCATCAACTGCAAGATACTGTCCTATCAATATATGGGCCAACATTTCTAAAGAATGCTTTCAGTGCCTTGTTGAATCAATGCCACGAATTAAGGCAGTTCTGAAGGCGAAAGGGGGTCAAACACAGTATTAGTAGGTGTTCCTTATAATCCTTTAGGTGAGTGTATATAAAGTACTAATAAACAGCCAATATCCTTTAAAGGGTTGGTTCACCCAAAAATTATGTCATTAAGACTAACCATCATGTCGTCCCAAGCCTGTCAGAACACAGTTTAAGATATTTTAGATTTAGTCTGAGAGCTTTACGTCTAATAAAGACATCATCAAAATACTCCATGTGACATCAGTGGGTTAGTTAGAATTTTTTTAAGCATTGAAAATACATTTTGGTCCAAAAATAACTAAAACTACGACTTCATTCAGCACTGTGTTGTCTTCCGGTTCTGTTGTCAACCTGCGTTCATGAGTCCGCAGTGACGCTAATGACTTAAGACACTGTTGACGTGTACAGTATCTGGTGCATCCGTGTATTCGGGTTTGAATAAATATGTCTGAAAAAAAAAGTCTTCCTCTGTGTCGTAGTCATTACTGACATAATTTTAATTTTTGGGTGACCTTAACCTAATATGCTAATAAGCAACCAGTTAATAGTGAGAATTGGACCATAAATTAAAGTGTCACCCATAAATGTATCAAAAATATATTTATTAAATTATATATATATATATAATGCATTGTTTTATAGTAATATTTTTTTTTAAAAATCACTAAAAATGCATTTTTCATTATTGAATCCAGTTTGCCTTGATTTAAATAAACTATTATGCACTAACATTTTGAAATGCATTTTTTTTTTTTTTTAGAGAATGATGTACAGTGCAAATGAACGGCTCAATGTTTTGGGTCCTTGGCTGTGTCCGTATCAAATGAGCTCAATAGTTATGTGATTATTCATTGTTTTTGGAAAAACAGTATCTGTAGCTGTGTGTATATGCTGGTCTGTTTGTGTATGTGCGTTTGAGCGCAATAACTTTCCATGTGAGTTTTTGCGCAAGCATGTGCGATCTGCAGCACCTGGGACACCAAGCACACCAGGAACGGTCCCTTTCCCAGAGTGCCGAGCAGCAGTGCCCGCCTAGCTTTGGCACCTCAGCTGTCAGCCCGTTCTGCTGATGAGGAGAAGGTGTGGGGTGATGAAGCCGATAATGAAGGTACCATCTTGTTGTCACGACAGATTGTTTGCTCTGGGCTTTCCGAGGTGCCGGCAAGCTCCACCAAACTCCACGCCCCCTCTGCCTCGGGGCTTGGCACCTCTGCCAGGGAGAGGAAGGTATTTTTACCAAGCATGCAACTTTCCTCACTCCTGCTCAGAGAAGCCATGTTAATATTTTGCCTAATGACTCTCTATTTTGTAGATGTGCACGGTTTTTTTTGGCTCTCTCGGTATTAATAAACTGTAAGCGCACACTCAAATCATTTTACAGAGATTTGCTTTTAACATCATTTAACATTAAACTCGTTTCTTTTCCCGCCTGAGATTCAGATTTACTCTGTAAAGTGCTGAAATGGTTTCATGTGGGGTTTTTTGCTCTCTCTGAGAAGCTTTACAACTGAAGACTCTGAATGGCAGTATCTGAGTGAGCCAAGACTTCAAAAGGGTGCTTTGTGAAATCTGTCAAGGATTTACTTCTAATGAGAGTTTGCCCACTTGATGAGGGACGCCCACTTCCTCTGCTCTAAATGCCATATTCATTACCTGCTTGTCTCTGACATTGTGCTCTTTGTCTCTAACTTGTTGTATTCTTTATTATCTGCCACTCCAGATCAAAGTGATCTGATCTTTATGCTCCCTGAACACATAAGGATCCTTACAGAAGTGGAAACAGAGGGAAGGCTATAACTAACTAACTATAAAAACCATCGCTAAAAACTAATGAAACATATACAGTACCTTGACAGAAAGGGTCAAAAGTAAACTTGGGAAAACTAACTAGTGAGACGCTGTCTGTGCTCGATAAACAGATCCCTCACAAAAGTGTAAACGAGAAAAAAATAACTAAATAACTAATTATAAAACTAGTGATCTGATCTTGGTATACGGGCCCTGGGTGAAGGGTAGAAACAGAGGAAAGACTAATTCAAACTAATAAAATGGTCACACTATTGATTGGGGTACAATTCTGGGTTTCAATGCAATTGTATTAACTATTAACTATGACTTTTGCCTCAGTAAACTTCCTCTAATTACTGCTTATTAATTTTAGTAAGGTAGTTGTTAAGTTTAGGTATTATGTATTAAGGGATGTAGAATATGGTCATGTAGAATAAGGAATTAATATGTGCTTTATAAGTACTAATAAACAGCCAATTTCATATAATCTGCATGCTAATAAGCAACTTAATAGTGAGAATTATACCCAATAAAACATATATAGACCCTAACTAACTAGTGAGATGATGTCTCGATAAACAAAATAAAAAACTAAATAAATTAATAATGAACTGATGTTTATTCTTGACCCTGATAGAAGAATCAAAGCAAAGCAAAGCTAACTTTCTAACTATATAATTATATAGTGATAGGTAAACACATAAGGATCCTGAACAAAGAGTAGAATAGTGGAATGGATGAACTAACTAACTCTGAATGTAAACACATAGACCTTGGCAGAAGGGTAAGCAAAGGATAAATAGTTAGCTAACTAAATGACAGGCTAGCTTGCTAGGTAACTAACTGATTTGAACTCCATTTTTGGGTGAGCTAACCCTTTAAGTTAAGGGTATAGGAAGAACTAACCAAGTGAATACATCCTTATAACTTTTAGGGCATTAATCCCACTAATGAAATGAATCATTTGAAGAAAACCATATGCAGAAGCATCTGCTTTCTGTGACTCTTAACTTGCTGAAAAGTCCAAACTATCTCCAGAGTCTCTTACAGCACACCAAACACTGTTTTCAAATGGAAGGGCCATCTGTCCTCCGCTCTTCCCTCGCGAGGGCTTTTCTTGGCACACAGGGATGCTCTACCTCCACCGCCGACACTCTGAAATAACTCTCTCCAGACAACTCCCAAAAGTGGTGGGATATGGACTGTGATTGGACCGTTCCGTGTGTGTGAATCCGCTGAAAGTATTTGGAGAAGCATAGATCTCACACTAAATGTCACACTAAGTGAACTGCCAACATATGACTTGAAGTAAATATTTTCTCAGGCATAAATTCATGTGACCAATTAACTCCCAATCTGTTTCAGCTTTTTATGCGATAAAAGAGAGAAAAATCTAAGAATCTTGTTAAATATCTTAATTTCCTGAATCCTTTTTGTCCATTCCACCTGTCACAAAAGTGAATCATCAAAGCCCTGGGGCTTTCAGAGGAAGACAGGCTTATGTACGGACAGCTAAAGGAAAACTTTAATCTGTGTTCTTTTCAGCTCCTGAATGGTTGAGAGCTAAAGAGGCCTGTGGCAATAGGATGCATGAATTGGATTGTATTGGACGGGCAAACCCTCTGGGCACGTTTTTAAATTAGACAAATTTTAAGGAAAAAAAGTAATGAGCTATTAGCAGTCAGTCATGTTTAATTTATTCAGTGAGCAATAGTGTCAAATAAAAGGAAGATTTATTAAGTGAGCAACATTTGTCTGGTCATGTGATCACGTCGGCCCCTAATGATGCAGTGTTACTGTATTAGTATTTAAGTATTTATTCATATTTTGAATTAGCTTTTTTATATACGTTTTTACATTTTAGAACTTAAACTTATTTCAATCATGACTCTCTAAATAGTTTTACGTTATTGAATGTGGCAAAGCTACTTTATTTGGTCTTGGCCGACTAGATCTGCTGCTGCTGTTGATTATTGATGCTGCTTCTGCATAGCAAGAATGGACTTGTTACTGCCAATAGATAAACAGACACACATCTGTGAGCATGCAAGATATGCTGCTGCTGTTGCTGCATAAATAGCAGTGTTGGGAAAGTTCACTTTCCACATAAACTAGTTCAAAGTTCAGTTCACACATTTTAAAATGAACTATCAGTTCAGAGTTCATACTTCAAAAAATCAACTATTTCATTCATAGTTCTTTTTTTCCATATGTTGCGAGATTTTTTTTTATTATTATTATTGCCACAGCCCATATACAACCACAGACAACAATTATTTTATCGACGGGCAAAGTTTGCACAGAAATGTAAGATTTTTCCCATCCGCACCAACCTCGTCATAAAATCCGTTTAAATGACAATACGACGCCTCCTCGCTCGCTGCTTTGTCGACGGCGGCCACGGTGCGACACTGGTGTCTTGTGTTGCCAGATTGGGTGTTTTTTCGCAGCCCATTCTCACCCCCAAGGCGTCACTTAACTGACGCCTTGGGAAGCATTTGGACATGCTTCAATATCTGAGCTTTAGGCGCCCTTTAGCGTCAGTTAGATGACGCCCTAGGATCGCGTGTACCCTACCCCCACCCCACACCTAAACCTAACCGCGTCCTCTAACTGACGCTTTCCTTTTCCGCTAAAGGGCGCCTAAAACGTCAAATATTGAAGCATGGTCAAAGGTGACGCCTTGGGGTGAGAATGCGTTGTTTTTCGATACATATTAGGGCCTGTTTACGTGTGTTTTAGCCGGGTTTCCGCCTGGAAGCTGGCTGTATAGAAATCTGGCACCCTGAAGTTAAACTGAGAGAGCGTGCGTTCACAGACACCAGAATGAATGCGTTCACAGTAACGTCCATCAGCCAGTAATACAGTGCATTTAGTTCACTTTGACCCAAAATATGAACTCGTTCAGGCACAACACTGATAACAACACTGATAAATAGATATACATAAATTATGTAGCAGATCTAGGCAGGTGGAGCTGGGGGAGGTGAAGGGTTTCAGAAGAATAAACATGCTATAGGACTAGCTAGCAAACACTGAACCAGAATATTTAAATGTTGAGCAAGCAATCTCATTGGCTGCCAATCAGCTAGGTTATAATGTGATCATTTGCAATCCAATCCACTTTATTTCTATAGCACATTTTACAGACACAGAGGTACCAAAGTGCTGCATTGAAGACTCAAAACATACAAAACAATTGACCGTTCGCAAAGTTTTTCAAGTTCCTCCGATGTTAATCTACTAACTCTCCCGACTGCTTTGTCGGACAAAATGGCGGATGACGAAGTATGATTGGTCAGATCACCTGTCAATAAAGCTCCATGTGTCGTGAAGGGTCAATTAATTAATTAATACAACATTTTTAAAACAAAATAAGAACACCAGGTTTAAAATATAAAAGATAAAATCAATAAACGGTAAAACAATCAAAGACATCAGAGTCAGTGTTTGGACCACACAACTCACGTAATCTTACGTCACGTAAGAAGCCAAAGAATAAAAATGTGGCTTTAGACAAGACTTGAAGCACTTGAAGCCCAGACATGGAGGGGTAGAGCGTTCCAGAGTTTAGGTCCAACCACAGAAAAGGCCCAGCCCCCCGAGTTTTAAGTCTTGACTTGGGGACCGCAAGCCCGGAGCTGGCCCTCTGACCTCAGTGACCGCACTGGCATATAAATTTGGATGAGGTGCAAAATATTGGGGCCAATCCATTCACAGCCTTAAAAACAAACAATACAATCTTAAAATCAATCCCAATACGAACATGAAGCCAGTGCAATGAGGCAAGAATTGGAATTATATGATTGCGCTTTTTGGTTAAAATACATAGACAGCAAGGTGACACGAATCATATCAAATAAATATTTTATTAAGCTACTCAGACTTCTTCATCTCGTGTAAGTGTACACTATATCAAAGTATCATTAATTTATTTACGTATATGTTAAAACGAGGACGATACATGCGATACACAATACTAAGTGCACCTTTAACTAGTCTTTCAGGCCTGGCATGTTTTCATATCACACCACAAGCCATGAAAGCGATGACCAGATGAAAGGCCACTCCAACGCTGGAATGCCCTTTCACCGCAGAGCTGAAGCCTAGGAAGTGATCACTAATCACTCATGATAATACAGCGAGCTCCAGTCCTGCCGCTCGTAATGAGGGAGTTGTTTTTGGGACCCTGGGATGACGGCAGCTCCTGCAGGTGTCTATTGTATTCGCTCTCCATGAGAGGTTTAGGAGTGGGAGGAGTGGCGGCTAGTTTGAAAACGACCACTAGAAAAGGACCAGGCATGGATTAGCTTGTTCCCAGCAGTATGGGGCTATTTTGGAGGTAACATCATTAGATGGCATTAAACCGATTCACTTTTTTCCTCTTTATGCCCGAGTCTTTCCACAATAAGGGAGGATTAGAGTAAAAGCAGCTTTAATTGACAAACCACAATGATTATTTATTTGCCTTTAAAATAACATTATCTTCCACCGCTCTTCAGTGAAACCCTAAAAGTTTAGCATGAAATCCGTCTCGGTCAGGAGAGAAAACAAAGCGTATTGAATCCATGATGCAACAGCTTTTGCTGTTCTGAAACCACTCGTGAATTTCTTAAATAACCACCATGTTTGATCGTGTTTAGGAAAAGCCGGACGTGTTTAAAAATCAACCTGAAATTAGTTCAACACTCAAAGTAGCATTGTGCCAAATTACCTGTCTGAAAAATTATGATTAGCCATTAGAACTGAGCCATTTTGCTCAATTGAAGCAACTTTACCGTTCGCATAGCAGGAACAAGCAGCGCTGCACTAATGTAGCCCTTCATCTCCCCAGAGCCGCGCTGTAATTAAAGCATGATTAAGAGGCCGGGTCTGATGAATGCGTTTCTAAGTGCCACATGCTGTGCTGCTGTTGGGCCCAGCATGGCCATTTTAATTGATTCGGGCTAATCAGTGAGCAGAATTAAAACAGTCACAGTTGTTTGGAAGAACAAGAGAGCAGGTCTGGGCACCAGGATGAGTGCAACCAGCAGAAGGCCTGATCCACGCTGGAACGGCTTTCAGCCCCGCATAAATTACAGCGGGGAGGCACATCATTGCGCCTAGCAGTTTGGTGAGACAAATGCGAGCTGCTATTGTTTATTGTCCGCATGCAGAATTTCTCAGCAGAGAGAATGTTCCGCCTCATTTTTATTCTCAGTTATGTCAATGTGTTGTCAATGTGCGTCTGGACAATTTTTTTTCTCTGTAATTATCTGACTGAAGAGTCGGAAACACGATGGAAATGAATTGCGCTTGAGATGGCATGATTGCTTTGGAAACGCACAGAGAATGTCTTATGGAGTCAGTTTAAACATTTTCTAATGATTGCAGCAGGGTTGCTGAATGTCAAGCTGACGGAGTCTATAAGCGCCTCATACCTTACACTCTGAGGAGTCTTTAGTTGGTTTAACCCCCCTGTTGTGGCTGTAGTGTTGGCAGGGGGGCCCTGATGCTCAAGAAGAGGAAGTCCTGATGAGGTTCGTGACAGCGGCCCTCGGGGCCTGGACTGGAGCCAGAGCGTCCATAATGACACACAGTCAGATGGACCAATGACTTCACGGTACTTAAATTACAACGTTAAATCACTCACGGGTCAACTGTGTAGGGAAAACACCACATAATTCAGATCAAGTTATGTGGGTTGATATGATGAAATTATCTTATTAACGTGTTTAAAACATGGGTACCATTTACCGGATATTTCACTCAAAAGTGATAACTCATTTTCATGTCTTTCCAAACCTGTATGACTTTCTTTCTTCTGCACTGTAAAAAAGGCAATTAGTTTACAGTTTAAAAAAAACCCTTTGAGTCGCAAATATTAAGAAACAAGCTACAATAAAACCAACAGAGTTCCCGCAAATGTTGTCCCAGTCAAACACCCTTGTCTCAACAAATGAATTCACATTGAACAATATTGCTGAAATATTAAGGGTTTGTAAGTTCCCGCAGCATGCATTGCAGAATGAATGAGTGGGTATGGGTGGGTAACACTTTACAATACGGGTGCACTATCATGCATTAATTCATGCTAATGCACAGATAATACTGAGTTAATGTATAACTCATGAAGAACTAAACCATTAATTAATGATTACTGCATCAGCAACTAATAAAGAGTCAATATGATTGATAGGTTAAGTACTACATGAAATGCTATTAATTCAATGTGTCATTGTGTATTAGTTCCTTAATAACATATTTTATTAACTAATAGTGTAAATTAATGTGTTAATTAGCACAATTAGTCAAAGCTATGCACTTCAACTTCCAGTTGTCTGCTTTAATTAATCATTTGCAAAGGTATCATTATGTTATGACTTTACTTGTTGGGGCACATCATTATTAACTAGTCATTTAGTAATTGTAGTAATTTGCACATGAATTTGCACTAACAATGAAGTAATTCATCATGTATTAATGCATATTAGTGTACCTGTCATATTATCTGGCAGTTGAAATACAAGACTTTGGCTCATTCTGGCAATTAACATATGAATTAACACTATTAGTTAAAAAATTTAGTTATTATGGAATTAATCCACAATTACATATTTAATTAATAACAATTAATGTATGAACTATTAACCTTACATACTCTTAGTTAGTTCCTAATGTGGTAATAATTAATGAATAGCTTAGATCATCATTACTTACACATTAATTCAGTATTATCTGTGCATTAGTTAAGCATGAATTAATGCTTATTAGTGCACCCGTATTGTAAAGAGGTTACCAATGTTGGTGTTTCTGGTGTTGTGGGCTATGTACAGCATTTCACAACTATTGATATCTCCTGGTTACCTTTGTTAAGTAGGAGGATTGCTCTTTTACAAATACAGATTAGACCTAGTTCAGTTAAGATATTAAATGTCAACAAGAAACCTGGAGTTACCAAAGCTGCACTGTAAAAAAAAAAAAATATTGTTGGTTTAACTTAAAAAAGTAAGTAACCTGGTTGCCTTAAAATTTTAAGTTGATTGAACTGGAAAAGTTGAGTTAATACAATGAAGGAGATTAATTTAATCATCAGAAACTCAAAATATAAGTTCTCTCAACTAAATAAATTATTTAAGTTGATTTGACAAAAGAAAAAATGTTGTGATAACAAATCTTGAAAACATTTTTGTAGTCAAGAAATTTAATCTGACAATACAAAGTAGTGTTATTTAGCACAACTTTTAAGAGAATTGTTGAGAGAACTTAAAAATCTGGATGCTTGCCCTCAACAATTCATTGTTTTGCAGTGTGTGGAACATAAGTTTTTTTTTTTTTTTTTTTTGGTCCATTCAGTGAAAGTCAATGGTCACTAAAATATCTTATTTATATTCCACAGAAGAACAAAACTCTTGAGGGTGAGTAAATTATGCTTTTTAAGTGAACAAGGCATTCCTTTAAGTGTCCTAAAAAAATGAAAATACTTTCATAAATCATTTACTCACTCTCAAGTTGTTCCAAACTTGAATTAATTTCTTTTTTTTCCTGCTGAACAAGAGTACAAAATAAGACATTTTGAAGAATGTCGGTAAGCAAACAGTTGATGTACCCAATTGGCTTACATAGTATTTTTCCCATTAATTATGGAAAGTTAATGGTCCATTAACTGTTTGGTTACCTATATTCTTCAAAATATATTGTGTTTTTTGTGTAATAAATTCATGTTGGTTTGGATCAGCTTAAAGGTGAGTAAATGATGACAGAATTTTCATTTTTGGGCGAAACAAAACCAAATATCTTTGCCTAATTTTGAATTTGCTCTATTTGTGTCTGCAGACCAGCTTGAATTTTACAGTAAAGACAGATGTTTTGGCTGTGAACATGTCGTCTGCAATAGATGATGGTGATCTAATGAGAGAAGCCAAGCTGGCTGTACAGATGGCCGTCCTGAGGTGGCTAACATATCCAGTAAGAAAGATGTCATAAGATCTGCCTCCAAGGCCCCTATTAGAGGAATCATACAATTAAACACCGTTTAGAAACTCACTGGTACACATGAACTAGCTGTGTGGCGGTTAAACCCCAATAAATAATACATGTGTAGGTCATCTAACGGTTATTCAAAATATGTTTTCTGCACAAAAATCAATTCAAATACACCCCAAAAGACTAATAAGATTTCTGGTGGAAATTGTAGAGGGAACTCTGATTATATTTAGCTGTGTCAGGAGGAGATTTGGTGTATAATTAGTGTATTACGCATATTGAAGTAAAATTTAGAAATTATTGAAGTCAATGTCAATTGCAGTTTGCAACCTAATTTACCTCTGTAATGTGGTGTTGTGAAACAGGATATTAAATGAGAAAACATGCAGGTTGGGACTTGATTTGATCCATCGGGAATTGGTTGAATTAGGAAAAGTGGGTGTTACAAACAGAATTTGCTGAATTAGCACATTAATCTGTCAGCCCATTTGGTCTATGTGACATCATTGGAAAAGGAAGGTTACTACAAGTAGTTATATTTAACATTGATCAGATTTTATTTAATTTTCTATGGAAGAACTGTGTGCACTATTCGTGAATCTGTTGTTTTAAATTCACTTAAAACGGGAGGCCTGGATTTTTTAGATTTCAATAAGCACAACTTCTCCGCAGCGTTGGTTTTTTTAAAAGTATTTTTCTAAAATGTTGGTTTGAAAAGGGTATTGTTTTAGTGTATCATTTGTTTAACTCTCAAGGACATTTGATGAGTTTCTTTTGCACTTTAATTTTCCTGTGACTCCCAAGGAGTTTGCTCTTGTATTTTCTGCAATCAATTCTGGAATAATTTTCTTTATGTAGAGGTGTGTTGTCATTAGTTGATGTGCCCATAATTAACCCAACTGACACAGTATGTGGTAAAATGTATTTTTTACAGTCCAAAAGCAACAATAAATTTATTGAAAGGAGGTTGGAGGTTTTTATTTTTGAAGGAGGTTGTCAAACTGGACTGAGTTTGTTAATGACCTTGATTGGGAACATGCTTGGTTGTTTTGTTACAAATAAGGTCAAAGAAATCTCCTTCAGGATATTTCACAAATTCTACCCTGTCAAACATTTCCTTAGTAAGTTTAGGAAAGATATTGATGTGAATTGCTCTTTCTGCACTAAGTAAACAGTACCCCATATTTTCTGGCATTGTAGTCGTTTTGAGGCGTTTATGATGGATAAGGTACCTTTTAATTTTGTTATGCATTTTGAAAATGTAATCTTTGATTATTTAAAGTATGATAGCAGTGAGTTTAAGGAGGCTTTTGTAATTAATTTGATAATTGTATTAGTCAAATTTTACATCCATTAGTTTTCTAAAAAAAAAAAGCCCCTTTTCTTTCTTATAAAATTATTTTTCTACTATTCAATCTTGTACTATAATGCAAAAGTTGATATGACTGTACATTTGTGTACTGTCTTCAAAATCTTTGATTGATACAAGGCCATGTCTTTTTTTGTCTGTGTGTTATTTTTATTTTTATTTTACTTTTAATGTAAATGCTTGGTCATTGCTCCCCTGGCTCTAAAGTGTATCTTGTATTTTTTTTGTTTAAGCAAAAAAAAAAATAAATAAATAAATAAAATATAGCACTTATTTTTAACCTTTAAATGCATAAATGTTTTGCCAATCATTACAAATCCGGGTCTTCAGCAACCCCAGATATATGACTAACATGGATGGATCACATGTTGCAATGATATAAATCTCTCATTAGAGTATAAATTACAGAAGAATAAAATAAAGCATATTGCAGCATATTTTGTTAACTTTTTGAGCTTGTAAGGGTTCAGTTTGAGCAGTTGTTTTATACCATCATCACTGTCTTCATAAGAACTGATTTCCCAGTACATTCAGCATCTGGTTCATATTCGGCATCTCAAACACATTCTCAAAACTATATATTCAAACATCTTCAAAATCAATATTTTGATCACTGACAGCTTCTTCTCAAAATCCACCATCAAGTGACAGTGACACTAATATTTGATTGTCTTCAGTTCATGCTCTGCAGTAAATCACTGAGCCATTCCAAGTTTTGCTGATGATACTTCCTATTCTTTTGTTTTCTTCCTGCAGTAACTATGAGTGAAACGACACTTCATCATTGTATAAGATATTGCCAGATTGTGGAATAACAACGCATTCTCACCCCAAGGCGTCACCTTTGACCATGCTTCAATATTTGACGTTTTAGGCGCCCTTTAGCGTCACTTACATGACGCGATCCTACGGCGTCATCTAAAGGGCGCCTAAAGCGTCAGATATTGAAGCATGTCCAAATGCTTCCCAAGGCGTCAGTTAGGTGACGCCTTGGGAGTGAGAATGGGCTGGGAATAAAGGTGAATTGCACTCATTCAGTCATCAAAGATTCAATTATTGTTGTGCTGAAAAATATACTTACACCGTTACACACCTCGGGTCGTTAGTGACCCTATACAATTTTTTTTACAAAGAATTTAATGGAAAACAGGCATTATAATTTTCTTGTTATATTGTATAATGATTTGATTTAGGGATACTGAGAAGGTCTATTGCAGAGAAGGAATACCTCAGAAGACCTAAGGTTTGCGTTTTGCATTTAAGGTGTACATGTTTGGAATAACATGTACTCATGAAGCGTGCACAACAAGAAAATGAATATGTATGTAAAAAGGTCAATTTTGATTCTAAGATTATACAAATGATCAAGACACATGATCAAAATCACAATGGCAGTCGTCTTGCAGCAAATATGTATTAATGCCCAACCACACACACACACAGTCTCACACCTGAACACATACACACACAACCACACACTCCTCACCTTCTCAGTAGGTCTGTGCACTGTAAATAATAGGCACACCTGGAGACGCTCGAGTGCTCCTTGTGTGAAGCCTGCATTATGCTAATTGTGACCCACGGGCGCTGTGTGAAGGCTTGGTATAATTATCCGTGTAATTGTCTCGTATTTTGTAAAGTGCCAGATCGTTTAATTCAGGATTAACATTTCTTCACCTCCAACGGCCAAATAGTTTACTTTGACTCCCCCCACCCCCTCCCCCCTCTCCTGTGAGGAACTTCACAATATTCGTATGTTTGATTTTCACTATAGCTCTCTTTCTGTTTAGTGGGCAAGAATTAATATTTAGTGCTTATAAAACAAGGGATAAATCCTTCCTCTGTTTGCCCCGCAATGGACCTTGAAGTGTACGCTACTCTTGTCAGAGAGATGACAGAACCGGTTACATTTAAGGCAGCATCTGTTTTCACATGCTTGATGCCTTAATCCCTCAACTGTTTTCTGGTGTGGCGGTTCAGGGAGAGTTTTCTCTCGCAGCCACTGTTCCCAACGTGACCAGAGAAGCAACCACAAATTGAAGCATCATTAGTCACTAGTGTTGTGGTTTGTTGCCAAAGCCGAATTACATTAACAATTGCACTGACACTAAATGACATTTAGCAGCATGTCACCTTTTACTATTAGTTTTGTTACAGATAGTTTGCATGTTGCATCAGAAAAAAGTCACGTTTCATTTAATTTTTTCACTCCCAGTCTGTTTCTGTGATACTGAAAGGCGTGGCTTAAGCTGTTCATATAAAAGTTTGGTGTGTGGCCAAGGCCTTTGATTCTTAAAAATTAGCTGTTTATATCTATGACATATAATAGCTTTTTCATAGTCTTTCAAACAAGGCATGGCACCAACACTATTCTTTGTGTGAAAGACCTCACATTCCGTTAATTTCTCATCAATGTCCCTTCAGGCGCAGATTGACTGATTCTTTCAAGTCTAATTATACAGTGAACAATTATAGTCTATAAACCCTTATGTCTGGGCCATTCTCATCACATTTACATGAGTAACCTCAGATTCAGCACGAAAAAGGTCTGAGGTCTAAAATGAAAATTTAACCTATATATTTTCTAAATGTATGTAATTGATCTTATTGTTTCCATGCATGTCTTTAAATTAAGATGACACAATAATTGGATCTTCCTTAGCCTGGGAAAACCTAGACAACATCCGGCAAATTTAGATTAGTCTGGCAAAGAGCTCATTCAAGACCATTTCCAATCGAGGCACCAATCAGGGGTGCGTTCCCCGAAAGCATCGTTTGCCAACTATGGTCGCAAGTTCTGTCGTTATCAGCATAGTTCAACGAGTCGGTGTTTCCCGAAACCATCGTTCCAACGAACATCCGCAAATGGCATCACAAAGTTGTGTGGTTTGAACTTTGAACGACAGCTCTCGACCCAACGCATTCTCACCCCAAGGCGTCACCTTTGACCATGCTTCAATATTTGACGTTTTAGGCGCCCTTTAGCGTCACTTACATGACGCGATCCTACGGCGTCATCTAACTGACGCTAAAGGAAAGCGTCTGTTAGAGGACGCGGTTAGGTTTAGGTGTGGGGTGGGGGTAGGGTACACGCGATCCTAGGGCGTCATCTAACTGACGCTAAAGGGCGCCTAAAGCGTCAGATATTGAAGCATGTCCAAATGCTTCCCAAGGCGTCAGTTAGGTGACGCCTTGGGAGTGAGAATGGGCTGCTCGACCTGTGGTTAGAGGCATCGTTTCTATATTGCATGACATTTGGAGGTAATAAATCCTTATCTTGAGCAAAATAAGCAAGCTAACATTCAGTACAACCGGTGCCTTTTATTTAGAATACAAAGAAATGTAATTTACGTCTTTTAGTTTTTCAAAATATTTGAAGTAACGTGTTTGAAGAGTGCGCATGTGCGAACGTGCTCTACTATGTAAGAACGAGCCAAATATTGAGTCTGGTAATAAAGCAAAACAACTGAGAACAAGTAGAAACAGTCCTTAGATGACTGTAATTTATATTAACAAATCTAGTGTTAATTGGATCTCAAACAGTTTGATTAAAGGTAGTTATTACCCCACCACGTGCGAAACCAACGTGGTTAAACGAAACTTTGCGACAGTGGGTTTCGGGAAACAGTCGTGACTAGCTAGTTGATTTCTCCAACGATGCATTGTACTATGGTAGTAAAGCAGCGAACTACATCATTGTATGGGAAACGCTCCCCAGAAACGTTGGGGCGGGCTTTACACGATGACAACAGCGCTGGGATTTTGAAGCAGATTTTGTAGCCTACTTTACAATGGATGTCGCCGTTGAACATCACTAGTTCGAATCAGCTATCGTGTCTGTCTTAATCGATTTGAACGTTTCTTTTTTGTTAAAAACCGAGCAAAGAACAACACTCTGAGATGTTTCTCCACCACTCTGCATACGTCATCTCCTTCATCGTAGGAGCGTTTCCCGTACAACTATGTAGTTCGCAGCTTCACTACCACAGTACGATGCATTGTTGGAAAAATCAACTAGGTAGTCACGGCTGTTTCCCGAAACCCACTGTCGCAAAGTATCGTTCAACCACGTTGGTTTCGCACATGGTCGAGTAATAACTAATTTTAATGAAACTGTTTGAGATCCAATTAACGCTAGATTTTTTAATATAAATTAAAAAACAAGAAAAAATGTGGGGCAGGACTTGATTTCAGGAAATGATTGGATGGTTGTGGTTTGATCTAATGTGGGTGACATGTTGCCCTGCCCTCACGCCAGTAAATATGTCATCAGAGAAGAGATGTCACAGCAAGAGAGAGGGAAATACATTTAATACAAATAATGATGTGCATGCAACTGAAAACGTCCTTGTTAGTCCAATAAAAGCTTTCATTGACACCAGGCTCAGCAAACGACTCGTTTTTCAAAGTGGGGAACTATGACGTCAAAGAGGATAAAACACCACCCCCACAGAAGAAGATCAACGCCTACTATAGCCCGGTTTAGCCCCGCCCACCGATACGCGCATTACACACATAGCTAAATAACATAGGCCTACCTCGTAATGACCATCCGGGTCGAGAGTGAAACTCATTATAATATGCAAAACTGTTAGCCACTCACAGCAGTGGGCGTTTACTTCCAAGTCTTCAATGCGAGACACCCATAGAAACCGAGCGTTTTTGAGCTGGGCTCAAATCTAGGGTAGAAAATAGCCAATTACTTATTCATTTTGATGTTTTTGAAGCAAACGTCATAAGTTGACCTCAGACAACAATATAATAAATGTAAAAAAGCAGACAAAAGAAGAGTTGTCCATTTTGATTTAATGGTGACTTGAAAGATCAATCATTTGATACTATTAGCATTTGTGTTTTACATAGCAATTATAAAATATAAGTACATTTCTGTTTATTATTAACATCAGAAATTCTATATGAGTTATGAAATCATCACAACCAAAAAGACATTACTGGAATATACTTGGGAAGGTGACAGGAAAAATCATGTTTAAAAAAAAAAATATGGAACTAATCTGCAACTAAAATAACTAATCTGACAAATGAGCAGTCCAAAATGATTAGGCCTCAAGCAATACGAGTCAGACTGTGGTGTCTCGGGTGACAAGCATTGAAGCACCTGACATTGAAGAGTTTTTAATTCAAACCTTTCTAAGGTAAACAGTCTATTCTTTGCTGATGAAGGGTTACATTATTCAAGTTTGGACTTGAAACACATGAACATTTACTTGTATTGGTCTTAAAGTGACTCAGCTCCCCTCGGCATGGTGAGTTTTCACATTTCCCAAAATCCATGGGAAGATTTCGGTAATAGTCATTTGTCATCATGATTTACAGTGATTTGCAAGCATTAAGAGATACTCGATCTTGTCAGTCTATACTGAGCGCACAGGAACGCTGCTGAAGTCCTGAAATACTTAAAGGTGGCATACAAATTGTTTGACTGAACATGTCAATATTTTAAAAAAGCCAGACACCACATAAGACTACTGGTGTCTGATATCTCTAGAATGTTCTTCCAGATTTTACGTCTTAAACCTGTTGTACCTTCTGTATCCTGCGACTGCCAAGTCATCCTACAGAAGAAGAAAAACATTCCTCATGCTGTGTAAGAGATGAATCTTGGGTTTATGAAACTCGCTGTATCAATTAGCGGTTACATGATATTCTGCATGTCAATATCTTTGAATCATCCATGTTTTTCTATTTGCGTTGGGACGCGTCCAACATCAAACAAATGCTCTTTGTCAGTGTTTATGACACGGTATGTTTTTGTTTCTTCCTGAATGGTGACTGACAAGCATGTTTCCATCTGCACTGCGTGTTTCTACACTCCAGTGACGCAAACGGCATCCTGCTGCAGTCAAATCAACTGGCATTACTACTTCGTCAAACTTATAGATGTCGGTAAAATTGGCACAGGCAGTATGTCGAAATATTAGTGGTTCAAACTCTAATTAAGTGCTTTCTAAAGGGTCATGTTTCAGTACTTTATTTTGTTGTTGTTAACAATCATGATGGACAACTTTCAACTGAACTTTCAAAGAAATATTTCAACTAAAAAATTCAGAAATACACTCGACCGCCTCTGTGACTAATACAATGATTGCAGACCATGCTGGAGCCAAACTTACTTTAATGCCAAATCACTTCCCTTCAAGTACTTTCATTGCGTGTTCACATACTAACGTGTCATTATATTCAGGCGAGACAGGAACTTGTTGCTAGGTGTCGGTCTATTACACATCAAGCTGTTTCTTAAAATAAAAGAAAACACAAAAATAAAAATAAAAAACGATTATGTATAGATAGCCTATGTGTTTTTTAAAAATCCATTAAAACATTTGTACATATTATTTTTGTGTTACCTTTTAAATTTCTGTTAATATATATATATATATATATATAAGGAGTAGTTCACTTTAAAAAAAAAAAAAAACTTTTGCTGATAATTTACTCACCCCCATGTCATCAAAGATGTCCACGTCTTTCTTTCTTCAGTCAAAAAGAAATTAAGGTTTTTGATAAAAACATTCCAGGATTTTTTCCATATAATAGACTTCATTGGGAACCAAACGGTTCAAGGTCCAAATGAGAGTTTCAGTGCAGCTTCAAAGGGCTTTAAACGACATCAGACGATGAATAAGGGTCTTATCTAGGACCCTTCGAGTTATGACTCGAAAAAAGATTTGTTCATTTTGATGAACGAGTTTGAACAGGAGAGTCACGAATGCTAATCACAAAACAGAGCAAGGCGAGCATTTGTGCTTATAAAACTTAAACTTGTTTATTTTTTTTAAATGACCGATCGTTTTGTTAGATAAGACCCTTATTCATCGTCTGGTGTCGTTTAAAGTCCTTTGAAGCTGCACTGAAACTCTCATTTGGACCTTGAACCGTTTGGTTCCCATTGAAGTCCATTATATGGAGAAAATCCTGGAATGTTTTCATCAAAAAATTTAGACGAAGAAAGATAGACATGGACAGCTTGGATGACATGGGGTGAGTAAATTATCAGCAAAAGTTTTTTAAAAAAAAGTGAACTACTCCTTTAACATAAATTTAAAAGGAAACATAGAAACATAATGGTGACACTTTACAATAAGGTGCATTAGTTAACATTAGTTAATGTAACTAACAATAATAAATAAAAATAAATAAAAATACACTGAGACAAAATGCTAATTGAATTAAATAAAAGCATGGATTGGGAATTACTGTTTGGTTAATGAACTAACCATGAGCAGCAATACATTTGTTACTGTATATTTATTCATCTTTTTTAATGTTAGTTAATAAAAATTAAGTTCATTGTTTGTTCATGTTAGTTCACAGTGCATAAACTAATGTTAACAAGATTTGGTAACGTTTGAGTCATTGTTCCATATGTATCTACTTTAGTAATAACAGTAAATTATGCATAATTACATGCAACTAACCTTCAACCAAATCCTAATCCTATAACCTATAGTAAGTACATGTAGTTGCTTAGTATTATTCAGTACTTAAATATATAATTACCCTGTAACAATGACACCTTAAAATATAGTGTAACCCAAGATTTTGATTTAAACATTACTTTTATTAACATGAACAAAGTTTAATAAATGCACAATTAAGTGCAGTTCAATATTCATGCTAACTAATGTAGTTAATGTTTATTAGTAAACTTAAACATGATTAAAATATAATAAAATACATTTTTTAAAGTCAGTTTCTCTTCTGACTATTCTACATTCACCAAGTTTTGACAAAGAAAGTTCAAAGTTGTAATCCAACAGTGGAGAAAACAGTCACCTGCCAATAAATAGTAGGCTTTTCAGCTAATATTAAATTGTAAAATATTTCAGAAACATGAAAATTGTGTATATACCTACAGTATAGTCTTAGAGGGCCATGAGACTTAGACCTGAGTGCAAAAATGGAGGCTCTAGCCCCTTCCAGAGCTGAGATATCGAAACTCAAAAATTCGGCCCGAAAAAAAAAACGACAGTGGTACCCCTTACGTTTTTTTTTTTTTTTCGGGCGAGAAATTACGTTTCTCCAATCTTCTCAAAACTCTGGATTCCATTTTTGCACTCAGGTCTAAGTCTCATGGCCCTCTATCAGAATCCAGAGTTTTGAGAAGATTGTAGAAACTTAATTTCTCGCCCCAAAAAAAACCGTAAGGGGTACCACTGTCGTTTTTTTTTCGGGCCGAATTTTTGAGTTTCGATATCTCAGCTCTGGAAGGGGCTAGAGCCTCCATTTTTGCACTCAGGTCTAAGTCTCATGGCCCTCTATCAGAATCCAGAGTTTTGGGAAGATTGGAGAAACTTAATTTTTCGCCCAAAAAAAACGTAAGGGGTACCACTGTCGTTTTTTTTTCGGGCCGAATTTTTGAGTTTCGATATCTCAGCTCTGGAAGGGGCTAGAGCCTCCATTTTTGCACTCAGGTCTAAGTCTCATGGCCCTCTATCAGAATCCAGAGTTTTGGGAAGATTGGAGAAACTTAATTTTTCGCCCAAAAAAAAAAACGTAAGGGGTACCACTGTCGTTTTTTTTTTCGGGCCGAATTTTTGAGTTTCGATATCTCAGCTCTGGAAGGGGCTAGAGCCTCCATTTTTGCACTCAGGTCTAAGTCTCATGGCCCTCTATCAGAATCCAGAGTTTTGGGAAGATTGGAGAAACTTAATTTTTCGCCCAAAAAAAAAAACGTAAGGGGTACCACTGTCGTTTTTTTTTCGGGCCGAATTTTTGAGTTTCGATATCTCAGCTCTGGAAGGGGCTAGAGCCTCCATTTTTGCACTCAGGTCTAAGTCTCATGGCCCTCTATCAGAATCCAGAGTTTTGGGAAGATTGGAGAAACTTAATTTTTCGCCCAAAAAAAAAAAACGTAAGGGGTACCACTGTCGTTTTTTTTTTCGGGCCGAATTTTTGAGTTTCGATATCTCAGCTCTGGAAGGGGCTAGAGCCTCCATTTTTGCACTCAGGTCTAAGTCTCATGGCCCTCTATCAGAATCCAGAGTTTTGGGAAGATTGGAGAAACTTAATTTTTCGCCCAAAAAAAAAAACGTAAGGGGTACCACTGTCGTTTTTTTTTTCGGGCCGAATTTTTGAGTTTCGATATCTCAGCTCTGGAAGGGGCTAGAGCCTCCATTTTTGCACTCAGGTCTAAGTCTCATGGCCCTCTATCAGAATCCAGAGTTTTGGGAAGATTGGAGAAACTTAATTTTTCGCCCAAAAAAAAAAACGTAAGGGGTACCACTGTCGTTTTTTTTTTCGGGCCGAATTTTTGAGTTTCGATATCTCAGCTCTGGAAGGGGCTAGAGCCTCCATTTTTGCACTCAGGTCTAAGTCTCATGGCCCTCTATCAGAATCCAGAGTTTTGGGAAGATTGGAGAAACTTAATTTTTCGCCCAAAAAAAAAAACGTAAGGGGTACCACTGTCGTTTTTTTTTCGGGCCGAATTTTTGAGTTTCGATATCTCAGCTCTGGAAGGGGCTAGAGCCTCCATTTTTGCACTCAGGTCTAAGTCTCATGGCCCTCTATCAGAATCCAGAGTTTTGGGAAGATTGGAGAAACTTAATTTTTCGCCCAAAAAAAAAAACGTAAGGGGTACCACTGTCGTTTTTTTTTCGGGCCGAATTTTTGAGTTTCGATATCTCAGCTCTGGAAGGGGCTAGAGCCTCCATTTTTGCACTCAGGTCTAAGTCTCATGGCCCTCTATCAGAATCCAGAGTTTTGGGAAGATTGGAGAAACTTAATTTTTCGCCCAAAAAAAAAAAACGTAAGGGGTACCACTGTCGTTTTTTTTTTCGGGCCGAATTTTTGAGTTTCGATATCTCAGCTCTGGAAGGGGCTAGAGCCTCCATTTTTGCACTCAGGTCTAAGTCTCATGGCCCTCTATCAGAATCCAGAGTTTTGGGAAGATTGGAGAAACTTAATTTTTCGCCCAAAAAAAAAAACGTAAGGGGTACCACTGTCGTTTTTTTTTCGGGCCGAATTTTTGAGTTTCGATATCTCAGCTCTGGAAGGGGCTAGAGCCTCCATTTTTGCACTCAGGTCTAAGTCTCATGGCCCTCTATCAGAATCCAGAGTTTTGGGAAGATTGGAGAAACTTAATTTTTCGCCCAAAAAAAAAAACGTAAGGGGTACCACTGTCGTTTTTTTTTTCGGGCCGAATTTTTGAGTTTCGATATCTCAGCTCTGGAAGGGGCTAGAGCCTCCATTTTTGCACTCAGGTCTAAGTCTCATGGCCCTCTATCAGAATCCAGAGTTTTGGAAGATTGGAGAAACTTAATTTTTCGCCCAAAAAAAAAAACGTAAGGGGTACCACTGTCGTTTTTTTTTCGGGCCGAATTTTTGAGTTTCGATATCTCAGCTCTGGAAGGGGCTAGAGCCTCCATTTTTGCACTCAGGTCTAAGTCTCATGGCCCTCTATCAGAATCCAGAGTTTTGGGAAGATTGGAGAAACTTAATTTTTCGCCCAAAAAAAAAAACGTAAGGGGTACCACTGTCGTTTTTTTTTCGGGCCGAATTTTTGAGTTTCGATATCTCAGCTCTGGAAGGGGCTAGAGCCTCCATTTTTGCACTCAGGTCTAAGTCTCATGGCCCTCTATCAGAATCCAGAGTTTTGGGAAGATTGGAGAAACTTAATTTTTCGCCCAAAAAAAAAAAACGTAAGGGGTACCACTGTCGTTTTTTTTTTCGGGCCGAATTTTTGAGTTTCGATATCTCAGCTCTGGAAGGGGCTAGAGCCTCCATTTTTGCACTCAGGTCTAAGTCTCATGGCCCTCTATCAGAATCCAGAGTTTTGGGAAGATTGGAGAAACTTAATTTTTCGCCCAAAAAAAAAAACGTAAGGGGTACCACTGTCGTTTTTTTTTCGGGCCGAATTTTTGAGTTTCGATATCTCAGCTCTGGAAGGGGCTAGAGCCTCCATTTTTGCACTCAGGTCTAAGTCTCATGGCCCTCTATCAGAATCCAGAGTTTTGGGAAGATTGGAGAAACTTAATTTTTCGCCCAAAAAAAAAAACGTAAGGGGTACCACTGTCGTTTTTTTTTCGGGCCGAATTTTTGAGTTTCGATATCTCAGCTCTGGAAGGGGCTAGAGCCTCCATTTTTGCACTCAGGTCTAAGTCTCATGGCCCTCTATCAGAATCCAGAGTTTTGGGAAGATTGGAGAAACTTAATTTTTCGCCCAAAAAAAAAAAACGTAAGGGGTACCACTGTCGTTTTTTTTTTCGGGCCGAATTTTTGAGTTTCGATATCTCAGCTCTGGAAGGGGCTAGAGCCTCCATTTTTGCACTCAGGTCTAAGTCTCATGGCCCTCTATCAGAATCCAGAGTTTTGGGAAGATTGGAGAAACTTAATTTTTCGCCCAAAAAAAAAAACGTAAGGGGTACCACTGTCGTTTTTTTTTCGGGCCGAATTTTTGAGTTTCGATATCTCAGCTCTGGAAGGGGCTAGAGCCTCCATTTTTGCACTCAGGTCTAAGTCTCATGGCCCTCTATCAGAATCCAGAGTTTTGGGAAGATTGGAGAAACTTAATTTTTCGCCCAAAAAAAAAAACGTAAGGGGTACCACTGTCGTTTTTTTTTCGGGCCGAATTTTTGAGTTTCGATATCTCAGCTCTGGAAGGGGCTAGAGCCTCCATTTTTGCACTCAGGTCTAAGTCTCATGGCCCTCTATCAGAATCCAGAGTTTTGGGAAGATTGGAGAAACTTAATTTTTCGCCCAAAAAAAAAAAACGTAAGGGGTACCACTGTCGTTTTTTTTTCGGGCCGAATTTTTGAGTTTCGATATCTCAGCTCTGGAAGGGGCTAGAGCCTCCATTTTTGCACTCAGGTCTAAGTCTCATGGCCCTCTATCAGAATCCAGAGTTTTGGGAAGATTGGAGAAACTTAATTTTTCGCCCAAAAAAAAAAAAGGGGTACCACTGTCGTTTTTTTTTTCGGGCCGAATTTTTGAGTTTCGATATCTCAGCTCTGGAAGGGGCTAGAGCCTCCATTTTTGCACTCAGGTCTAAGTCTCATGGCCCTCTATCAGAATCCAGAGTTTTGGGAAGATTGGAGAAACTTAATTTTTCGCCCAAAAAAAAAAACGTAAGGGGTACCACTGTCGTTTTTTTTTCGGGCCGAATTTTTGAGTTTCGATATCTCAGCTCTGGAAGGGGCTAGAGCCTCCATTTTTGCACTCAGGTCTAAGTCTCATGGCCCTCTATCAGAATCCAGAGTTTTGGGAAGATTGGAGAAACTTAATTTTTCGCCCAAAAAAAAAAACGTAAGGGGTACCACTGTCGTTTTTTTTTCGGGCCGAATTTTTGAGTTTCGATATCTCAGCTCTGGAAGGGGCTAGAGCCTCCATTTTTGCACTCAGGTCTAAGTCTCATGGCCCTCTATCAGAATCCAGAGTTTTGGGAAGATTGGAGAAACTTAATTTTTCGCCCAAAAAAAAAAACGTAAGGGGTACCACTGTCGTTTTTTTTTCGGGCCGAATTTTTGAGTTTCGATATCTCAGCTCTGGAAGGGGCTAGAGCCTCCATTTTTGCACTCAGGTCTAAGTCTCATGGCCCTCTATCAGAATCCAGAGTTTTGGGAAGATTGGAGAAACTTAATTTTTCGCCCAAAAAAAAAAACGTAAGGGGTACCACTGTCGTTTTTTTTTCGGGCCGAATTTTTGAGTTTCGATATCTCAGCTCTGGAAGGGGCTAGAGCCTCCATTTTTGCACTCAGGTCTAAGTCTCATGGCCCTCTATCAGAATCCAGAGTTTTGGGAAGATTGGAGAAACTTAATTTTTCGCCCAAAAAAAAAAACGTAAGGGGTACCACTGTCGTTTTTTTTTTCGGGCCGAATTTTTGAGTTTCGATATCTCAGCTCTGGAAGGGGCTAGAGCCTCCATTTTTGCACTCAGGTCTAAGTCTCATGGCCCTCTATCAGAATCCAGAGTTTTGGGAAGATTGGAGAAACTTAATTTTTCGCCCAAAAAAAAAAACGTAAGGGGTACCACTGTCGTTTTTTTTTCGGGCCGAATTTTTGAGTTTCGATATCTCAGCTCTGGAAGGGGCTAGAGCCTCCATTTTTGCACTCAGGTCTAAGTCTCATGGCCCTCTATCAGAATCCAGAGTTTTGGGAAGATTGGAGAAACTTAATTTTTCGCCCAAAAAAAAAAACGTAAGGGGTACCACTGTCGTTTTTTTTTTCGGGCCGAATTTTTGAGTTTCGATATCTCAGCTCTGGAAGGGGCTAGAGCCTCCATTTTTGCACTCAGGTCTAAGTCTCATGGCCCTCTATCAGAATCCAGAGTTTTGGGAAGATTGGAGAAACTTAATTTTTCGCCCAAAAAAAAAAAACGTAAGGGGTACCACTGTCGTTTTTTTTTCGGGCCGAATTTTTGAGTTTCGATATCTCAGCTCTGGAAGGGGCTAGAGCCTCCATTTTTGCACTCAGGTCTAAGTCTCATGGCCCTCTATCAGAATCCAGAGTTTTGGGAAGATTGGAGAAACTTAATTTTTCGCCCAAAAAAAAAAACGTAAGGGGTACCACTGTCGTTTTTTTTTCGGGCCGAATTTTTGAGTTTCGATATCTCAGCTCTGGAAGGGGCTAGAGCCTCCATTTTTGCACTCAGGTCTAAGTCTCATGGCCCTCTATCAGAATCCAGAGTTTTGGGAAGATTGGAGAAACTTAATTTTTCGCCCAAAAAAAAAAACGTAAGGGGTACCACTGTCGTTTTTTTTTCGGGCCGAATTTTTGAGTTTCGATATCTCAGCTCTGGAAGGGGCTAGAGCCTCCATTTTTGCACTCAGGTCTAAGTCTCATGGCCCTCTATCAGAATCCAGAGTTTTGGGAAGATTGGAGAAACTTAATTTTTCGCCCAAAAAAAAAAACGTAAGGGGTACCACTGTCGTTTTTTTTTCGGGCCGAATTTTTGAGTTTCGATATCTCAGCTCTGGAAGGGGCTAGAGCCTCCATTTTTGCACTCAGGTCTAAGTCTCATGGCCCTCTATCAGAATCCAGAGTTTTGGAAGATTGGAGAAACTTAATTTTTCGCCCAAAAAAAAAAAACGTAAGGGGTACCACTGTCGTTTTTTTTTTCGGGCCGAATTTTTGAGTTTCGATATCTCAGCTCTGGAAGGGGCTAGAGCCTCCATTTTTGCACTCAGGTCTAAGTCTCATGGCCCTCTATCAGAATCCAGAGTTTTGGGAAGATTGGAGAAACTTAATTTTTCGCCCAAAAAAAAAAACGTAAGGGGTACCACTGTCGTTTTTTTTTCGGGCCGAATTTTTGAGTTTCGATATCTCAGCTCTGGAAGGGGCTAGAGCCTCCATTTTTGCACTCAGGTCTAAGTCTCATGGCCCTCTATCAGAATCCAGAGTTTTGGGAAGATTGGAGAAACTTAATTTTTCGCCCAAAAAAAAAAAACGTAAGGGGTACCACTGTCGTTTTTTTTTTCGGGCCGAATTTTTGAGTTTCGATATCTCAGCTCTGGAAGGGGCTAGAGCCTCCATTTTTGCACTCAGGTCTAAGTCTCATGGCCCTCTATCAGAATCCAGAGTTTTGGGAAGATTGGAGAAACTTAATTTTTCGCCCAAAAAAAAAAACGTAAGGGGTACCACTGTCGTTTTTTTTTCGGGCCGAATTTTTGAGTTTCGATATCTCAGCTCTGGAAGGGGCTAGAGCCTCCATTTTTGCACTCAGGTCTAAGTCTCATGGCCCTCTATCAGAATCCAGAGTTTTGGGAAGATTGGAGAAACTTAATTTTTCGCCCAAAAAAAAAAACGTAAGGGGTACCACTGTCGTTTTTTTTTTCGGGCCGAATTTTTGAGTTTCGATATCTCAGCTCTGGAAGGGGCTAGAGCCTCCATTTTTGCACTCAGGTCTAAGTCTCATGGCCCTCTATCAGAATCCAGAGTTTTGGGAAGATTGGAGAAACTTAATTTTTCGCCCAAAAAAAAAAACGTAAGGGGTACCACTGTCGTTTTTTTTTCGGGCCGAATTTTTGAGTTTCGATATCTCAGCTCTGGAAGGGGCTAGAGCCTCCATTTTTGCACTCAGGTCTAAGTCTCATGGCCCTCTATCAGAATCCAGAGTTTTGGGAAGATTGGAGAAACTTAATTTTTCGCCCAAAAAAAAAAACGTAAGGGGTACCACTGTCGTTTTTTTTTCGGGCCGAATTTTTGAGTTTCGATATCTCAGCTCTGGAAGGGGCTAGAGCCTCCATTTTTGCACTCAGGTCTAAGTCTCATGGCCCTCTATCAGAATCCAGAGTTTTGGGAAGATTGGAGAAACTTAATTTTTCGCCCAAAAAAAAAAAACGTAAGGGGTACCACTGTCGTTTTTTTTTCGGGCCGAATTTTTGAGTTTCGATATCTCAGCTCTGGAAGGGGCTAGAGCCTCCATTTTTGCACTCAGGTCTAAGTCTCATGGCCCTCTATCAGAATCCAGAGTTTTGGAAGATTGGAGAAACTTAATTTTTCGCCCAAAAAAAAAAAACGTAAGGGGTACCACTGTCGTTTTTTTTTCGGGCCGAATTTTTGAGTTTCGATATCTCAGCTCTGGAAGGGGCTAGAGCCTCCATTTTTGCACTCAGGTCTAAGTCTCATGGCCCTCTATCAGAATCCAGAGTTTTGGGAAGATTGGAGAAACTTAATTTTTCGCCCAAAAAAAAAAACGTAAGGGGTACCACTGTCGTTTTTTTTTTCGGGCCGAATTTTTGAGTTTCGATATCTCAGCTCTGGAAGGGGCTAGAGCCTCCATTTTTGCACTCAGGTCTAAGTCTCATGGCCCTCTATCAGAATCCAGAGTTTTGGGAAGATTGGAGAAACTTAATTTTTCGCCCAAAAAAAAAAACGTAAGGGGTACCACTGTCGTTTTTTTTTCGGGCCGAATTTTTGAGTTTCGATATCTCAGCTCTGGAAGGGGCTAGAGCCTCCATTTTTGCACTCAGGTCTAAGTCTCATGGCCCTCTATCAGAATCCAGAGTTTTGGGAAGATTGGAGAAACTTAATTTTTCGCCCAAAAAAAAAAACGTAAGGGGTACCACTGTCGTTTTTTTTTCGGGCCGAATTTTTGAGTTTCGATATCTCAGCTCTGGAAGGGGCTAGAGCCTCCATTTTTGCACTCAGGTCTAAGTCTCATGGCCCTCTATCAGAATCCAGAGTTTTGGGAAGATTGGAGAAACTTAATTTTTCGCCCAAAAAAAAAAACGTAAGGGGTACCACTGTCGTTTTTTTTTTCGGGCCGAATTTTTGAGTTTCGATATCTCAGCTCTGGAAGGGGCTAGAGCCTCCATTTTTGCACTCAGGTCTAAGTCTCATGGCCCTCTATCAGAATCCAGAGTTTTGGGAAGATTGGAGAAACTTAATTTTTCGCCCAAAAAAAAAAACGTAAGGGGTACCACTGTCGTTTTTTTTTTCGGGCCGAATTTTTGAGTTTCGATATCTCAGCTCTGGAAGGGGCTAGAGCCTCCATTTTTGCACTCAGGTCTAAGTCTCATGGCCCTCTATCAGAATCCAGAGTTTTGGGAAGATTGGAGAAACTTAATTTTTCGCCCAAAAAAAAAAACGTAAGGGGTACCACTGTCGTTTTTTTTTCGGGCCGAATTTTTGAGTTTCGATATCTCAGCTCTGGAAGGGGCTAGAGCCTCCATTTTTGCACTCAGGTCTAAGTCTCATGGCCCTCTATCAGAATCCAGAGTTTTGGGAAGATTGGAGAAACTTAATTTTTCGCCCAAAAAAAAAAAACGTAAGGGGTACCACTGTCGTTTTTTTTTCGGGCCGAATTTTTGAGTTTCGATATCTCAGCTCTGGAAGGGGCTAGAGCCTCCATTTTTGCACTCAGGTCTAAGTCTCATGGCCCTCTATCAGAATCCAGAGTTTTGGGAAGATTGGAGAAACTTAATTTTTCGCCCAAAAAAAAAAACGTAAGGGGTACCACTGTCGTTTTTTTTTCGGGCCGAATTTTTGAGTTTCGATATCTCAGCTCTGGAAGGGGCTAGAGCCTCCATTTTTGCACTCAGGTCTAAGTCTCATGGCCCTCTATCAGAATCCAGAGTTTTGGGAAGATTGGAGAAACTTAATTTTTCGCCCAAAAAAAAAAACGTAAGGGGTACCACTGTCGTTTTTTTTTCGGGCCGAATTTTTGAGTTTCGATATCTCAGCTCTGGAAGGGGCTAGAGCCTCCATTTTTGCACTCAGGTCTAAGTCTCATGGCCCTCTATCAGAATCCAGAGTTTTGGGAAGATTGGAGAAACTTAATTTTTCGCCCAAAAAAAAAAACGTAAGGGGTACCACTGTCGTTTTTTTTTCGGGCCGAATTTTTGAGTTTCGATATCTCAGCTCTGGAAGGGGCTAGAGCCTCCATTTTTGCACTCAGGTCTAAGTCTCATGGCCCTCTATCAGAATCCAGAGTTTTGGGAAGATTGGAGAAACTTAATTTTTCGCCCAAAAAAAAAAAACGTAAGGGGTACCACTGTCGTTTTTTTTTTCGGGCCGAATTTTTGAGTTTCGATATCTCAGCTCTGGAAGGGGCTAGAGCCTCCATTTTTGCACTCAGGTCTAAGTCTCATGGCCCTCTATCAGAATCCAGAGTTTTGGAAGATTGGAGAAACTTAATTTTTCGCCCAAAAAAAAAAACGTAAGGGGTACCACTGTCGTTTTTTTTTCGGGCCGAATTTTTGAGTTTCGATATCTCAGCTCTGGAAGGGGCTAGAGCCTCCATTTTTGCACTCAGGTCTAAGTCTCATGGCCCTCTATCAGAATCCAGAGTTTTGGAAGATTGGAGAAACTTAATTTTTCGCCCAAAAAAAAAAACGTAAGGGGTACCACTGTCGTTTTTTTTTTCGGGCCGAATTTTTGAGTTTCGATATCTCAGCTCTGGAAGGGGCTAGAGCCTCCATTTTTGCACTCAGGTCTAAGTCTCATGGCCCTCTATCAGAATCCAGAGTTTTGGGAAGATTGGAGAAACTTAATTTTTCGCCCAAAAAAAAAAACGTAAGGGGTACCACTGTCGTTTTTTTTTTCGGGCCGAATTTTTGAGTTTCGATATCTCAGCTCTGGAAGGGGCTAGAGCCTCCATTTTTGCACTCAGGTCTAAGTCTCATGGCCCTCTATCAGAATCCAGAGTTTTGGGAAGATTGGAGAAACTTAATTTTTCGCCCAAAAAAAAAAACGTAAGGGGTACCACTGTCGTTTTTTTTTTCGGGCCGAATTTTTGAGTTTCGATATCTCAGCTCTGGAAGGGGCTAGAGCCTCCATTTTTGCACTCAGGTCTAAGTCTCATGGCCCTCTATCAGAATCCAGAGTTTTGGAAGATTGGAGAAACTTAATTTTTCGCCCAAAAAAAAAAACGTAAGGGGTACCACTGTCGTTTTTTTTTCGGGCCGAATTTTTGAGTTTCGATATCTCAGCTCTGGAAGGGGCTAGAGCCTCCATTTTTGCACTCAGGTCTAAGTCTCATGGCCCTCTATCAGAATCCAGAGTTTTGGGAAGATTGGAGAAACTTAATTTTTCGCCCGAAAAAAAAAAACGTAAGGGGTACCACTGTCGTTTTTTTTTTCGGGCCGAATTTTTGAGTTTCGATATCTCAGCTCTGGAAGGGGCTAGAGCCTCCATTTTTGCACTCAGGTCTAAGTCTCATGGCCCTCTATCAGAATCCAGAGTTTTGGAAGATTGGAGAAACTTAATTTTTCGCCCAAAAAAAAAAACGTAAGGGGTACCACTTACGTTTTTTTTTTTCGGGCGAAAAATTAAGTTTCTCCAATCTTCCCAAAACTCTGGATTCTGATAGAGGGCCATGAGACTTAGACCTGAGTGCAAAAATGGAGGCTCTAGCCCCTTCCAGAGCTGAGATATCGAAACTCAAAAATTCGGCCCGAAAAAAAAAACGACAGTGGTACCCCTTACGTTTTTTTTTTTGGGCGAAAAATTAAGTTTCTCCAATCTTCCCAAAACTCTGGATTCTGATAGAGGGCCATGAGACTTAGACCTGAGTGCAAAAATGGAGGCTCTAGCCCCTTCCAGAGCTGAGATATCGAAACTCAAAAATTCGGCCCGAAAAAAAAAACGACAGTGGTACCCCTTACGTTTTTTTTTTTGGGCGAAAAATTAAGTTTCTCCAATCTTCCCAAAACTCTGGATTCTGATAGAGGGCCATGAGACTTAGACCTGAGTGCAAAAATGGAGGCTCTAGCCCCTTCCAGAGCTGAGATATCGAAACTCAAAAATTCGGCCCGAAAAAAAAAACGACAGTGGTACCCCTTACGTTTTTTTTTTTTGGCGAAAAATTAAGTTTCTCCAATCTTCCCAAAACTCTGGATTCTGATAGAGGGCCATGAGACTTAGACCTGAGTGCAAAAATGGAGGCTCTAGCCCCTTCCAGAGCTGAGATATCGAAACTCAAAAATTCGGCCCGAAAAAAAAACGACAGTGGTACCCCTTACGTTTTTTTTTTTGGGCGAAAAATTAAGTTTCTCCAATCTTCCCAAAACTCTGGATTCTGATAGAGGGCCATGAGACTTAGACCTGAGTGCAAAAATGGAGGCTCTAGCCCCTTCCAGAGCTGAGATATCGAAACTCAAAAATTCGGCCCGAAAAAAAAACGACAGTGGTACCCCTTACGTTTTTTTTTTTGGGCGAAAAATTAAGTTTCTCCAATCTTCCCAAAACTCTGGATTCTGATAGAGGGCCATGAGACTTAGACCTGAGTGCAAAAATGGAGGCTCTAGCCCCTTCCAGAGCTGAGATATCGAAACTCAAAAATTCGGCCCGAAAAAAAAACGACAGTGGTACCCCTTACGTTTTTTTTTTTTGGGCGAAAAATTAAGTTTCTCCAATCTTCCCAAAACTCTGGATTCTGATAGAGGGCCATGAGACTTAGACCTGAGTGCAAAAATGGAGGCTCTAGCCCCTTCCAGAGCTGAGATATCGAAACTCAAAAATTCGGCCCGAAAAAAAAAACGACAGTGGTACCCCTTACGTTTTTTTTTTTGGGCGAAAAATTAAGTTTCTCCAATCTTCCCAAAACTCTGGATTCTGATAGAGGGCCATGAGACTTAGACCTGAGTGCAAAAATGGAGGCTCTAGCCCCTTCCAGAGCTGAGATATCGAAACTCAAAAATTCGGCCCGAAAAAAAAACGACAGTGGTACCCCTTACGTTTTTTTTTTTGGGCGAAAAATTAAGTTTCTCCAATCTTCCCAAAACTCTGGATTCTGATAGAGGGCCATGAGACTTAGACCTGAGTGCAAAAATGGAGGCTCTAGCCCCTTCCAGAGCTGAGATATCGAAACTCAAAAATTCGGCCCGAAAAAAAAACGACAGTGGTACCCCTTACGTTTTTTTTTTTGGGCGAAAAATTAAGTTTCTCCAATCTTCCCAAAACTCTGGATTCTGATAGAGGGCCATGAGACTTAGACCTGAGTGCAAAAATGGAGGCTCTAGCCCCTTCCAGAGCTGAGATATCGAAACTCAAAAATTCGGCCCGAAAAAAAAACGACAGTGGTACCCCTTACGTTTTTTTTTTTGGGCGAAAAATTAAGTTTCTCCAATCTTCCCAAAACTCTGGATTCTGATAGAGGGCCATGAGACTTAGACCTGAGTGCAAAAATGGAGGCTCTAGCCCCTTCCAGAGCTGAGATATCGAAACTCAAAAATTCGGCCCGAAAAAAAAACGACAGTGGTACCCCTTACGTTTTTTTTTTTGGGCGAAAAATTAAGTTTCTCCAATCTTCCCAAAACTCTGGATTCTGATAGAGGGCCATGAGACTTAGACCTGAGTGCAAAAATGGAGGCTCTAGCCCCTTCCAGAGCTGAGATATCGAAACTCAAAAATTCGGCCCGAAAAAAAAAACGACAGTGGTACCCCTTACGTTTTTTTTTTTGGGCGAAAAATTAAGTTTCTCCAATCTTCCCAAAACTCTGGATTCTGATAGAGGGCCATGAGACTTAGACCTGAGTGCAAAAATGGAGGCTCTAGCCCCTTCCAGAGCTGAGATATCGAAACTCAAAAATTCGGCCCGAAAAAAAAACGACAGTGGTACCCCTTACGTTTTTTTTTTTGGGCGAAAAATTAAGTTTCTCCAATCTTCCCAAAACTCTGGATTCTGATAGAGGGCCATGAGACTTAGACCTGAGTGCAAAAATGGAGGCTCTAGCCCCTTCCAGAGCTGAGATATCGAAACTCAAAAATTCGGCCCGAAAAAAAAAACGACAGTGGTACCCCTTACGTTTTTTTTTTTGGGCGAAAAATTAAGTTTCTCCAATCTTCCCAAAACTCTGGATTCTGATAGAGGGCCATGAGACTTAGACCTGAGTGCAAAAATGGAGGCTCTAGCCCCTTCCAGAGCTGAGATATCGAAACTCAAAAATTCGGCCCGAAAAAAAAACGACAGTGGTACCCCTTACGTTTTTTTTTTTGGGCGAAAAATTAAGTTTCTCCAATCTTCCCAAAACTCTGGATTCTGATAGAGGGCCATGAGACTTAGACCTGAGTGCAAAAATGGAGGCTCTAGCCCCTTCCAGAGCTGAGATATCGAAACTCAAAAATTCGGCCCGAAAAAAAAAACGACAGTGGTACCCCTTACGTTTTTTTTTTTGGGCGAAAAATTAAGTTTCTCCAATCTTCCCAAAACTCTGGATTCTGATAGAGGGCCATGAGACTTAGACCTGAGTGCAAAAATGGAGGCTCTAGCCCCTTCCAGAGCTGAGATATCGAAACTCAAAAATTCGGCCCGAAAAAAAAAACGACAGTGGTACCCCTTACGTTTTTTTTTTTGGGCGAAAAATTAAGTTTCTCCAATCTTCCCAAAACTCTGGATTCTGATAGAGGGCCATGAGACTTAGACCTGAGTGCAAAAATGGAGGCTCTAGCCCCTTCCAGAGCTGAGATATCGAAACTCAAAAATTCGGCCCGAAAAAAAAAACGACAGTGGTACCCCTTACGTTTTTTTTTTTTGGGCGAAAAATTAAGTTTCTCCAATCTTCCCAAAACTCTGGATTCTGATAGAGGGCCATGAGACTTAGACCTGAGTGCAAAAATGGAGGCTCTAGCCCCTTCCAGAGCTGAGATATCGAAACTCAAAAATTCGGCCCGAAAAAAAAACGACAGTGGTACCCCTTACGTTTTTTTTTTTGGGCGAAAAATTAAGTTTCTCCAATCTTCCCAAAACTCTGGATTCTGATAGAGGGCCATGAGACTTAGACCTGAGTGCAAAAATGGAGGCTCTAGCCCCTTCCAGAGCTGAGATATCGAAACTCAAAAATTCGGCCCGAAAAAAAAAACGACAGTGGTACCCCTTACGTTTTTTTTTTTTGGGCGAAAAATTAAGTTTCTCCAATCTTCCCAAAACTCTGGATTCTGATAGAGGGCCATGAGACTTAGACCTGAGTGCAAAAATGGAGGCTCTAGCCCCTTCCAGAGCTGAGATATCGAAACTCAAAAATTCGGCCCGAAAAAAAAAACGACAGTGGTACCCCTTACGTTTTTTTTTTTGGGCGAAAAATTAAGTTTCTCCAATCTTCCCAAAACTCTGGATTCTGATAGAGGGCCATGAGACTTAGACCTGAGTGCAAAAATGGAGGCTCTAGCCCCTTCCAGAGCTGAGATATCGAAACTCAAAAATTCGGCCCGAAAAAAAAAACGACAGTGGTACCCCTTACGTTTTTTTTTTTTGGGCGAAAAATTAAGTTTCTCCAATCTTCCCAAAACTCTGGATTCTGATAGAGGGCCATGAGACTTAGACCTGAGTGCAAAAATGGAGGCTCTAGCCCCTTCCAGAGCTGAGATATCGAAACTCAAAAATTCGGCCCGAAAAAAAAACGACAGTGGTACCCCTTACGTTTTTTTTTTTGGGGCGAAAAATTAAGTTTCTCCAATCTTCCCAAAACTCTGGATTCTGATAGAGGGCCATGAGACTTAGACCTGAGTGCAAAAATGGAGGCTCTAGCCCCTTCCAGAGCTGAGATATCGAAACTCAAAAATTCGGCCCGAAAAAAAAACGACAGTGGTACCCCTTACGTTTTTTTTTTTGGGCGAAAAATTAAGTTTCTCCAATCTTCCCAAAACTCTGGATTCTGATAGAGGGCCATGAGACTTAGACCTGAGTGCAAAAATGGAGGCTCTAGCCCCTTCCAGAGCTGAGATATCGAAACTCAAAAATTCGGCCCGAAAAAAAAACGACAGTGGTACCCCTTACGTTTTTTTTTTTGGGCGAAAAATTAAGTTTCTCCAATCTTCCCAAAACTCTGGATTCTGATAGAGGGCCATGAGACTTAGACCTGAGTGCAAAAATGGAGGCTCTAGCCCCTTCCAGAGCTGAGATATCGAAACTCAAAAATTCGGCCCGAAAAAAAAAACGACAGTGGTACCCCTTACGTTTTTTTTTTTTGGGCGAAAAATTAAGTTTCTCCAATCTTCCCAAAACTCTGGATTCTGATAGAGGGCCATGAGACTTAGACCTGAGTGCAAAAATGGAGGCTCTAGCCCCTTCCAGAGCTGAGATATCGAAACTCAAAAATTCGGCCCGAAAAAAAAAACGACAGTGGTACCCCTTACGTTTTTTTTTTTGGGCGAAAAATTAAGTTTCTCCAATCTTCCCAAAACTCTGGATTCTGATAGAGGGCCATGAGACTTAGACCTGAGTGCAAAAATGGAGGCTCTAGCCCCTTCCAGAGCTGAGATATCGAAACTCAAAAATTCGGCCCGAAAAAAAAAACGACAGTGGTACCCCTTACGTTTTTTTTTTTGGGCGAAAAATTAAGTTTCTCCAATCTTCCCAAAACTCTGGATTCTGATAGAGGGCCATGAGACTTAGACCTGAGTGCAAAAATGGAGGCTCTAGCCCCTTCCAGAGCTGAGATATCGAAACTCAAAAATTCGGCCCGAAAAAAAAACGACAGTGGTACCCCTTACGTTTTTTTTTTTGGCGAAAAATTAAGTTTCTCCAATCTTCCCAAAACTCTGGATTCTGATAGAGGGCCATGAGACTTAGACCTGAGTGCAAAAATGGAGGCTCTAGCCCCTTCCAGAGCTGAGATATCGAAACTCAAAAATTCGGCCCGAAAAAAAAACGACAGTGGTACCCCTTACGTTTTTTTTTTTGGGCGAAAAATTAAGTTTCTCCAATCTTCCCAAAACTCTGGATTCTGATAGAGGGCCATGAGACTTAGACCTGAGTGCAAAAATGGAGGCTCTAGCCCCTTCCAGAGCTGAGATATCGAAACTCAAAAATTCGGCCCGAAAAAAAAACGACAGTGGTACCCCTTACGTTTTTTTTTTTGGGCGAAAAATTAAGTTTCTCCAATCTTCCCAAAACTCTGGATTCTGATAGAGGGCCATGAGACTTAGACCTGAGTGCAAAAATGGAGGCTCTAGCCCCTTCCAGAGCTGAGATATCGAAACTCAAAAATTCGGCCCGAAAAAAAAACGACAGTGGTACCCCTTACGTTTTTTTTTTTGGGCGAAAAATTAAGTTTCTCCAATCTTCCCAAAACTCTGGATTCTGATAGAGGGCCATGAGACTTAGACCTGAGTGCAAAAATGGAGGCTCTAGCCCCTTCCAGAGCTGAGATATCGAAACTCAAAAATTCGGCCCGAAAAAAAAACGACAGTGGTACCCCTTACGTTTTTTTTTTTTGGGCGAAAAATTAAGTTTCTCCAATCTTCCCAAAACTCTGGATTCTGATAGAGGGCCATGAGACTTAGACCTGAGTGCAAAAATGGAGGCTCTAGCCCCTTCCAGAGCTGAGATATCGAAACTCAAAAATTCGGCCCGAAAAAAAAACGACAGTGGTACCCCTTACGTTTTTTTTTTTGGGCGAAAAATTAAGTTTCTCCAATCTTCCCAAAACTCTGGATTCTGATAGAGGGCCATGAGACTTAGACCTGAGTGCAAAAATGGAGGCTCTAGCCCCTTCCAGAGCTGAGATATCGAAACTCAAAAATTCGGCCCGAAAAAAAAACGACAGTGGTACCCCTTACGTTTTTTTTTTTGGGCGAAAAATTAAGTTTCTCCAATCTTCCCAAAACTCTGGATTCTGATAGAGGGCCATGAGACTTAGACCTGAGTGCAAAAATGGAGGCTCTAGCCCCTTCCAGAGCTGAGATATCGAAACTCAAAAATTCGGCCCGAAAAAAAAACGACAGTGGTACCCCTTACGTTTTTTTTTTTGGGCGAAAAATTAAGTTTCTCCAATCTTCCCAAAACTCTGGATTCTGATAGAGGGCCATGAGACTTAGACCTGAGTGCAAAAATGGAGGCTCTAGCCCCTTCCAGAGCTGAGATATCGAAACTCAAAAATTCGGCCCGAAAAAAAAAACGACAGTGGTACCCCTTACGTTTTTTTTTTTGGGCGAAAAATTAAGTTTCTCCAATCTTCCCAAAACTCTGGATTCTGATAGAGGGCCATGAGACTTAGACCTGAGTGCAAAAATGGAGGCTCTAGCCCCTTCCAGAGCTGAGATATCGAAACTCAAAAATTCGGCCCGAAAAAAAAAACGACAGTGGTACCCCTTACGTTTTTTTTTTTGGGCGAAAAATTAAGTTTCTCCAATCTTCCCAAAACTCTGGATTCTGATAGAGGGCCATGAGACTTAGACCTGAGTGCAAAAATGGAGGCTCTAGCCCCTTCCAGAGCTGAGATATCGAAACTCAAAAATTCGGCCCGAAAAAAAAACGACAGTGGTACCCCTTACGTTTTTTTTTTTGGGCGAAAAATTAAGTTTCTCCAATCTTCCCAAAACTCTGGATTCTGATAGAGGGCCATGAGACTTAGACCTGAGTGCAAAAATGGAGGCTCTAGCCCCTTCCAGAGCTGAGATATCGAAACTCAAAAATTCGGCCCGAAAAAAAAACGACAGTGGTACCCCTTACGTTTTTTTTTTTTGGCGAAAAATTAAGTTTCTCCAATCTTCCCAAAACTCTGGATTCTGATAGAGGGCCATGAGACTTAGACCTGAGTGCAAAAATGGAGGCTCTAGCCCCTTCCAGAGCTGAGATATCGAAACTCAAAAATTCGGCCCGAAAAAAAAACGACAGTGGTACCCCTTACGTTTTTTTTTTTGGGCGAAAAATTAAGTTTCTCCAATCTTCCCAAAACTCTGGATTCTGATAGAGGGCCATGAGACTTAGACCTGAGTGCAAAAATGGAGGCTCTAGCCCCTTCCAGAGCTGAGATATCGAAACTCAAAAATTCGGCCCGAAAAAAAAAACGACAGTGGTACCCCTTACGTTTTTTTTTTTGGGCGAAAAATTAAGTTTCTCCAATCTTCCCAAAACTCTGGATTCTGATAGAGGGCCATGAGACTTAGACCTGAGTGCAAAAATGGAGGCTCTAGCCCCTTCCAGAGCTGAGATATCGAAACTCAAAAATTCGGCCCGAAAAAAAAAACGACAGTGGTACCCCTTACGTTTTTTTTTTTTGGGCGAAAAATTAAGTTTCTCCAATCTTCCCAAAACTCTGGATTCTGATAGAGGGCCATGAGACTTAGACCTGAGTGCAAAAATGGAGGCTCTAGCCCCTTCCAGAGCTGAGATATCGAAACTCAAAAATTCGGCCCGAAAAAAAAAACGACAGTGGTACCCCTTACGTTTTTTTTTTTTGGCGAAAAATTAAGTTTCTCCAATCTTCCCAAAACTCTGGATTCTGATAGAGGGCCATGAGACTTAGACCTGAGTGCAAAAATGGAGGCTCTAGCCCCTTCCAGAGCTGAGATATCGAAACTCAAAAATTCGGCCCGAAAAAAAAACGACAGTGGTACCCCTTACGTTTTTTTTTTTGGGCGAAAAATTAAGTTTCTCCAATCTTCCCAAAACTCTGGATTCTGATAGAGGGCCATGAGACTTAGACCTGAGTGCAAAAATGGAGGCTCTAGCCCCTTCCAGAGCTGAGATATCGAAACTCAAAAATTCGGCCCGAAAAAAAAACGACAGTGGTACCCCTTACGTTTTTTTTTTTGGGCGAAAAATTAAGTTTCTCCAATCTTCCCAAAACTCTGGATTCTGATAGAGGGCCATGAGACTTAGACCTGAGTGCAAAAATGGAGGCTCTAGCCCCTTCCAGAGCTGAGATATCGAAACTCAAAAATTCGGCCCGAAAAAAAAACGACAGTGGTACCCCTTACGTTTTTTTTTTTGGGCGAAAAATTAAGTTTCTCCAATCTTCCCAAAACTCTGGATTCTGATAGAGGGCCATGAGACTTAGACCTGAGTGCAAAAATGGAGGCTCTAGCCCCTTCCAGAGCTGAGATATCGAAACTCAAAAATTCGGCCCGAAAAAAAAAACGACAGTGGTACCCCTTACGTTTTTTTTTTTGGGCGAAAAATTAAGTTTCTCCAATCTTCCCAAAACTCTGGATTCTGATAGAGGGCCATGAGACTTAGACCTGAGTGCAAAAATGGAGGCTCTAGCCCCTTCCAGAGCTGAGATATCGAAACTCAAAAATTCGGCCCGAAAAAAAAACGACAGTGGTACCCCTTACGTTTTTTTTTTTGGGCGAAAAATTAAGTTTCTCCAATCTTCCCAAAACTCTGGATTCTGATAGAGGGCCATGAGACTTAGACCTGAGTGCAAAAATGGAGGCTCTAGCCCCTTCCAGAGCTGAGATATCGAAACTCAAAAATTCGGCCCGAAAAAAAAAACGACAGTGGTACCCCTTACGTTTTTTTTTTTTGGGCGAAAAATTAAGTTTCTCCAATCTTCCCAAAACTCTGGATTCTGATAGAGGGCCATGAGACTTAGACCTGAGTGCAAAAATGGAGGCTCTAGCCCCTTCCAGAGCTGAGATATCGAAACTCAAAAATTCGGCCCGAAAAAAAAACGACAGTGGTACCCCTTACGTTTTTTTTTTTGGGCGAAAAATTAAGTTTCTCCAATCTTCCCAAAACTCTGGATTCTGATAGAGGGCCATGAGACTTAGACCTGAGTGCAAAAATGGAGGCTCTAGCCCCTTCCAGAGCTGAGATATCGAAACTCAAAAATTCGGCCCGAAAAAAAAAACGACAGTGGTACCCCTTACGTTTTTTTTTTTGGGCGAAAAATTAAGTTTCTCCAATCTTCCCAAAACTCTGGATTCTGATAGAGGGCCATGAGACTTAGACCTGAGTGCAAAAATGGAGGCTCTAGCCCCTTCCAGAGCTGAGATATCGAAACTCAAAAATTCGGCCCGAAAAAAAAACGACAGTGGTACCCCTTACGTTTTTTTTTTTTGGGCGAAAAATTAAGTTTCTCCAATCTTCCCAAAACTCTGGATTCTGATAGAGGGCCATGAGACTTAGACCTGAGTGCAAAAATGGAGGCTCTAGCCCCTTCCAGAGCTGAGATATCGAAACTCAAAAATTCGGCCCGAAAAAAAAACGACAGTGGTACCCCTTACGTTTTTTTTTTTTGGGCGAAAAATTAAGTTTCTCCAATCTTCCCAAAACTCTGGATTCTGATAGAGGGCCATGAGACTTAGACCTGAGTGCAAAAATGGAGGCTCTAGCCCCTTCCAGAGCTGAGATATCGAAACTCAAAAATTCGGCCCGAAAAAAAAACGACAGTGGTACCCCTTACGTTTTTTTTTTTGGGCGAAAAATTAAGTTTCTCCAATCTTCCCAAAACTCTGGATTCTGATAGAGGGCCATGAGACTTAGACCTGAGTGCAAAAATGGAGGCTCTAGCCCCTTCCAGAGCTGAGATATCGAAACTCAAAAATTCGGCCCGAAAAAAAAACGACAGTGGTACCCCTTACGTTTTTTTTTTTTGGGCGAAAAATTAAGTTTCTCCAATCTTCTCAAAACTCTGGATTCTGATAGAGGGCCATGAGACTTAGACCTGAGTGCAAAAATGGAGGCTCTAGCCCCTTCCAGAGCTGAGATATCGAAACTCAAAAATTCGGCCCCAAAAAAAAAACGACAGTGGTACCCCTTTCGGTTTTTTTTTTGGTGCGAAAATATAAGTTTCTCCAATCTTCTCAAAACTCTGGATTCTGAAAGAGGGCCATGAGACTTAGACCTGAGTGCAAAAATGGAGGCTCTAGACCTTTCCAGAGCTGAGATATTGAGATCCCACGTAGCATTTATGCCATTATAAAAATCTCAATATCTCAGCTCTGGAAGGGTCTAGAGCCTCCATTTTTGCACTCAGGTCTAAGTCTCATGGCCCTCTATCAGAATACAGAGTTTTGAGAAGATTGGAGAAACTTATTTTTTCGCACCAAAAAAAAAAAAAAAAACGAAAGGGGTACCACTGTCGTTGTTTTTTTGGGTCGAAATTTTGAGTTTCTCTGATCTTATTGAAACTCTGGATTCTGATAGAGGGCCATGGGACTTAGACCTTAGTGCAAAAATGGAGGCTCTAGACCAGTGTTCGAATTACGGGGGAGCTAAGGGGAGCTCGGCTCCCCTGAAAAGGACCTGGGCTCCCCTGAAAGTCTACTTTGAGACATTTAGGGGGGGCTCTAACACTGTCCCTTTTTTGTGTCGCCT
Organism: Pimephales promelas; assembly: GCF_016745375.1. The sequence goes on along the minus strand of NW_024121543.1, from coordinate 15,077,036 downwards.
ATATTTTGATTTTCTGTACATTAAGATTCCTGAAATAAATGATGATATTAAAAATGTGTCAGTGTTTATTCGCTCAATTCTATTTCCGAACATCTGTCTCCACTAATAAATGCAATGGGCGTCGTTCAGCGGGATGGAGCCGAGCGGTGAACAAGTCAAGTTCAAATGACAAACACCTGTCTGTGATTTCAGTAAAATTTCAATCTTGGCGTGAGACCACATATAAGCGGGCCGTACTGACATTAGTGTGAGAGAGAGAGAGACTGGGATCTTGTGCACGTATCCTGAGAGAAAGTGACTTCTGAAAGCTGTATCCAGCGGAAAGAGCGGGTCTATAACTGTATCCAGTGAAGCTGTTTTCAGCGGGAAGAGGAGTAATATATTTGTATCCAGAAAGCTGTGTCCAGCGGAAAGAGTAACCTATTACTGTAATTATCATCTGTTTCTGTTGCCTTTTTGATATTTTTAGTTAATGTTATTTGAGCGCGACCACGCACTGTAAAAGAGCTTTGTAAATAAAAGTGCACGAGTTCCAGCATTTGCCAACCCTGTGTCTCCTTCCATCACCCACACACAACGAACCCGTTTTGCATCACACTATTGTTTTAAATGCCCGAACATGCACCAAAAGCGTTAAAGTCAGTCAGGGAGGATCGGAAAATAGGGCTCCCCCGAAAGCCACTTTGTAATTCGAACCCTGCTCTAGACCCTTCCAGAGCTGAGATATTGAGATTTTTATAATGACATAAATGCTACGTGGGATCTCAATATCTCAGCTCTGGAAGGGTCTACAGCCTCCATTTTTGCACTCAGGTCTAAGTCCCATTGCCCTCTATCAGAATCCAGAGTTTCAAGAAGATTAGAGAAACTCAAAATTTTGACCCAAAAAAAAAAAAACGACAGTGGTACTCCTTTCGTTTTTTTGGGTTTTTTTGGTGCGAAAAAATTAGTTTCTCCAATCTTCTCAAAACTCTGGATTCTAATAGAGGGCCATGAGACTTAGACCTGAGTGCCAAAATGGAGGCTCTAGACCCCTCCAGAGCTGAGATATTGAGATCCCACGTAGCATTTATACCATTATAAAAATCTCAATGTCAGCTCTGGAAGGGTCTAAAGCTTCCATTTTTGCACTCAGGTCTAAGTCCCGTGGCCCTCTATCAGAATCCAGAGTTTCAAGAAGATCAGAGAAACTCAAAATTTCGACCCAAAAAACGACAGTGGTACCCCTTTCGTTTTTTTTTTTTGTGCGAAAAAATAAGTTTCTCCAATCTTCTCAAAACTCTGGATTCTGATAGAGGGCCATGAGACTTAGATCTGAGTGCAAAAATGGAGGCTCTAGAACCCTCCAGAGCTGAGATATTGAGATCCTACGTAGCATTTATGCCATTATAAAAATCTCAATATCTCAGCTCTGGAAGGGTCTAGAGGCTCAATTTTTGCACTCAGGTCTAAGTCCCAAGGCCCTCTATCAGAATCCAGAGTTTAAAGAAGATTGGAGAAACTTATTTTTTCACACCAAAAAACAACAAAAAAAAAACAAACAAACAAAAAAAAACGACAGGGGTACCACTGTCGTTTTTTTCAGGTCAAAATTTTGAGTTGCTCTGATCTTCTTGAAACTCTGGACTCTGATAGAGGGCCATGGGACTTACACCTGAGTGCAAAAATGGAGGGTCTTGACCCTTCCAGAGCTGAGATATTGAGATATTTATAAAGGCATAAATGCTACGTGGGATCTCAATATCTCAGTTCTGGAAGGGTCTAGAACCTCCATTTTTGCACTCAGGTCTAAGTCCCATGGCCCTCTTTCAAAATCCAGAGTTTCAAGAAGATCAGAGCAACTCAAAATTTTGACCCGAAAATAATTTTGAAAAACATTTTACTTTCAAAGAGCAGAAATACTGTAGGCTGGCCTATTCAGACATTCAATAGTCTTAATTTGACCAATATAATAGTTTAAACTAGTTTTTATTGTTAGTTTTATTTCCCAATGTACAATGTTCATAGCCTGGCTAACGCCAGACTCTGTTGAAACTTGGGTCTGGGAACCAAATGCACAATTTCTCGTATTTGAGGCGTGGTTTACGAATTCCCGGCGCTGTTAATTTTTGTGCTCAGAATGTCTATCAAAAGCGCATGTACGTAGCTCATAGCCAATCGTTTTAAATTAGAAAAACACAAGTACTAAGTACAGTTTAACATAGATGTTGAAGTTGTTATTTGCATTGGAAATTGTTTGCGCTTGTACTTCACAAGTTAAAAATGAATAAATATTTAATTTAATGACTAAAGTGTCAAAAACTTTAATCGGGTACGTGTGCACAGCTGAAAGTTATGCTACTAAAGCGGTAGCTGTATATTGATATTGAAAAGCAACACAACTTAGTGGCACTGTGACACTGCCCTACAAAGCAAAAAGGCAGTAACTGCAGTTTTGGTAAAGCATTAATTATTACAATTTTCATGACATTCAAAGGATCCTTTGTTATGTGACAAAACATGTTATCTTAAATGCGTGTCGTTTTAGAGAAAAATGGTAGTCGTATGTACAGTAACTGCAAAAAGCCCTAGCAAAAGTCATTTTTCTCAGTTCTGCACTCTGCGTAGTTACTGCCTTTTTGCTTTGTAGGACAGAGTAGGTAGTCTACAGGCATAATGACAATATGATATTAATAAATACCACTTAGCAATATAACTTAAATGGACTTTGTTGACGACGATGCCTAGCAGGTTGGTACTAAACAACTCCGTGGCTAACATGTCTTGCCACTTTGCGCTCATCCAGGCCTCGGGACCGCCGAACAGAAGCTGGTACCGACAATTCTTTATCACATTCTCACAGCTGAGCGGCAGATATTTCAAGGTTGACCGCCTCCTGGTCCTCCATTAGGGCGATTAATGGCAGGACAACAATAACGACTGGGGTCTTGTGAAGTTTAACGCCAAAAGCTGCTGTTTTTTCAAAATAAACTTGCATTCTAAACGACTTAGAACAATATAAGGCTGCATCAAAAGGTTGCTTCGCGTCAGCTGCCATGTTGAAGAACAAACTACTTTGGTGTGCGTCATCCTCTTGCTGCTCCCTCCCTGTTCTGTGATTGGTTCCCTAAATGAGGCGAAAATCTGGCCATGGTATCCAGACTTAGCCTGGATGCCAGCCCGAACTCCGCCCACAACATTTTTTGGTCGGGAAGTTCGGTCTGGACTCGATCCATTGAGTAGTAATTATGATCAGACAAGAAATGTTCGGGCCAATCAAATTGCCAGGGTGGGCTTTATGCGATGATGGACAGGTGATCTGCAAGGACGTAATAATCACATTATCAAAGAGCGCTTAACTGGTTTCCCTGCAGAGATGACTGCAGAATTGAGATGTATAGATTCCACTGTCGCGTCTGTTGTGAAATAAATCGACATTAATTTTAATAGACAAACAGAGAACTGCAATCAAGGCATTTGTTGATCGGAAAGATATTTTTGCCATCCTTCCCACATGATTCGGCAAAAGTAACTTATCAGCTGGCTCTGACGGTCGCTAAGAAGATGGGACGTAATGAAAAGCCTGTGGTCGTTGTGGTTTCTCCTTTGGTCGCACTCATCATGGAGGAGCGTAAAAGAAGCAACACTCGTTATTTAACTTCTAAAATAAGTAAAGTTAGGCTACATTCTGTAGTTGACAACTGTATGCAAAGTAGCTGACTTAATGCGTTGCTCTGATTGGTTGTAGGTTTACCGACTATCCAATTGAGTGCAGAGGTTTTTTTTTTCCTGGTTCGGTTAAGACACGCCTCATAATCAAAGCCCTATGGAGGAGTTTCAGAGTCACATTCTCACTAGAATATGAGTATGACGAAGTCAGGCTAATCCAGATTGCCTTTCAGCGTGAATAAAATCGCGCTGCAGTAGGCAGTATGGGGAAACCCAGACTACACTGTTCACACAGTAAAAAAAAAAAAAAAAAAAACACCAAATGAATAAATGTAGCCTATTATGTTATTTTTTACTTTTAGCAATAATCTTTTGCAATAATCAGATCCAGAAGGTTTTATATAAGGTAATATATATTAGATTTATATCTTTGGAATACAGATATATATATATATAAAAAATCTGTACTTTTTTTTTTTTTTTTTTACAAAAAAAAGTGCTTAAATAGGCCAAAGTCTTCACAGCGTAACTGTGTTAGCTGGGTTGGAGGATCATGGCTGTTTAAATAAACAAAATCTATCTATATTTTTTCTTTAGGAACTGTCATAATTTTTTTTTGTCATAAGTCAGTTACATAAAAAAGTATTTTTGTCTATTTTGAATTCGAAAAGAAAGACACTTTGGTTTCACTTTGATACACTACTAGTTTGTCAGAATTGGTCAGATAGTCAAAGTCTTTCTTGTTCTGAACACTCACCTCGTTGCTGGGAGACGTATGAAGAATAAAAATTTGTTCTAAAATCGGCTCATAATATCAAACGTTCGATATCCTCTGGTTTTATGGCAACAGTCTAAAGATAAAAAAAAAATAAAAAATTAGTGCCTGTGCTTTTTTTCTGTGAAACGTCAACACCAACTTCCCAAAATCTGTCTGATTTGCCTGATTGGCGTCGACTCCTCTTGGCTGTATGTCGTGTATTGTAGATTTTCTTCTTTAGAACAAATTTAGTTATCCACACTTTTGAGCCTTCTCATTTACATACAATGACGGGCCAGGCTGCAAAAAAAGGTAAATAGTTCATAGCACTCATATTCAAGCAAGTCTTCTGAAGCACTATAGCTTTGTGTAAGGAACGATTGAGATTTTTAAGGTCACCATAAGGTCATAACTCAGAACGTGATGTTCTCAAAATTGTGACGGACATTGTGTCAAAATGTAAGTTTATTAAACTCTACCTTTTTCTAAGGTATCAGCTTTCAAAATGTATTGGATGATTTGGCGCACATACTGAAATGCAAAGGAGATGTGCAACAGTTCACCCAAAAACTAAATCAGTTTTTTTTTTTTTTTTACCAATTTCACATTTTTCCAAACCAGCATGACTTTCTTCCTTCAGTGACACAAAAAAGACATTTTGCGATTTTTTTTTTTTTGTCCATACAACGCAAGTTTATGGTCCTCAAAACTAGTTACCAACAAATTCTTCAAAATGTGTTCTGCAAAAGAAGATTTACTTGACCTGTGTGAAGAGACAGTCATATGGGTTTGGAATGACATGAGTTTAAGCAAATGGCAAAATGTTTGATTGAACCATCACTTTATACACTTCAGTCACAGATAATGCACCCAAACAAAACATTTGTGTGATCATTTTTATAAATGTCGTTTATTTTGTGATCCAGTATAAACAGAGACCCTGGGAGGAAAAAAAGTTATATGGTTCAATAAATGGAGCTCTGATTAAGCCAAAGAAGTTTGGTGGAAAGCACTGCTTAGAGAGAGAGCATTCTGGCTATGGCAGACACACTGATACACAAATCTTCAGAAAATGGATGACTGTATTTGTATCATCTCGTCAAAAGTTCATTGGTTAGTACCTAATGAATCAAGAATGGAATGAGTACATCCACATGCAGAGCCACGGTAAGCTAAGAAACGTCTATTCTGTTTGTTAGATAAAAACAGAGAGGAGTTTTGTAGGAAAGTTTGATGTGTTCCACTTAAATATAAATTGTCTGGAATATACAAAAAAGCATTTACATTTGATTTCACTCAGTCTTAGAGCTCCACATGTCCCTTTAAGCAATACGTCTATTTGCACCTCAAGAAATGACAAGCTACTTTCATCGCACCAGTCCAACATGGCATTAAAAAAAATGCAGAGCCCGTAGCCCCTACATTAGCAGAGTTCACACACACACACACGCACGCGCGCACGCACACTGTATTGCCTTGAAAAAATGAGGAACAGCATACGGCTGTTGTAATATGGAACATGGAAGAAATAAACTCACACCAACTACCCAAACCCCAGCATCCCGCTCGACTAACCACTCGCAGCCTTGGCGTCCAGCACGTATCTAAGTAGGTAATGCTAAGAAAATATGTATTAAGGCTTTTCTGAGGACCTGAGGATTTCAAAAACACACAATGAGGCACACAAAAAGGCAAAGAAGAGCTCTAGACGCGACACACAAACACAGAGAAGCGGAAGATGATGGAAAAACGAGACAGCTAATGTGAACGCCTGGTGTCCGTTTGCTGCTGACCAGTATAGAGGGAGGTGACAAAGACGTCCGCCTTGGCCTTGTAGCAGCATTCTCTTGAGTTTCTGGTCAGGATTTTTGTTGTTGTTGTTGTTGACTTTCTTCCAGACGCATTTCAGTGCAAAGTATTCCCGTGTCGTAAACAGTAAGAAGTCCTTGGAGATTCTTAGCTTGTAAGTACATGTAACCCTCAGAGGATCGCCACTTCATTCTATGATGATAAGTTGGTTGTCTTGCTCTAAGTTTCAGACACCTGCATTCTCTTACAAAACATTGTACATGACATGCATCTAAAGCAGTTCCTACACACTCTGCGTACTGTAATAGGAACAGACAGACTGACTGGATCAAATAAAAAAAGGAAAAAGCTAGATATGTCGTACATACAAAAGAAGCATGTGACATATTTTCCTCAATTGTTTTTTTTTTCGTTTTTTTTTTTTTTAAGCTGCTTTGGTAACATCAAATTCAATCCCATCAGCCTTCTATCTTTTTTGAATTGTCTAGCGAATCACACACACACCCGTTTTTTTCCCAATCTTTTTCTCTTCATCCCACTATTATCGTTCACGTAGGTCCTCTGGCTTGTGTGAATGGGTTTACATCAATCTGTCTGAGTCACTTTTCTCAGAGTCTCCTTGTCAAGGAAGAACGTGTGGTCTGAAGTCAGCGGCCCGCGCTGTGTTCTGTCATAAAGATGTGCGAGCTGTGAGGGAGAGAGCTATTGTACTGAGAGCCGAGAGAGTGGAGACACTGGAAGCCGAGGCGATGGCATTGGGACCTGAAATACCAAAAAAAAAAAAAAAACGTATTATATTATATATATATATTTTTTGTAAGTCACAGGCTGTTATTACATACACTGTCGTTCAAAAGTTTAGGGTCAGTAAGATTTACTATTCAGCCAAGGACACATGAAATTGATCAAAAGTGACAGATATTTGCAAATTTTGTTACAAAAATCTATTTCAAACTTTCTAATCATCAAAGAATCCTAAATAAAATTATGACAGCTTCCAAAAAAATTAAAGGAGTAGTTCACTTTTGAATGAACCAAATGACTCGGAAAAAGATTCGTTCATTTTGATAAACGAGTTCGAACAGGAGAGTCACAAACGTGTGTCACAGAACAGAGCAAGGCGAGCATTTGAGCTTATAAAACTTAAACTTTGTTATATATTTTTTTAAGTATAAAAAAAATACTTGAACCGTTTGGTTTCCAGTAAAGTGCATTATATGGAGAAAAATCCTGGAATGTTTTCATCAAGAACCTTAATTTCTTTTCGACTGAAGAAAGAATGACATGGATATGTTGGATGACATGGGGGTGAGTAAATTATCAGCAAAAGTTTTTTTTAAAAGTAACTACTCCTAGTAGTACAACTAATTTCTGAAGTTATATCTGTTGGAAATTCAGATCTGCCATCAATGATAAATTATAATGTAAAATATATCTAATTTTTTTTTTTAAATTGTAATAAAATATCACAATATTCCTGTTTTTTTGTATTTTTGACCAAATAAATGAAACCTAAGCAGAAGGGACTGAAAAATCTTGCCAACCCAAACATTTGAACAGTAGTGTTTAATCTCAAATATATATTATTTTGTATTTCCCAATATTTAATGCACATTTAGTAATTATTTGGTGAGCAGTCATGTAATTAGCAGGATAATGTACAGTAATTAGTGCAAAATGAATCCCTTCAGGCTGATTCTGAAGTCTGATCGCCTTGAGTTTAATGTGATAATGACAGTCTGATTGTACATTGCCCCTTACATATTATAATGCTAAATTACTTCATCTATTTATAATGCATTTTATTTATAACATTGAAAGCTTCAAAGTTTTTCAACTTGAGTAAAATTTAGCATAAAAAAATAAGTCACGCAGCACAGGACGATCTACCTGGTATTCTGGGTATTTTGATCTGTGGGCTGCTGCTGCCTTCTCCTCCTTCTCCAAAAGGCTTGATCTGGATGAAGTACTCCACATCTGTAGGCAACGAGAGCTCCACCGACGTGGTGTTAGTCTCCATAACACTGGGCCTGCTGAAATGGTTCCGCTTGTACAGCACCTACAGAACCATTCCAAAATGTTTTAGGAACAATTCCATGGTCCCACATTAATAGCACATCCAGTGTTGTTGGGGTAAGTCACAGATTGTAATGCGGGTAAAAGATTACGTTTTTCCCCAAGTAACTAGTACCTTGCATTATATGTAACAAAATATGAGTTACTTTTTCAAATAAGTGACTTTCCCATGTGGAGAGAAATCATGAGTGCAGAGGGTGTTGTATGTGCTGTGTGTATGAAATATGATAGTTCCAGACTAAATGTGATCATGCATTTACTCATCAAACTTGCACAAAAAATATTGTTTTCCTCAAAAAGAATAAAAACAGTGAAATGCAAACTCAAAATATTACATCCAAATGTTTAAAGGGATACTCCATTTTCTTTTGGAAATAGGCTCATTTTACAACTCCCCCAGAGTTGAACAGTTGAGTTTTACCGTTTTCGATTGTATTCAGACGATTTTCTGATATTTAGAAGAATATCAGTAAACAGACAGTTACTGGTCTCATTGACTTCCATAGTATATATTTTTCCTACTATGGAAGTCAATGAGAGCAGAAAATGTCTGGTTACTGATATTCTTCTAAATATCAGAAAATCGGCTGAATGGATTCGAAAACGGTAAAAATCAGCCTATTTCCAAAAAAAGTGGAGTATCCCTTTAAGTATGTCAAATATAAATATACTTTATGTATACCAATAGCAAACCAATAGAGACTTTGGAGTCGCTGTCACACACATTTTATCAGAGCATTTAGTGGTGCAAATACACTGAAAGCCGTTTAATCATTGTAGCAATAAAGTGCGGTGTCATATTGTGAATGTAGTTTTGCAAGAAGATTTGGGCTTACTTTATATCCCATGACCTCGGATTCATTTTCAAGAGGTTTCACCTGTTCCCAGTTGAGAATAATCTTGGAGTTTGACGTATTCCACATGACTTTTGAGGGCGGCTGGCTGGGGGCTGGATGAAGACAGACACAAATCAGAGAGAGAGAAAAAAAAAATCGAATACAGTTGTGTTTTTGGTCGATCGGATCTCAAGCCGATGAGGTAGACACATACTGTACTTGTTCACACCTGGTGTTTTAATCCGTCTCTTTTGTCCATTTTCAGTCACAAATTCTTGATCTAATGGACAAAATAAACTTGCGCAATTTACGCGAACACGCATGGAGACGACGGAGAGAGAACATGCAGAGAGAATCAGCTTTCCTTTCTGCTCTGAGACAGCCGCAATTACACAGCGAACGCTGTGAGTGTGTGTTAGAAATCAGGAATGGTGAGAGAACATTGTGTTTGGTATGTTTTTTCATCTTCAAACCAAACTCGGATCTTCAGACAACAAAGTTTAAATCTGGCTAGCGCTATTCCCATAATTTTTTAGGTCAGTAGGCGGTCTTTTTTGGCTGTTCGAACACATTCGACCACATGAGCGTTTACACTATGAAAGCAATCTGGTCGAATGCGTTTTTGACTTCCGTGGACAAGCTCAAAGCGTTTTAGACCCTGTATTATTTAGCATCATTCATTTGTGATCCGATCGACCAAAGCGCATCTTAAGACCAGACAAACACTCAATCATTCAGTAACATCCTCTTCAATCAATCTATTAAACAAAAAAGTTACTTACGGGGCTTTTTGGTGGTAGCATTGACCGCTGGACTTGGTGGTCCTGTTCCTGCTGTGTTGTAGGCTCTCACCGTTATATAGTAAGAGCTACTTCCTTTTAAGCCCTGAATAATGGCTATTGTTCGGTTTCCCACTGTCCTTAGCACACTAGCTGTATCTTCTTTGGCATTCTTTTCCCAGTATCTCAGCTACAGAGAAAGACAAAACAGAACCGCTCAGCATTAAACTTTAATTAAACTGGGTGCAATATCATTTAAAACTATTGGGAGAAACAATTCATTTATAATTTTCTTTGTGGAGTATCTGAATTGCAGGTTATCTGCTTACAGGTTCTTTTGGTTACTCAGCCACTGAAGTGTGGCAGTATTGAAATGAACCTGTCATAGGAAAATCATATTATGCAACGTTTCCCAACTGTCAGGATGACTGATTTTCTTTTCCCCTCCCAAAGTCTGTGGACAGTCCCAGCTGAAGAGTCAGAGATGGATGGTGGCACAAATCTAATTTGTATTTGTTCCATAACTGTTAGTAGAGGACAAAAAGGTCTCTGTGCTTTAGATTTACGATCTTTGTATATGGACAGCCAAGTTTATTTTAGTACAGCCTAAAATAAAAAAATAAAAAAACAGGATACAAAACGCTGTTACTATCAAATTAAAAAGGCAGCTCGCGTTGTAAGATCTAGTGCACAGCAACAGTACTCCGGGAGATTTTCTCCATAGGTTATTTCCCCAGTGATAACACAACACATTACTACTATGTGCAAAACTGTTTATAGCTGCCAAACTCCTAGTGAAGAACTTCCCATAATCCTGTAGAGGCTTCCAGCAATCATAGAAGTCCCGCCCATTCTCATAAAGCACTGTGAATGATGTAACAGCCTCCTTATAATCTCAACTTCTTAAATACACTACCATTCAAAAGTTAGATTTTTTGTAATGTTTATCTTGTTAATGTTGTATTATTAAAATTTGAAAATACATTTTTATTCCTGTAAAGGCAAAGCTAAATTTTCAGCATCCAATACCCCAGTCTTCAGTAAATCATTCTACTATGCTTTTTATTATTATGAATGTTAAAAAACAGTTATATTATTTTTGTGTGAATTGAGATACATTTATTCAGTTTAATAGAAAGTTCAAAGAACAACATGAATTTTGAAATATAATATTTTGTAACATTTTATGTCTACTGTCACTTTAAAAAAGGACATTTTTTAGTGTCCTTGGTAAATAAAATTATTAATAAAAAAATATGTTGAATAGTATTGCATAATATTTGTATATTTTGTAAAAGTGAATATATACATACATATACACACCTGTATATATATAGTATCTGAATTGAGATATATATGTATATGAATTGAGATATATATATATATATATATATATACACACACATAATACTTTCAATCAGTTATCAAAAATCCATACTTTTAAATTGTATCCTTTTTAATTGATAAACATGAGCTAATCAGTGTCAATCTTTGAGTCATCTGTAGATTTATTTTGAAGGATTAAGAGGGAAAAAAAATCATTCTATATTTAGCTTTTGCAAGTTTTATTCATGTTTATTTAAAAAAATGTGCATAATGGTTTTAATATTTAGGGTTTTGAAAAATCGTAAGAGTTATAACAATAAACAAACATATTTCCGTTTATGTTTAAAAAAAATTGATTCAACTTTTTAATGTGAAAGTGTTGAGTGTGTACCTCATAGCCGAGAACACGTTTCTTGCTCGTGCTCCAGGGAAGGGCTTTCCAGGACACCTCAATGTCAAACGCTGAAAGACTCTTGGCTCTGAGTCGACTGGGGGCCCTTCCAGGCTCTGAATTCGGTGGAGAAATTCTTCGATTAGAGCGTTTTATTCAACAAATGTCTGTAAAAGTCCAACTCTTTTTGAAAAACAAGACTGGCCATGATTAATGGGTTCTGGCACAACACACTTCAGCTTGGCTCCTATTAACTGGCTGCTAAGCGTTACACAGCGAAATGTCAAAGGGTACATTTGAGTTTAATTTCACTGTTGCACACAACGGTTAATATGACTGACCCTCCTCAGCAGAGTAGATGGTGACCACGGGTCCAAAAGGTCCTTCCCCCTTGTTATTGTACACCCCCACTTTGACTTGGAACGGAGAGAATGGTAAGATGGTTTCATTTTTGAAGACGTATTTGGAGGCTTCGGGAGAGGGAACTGCCGCCTGCATCCACCCGGTGGCGCCAAAGGGCCGGAAAGCAACGACGTAGCCAAACCCTCCTCCGTTCTGGAGCTCTTCAGGAACAGGCTGCAACACAGACACAAATAAAGCACATATATCTATAATACAGTGCATTCCCTTTATTATAATACCCTGATATATTATCCTTATATACTACTCCTTATATGTACACCACAGACAATAACAACTATGTTTTTGGACATAAATACCATGGTAAGCTAAATGTCATGGTTTTAAAACCATGCTACTTGTTTGTAAGGTATCATCTCTTAAAGTAATATTTCACCCAAAAAATTTTATTCTGTCATTAATTACTCACCCTCATGTTATTTCAAGCCTGTAAGACTTTTGTCCATCTTCAGACCTTTTTGATGAAATCAGAGCTTTCAGTCCCTCCATTGACAGATACACAACTGACACTTTGATGCTTCAAAAAGGTCAAGGTCAGGAGATTGTAAACTAATCCATATGAATTGAGTGGTTAGTCTATTATGTTGATAAAAATAACGACTAGTTTCAAATTTCAATGCATAAACTCACTCGTTTATTTCCGGAACCCACACAAACAACAGCGCACCTACGGTGGCCTCACAGTGTCAGAATGTGCAACGTAAAACAGGCATCCTGAATAGCAGAACTACAACTGTATGTATACTCTATGTAAGTCCAAATTTTCTGAACAGATTGAATTTAGGCTTTTATTCACATTTAAACACTGATCAGCGACAAACAGAAGTTCAGCTGAACCTGCTTGGCGGGTGAGAACAAACCTCATTGGTTCTTGCTGAAGCTGAATCATGCTGCGTAACACGAGAATTAAAGGAGTAGTTCACTTTTTAAAAAAAATTTTGCTGATAATTTACTCACCCCCATGTCATCCAAGATGTTCATGTCATTCTTTCTTCAGTCGAAAAGAAATTAAGGTTTTTGATGAAAACATTCCAGGATGAGAGTTTCAGTGCAGCTTTAAATGACAACAGACGATGAATAAGGGTCTTATGACTCGAAAAAATATTTGTTCATTTTGATGAACGAGTTTGAACAGGAGAGTCACAAACACTTATCACAGAACAGAGGAAGGCTTATACAAGTGCTTATAAAACTTAAACTTTTTTATTTATTTCTTAAATTACTGATCGTTTCGCTAGATAAGAGCCTTATTCATCATCTGGTGTTGTTTAAAGTCCTTTGAAACTGCACAGAAACTCTCTTTTGGACCTTGAACCGTTTGGTTCCCATTGAAGTCCATTATATGAGAAAATACTGATATGTTTTCATCAGAAACCTTTATTTCTTTTCGACTGAAGAGAGAAAGACGTGGACATCTTGGATAACATGGGGGTGAGTAAATTATCAGCAAAAACTTTTTTTAAAAGTGAACTATTCCTTTAACCTCATTGGTTCTCACAGGTCAAGCGAACATGCTTGAGCTTCTGTTTACCACAACTGACATGATGTTGATGAATGTTTCTATGGAAAAAAAGCCTACCCATTCTTCAGAAAAATGTGCACTAAACCGACACCACTAAAAAAATTATTTTTACGATCTCTTTATGAACTTTTTGAAGCAATGTGGTAATTGCGTAGCTGTCATCGGAGGGACTAAATCTAAATCTCTCAGATTTCATTAAAAAGATCATTTGTGTTCTGAAGATGAACAAAAATCTTACGAGTTTGGAATGACACGAGGGTGATGAATCAATAATAATTAAACTTACATTTTTTGGGGGTGAACTAACCTTTTTACTCTAGAGTTTACACACAAACCCGTCTGTTATATTTTGGCTGTGCAGACAGCAGGGTGTATGACTTTCCTGACACCTGTCAGGCAGCAGACGCCGCATTCGCGCTAATCTCTGCCGCGACGTGGTCTGAGGCAGTACCTGTCATCTCAGCCTCTTCAGCAATTGAGGGATTCCATCTCCCAGGAAATCGTTTTGCCAGGTAATGATATCATGGTGGTTTTTGTTTGAAATATTGGTCTGCCACTGACCATGCAGTAATGCGGTGCGGTAACGGTGAGGCCACCAGAAAATAGCATCCATTAGTCCGAAACCATGGCATGTGACTCAAAGAAGGGGGAGATTATGGTTTCACGCTCGCACACTTGTGCGGGGGAGCTTAACGGCTAAATAAAAATGCACCTGTAATCAAGCGCTCACTCCAGTGTCTGCTGTGAAAATAACAATTTGAAACAGAGAGACCAAACCTAATGGGATGTGTTCCAAGACCTAAGAGCCGCCTCGTTGTCTATTACCAGTATCTATCCATCCATCCATCCATCCATCCATCCATCCATCCATCCATCCATCCATCCATCCATCCATCCATCCATCCATCCATCCATCCATCCATCCATCCATCCATCCATACATCCATCCATCCATCCATCCATACATCCATCCATACATACATACATCCATTCATCCATCCATCCATCCATCCATCCATCCATCCATCCATCCATCCATCCATCCATTCATCCATACATCCATCCATCCATCCATCCATACATACATACATCCATCCATATATCCATCCATCCATCCATCCATACATCCATCCATCCATACATCCATCCATACATCCATCCATACATCCATCCATCCATCCATCCATCCATACATCCATCCATCCATCCATACATCCATCCATCCATACATACATCCATACATACATACATCCATCCATCCATCCATACATCCATCCATTCATCCATACATCCATCCATCCATCCATCCATCCATCCATCCATCCATCCATCCATCCATCCATCCATCCATCCATACATACATCCATCCATCCATCCATCCATACATCCATCCATACATACATACATCCATTCATCCATCCATCCATCCATCCATCCATCCATCCATCCATCCATCCATCCATCCATTCATCCATACATCCATCCATCCATCCATACATACATACATCCATCCATCCATACATCCATCCATACATCCATCCATCCATCCATCCATACATCCATCCATACATCCATCCATCCATCCATCCATCCATACATCCATCCATCCATCCATCCATACATCCATCCATCCATCCATACATCCATACATACATCCATCCATCCATCCATACATACATCCATCCATCCATCCATCCATACATCCATCCATCCATCCATCCATCCATACATCCATCCATCCATCCATACATCCATCCATCCATCCATCCATACATACATACATCCATTCATCCATCCATCCATCCATCCATCCATCCATACATCCATCCATCCATCCATACATCCATACATACATCCATCCATTCATCCATCCATCCATCCATCCATCCATCCATCCATCCATCCATCCATCCATACATACATCCAACCATCCTTTCTGTATAGAAGCAATCTAAAGTCAAACCTTTTTTTGTTATTAAAGAATAATATAAAGTCTTAAAATACAATATAACACTATACTGTTGAATGTAGTGGTGGTACAAGACATGAAATTCTCAAAAGACAAAAGATGGCGTTCTGTGGTATACTTCATTTATATTTAAAAAAAAACAACAGAATTGAAGTTTCAAGTTCCCTGTGCCAAACTTCCAGCTCAATAGATAAAACCAGCTGACTCTAAAAACCTGAACAATAGAACATGTCTTATGAAAGGAGATACAGAAAGAGAGAAAATAATCTTTGAAAAGTTCCTCGCATAAAATTCGAGGGTAACTCCATTTAATTATCTTTGCTGCTTCTCCTGTATGACAGTGGCAGTTATTGCCATGCAGCTCTTACAGAAAATGAAGTGTTATGTGTATCCACTGTACTATGATTAATGAAAACCTCACATAAAAGGAACAATGATGTCTAGTCAGCTTGCAAAGGGAGACTGTATACAAAGAACTCAATAAGGGAGACACACACACATACCCACGCGCCAGTGAAGTGCATTGGCCATCTTACCTCCCAAGTGATGACTAACTCTGATCGACTGCCACCTCCTCCGCTCACGTTGGCTGGGGTGACCTTGGGAACTGGAGGAAGGAAAAGATTTACTTAGTTTGGCTCAGGTGTGCCCATTTAAGACTTCGGTTTTTGCATATCATTTGAAAGTTCAACAAATAACATGGACATGATTTAAGCTAAAAAATATTTTCATGTTTAAATGACATGCTTATATTTTTATATTTTTGAACTTGACAGTTTTAACTGTATGATTTAAAAGCTCAACTGTGAGCTGAAAATAAAAAATGTATACATATATATATATATACATATATTACTATAGTATATATATATATATATATATATATATATATATATATATATATACACACACTAGTATGTTTGATGGTCAGTGTTTTTTTTTTAAGAAATTCATTTATTCAGCAAGGATGCATTAGATTTATCACAAGTGAGAGTAAGACATTTAAAATGTTACAAAATAATTAAGCAGCACAACATTGATTATAATAATAATAATAAAAATGAAAATTTCTTGAGCACCAAATCAGTAAATTATAATGATTTCTGAAGGATCGTGTGACACTGAAGACTGGAGTAATGATGCTAAAAATTCAGCTTTGCCATCGAAATGATCAATTAAATTTAAAAACAGAAAATAATTATTTAAAATTTAAAATTTTACTATATTTTTATTCAAATAAATGTAGACTTTTTTTTTTCCCCAAAACATATAAGAAAAAATCTTACCGACCACAATCGGTATTTTTTTCACCATTTTTAATCACCTTTTACAGTTACTTAAATGGCATTGCTGTGCGAGAAATACATTTTTAAAAGTAAAAATACTATTTTAGCCTGTTAGTCATTTATACTAGCCCATTAAACTGCATGCATAATTACATTTGAACATTTTCTGAAGAAATGTGAGTGGTGTTTGCATGCTAAATGAGCTGCCAGGATGCTCACGCATTGCAGCATATTGCTATGGGGTTTTCTAAAGTGCTTTGTAGCATTTTGCAAGGGTCTTTGCCGACTGGCTAAAGTCAGAAGTCTTAGATATGACTTTGGTGCTCCTTCAGCGCAAGTAACGGAAGATGCCTAGCCACATGCAGACTAACGTGTCTGACGCACTCACCTGTTTCTTTCGTCCTGGCTTTCTTCGAGGGTTTGCTGGGCTCTCCTGTGCCCACTGCGTTGCTTGCCAAAACTCTGAACTCATACTCCACCCAGGGGTTAAGCTCGATTACTGTAGCAGTCAGATGTGTGCCCCCCACCACCTCCGGCACTGGAACAAAACAGAACACACACATACTGTGAGACGAGCCCCCTCGCGAGTTCGCACACCCCCCCCCCTGCACGCTCACACAAACAAGATGCACAGCGCGGGGCTCTTCGGCTCGGTGAGATAATAGGCTCCGTAGGTAAGATACAAAACCGGGCTTATCGACAGCTGCTGTGAAAAGCCGAGATAAAAATAACACCCTATAGCTCCAATTATACATCTATCAATCTATTTGAAATTCAAAAATAAGTCAATTCTCTATTGTAAAAATTCTCTATTGTGTGTGTGTACACCCCATACAGCCCATGGGTACACTTTACTTTCATCGTGTGGAAAAGAGCAGCCTCAACATTTTACAAAACATCTCCTTTTGGATCGATGTTCAAGCTACAGAGAAAGCAAAACTACATGTGGTGAAACCAATCATTTTAGCAGGGCCTAAAAAAAGCATAAACAAGCATTAGAAAAAAAAAAACATGATGCAAATCTCAGCACGTAACAGGATAGAAAAAAAGCAGGGGGACGAAATAGGAAACTATGCAGAAAATGTTTTGATCAGTGAAGGCTGGTTAGAAGCCCCACCTGTGCTAACAGCTTGCCAGCCGAGGGAGAAAGGGGTTCTAGCCTGGATGGTGTAGGCAGTAATTGGACTGTGATTATCAGGACCAGGCCTCCAGTAGAGAGTGGCAGTGGTATCTGTGATTTCTTCCACATGGAGGCTGGTAGGGGGGCCAGGAGGACCTGAGATAGAAGACAGCCATGCAAACCAAAAACACACACACACACACAATGATGTCACGCTTGTAGGATGCACATAGACGCCCCCTCAAGCACATCAGTGCAGCTGGTTAAGTCTGAGCTACATGTTTTTACTGACTTAAAAGCTCTAATTAGATTATGTCTAATTTTTTTATGGGTGATTTTTTGCTGCAGAAGGAAAACCAGCACATCTTTCCTCCATTTGGTTAACATTTACAATATGTCACTGGCTTGTTTAAAACAAAGCCATGGAACTTTTCCTCTTCGGGTCACCCTACTGGTTGGAAACGAAATTGTCTAGGGATGCACCGATATGAACATTTTGTCCGATACCGATAACCGATAATTCTTTATATTTGAAAGCCGATATATCGGCCGATAAACTTAAATCTAATTTTTTTATCTAATTTTGAGAGCCTGATTACAAAAACGAAAGTCTCACAATTAAATCCATGTCTATGTTATAGTGTTGTATAGCCGATATGATAGATTTGCGCTGCACATGTTGTACCGAACCGTATTTTCATTTTTTGAAGAGATTTCAATCATATTTCAAGAAATTCAAAAATATTGTTCAAAAACAGTGCTCAACAAGTGTCTCAGCTGAAGGGAATAATACGTTATTTATCGGCTTTAATATATCGGCTACATTTTCTTACCAGGCCGATATTGATAACATTAAAAATGAACATATATCGGCCGATACCGATATATCGTGCATCCCTAAAATTGTCCATTACCGCTGTCGTAAAGAATTTAGCCTACCTTTGCACTCACATTCATTGTTTATCCAGCACTGGCTTTAGAATGAACGATGTCCACAGACAAGGTAGAGTATGTTACATGATTTCATCAGAAACGAAGAAAAACGAAACAATTGTAACGCTTAACGTAAAGCAGTCGAATTTTGTAGTTCTTTTTGTGAATATAGTGCCAGTAAAAGCGATACAGACCCCGTCAGGCTATGGCAGAAGTGCCTTTCACCCTGTTACGACTTGATGAACCACTGATAAGATTTTTGAAACATAATTTTAAGGTAACAAATGTTATATAGTGTTGCTTTAAAGGTGGCATATGTAATAATTGAGGTAACAATATACGAAAAATGAGCTACACGCATCAAAAGAATGAGAAGAAATAAGTGCAAAGATGTCATTAAAAAACTGACAAGTTATAGTGCTGCCGAGATATTAGCCTGAATTAGCATGCTAAATTACTAGCCCCGGCCCGGCAGGTATCGTAATACCAGTTCCGGCCATGGGAGGCGGTATGCGGACGGGCAACGTTAGCACCAGCCAAACTGCAATAGACGAGTGAGTCGCGCTCGCGCCGGCCGGCTTGTGTGTGTATACTTGAACCTGATGTCAGTCGTGTGGAAATACAGCCAATTACTACATTTCAGTTCAGGGAAGACTTCAAAAAATGATTGGTCGACATTATGCATGAGGAATACATTTTGGTAAGTTGTAGCATACTGTATCTTTCAACAGTGTTCGTGTTCTTTTCCATTAGCTAGAGATGATCGGTTCACGTGCGCTAGGGATCTGTGGTGTAACATGTACAAGCGCCAAAACGGTATTTATTCTTTGAATTGCGTAATATAATTGACAGAATCTGAGAGCTTAACTAACCTGCTTGCTAAGTGTCAATTGCGTGTCTCACGGTGAATTCACGGCGCTAGCTTGATCAACATCAGCGAATGCTGTCTGTCAAATTAATTCACTAACAATAAAAGTGTAATATGAACAAAACGAATACCATAAACTTCAAATAATTGCCCAAGCTTTTATTTTCCCATGCCGTCGAAATGCACCAGCTTGTTTTTGAGATCTATGAGGCGGTCTTCATCATTTAGTGTTGAGATTCATAGTGTTTAGTTTAGTTCACTCTAGTGTTTAGTTCATTTAGTCTCTGATCTCTAAAAATCTCCAAATGTTCCACGTGAAACTGCGGTCTTCCAACCTTTTACTATCATGTCAAATGATTTGAGTAACATGCGCGATGGTAGGAGCACAAGTCATTTTTTGGAGGTATACTGCCCCCATCTGTTATGGAATATGGAGTAGGATTTGATTTATGATGTTATATGGCACCTTTAACAGTCTGTAACACTGTATCTAATTAGCCTTCATGATGGCCAGAATGTGAAAAGTAGAGGATGTCTTATATATTTATTTAAGATATGATACCAGATGCAAGTGTTATTTCATAGCATTTTCACCTCTGACAATCAGGTCAGTTGCAATGGAGCTGCTGTCCACCTTGGTCTGTACGGCACACGTGTACTTCCCAGCATGCCTCAGCTGAATGTTTCGGATCATGATGTCACCTGCCGAGTGCTGCTAAAAAAAGAAAGATCAAAGATATGGTAAGGAGTTACAGATTGGGTAGAGAAATTAAACATATTTTATTATTCAGTTGTATTTTTACATCTTAAATGATGCCTGTTTTAAATTATATTTATATGTACTTGAATTACAGTACTTTTTTTTTTTTTTTTTACATTTATCAGATATTTAACTTTAATTTGATATTTATCTACAAAGACATTATTTGAAAAGTTTATTTGTACCATGGCCTATTATTGCCTTAAATTACACGGAAAATGTAGATCAAACAAAAACTATTTTTGTCCAGATGAGCAGATTTGCTTAGAAATGGCTTAGAAGTGGACCAGAGTATAAGGTGAATACAAATTATGGCTAATTTTGGGTTTGGACTATTTTGGTACCTGTCTCTGTAAGTTCTTAGAACAATTTAATTAACTTATAGGGGTCATGAATTGAGAAATCAAATTTTCTTGATCTTTTGACATATAAGAAGTCAATGTACTATAAAATAGTTTCAAATCTCAAAAGTTGTCATAATAGTAAAAACGAAACAGAAGCAAATGATCTAGGATTACATGAATGATAACATCATAAATGATAGAGGATCACTAGATGTTTTGAAGTGCCAAGTTGTGGAAATACACAGTCTTTGCATTACATTCCTTGTGATACTAACATTAAGAAAATGTATATGAACTTTATTTTAACGAAGTTCAAGTCAGATCACGCCAAGACACCGTTTACTTCAGTTTCAGATCGACACTATTGTTGCAACACAGAAGTGTGAGTAACAGTGTTTTTACCATGTGTCACTATTGCTTTGTCGGTTACAGATTGTTTGATATGTACTGAGTATATACTGCAGCGCCGCAGTCAAATTGAAAAGTTGTCATTTGCAGTTATTTCCTTTACTTCCACATTTATGGGGATAATTCGGGAGGTTCCTGGATACGGAAGAAAGCACATAGAGAACGCTACTTATGTTATTGTATTGATCTAAGCCAACATTGGAAATTTTCAAAACAATTTCACATGTAATGGCGGGGACGTTGAAAATAATTTTAATATGCAAAACTGTTACCCAATCATTGCAGTGGGTCAAAGTCTTGAATGCTATCAAAACAGTTTGTTCGAAAGAAAGGTTTAAAAACAGGAGAGAAAATAGCTTATTACTTCCAAGTTAGGATGTCTTTTGATGTAAAAATCTTGATAACATTATTAGTGGACCTCAGAGAACATATGAAGAGTTCAGATGCAAAAGCCTCTAAGTGCCATTTGAAATTTTCTTCTAGAATGATAATTTTTATCAAGCTTGTATTTTTAAGTTCAGTGATTTCACTTAAATGGCAATGATAATTACCTATTAATTGTTATTTAAGTGAAATTACTGAACTTAAATATACAAGTTTGATAAAAATCATCATTAAAGAAGAACATTTCAAATGGCATTTAGAGGCTTTTGCATCTGAACTCTTCATATAGACATTATATTTATTTAAATATATATAAAAATGCAGTTCATGACCCTTTAAAGCAAATTACGAGTGAGTAGAATTAATAACTTTGCTATTTTTCCTTATCAAGGCTATATACTTTCCCAACATTCTTCACTCAAATAGCTGCTTAAGATACATTACTCATATAAAATCATAGTAATCAGGTATAATAGTATTAGAGTGGCAATTTTTGCTCTTGAAATAGAGCACTTCCATCTAGAACAGTCTTCATTGCTAGTTTCTTTGGAGACGGGGCACCTCTATGGATGACATGATGAACTAGATGACAAGAAAAGCGATCAGCCCCTCATCCCCAAAAGGAGAGGGGGAAAAAAATATCATGAACTTTTAATGAAAAGAAACGCATGTGACTGTACAAGTGCTGCAATTCATACTGAGTGGGAAGCTTAATTATACTGTAGATTAATACAGAATGGGTTGTCAGTGTCTGCACATATAATGGGAAAATCTCTTATCATAAATTCACAAACTCAAAACTGTGGAATTTAATAAAAGAACTAATGTGATTTTCCCCACAGCAATTCAGTTGAAAGTACTTGATATGAATATCTAAAGAACAATATGTTACCAATTACAGTTTAAATAAATTTGCATATAAGTATGTGAAGTGTTCATCAAAGCATTAGTTCTTAATTTTTTTTTTTAAGAAAGGAAAAACAGGTATTTAAAAATGTATTAAAAATCTATGGCCCTGTTCCAAAACCCATTAGCTTCCTACGTAGGCAACATACAGGCATGCAAAGCCTGTGACTCAGTGATTTATGATACATTTATTTGCTATAATTTAATTTATGATTAAAATATATGCTTAATGGAATACAGCAACATGTTACATGCTATTTTTTTTTTTCAATGTTGGCAGCTATTGGTGGCTGCCAGGTTGAGATAACAGGACCAGCCAAAAACTATACACTTAATCTTGGTAATCCCAGTATTATCAGAAACTTTTGGCCGCGATATAAATAAATAAACCAATGAATAGGGTATTTGTAATTGTTTTGTTCTTACTCCGCCAACTTTTTCAAAGTATCCTCCATGGCTGCCGAAGTGGATGAGCTGCTCGTTGAAGAACCATGTGAACTTGAGCTCCAGTGAGGAGTCGTAAGAAACCTGGCAGGGAAGAATGATGCTCTCGCCAACGGTCACATCCAGCGTGTTGGGAGCAGTTGTAATGATCGTTGGCTCTGGAAGACAATATATATCAATGGTTACACACAAATACATTTTCAAAAAGTACCAGTGTGAAAACAAAACAAGCATTAACTTCTGTTTTTGTAAAGTCTTGAAAAGCCTTGACTTTTATTCAGCAAGGATACATTAAATTTGATATAAATGCAAAACATTTATAATGTTACATAAATGCTTTAAAAAAGAACAACATTTAATTCATCAAAGAATCCTTAAAAAAGTATCATGCTTCCACAAAAATATGAAAATATCAGAAATGTTTCTTGAGCAGCATACATTGTTTTCTGAAGGATCATGTGACACTGAAGACTAGATTATGGAAAATTTAACTTTTCCATAAAAGGAATAAATGACATAGTATTTTTGATCAAATAAATGTAACCTTGGTGAACATTAGAGACTTCTTTCAAACACACTGAAAATTTCTTTCTGACCCCAAACTTTTAAATGGTAGAGTATATTTAATTAATTACCCAATGCCATAGAAATGTCTTTCTATTGTATTAATGTTGGGGATTTTCAAAGAAATGTGTTTCATTATAATTAGTTAAATGAATCAATCAGCAATGATTTCAAATAAACGTTTTTCTTTGAATGTTGCTCAATGTCAAAATAAGATTCAGAGTCATTTATTTTAAATAAGATAAATAAGATTTTAAATAAGATTTTTCTGTATGTATTTACAGATAGCAATGCACTGCAAAAAAGATTGTAACTTAAAATAGTAAATATTTATGCTGCCTTCACATTTTAAGTTTAGTCAACTTGAAATGTGGACTGTAGTAAGTGATAACTTGGATATATGAGTTGACTAAACTTAATATTTTAAGGCAGAACCAATGTACTCTAAGTTTTTTTTTACAGTAAGCTCTGAAAATGAATAAATTCATGTAATTACATCCGGAAAGACAATATACAGAAATTTCCTCAGCAAGAGTGGTTCAGAAACCATCAAATTCTGTAAAATTCCTAATTAGGAAAAATTAATAACTAGGAATTTTTATTCCGCAAACTTTTAAATGGTAGAGTATTTTATTAAATACCCAAAATGCCATAGAAATGTCTTTCTATTGTCTTAATGTTGGGGATTTTCAAAGAAATGTGATTCATTATGATTAATTAAATGAATCAATCAGCAATTCAAATAAACTTTTTTCTTTGAACGTTGCTCAAATGTCAAAATAAGATTCAGAGTCCAGTGCACAGAGCTCAACGACAGATGGCCAACAACTAACAGGGCAATATCTAGGGTGGGCGAAGAGGTGAATAACCCATGAGCTCCACCATGTGTCACTGTCTGATCTTTGCTAAGCCCCAAACGTCCCAGAATGCACTACTCTGAAAAACAGCTCTATTTCCTTCCAAGTCAGTTTAGTTCACACACAGACTGGCGCCATTTCAGAAAGTGAACACGATAAGCGCGCCGCTCCTCCACTTTCAGAGCGCAGCCTTGTGTAGAACAGGTGCACCCGCCGCAGGCCGCTTTTGAGCCTCATGAGGGCGCTGTGTATGTTTTGCTGAAATGTCCATCAGACTAAATTAAGTGCGGTGAATGATACCCCAGAAGAGTGCAAATGTATGCTGAAAGCAGAAAGCACACGCTCCCAATCAACGTGTGAGGATTCGATTCTGGAATTACAGGTCTCCGACACATGAAACGACCTTTCCCATCTCGACTGATATCAAACTGGAAAGGCGAAGCTAACAGGTGCGTTGCTATGGGTTTTGTATGGAACACAATGAGGGGCCGTCGGATGAGGCTCGCTTCTTTTATTGTTTGAATGAGATCCCTCTCCGACTGTCTGTCAGATACACACAATGGGATGACAATACGGCACTGCCTGGTATTCTGTCAGCTCTTAGCCTGGCAATTCAATTCAGAATTCAACAGCAGCGCCTTGAAGCCTAGAAAAGAGCATGTTACTCGCTCTTCTCCTGTAGGAACAGCACTTGTTGGAGGATTGCTTGAATAATGTACCTTTTTTTCCCAACCACTTTCATCCTGTTCTCCGTGTAACGCTCCCATGTTATTGTTTGCCGTCTCTCACAGTAGTCAGATGTCCCGTGGCTCCCTTTGTTCTTCGCCATGGAAGTGGCTTGGGGTCTCCAAACAAGGCGGATTCCTCTATGGTCTACATTTAAACAAGCATCAGGCTAAACTGAACAGCTGAAAAATGACCATTGTAAGTCAACGAGAAGCTATTAATACCTCCCATTGTAGTTGTAATGAATGAAACGCGCCTCAGCGAGGGTTTAGGCTAGAGGGAATGTGTGGTTGCGCTGATCCGCAAATTTGCACTTCAGACCAGAGCCCTGAACGGCGGTAGAAAAATCTCTGAAGTGAAACCTGAAAATTCATTCAAGCCAAAGCTGACACCGCCGTCTTACAGTCGAGGTTGTAGAACTGGAGAAAATGCCTCTTATTACCCCTCTCCATCATCATTTGTGACAGATTGCATAGATAACCTCGTTTAAAAGACCTGACGCCCTCAAGCTCTCGTCGGCGTAATCTGAGTGATATCCTTCTTGCATAATACCTTGTTACTGTTACTGTCTGTCATTAAAGCTGTCGAGAGAAGATGAGACCCTATAGATTAACAGCGGCAACCCGTGGAAGCTTTAGACTGATCCCATCACAGAGACGTCAATGACCTCAAAAGTGTGTTCACACTTTTGAATGAATGCAGCTCCATCAATTTCACAAATATCATAAATATCATAGTGACATACGGAAGGTGACGGACGGGAATGGAAGAACCCTGCTACTCAATGACCAAGCGAGGTCAAGTGGTCTGTGGAAGTATCGTAGAGCCAGACTACACGTTATTCTTCTCTTATATTTCTACTTTAATATTGCAGTCTCATACAGGTCAAGTGTTCTAGTGGGCTTACAATGATTTGGCACAAAAAGCAATTGAGC
The DNA here is from genome assembly GCF_016745375.1 of Pimephales promelas. Next base: position 15,050,968 of record NW_024121543.1, on the reverse strand, counting down.
AAAGCCAATGTGCAGATCTGTGCGACTGGTGGTAGTGTCAAGAAATCAAACTCAGAGGTCAGATTAGCAAATAACACCTGTGACTTTGTCCTTTATTTTAAATAAGATTTTCTGTATCTATTTAATGATAGCAATGCACTGCAAAAAAAAAAAAAAAAAAAGATTGTAACTTAAAATAGTATGTATTTATGCTGCCTTCACATTTTAAGTTTAGTCAACTTGAAATGTGTACTGTAGTAAGTGATAACTTGGATATTTGAGTTGACTGAACTTTAAGGCAGAACAAACATACTTTAAGTTTTTCTTTCTTACAGTGAAGAACCTCTGTAAATGAATAAATGAATGTAATTATATCGGGAAAGACAATATACAGAAATTCCCTCATCAAGAGTGGTTCAGAATCCATCAAATTCTGTAAAATTCCTAATTAGGAATAAAAAATGTTTTTTTTTTTTTTTTTAAGTAACTTGCTTTTAATCTACAATAAAAATTAACTGAAGCAAACTCAAAACTTTGTCATGCAGCACTGACGTTGAGTAAAAGTAGATAATGCAAACTAAAAATACATGTTCTTCAGTCATTCAGTGTGTTGAAAAATTCTAAGTTGCCATCAAAACACTGTAATAACAAAACTCAAGACACAGAATAGGGCAAAACCTAAACTACATCACTAGAGAGACAACTGCCTGTCCATTGTGAATTAACTTCTAAATTGAATAGGTTTTTTGTGTATTTACAGTGAAATATACAGTAGATAAACATTTTTATTTTGCCTTTTTTTATGCCATTTTTATTTATAGAGAACAGTGGAGAGAAAAGAGGGAATGGGATCAGGAAAAGTCACGAGCTTCATTCACATGATTTGGTGGCTACAAAAAAATGATTCTTAAGATTTTGACCAAGAAAAAAAGTCTATACCATACTAAAATCGGTTATATCTGCCCCCATTCTCCATGTCTTTTCTTCTCTCCTCATGCACACTCCGAAAGCAGTTTCGAAATGACCAAGGCTCCTTATCTTCACACCAATACCTCTGCAAAATCGCACCAAAAGAAAACTGACAAAAAGACAACCTCTTCCAATTGAGTTTCCACCCTCCGCGATAACCTTGCGGATCTTGCAATCCCCCTTTTTTTGAAGCTCGTACTCGGACAACTCGGGTCGAAAACATCACAAAGTAATAATTGAAATAGAGCCTCTTGGATATGTGCGCAATCTGTGATAGCTTCAGTCCTTTTTTTAAAAAAAGAGCCTTGGGTAAAATTCCATCAAATATCAAATATAAAAGCATTTAATAAAATTATCAAAAGTTTAATTGTCAAATGAGTAATAACAACACAAACAAAATTGTAATTAAATGTGTGCACTGAAACTTTAAAATTAATTTTTGATATGTTTTAGCTTACCTCAAGGACATCCAAGTTGTAGGTGTCTTTGTTTCCACAGTATTTTCAATTTTGATATTTTTAGGTCAAACCGTTCTTGCCTGTCAGTCATATAATGGAGGTCTATGGTCACCACCTCAAAGAGCATGCACAGAGAAGTCCAAATTAAACATGATTTAATGACTCGTAAATGTAAGTACACATTGATGGCCTAAGACATGAAACGAGCGCTTTGTGTGAGAAAACGAACAGTATTTATATATCGTTTTTACCTCTTGTAACAACAGCCACGTCCAAGTGATCTGAAGTCACGGGCACTTCGGTCTGTGCATGCGCCGGAAAGCGTGTCTTAGGCCATTAATGAGTCATTAAATCATGTTTAATTTGGACTTGGATGCATGTTCTTTGAGGTGGACCTCAAATACCTCCATTATATGACTGACAGACAAGAACGGTTTGACCTAAAAATATCTAAATTGAAAATACTGTGGAGACAAAGACACCAAAAACATATCAAAAATTAATTTCAAAGTGAACTATCCCTTTAAGTGACATGTTGCTGATGGGATAACCGTGTACGTTGCATGCAACAGTGAGGCAACTCATTATGAGAATGATCTTTCCCCAACTGTGATATCATTGTCCAACATTCAAACACATGATCTGATCCTCAGTTAATCTCTGTCCAGCAAAACTAATTTCTAATTAAGACTAATTAATCTAGGTAATATCCTCTCAGCGTTCTGATGATTGGGACATCAGCAGGGCTGACACAATGCTCCGTTTCCAACCGCTGTTTGCTGGGAGGGTTTACATGCAACTTATTCCGTGGGAATCTAATGTGACAGGTATTTTTCAGCCCTCATATCACCACAGTCAATTTAAATAAACCACTGTCATCTCCCATAAGGGTTGCGGCAGACGCTGATGTACACAGGCAAACCAGGTTTCCACTCCTAAATGAAATTGCAAATGTAAATGTCCCTGTCTTAGTCTCAGTGCCTTATTAATAGTGACAGTTAGGTGCTAGATCATATAGGGGAACATTTGTACGTCAGCAAGGATATGCAGCGACGCAGGGCCCACGCAATCGAGAGTAAACGCTCAGGGTCGGTGTCAGACAGACGCCCGTGACACTCTCTCTGAAATATAAATCTGAAGATAATCGTGCAATTCACCCAGATAGAAAAAAGATGCATCCTTCTCCTCAGGCTGATTGATAACCAATTTAATGGGCCGCTCCCCATCCTCAGACGCATTACAAAGCGTCTGGATAAATGTCATCAATAATGACAGAGCGGACATGTTTGAGGACTGCGTTAATGAAGAGAAATAATGGAATAAAAGGTGCGAGACGACGTGCCGAACAAACAGCACGCACAGGGCAGACGGTGACTCGAAGAAATGAGGCTGGCTGAGGACCAATCACAATCCCGTTAGACTCTTTTTGGAGTTGAAAGAGCCGTTATTGCTTTAGTGTGAAATCCGAGTCCTGCAAATGAGAAATAAAACATCCTTTCGAGAGATAATTCTGTTTTTCAGAGACGGATAACGTTAATAATTATGAGCCTGCTTTTCAACCTTTAAGGTGTGAAATGATCTGTGGAGTTTCATTCTTAAATTAAATATCTCCAGATTAAAGAATTCCACTCTTGATTAATTAAATATGTCAGTGTTAGAAAGTGAAGAAAAAAAAAACGTGTAACTACAACACTCACACTGGTGAACAAAAGTGGTCTTTCGATGAAAGCACGGAGCCGAGACTCGACATAAAAGACTTATAAGATACTCATCCATCTCTCTCTCTCTCGGTCTAAGCTTCTTTGACTGCATATATATATATATATATATATATATATATATCATCTATAATGCAAGTAATGCATTTTTAAATTATTAACCAGCCAATGGGAACGCAGACAAATGAAGATTTTACAAGTAACTGGCAGAAAAAAACAAAACAAATATCTGATTTATTAAAGACATTATAGGCATTTTTGTCCCAGGGTGTTTTGTACTACCATAATTTTAACTAATTATGATCAGTGTTACTTTTAAACGTAATATATTATAATATTGTGTTCCTCCCTAAAAAGCAATTAATTCTATACTTGGTTACTTTTTATGGAAAGCAAAGTGTTGCGTTACATTTGCATTACTTTGTCTCAACTGGTCTGGGCTTGCCTGTTTGTTTTTTAATTACAAAATAACAAATTCTATTTTTCGGTAAAGGTAAAGGCCCTTCACACCAAGAGTGAAAAGAAGAGATGGAAGAGAAGTGAGACTGTACAATGTAAAAACACTCTTAATTCCGCAAATTATTTTAAAGTCCTCTCACTAGAATCGATGAATTGGATCATTGATGTTCAGCAGCAAGGACTTTAGTTAAAAAAAAAGATTGAATCCATAAAGTATTTGTATTATTTACCATATTGGTTTTACTTCATTTTAATGGTCCCTTAGTTTACCTCAAGGGCATCCAAGATGTAGGTGTCTTTGTTTCCACAGTAGTTTCAATTTTGATATTTTTAGGTCAAACCGTTCTTTTCTGTCAGTCATATAATGGAGGTTTATGGTCACCACCTCAAAGAGCATGCACAGAGAAGTCCAAATTAAACACAATTTAATGACTCGTAAATGTAAGTACACATTGATGGCCTAAGACACGAAACGAGCGGTTTGTGTGAGAAAACAAACAGTATTTATATCGTTTTACATCTTGTAACCTCTTGTGGTTACAAGAGGTAAAACGATATAAATATTGTTCGTTTTCTCACACAAACCGCTCGTTTCGTGTCTTAGGCCATCAATGTGTACTTATATTTACGAGTCATTACATCATCTTTAATTTGGACTTCTCTGTGCATACTCTTTGAGGTGGTGACCATAAACCTCCATTATATGACTGACAGAAAAGAACGGTTTGACCTAAAAATATCAAAATTGAAACTACTGTGGAAACAAAGACACCTCTTGGATGCCCTTGAGGTGAGCGAGAACATCCCAAAAATTAATTTCAAGTAACTTTGCACCTACATGTCTACTAGGTCTCATTAGAGTGTTTGTAGAGTATTAATAGACTGGTAGGGTTAAGGTTAGAATAAGTTGACATACAGTAGTTGCAAAGTTACTTCTAGTCAGTGGACTGTCTATTGGAGGATCATCACAATAAAGTGTAACATGTTGTTGCAAAGTTACTTAATATTCAACAAAATGTTCAAAAAGGACCATCAAAATAAGTGGATGCTGCACACTGGTAGTGGATTGAGGAGAGACCCCCTGATATGATTGTATAGCGCTTTGGGTGTATAGTAGTTCATATGAAAAGCGCTATATAAATGCCTCATTCTATTCTATTCTATAAAAAAGTAATCTGATTACGCAACTTACCAGTGTTGTAGTACTCGAGACTCGGACTCGTCTCGGACTCGGTCTCGAGACCATATTTTAATGGTCTTGGTCTTGTCATGGACTCGTGTCCATTTGGACTCGGAATTGACTCGTACTCGAACATTTTTTTTTTTTAGGACTCAGAATTATTCCCGAGTCCACTCGAGTTCAATTAAAAATATTTTTCATGATGATTATTAATGTATGTTAATGAAATATTTCTTTAAATTGATTGACACGCCCAGTGATTGGTGATTTTCTAGATTTTCAACTGCGCATGACAAATTGTAATAAAACTACTTTTAACACCACCTACTATGTGGCCTTTTTACCCTAAACTGATCATATTTTTTAAACTCTAAGTAAATTCAGTAAAAAAAAAAAAAAAAAAAAAGAGTATTTCTCCAAGTAAATAAAAGTAAATTAGGTAATCAACCCTCACTGGTCTCGGTCTCGACTCGGACTCGACCGTCTCTGGTCTCGGACTCGACTCGGACTCGACTCTCTCTGGTCTCAGTGTCGACTCGGACTCGAGTGAGGTGGTCTCGACTACAACACTGCAACTTACGTTACTCATGAACATTTACCCCAACACTGATTATGATTGCATATTATGATATAATTGAATTTGTGATTATGTTAGATGTTAAATGACAGGTTTAATCTGCATCAGCAGGTTCTCATTTAGATAGATAGATAGATAGATAGATAGATAGATAGATAGATAGATAGATAGATAGATAGATAGATAGATAGATAGATATTTGTTCTCCTAAAGACTTTACAGCAGGCAGCTTTATGGATAATCTCTAAATATAGAGGAATCAGCCATGTTAAAGAATAATGATATGACTCATGTAAAAGACATTTGCATTTGCATCTTAAAAAAGGGCAAATGAAACAATCAAAGCGGTTACTATAGCAACCACTAAAAGGAGAACTGTCTCAAAGGTGCTTTATTAGAGAGCTGTGGAGCTGGTGTCTGAAGGCCTCCGAGAAGAAAGACAAAAAAATGGATTGAACCTTTAAGTAAACATGACAACACGCTCAGTCACAACAGATTCGTTTTTAAGTCCGACGTTTTTTTTTTGGAGGGGAGGAAACTGCATTAAACTTTAAATCAAGAACAAACACGTCAAGTGTGGACTGTGATCTCATTAGTATTCGCAGGTGTTCAAACACGTTTTTTTTTTTTTTTTATTAGGGCAGATACTTATTCTACAACATCAATGTATGGACAACATATACAATTTAAAACCTTTTAAAAACACAAGAATTGAAATAACTGACTTTCTTTATAGTGAAAAACAATATCTAGAGAAAGTATTAGAGAAAAAAAACACATTTCGATGACTTCTTAATCTTTTATTAGTTTCATATAACTTACATATATATATATATATATATATATATATATATATATATATATTATTTTATTTTTCCCATTCCAGAATGAAATGAAGTAGCTTAAACGTCCAAGCAAAACAAACTTAAAATAAATATAGGGGCATTCAACATTCAATTAATCTTCATTTTCATATAAGCAATAACATACATTTTAAAATAAAATAAATATAAATAAAATAACTGACATTTTAGAAGCTATCCATTCAGTATGTTGAATATTTATTTGCAGAATATTAGGTTTTAGCTTGGCTCTAACAGTGTCTACAGTAGTTTTGACTGTATGGTATAATTATGGATGTTATTTTGCTGATGTAGCATGTGTACGCCCTTCTAACATACTAATGGAAAGAAAATAGACATTGACATATAGCTGCCAGTGGCATATCACTTCTTTTGACATCTTTGGCAAGTGAAAAGTGCCCAGCCTCATTGCATCTATCTATCAATTGTATTTACTGTAAGGTTCTCCGCCCCAGTCCATCTATCTATAAATCCCATTTACTCAACCCACGTTCCCCCTGTGTCATGTCAATAAGTTGATAACATAATACATACGAATATAAAATGAAGGGGACTCAATATTTATTGAGTTTTTGATGGATCTCCCCTTGACATGCAATGATTTAGGGTTTCAATGCCTGACAGAGGTTAATGAAGTAGACTAAAACCTCACACTTAAGGCACAAGAAACTGCAGTTTTAGAAATGATTCACTTCTAAAGAACCCGAGTGAGGCGATAAATATAGAGCTTTTTATAGACATGTAGTTTTGCTTCTTCCAGGATTACATTCAAATGAGGCTCCTGAATGTTCGTTAAGGACACTTTCTATAAAATGGCTGGAAACCCACTGCTTTCGATAGCCGTGTGGAAAAAGGATGGTTAAAGATGGTTTTATTTCAGCAATATAAAACGTATTTAAAGCAATATTGTGTATGATCTGCCACAATACTAGTGGGTTGTGAGGTGGCGGCCAAGCGCTGCTATAAAAAGCTATGAATATGAAAGAAAATCCCAATTCAGACAGACTTAATTTTCCCTGGGGAGTTTAGGTAAAATTGTTTTACAGTGTGATTTTATCCCTCAGAACAAATTATCCACTGTTCTTCAGCTACCTTGGGCGACCTCTAAGAAATATAATCCCGATTAGATAGGAATGTCTGTGATTTTCATATCTTATTTTTCCACAGCGCTTCTCATTTATTTTGACCTTCGCCCCAATACTGTAACTAAAGCTAAATTTGGAGTTGTGCTGCATGGTTCACCATCATTATGAATTTTTGCCAACTTTTTGGGTAAAATAACAGTTGGTAGTTCCAGTATTGCTGGCATCCTATCCAATTTAAAACGAGAATTAAATAAAAAAGGAGATTTATTATTGTATAATGTTATCATTAATTACATCTTTATTTCAGTTGGTTTTAATGAGTATACCTTCTGTAAACAGCCACAAACAGAAGGAAGACAGTCCTATCTTCAGGGTTTTGCTAAATTTTGGATTTTTTTTTTGCAAAAAATTGGCTAAACCACACATGAAGTGGAAGTGGAATTTTAATTTGCAATGAAACTGATTTGTCAAGCGTCAAAAATTAGACGATTGGAGTATCTGTAATTTGTCAGAACCAACTGAATGTTTTTGAATTTCAAATCAATTTAATAATTTTCTTAAATTCATCCAGTTTGGGAATTTCAAAAGCATTCTCAATAAAAATCTGTTGATAAAAACATAAAGAGATTCCAACTGAATCTGTACATGAAATCAGAGGCGCCCCGTATTATTAAATCATAACTTACGTGCTGCTTAGAAAACAAATCTGCCCAAATATTGCTCAAGAGAAATAGGAAGGAACAGAGAGCGATGAGGGAGGTAAAACACACATTGCAGAGGTTATGGAGACCTCCACTGAGTTGTGCTTACATCCTGAAAATCCACCAAGCCTTAGAACACTCCTAAGTGAACAGGCTCGGCACTGCACACCCACCTCTCATTCATATTTAATACATCATAATAACTCACTGCTCCAGTGACTCAACACAAGTGTGATCTGGGTCCCTCCGGGTTTCCCATGCTGGTGTTCTGACTCTACACTCCATCTCATTAGGAAATAAAAGGATTCCCCTTGGCTAAGATCAGATAGCTATGGATGGTATATTTTACTTAGACATAAATAAATACAGATAAGCACACCAAACAGACATTGTAATGCAACTTGGGTGTGTGTGTGATGCAGAATGTACTGTACACGGTTACACTAGAGGTTCTTTATTGGCATTCATCCATGGAGGTTCTTTATTGGTAAACATCCATGGACCTTTCCATTGTACAGAGAACCATGTGGTGAAAAAAGTTGTTTAGATTCTTAAAATGTTAGAAAAAAATGTCTATTTTAAGAACGGTTTAATGAAAGGTTCTTTGAGGAACCAAAAATTGGCAATTTCGCACCACAGGAACTGGGAATGAATTTAGTTATAGTTATAGCTACGCTATGGGGGAAATCCAACGGGACTTTGAAGGCACCAAGTGAAACACGAGTATGTAATTCTCCTCAACTATCGAATTTGGGAATCAACCACACGGCAAACGCTATAATAACTTTTCATATACCGTTTACTTTCTTTGTTTATAGGTGTCCTATCTAACATTGTTTTAGACAGGACTGTTAAACTTATCACAAACGAATGAAGATGGAGAATGGAGTGCGGCGTTCTCAGCAATGTCAAAATAAAAGTCCCGGCTCATAAGTTACGGCTTACGTCACTTCAAAGTTACTTTTGGCGGTGTGAATGCAACCAGGGGAAAATGTAGTTCTCTGGCTAGTTCCTATAACTACCAGGTATGACATCGCTGTGCGAAGTCCTTATTTTTAAAAGTTGAATCCATTATTCATTAAATATATGTCAGAAGAGGCTATATAGACTCCAAAATTCAAGCAAATACCTTTAACAAGCAGGTTCCCTGAGCTGCTTGCTTCGCCAAACTGGTTACGGGCGACACACATGTACGTGCCAGCGTCTGATTTGGTGGCGTTGGATATCCGAAGGCTTCCACTCTCCAATATAGCAATTCTGCAAGGCAAACATACACACACACACATGATGATATTACTTCAGAGTCCTTCTGTGACTTTAAGCCAGCAATCAACAAAAGCAATTTGTTTTTTGACAGGAAAAAAGTACAACGACAGGTTTTGTAGCTATTTAAGACTTACTGGAGAGATTGTAAGTGTGTGATGCAAGACGACCTAGACATTTTTACAGAGACCATTTCAGGAAAAAGAGTGCAATTTCTGGACAGTTTTGAAGGTTTTTCAGCCTTTGCATCTCGCTATGAATCTTTTGTTTTGTCAGATGTCAAACCCCCACCTTCAACAAACTACTGTCAACATGTTTTTAAGAGGAATACGAATGATGCTGAAATTTTGTGTTTCTGTTGTTTTTTGTGTTTCTGTTGGAAGTGTTTCTGTTGGAGTATTTGGGCAAGATTTTAATGCTGCTAGGATATCTCCCAATTTCCATTTAGAATAATATTCACTGTTATAGACAATTTTGCAAGATGTAAACAACACTGGTCCAGAAGCACTTCCTGTTTCAGTTTTTTAACACTACATAAATGTTGGGATAAAATACAACCAACAGAACATAATACAACTGAATCAAAAGGTTAAACAAACATCGAAAAACATTTGAAATAAAGAAACCATTTACAAACTGACACAGGAAGTGTTTCTGGACAAGTGTTGTTTACATCTTGCAAAATGGTCTATACTTCAGGGAGTAGTTCACTTTAAAAAAAAACTTTGGCTGATAATTTACTCACTCCCATGTTCTCCAAGATATCCATGTCATTCTTTCTTCAGTCGAAAAGAAATTAAGGTTTTTGATGAAAACATTCCAGGATTTTTCTCCATTTAAAATGAAAAAAGATTCGTTCATTTTGATAAACGAGTTCGAACAGGAGAGTCACAAACATCACAGAACAGAGCAAGGCGACCATTTGAGCTTATAAAACTTAAGCTTTGTTATTTTTTTTTTAATGAGCGACCGTTTCGCTTGATTAGACCCTTATTTATCGTCTGAAATCATTTAAAGACCTTTGAACAGTTTGCAGTTTTCACTGAAACTGTCTTTTGGACCTTAAACCATTTTATGGAGAAAAATCCTGGAATGTTTTCATCAAAAACCTTAATTTCTTTTCGACTGAAGAAAGAATGACATGGATATCTTGGATGAGATGGGGGTGAGTAAATTATCAGCAAAAGTTTTTTTTTTTTTTTTAAAGTGAACTACTCCTTTAAATACTGATCCTTGAACCAGAATCAAACCAATGTAAAATTTAACACCCAACATCTATTTTTATGAAGGTCAATGGAAAAATCAGTTCAAAAATTTAAATATGAATTTATCTTTAAACCTTGTAGAGCGCACACACACATATAAGGGTCTTAAAAACACATTCTCAAAGATTAAACACATGATGTGGAGACCTTGAGGATGAAGGAGAAAAATAGGGAGGGCTTCATTAATTCATGATGCCATTCTAATTATTCAAGCCACAACGCTCAAGAAGGAGTGAGCCATAATCAAGTTTTGCCAAGAAAAAAAAGGGAGGGGGGAGAAAAAAAGTTATGGGAGAACAACATGGTGGTATATTATAGATGGTACTATTTTGAAAACCTGTGATAGCTTGGGGGAAGAGATGTTTAATTGGTGTGGACAAATCATTGAATTTAAAAAAAAATCCATTTCCACAAACTGTGGATTTCATTAATGACTCTTGGAAGACCCCAATAAATAATATATTTCTAATTAACACAGCTGAAGTGTGTCAAATGTAATGCTAATATGGTGAGAAAAATACAAAAAAAAGTCTTAAAATACACAATGGTGAGAGATGAAGTTTTCTGTACTCATGCATAAAAGGTGCAAACACATATTTTAGGCTATTTCAGCTTCATCCATTACTAGCAAGAGCATAAAATCAAACATCCACTCGTGGAATCTTCTGAGACTAGGATTTCAGTAGAATGGGGAGTGATTTTCCATGTGGCAATGTAATAGGATGGCAGCAGTAAAATGTGTTTACTGAGTGTGAAGAACTTGACTACACTGCAAAAAGAGACATGAACTCCAGTGAACACCTTTGGGATGAATTGAACATCAGTGCTTGACCTTAGTGCCAGAGAAAGTCCCTCCAGCCATGTTCCAACAGTCTAGTGGAAAGCCTTCAGAGTCTTTCGCACATCTTTTACCTTAGTGGAAAATCTGACCAACAATCCCTAAATCATTGATGTAATCTAAGAACTTCATATGCTGAAACATTCATCTTAATCATATATTTTTATGAAAATACTGCTCAAAAGTTCAGTCGTAGGAATTGTTTAATGATTTTAAAAGAATCTTCTTGCTCAAAATACAGTAAAATAACATTGTGAAATATTATAATTTATTCCTGTGATGGAAAAGCTGAATTTTCAGCATCATTAATCTAATCTTAAGTGTCACATGATTTCCTTCAGAAATCAGAAATATGCTGATATGGAGCTCAAGAAACAGTACTTATTAATGTTAAAAAAACATTTGTGCTGCTTAATATTTTTGTGGAGAACACATGATATATATATAGGAGACTTTAAAGGAGTAGTTCACTTTTAAAAAACTTTTGCTGATAATTTACTCACCCCCATGTCATCCAAGATGTCCACGTTTTTCTTTCTTCAGTTGAAAAGAAATTAAGGTTTTTGATGAAATCATTCCAGGATTTTTCTCCGTATAATGGACTTCAGTGGGTACCAAACGGTTCATGCTCTAAATGAGAGTTTCAGTGAAGCTTCAAAGGGCTTTAAACGACATCAGACAATGAATAAGGGTCTTATCTAGCGAAAAAAAAATCGCTCGTTTCAAAAATAAACAAAAAAAATTAAGTTTTACAAGCACAAATGCTCGCCTTGCTCTGTTCTGTGATGCGCGTTTGTGACTCTCCTGATTCGTTCATCAAAATGAACAAATCTTTTTATTGAGTCATTTCGTTCGTTGAATGAACCAAATGACTCGAAAAAAGATTTGTTCGTTTTGATGAACGAGTTTAAAAAGGAGAGTCACGAAGGCGCATCACATCGTTTCGCTTGATAAGAGCCTTATTCAATCGTCTGGTGTCGCTTAAAGCCCTTTGAAGCTGCACTGAAACTCTCATTTGGACCTTGAACCGTTTGGTTCCCATTGAAGTCCATTATATGGAGAAAAATCCTGTAATGTTTTGACTGAAGAAAGAAAGACGTGGACATCTTGGATGACATGGGGGTGAGTAAATTATCAGCAAAGTTTTTTTTTTTAAGTGAACTACTCCTTAAATGAATAGAAAGTTTAAAAGAACAGAATTATTTGAAATAGAACATCATGTAACATTATAAACGTCATTACTGTTACTTTTCATCACCTTTCTGCATTCTTGCTGAATAAAAGTTTTAATTTATTTTCAGACTTTTGAATGGTATTGCATATATTTTAACAGACAGGAAGGTCCCACATTTGCAGGTCACAACAAAGCAGGTAAAATACAGTTTATCAGTGACAGTGGGGAATTTATTTTCCGTTCTTTCCCTTTCTTCCTTGCTTCTCTGTTATGCTCCCTACCTCCAGAGACTGCCAACAAATAGGCCAGCCAGCACATTGTCTTATCTAGATCAAGGAATGACCTGCTTTTGTGCAGTTCTCCAGCTGTTGGTAATGCTTTATGAGTTAGGATATATATGACATATGGAGGATGAGCATGGATTTCAGATTCTGGTGAGGCCACCAGAAATGAAAAACATCACATTTTTTTCTCCTAGACAGCCATTCCAGGAGAAATCTGAGAAAATACGGTTACACTTTAGACATTCGACTAACTATTAGTAACTTTGCAACTACATTAGTAGAATGTAGTAGACTGTTAGGTTAAGATTAGGTGTTAGGGTTGGTAAAATAAGTTGACATGTACTTGCAAAGTTACTTAGTCAATAGAATGTCTGTTGGTAGACCATCAAAATAAAGAGTTCCTGAAACTAATATTACATGGCTCCTGTAAAATTGCCAGGATAACTGCAATCAAACGACAAATATCTCAATATGACCTCAAACATTTCTCATCAAATTGATCAAATACGAGCTTTGCTATTCATATACATTTTTATTATATGAAAAGTGTTTCCAGTTTTGTTTCTATGGAAATTTAGAAGAAATATAAGGACATTTAAATACAATTTTCCTTTAGCTAGCCATACTAGTTAAACCAGCAACATCCAGCTATTTTTGATCCACCAGCAAGAGCATTAACCAGCATAAACCAGCGTGAAAATTCATATGCTGACCTTTCAGCAGAGTAAGCAAACCTGACGGACTTATTCTGACATTAAACGGAGGAGACTCCTAAGGTTGGTGAGGCAGTCTGTGGTCTTGAACATACTTGGAGAGCACATCTATTCTTGGACAGGCACAGCAGTCCCTCCATCCAGTCTGAGTGAAGGAAAATCTATCAATAATTCACCAGCAAGATGAACCTGAGTGCCGGTCTCCTCATCTCCCGTTCGTAACAGCTAATAAGGACAGCTGTAAATCTTCTCGCAGGATACGAGCCTGTATGACACAGCTCTGCTGTGCTGAGCAGCTTAAAGAGAGGCAGGGAATTCTCAAATCTCCCCAGAAGTGTGCTTAGATTTGGTACGAAGACAACTACGCCAGAGAGGCAAAAGAGAGCTATTACGCACTTTTATGTTTTGCGGGGGAAGACAGATAGGAGGGCATTATTAAGATTCATCCTGTAGAGGCTTTCTGGAAATCATAAACTGGACAGCATGTGCTAAATGCTTGATCCCTCTTCTGGCTGGTGTGAGGCAAAAAAGTCTTTGCCAGAAACCTCTGTGAATTGGCTTAAATCACTGATGAATTGGTTAACGCACCTCTCCTGGGTCCCTTTTTATTGTTATTTTTATTTTTGTGAACGTAAGAATGGGGGAAAAGGCATAATTCTGAAAATCTTGTAATGAGTGGAGGAACATGACCTTAATATCTGTTAGTATATTCTTTTTCAGTTCAAAACATTTGCTCCTGAAATGGAAGCATGAGTGGAATAATAAAAAATCTGTTGACTTTGCTGCGGCATTTTCAGTCTGAGCACATCACTTAATAAACTTCAACAAGCTCTTAAACTCTCTCTTCAGAATTTCATCCACTTAACGCTAGGTCAAATAGAACAGTGGTGCAAGGTGAAATACAAATGTATGTTGTTTTATATATATAAAATATGTGCAATTTCAAAAGGGATTAAATTGGGTATGGGGAAGAAAAGGGAACCCCTGATTTGATATTAACATAATGTTAATGAAAGTTTGTGTATAACATAATTGTACACTCTAAAAAATGCTGGGTTGTTTTAACCCAACTTTGGGTCAAATATGGACTAACCCAGCCGTTGGGTTAAATTTTTACATTACATTTTTAACCCAACATTTCGGGTTTGTCCATATTTGACCCAAAATTGGGTTAAAACAACCCAGCATTTTTTAGAGTGTATGTTACACCCCTAGTGACCGGTTTGTTCTGTTCTGTTTTTTTTTTTTTTTTGTTGTGTGTGTTTTACAAAAATCGATATAAACCAATAAAAAAAAAGTAAAAAAAAAAAAGGGATTAAATTATTTTTCTTTTAGAAATAATATTTCATTGACCACCTTGCCTTTGACAACACTGAGAAAATCATGACTATTCAATAATAACTCAAGGATTCTAGTATATAATGTAAAACATATATGCTTTTATATTATCTTAAATATATTATAACCTGCAAAATAGCAAGTGTTCCATCTCTGTTTTTGCAAATAAAACAATCAGTAACCCAACAAAAATTCAAAAAGTTACCCTCAGCGCAGCTTCTAGGTCTCCAATGTGAATTTTTTTTAAATATGTGAAATGTTTGTCGCTGTTATTGGAGTTTTCATAAATAATAGATCGTCTTGTAGTACTGCAGTGCTTTATCAATATGCTTAATTTGCGTTGGGCTAACAAACAATAACTGACTGGGTCATCCGACCAATCACCGCCGATTAGCGTCAAGCAAAGGAGTGGTTTGAAAAAATGAGTCGTTGTACGAATCATTTGGGAGTCGGTGAGCAAATCAGTTAAAAATAAATGCATATTATAAGACAAATAAAGTGTTTTTTATCCTTGCATGCATGTTAAACTGTTTTTGGGAACTCCTAAAACAAAAATAGGAACATTTCAAATGCTATGATAGGGGCTCTTTAATCCTTGCAAAACGTTTAAATGTAAGACACAAAGCCACAATTTTTTCATTAAACCACTGTTTCAAAAAAAAAAAAAAAAAAAGCCATTTTAGTTTTCTAAACCGAACCGAGACGTCAAAACCGTGGGAAAACCGACCCGTCAGTTTTGTGTATTGTTACACACCTAGCATTTATATGGTGCTTTCACAGACCCAATTGCCACCAAAGCGCTTTACATTTTGCCTCACATTCACCCATTCATTCACACGTTCATACACCGAACAAGTAACAGGTTAAAGTTCACACCAACTAAGTAACAGATTAAAGTCCTGATCCAATTGCTTCCTTCACCCACCTGCCGTTTTCATCTCTCTTGAGTTTCCAGTAAAGAAGCTTTCATACTGATAGCGATTTGCAGACAAAGCAAAGTCATTAATTTTTCAATTGGCAGCAACATGAGTCAAAGTGAACACTGGCATTCCCAATAAAAAATTCAGAAGAGCTGAACTCAGGCAAACAAGCAGCAGCGTGATGTGGCGAGGCGACCATCAACCAGGCAAAGTTGAAAAGTGACCAACACCAGAGACTCGACAAACCACAGAGTTTGAATCGCTGACAGTGTGAGTGGAGCAAAAGCTCATAAATAATGTTGCATATTTGTACGAGCTCACAGATATGACCCAGGACAGCGCATTTAAGCGGGTTGCAACTCTCCTGCACTAACTGGCCTCCTCTGACCTACCTGGAGGTTGTGTTCCATCAGCGGTGTTTTTAAAAACATTTACCGAGGACCCAGAGGGAGGGTTATGTAGCAGGGCAAGGCAGCGTCTACGGAAGGACCAGATAGGTCGTTTTATCCTCCAAATGGGGCACAAGGTTTAACCCAAACGTGAAGGGCTGATCTATGTTGAGGGCTAATACTCTGAGAGGGGTGTGAGAGAGCTCCTGGCGTTACTGAGATGGATCATGTGTCCATATCTCGGTAGGCCTTCTGCTGGGAAGAGCGTTTGATAAACTGACGACCTTGTCAGTTGGATAAATAAACCGAGGGAGGCAAAAACGGGTCATTTCGGATCACGCTCTGTCAAGAGATCTGTTTACGGGAAGCCACCTTGATGAGCGTACCTTTGCTTTCGACTCCTCAACCTCAAGGTTAGTCGGCAATTACTGCCACAAGAAAAAAACAAAAAGAGCCTTCCAATGAGGTTCGCCGTTATCACTAGAACAACAGAGCAATCACTTGTTGGATAGGAAAGGGGAAAAATGGGACATGGAAAGGTTGTCTTCTGACACTTTTCCAATAGCCAGGTAATTGATATTGATTTTTTTTTTAGTGCATACGAGTCAATGGGTCTTAACACATAACATTCATTACCGCCGCATCTGACACTCACATAACCGTGTCAAACTTTTACAAATTACAGCATCCATCTGCTCTGACTTACTGTTAATGTGGTATAGTTGCATTTATAACGCAGGCCTTATTGATTAAGTTGGGTATAAATCAGAAATACGGAGAAACACATCAATACACTGATATATAAAGGCAAAGATATGAAGTGAAGTAAATCCAATGTGCCATGAGCTCAACATCTCCGACGTGCTCCAAATTTGGGGCATATTTACAAGAGAAAACACTGAAATTGGCTCACAGAATTCACCCGTGGCTTTTATCTAAGTCTTCACGAGAGGCATTATTTGGTTTGTCAGTCAGAGACGGCTCTTGGGTTTAATAATGCGGGTGTCGCTCACTCCGTGGGTGTCCAAAGGGCTTGGCAATTCAGATATAATGGGAGAGATAAGAAATGATTGACAGAAGCATCTGGACACCAAGTCGAGCTCAAAGAGCAGGCGTTTTCGACAACCCACTGTGTACAATGGTGTTTTTCTCCTTTTGGTATTAAAATAGCAAAAGAACGGTGGAGCTGTGAGCTAAAGCGGCTGTGACATTTCCTGCGAGCGCTCGGCACATTGACCCCTCGTCTCGCGGGGACCAGCATTAAGTTTCCATGGCAATGCAGACATTTGTAAAAATTAAAATGGAAGAGAGTAAAGACAAACGTGGAGGAAGAAGTATTAATCTCTACTCTTGTAAACCCAACATACACAGGTAGCACATTTATATTCGTGCCACGGAGCTGAGTGTCAGTGGCGACGTCAAGATACATTCCCTGTAGAGAATAATTTGCGATGTATGCCGCTACTTTTTCCCCACCTAAAAAGGAGGCTCGCATTGCCTTGCCACTTATCCTGAGGTAATTTTCTTAACACATTCAACGCTGTTCAATTATTCAACGTGCTGATTTAGTGTGGGTACATTCGGCTCTTGCCATCCCACAAGATAATTCTATGTCATTTCTCAACGTGAAATAAATTAACAAGTCACCAGCTGGCGTAATAATTTAGCTTTAAATCTGTTGTGTGCAATATGGACCTAAATAATATGCAAAGAAATATGTTGTGCTCCGCTTTAAGCCACTTATACTATTAGTTTTTAAAACAGCAACTTAAACATTGAAAGAAACATTTTTCAATACCATTAGATATGAAATTAGAAAAGATTTGTTATCACGCCATTTTTTGTCAAGTCAACTTAAATCATTTATTTAGTTCAGATAACTTATTATTTTGAGTTTCTGATGATTAAATCAATCTCCTTCATCGTATTAACTCACTTTTTTCAGTTCAATCAACACCAACAATATACATACATATTTTACATATATAACTCATTCTTGAGGACTGGGGCACAACAAGCAATAAATACATAACATGTTTAACAAATGAATCCAAAACAATTCCATAACATAATCTTATATTTTTCAGTTCTGTCCCAGTACTCAAGAATCAATGAAATACAACGATATAACAATAACCAATACAAAGTAACACAAAACAGCCCCAAACAGAAACAAAAATGATAACACATGAAAATTGTATCATTTCATGTGTGCAGGGGCAGGGCGTATTTCCAGTAGTAACCGAGGCTTTTCATTTTAGCAGTATGTATCCCCAGGGTCAGCAGATGCGGAGAATCAGTGTTTATCAGGGACAAACACTGTGGGCTTGTGGGTGTACTCAAACCGGGCTCCTTTAATCACAAATGGCTCTTCAGCTTCATTCTTTCAGACTGATATTCATCTCACACTCATATGCACACAATTCCTTCTAGGAATAAAAAGAGCAACACACATGTGATGCTCGAAATGTGCAAAGGGACCAAAGATGGATTACTGGTGCTGTGCTGGCACATTCGTTCTTTGAAAAATGATATTAGCCTCCAAGTCCCCCAAGATAAAACTAATCCTGCAGAGTCTAACATGGCACTTAGACTAGTAAAGAGCACGCCAAACTAATCACGGCCAAATCACCACACAGTTTTATTTCACCAAATTAAACTAATTTCTTCTGAAGAGAGTAATTACCGTGGTAAAAAGGAAGGGGATTCAAATACATTGGGGTCCAAAAGTCTGAGGCCACTAGTGAAAATGATTTCTAATGTGTCTAATACACATTTTTCCCCATTTATTTCACATTTAATTGTTTTATCTGAACAATTATTTAACAATCAGTGTTAAAAACAAATGCAATGTAGTGTATCAAGATAAATCAAAATCTTAAATATATTCATAACATTTTAAAATGTTACAAAATCTTAAAACTTTCCAGTTTTAAATGAAAAAAAAAAAAATCTGGATTTAGACATTTGGACCTCATATATTTAATATATAAACCTTTTTATAAAATAATTGTCCCATGGAGACTTTAATTAAAGTTGCGCATCAATTGTGTGAGACTGCAAACATAACATTAGTGGCAATCGATGTGCTGTCCACCATCTTGATTGACCAATTGTCTGCCGTGCAGATCTATACCTATAGATCGTCTGTGGCACGACCGCGCCACACGGCATATCAAATTATGCTCTGCTAGTTAAAGAGTCTTTTAGCCAACATTAGCAAAACACAGCCATAGGAGGTTAAGTAAATGACAATCTATTTAAAAGGCCAGGTAATATGTTGATAGAGACCCTCTATGGTTGGGTTTTAACCAAGAATTTGAAGCTTTGGGGCATGTTCCAGATCTCCGCTGGTGGGCCAAATCCCCTTCAAATGACATTGCACTGACTGACACCGCCTAATTTCCCCTGGTGAGAGAGGAATATGAAATTAAAATGAACCATATGAGCTGGCAACACAACAGTTTAGGCAGATGAGCGTTAAGGTGAGCTAATGAGGAGAATGTATTTGGTATTTATTTTTTGGCTGTGAGAAACGTTCTGTTTTATGGCGCCATCATGTTCAATCTATGTGTCCACAAGTTCCAGCAGGTGTTCAATTAGTTATAAAAGAAAAAAAAGCAGAACAATAGCCATTGCTTAGGGGGAAAAAAACATAATGCGACATCAAGAATAATAAACAACTTTCTTTTTTTAATAAATGCAACAGCATGTTGCATGCATTGTCTGTTTTTACCATGATTATTAAATTAAAACACCCGAAGGAAAGAAGAAGCTAAGGCGAGACAAAGAACTTAGCGAATAAATGCAGATGCTTTTAAACTTTAGACTGAAAATCGAGTTAAAGCTTTATTCTGTAATAACAAGATAAGGGAAAGTGGGCTTAATTAGATAAGTAAACGGATCCCAGCCCTCAAACGTGTCCTATATCAGCAATGACAGCAGCTCTGCTCGTCTCCACAACCTCTCCTATACGGAGCTTTCCGATTTGATATCGCGCCGCCCTTCATTCACCTGCACTGCAGCCTTCTGTGGCAGACGCGCTTTTAAATGGAAATCATCCCGACAAGCAATCACTTCATAGAGTGTACTCATCCCACTCCTCCTCTCTTTTCTGCTTCATCTTTCGCTCTCTCGCTCTGCAAAGGCACCGAACGCATCTACAAGTGGGAAGTTAACTCAACATTAGCATGCTACCACAAGACGGTCGGCGTACTGTTTTATTAAGCTGTGAAATCACAGGCCAAACAAATCAAAAAATATACTCGACAATGAAGCCTATTTTAAAACCACTGTGTTTTTGTGACAATTAAGCACATTATCGTCAGAAATAATTACTGAAATGTCTGGACTTTTTATAATTGTAATTCCTATTATGTTGATTCTCATTCCATGCGCATATTTTTCTAATTAATAATTAAACAAACATACACAAAATACAACTTTAAAGAATTAGTTCACCCAAAAATGAAAATTACTCCATAATTTACTCAATCTATTCAGAAAAAGTATTCCGATTTTGGATTCACCCATATGTACATTTGGCCCAGGTTTTCCTATACCTCCTCTGCAATTGTCCAGAAACAGAAATTTCACAAAGATCAAAAGAAGATTCCCAAATTTCCTCCAAAACCCATTCCCTCATATATATACCAGACAACCTTTCATCATCTTCAAAAGGCTATTCTTTGAGAGAGAGAGAGCAATTTCAGACACACAGCTTTGTGAAAAAAGAAAGTCAACTCTCCATTAGTTTGTCTTTTACAAATTATGCCTTCACAGAAAACCTTTGATCCTTTGTGCTAACTTAAATTCGTACATTAATATCGTCACCTATACCGAACGTGTACAGATTTCAGATTGACTTAATGAATCACATTTCTTCTTTAAAACCACAGGCAACTCTTTGTGCAAACACATGAGCCCTACGAAATTAAACAATTCACCATTAGTAAAAGAATGAACAAAATCAGCAGACCATACAAACACTTAAAAAAACTGCTATATTACATATTCAAAAGGACACACAGTGGCTGTAATTGTATCTAACAACTAGCCACTGTTAATAACCTCCCTTGGGCTGCACCGAGCCGCACACAAACTCAATATATCCTACTGTTTGTTAAACAAGTGCACATCAGCACAGCACAGGCAAAAATTAGCTGTCAACTCAACCGCCACGATCCAACACTATTGCACAGCAGTCATGTACAATCAAGTCAAAATCAGCTTCGGAAACATGCACTCGGGCACAGCAAAGTCAGCTCGAAAACATCAGCCCATCCGCTGACCTGTCCTACCTAAAACAGCTGATGGTATATCTAGAACAAATTCCCCTGCCCTATCTCTTTTATTTATGTGTTTCTCCTATGGGTATTATTTATTTTACTGCAGTGAACGACTTTGAAAAGATTTGCGTTTTAGGAACTATCTTCTTGCACAAAAAAAAAAAGACATTCAGCGTGCCATTTCAGCTGCTTTCTTGCCACTGATGTCATCAAAGTTGATGACCCACCCAGAACAGGACCAATTGTTTAAAAAAAATGTTGTTAAAATCAAACATTAAAGGAGTAGTTAAAAATGAAAAGGTATTTTTAAAAATGAACTTTACTTTACTTTACTTTACTATAAAGTAGTAAAGTAAAGTAAAGTAAAGTTCATTTTTAAAAATACCTTTGCTGATAATTTACTCACCCCCATGTCATCCAAGATGTCTTTCTTCAGACGAAAAGAAATTAAGGTTTTTGATGAAAACATTCCAGGATTTTCTCCATAGAGTATAATGGACTTCAATGGGAACCAAACAGTTTAAGGTCCAAATGAGAGTTTCAGTGCAGCTTCAAAGGGCTTTAAACGACACCAGACGATGAATAAGGGTCTAATCTAGCAAAACGATTGGTTATTTAAAAAAAATATATATATATTATATATATTATAAGCACAAATGCTCGCCTTGCTCTGTTCTGTGATGAGCGTTCGTGACTCTCCTTTTTGAACTCGTTCATCAAAATGAACAAATCTTTTTTTAGATAAGACCCTTATTCATCGTCTGGTGTCGTTTAAAGCCCTTTGAAGCTGCACTGAAACTCTCATTTGGACCTTGAACCGTTTGGTTCCCAATGAAGTCCATTATATGGAGAAAATCCTGGAATGTTTTCATCAAAAACCTTAATCTCTTTTTTAAAAGTGAACTACTCCTTTAATATAACAATAAACATCATAGGTCCAATAATATGGTAGCCTAATTAACAAATTAACCAAGAAATTTTAAATAAGACCGTAATACAATTTTTTGAAATGTCACTTTAGACATTCTATTGACCAAAAGTAACTTTGCAACTACATGTCAACTTATTCTACTCAACTCGAAACCTAACTTAACAGTCTATTACAGTCTACTTATACTAATAGTGTGAGAGTTAGGGTGTGGTGTGTTCACACTTGTAGTTCCAACGCGTTCTCATCCTAGGGCGTCATATAGTGACGCTTTTGAAATTTCGTCTAAATCCAACGCACATGGCACCCTTTAGCATCAATATAACATGCACAGAGCTTTGTTCGGTTATAGGTAGGTTTAGTTCTGGGGTAGGTTTAGGGTTAGACCACTAGGAGGCCCATTTTTATCTGCGTCTCACATTGACGCTAAAGGGGCCATGTGCGTTCGATGTAGACGAAATGTCAAAAGCGTCAGTATATGACGCCTTGGGATGAGAATTAAGGATTTTGATGAAAACATTCCAGGATTTTCTCCATATAATGGACTTCAATGGGAACCAAACGTTTCAAGGTCCAAATGAGAGTTTCAGTGCAGCTTCAAAGGTTTTTAAACGACACCAGACGATGAATAAGGGTCTTATCTAGCGAAATGATCGGTCATTTCAAACATAAATAAAAATGTTTAAGTTTTATAAGCACAAATGCTCGCCTTGCTCTGTTCTGTGATGAGCGTTCGTGACTCTCCTGTTCAAACTCGTTCATCAAAATGAACAAATCTTTTTTCGAGTCATGACTCGAAGGGTCCTAGATAAGACCCTTATTCATCGTCTGGTGTCGTTTAAAGCTGCACTGAAACTCTGATTTGGACCTTGAACCGTTTGGTCCCCATTGAAGCCCATTATATGGAGAAAATCCTGGAATGTTTTAATCAAAAACCTTAATTTCTTTTCGACTGAAGAAAGAAAGATGTGGACATCTTGGATGACATGGGGGTGAGTAAATTATCAGCAAAACTTTTTTTTTTTTTTAAATGACTTACTGGTTTACAAATACTGTGAGACTTCACCCGTGAACGTGCTAAAGACAGCAAGGGTCCTATCAGAGCAGTCCTGCGACCCATTTAAGGGTCACAACCTGTTAGTTTAGAGCCACAGATCTATAGAAAGTCCAGGCAGACACATCAGTAACAAATAAGACAGAAATGGCATCCCTTTCTCCCTCCCTTTCGATCTCTCTCCTCTCTGGCAGAAAAAAGGAGCTGCTGCTATGAAGATGGATTATCCTGCTGGTGACACCGTCTCCTCTGCTTCTTCACCATCAAGGAGAGCTTGCACAATTATGCCAATTAATCTTACACAAAAGGAGTTCAAATGCACCCCGCTTTGATTAGGTCTGGCTCCCAGACAGGTGCTTGCACTCAGCATGCATCCACACATACGCACGCACGCACACACACACACTAACGCAGATTTGCATAAAACAATACATCTGATTATGAATTAGTCTCTAATGGCATTTCCACTTAATGAGAGTGGTGTCTTTATACCTGCTGCTGTTTGCAAGGTTAGCAAGAGCTGACAGGGACGCAATTTAAATAAGTGGAATAAAACACATCTTAAAGATGACATGAAACCGCATTTGCAACCCTTTTTATTTTATATATAGGGGGACAAAAAACCCAAGATGGGACTTTATTTTATTAGACCTATCAATCAGAGTGTTATAAAACTGAATTAAGTTAATTAAATTATATACAGGTAAATCACATTAAATCATATATATGCTGAGAAAGTTTAGATTGTATATCATCTTAAATCCTGGTTTCTTTTGGCCGCTTAACATGTTGTCCCGCCCCAAACTCACATCATTGGCTAATCAAGCAATAAATGATTTGAAGAACTTAGATGAACTAACATCTCACAGGAAGTGAAACCCTCTTTTGTAAAGAACTTGAAGCTTATACAGTCTTTATAATGAATAACAGGAATGAATGTGTATGTGCGCATCTAAGTGTGCGTAGGCACAAGGCATTGCCAAAGGAGCTTGAAAGAATGTCAGCATTTTCCAGAAATACATTCAATTCTGCGAAAAGTTCCCTGGCTGGCTTCCATCTATTGACAATGCAATCAAACATTCTGACCAGACCTCGCTGACCACAATACAACCTGGGACATGTACGTGCAAACTTGTGATTTATCCATTTTTCTTTTTAATTACTTCAGTGTCAAAGATAGGTGAGGAGGTCTAGGTGGAATACTGTTCATGATCAAAAACAGAAAAGAGCATTATTTTCTTCTAAACCACAAAGAAGGTCCAGACCGCATAACATGTTTTAATAAGACTTCCCTTTAAGAAATACTCGGTGGCTTTTTTTCCCTGACTGCAAAGGCGTGGTAAGACAATTCCTTAGATACACTTAAACACCCATTCGACACCTAAATGGCTTTTTAAAATTCAAATAAGGCTCTTAGCAATCTTTGTAACTACAGAACATTTGGTTTCCCCAAAAGAAAACAAGCACTGTCTAACACGATATTTATAGCAAATAAACCGCAGCAAGGACTATTACCTAAAGTGGAAGGGTTTAGGACATTTTCGTGCCAGGCAGGACGAAGAAAAGTCTTCCATAAAAAGGTCAAGATAGAGTATTTGGACACCTAAAATGTCTGAATTTCATTACATTAGATAACAAAATATCAAACCAACCTTTCTGAGCAATCCTCTATGATAGCTTTTAGTGGATTTATGAAGTCAGTTAGTTCACCCAAAAAATGTAAATTGTCATTAATGACTTCCAAGCCCGTAAGACCCGTAATTCATCTTCGGAACGCAGTTTAAGATATTTTAGATTTAGCCCGAGAGTTTTCTGTCCCTCCATTGAAAATGCATGTACGGTATACTGTCCTTGTCCAGAAAGCAAATAAAGACATCATCAGAGTAGTCCATGTGACATCATTTGGTTAGTTAGAATGTTTTGAAGCATCGGAACAACATTTAGGTCCAAAAATAACAAAAACTACGACTTTATTCAGCATTGTATTGTCTTCCGGTTCTGTTGTCGAGCCGCTTTCAGTGACCCTGATGACGTAAGACGCTGCTGACGTGTTATAAAGTCGTACTTTTTGTTACTTTTTGTTCCATGGACTACTTTGATGATGTTTTGCTTGAAATGGTGAATGTTTTATCCTTCTAGAAAATAAATGCCACTTATTTTGATATTTTGCAATCACATTCAGACATTTTCACTTCTCTATTACCATAATAATGCGATAGGATTCCTCAAATTAAACCATAACAAACTAGACAACACATAGTCTTTATCTGTTTGTGAGATGCAAGAGATGCAAAACATAGTGAAAAGAAGAAAGACGTCTCATGGAAAATCAATTTTCTGCCTTGACTCTTCAAGGTGTGGACATGGAGTATTCATCAGCTTTGTTGTCCTCTCACACAGGACAGCTCAAGGACATTGACAGCATAACCCCTATGCAAACGGCCCGCCACTCTGTTTGACGAGCACCAACACCAACTTTGTATATGTAAACGACGGCCAGCCGTGGTCTGCACACACTGACAGATGCAGACGCACTGAACTTTGCCTATCTCAGTGTGGTCAAACGCAAACGCTCCGGGTCGGTGGCATACTGCACTTGCATCAAGCTGGGTCTGGCTGAGACAGAGACATATGTTTGTTGATAAAGGCTGGTCTGGCAGGGACGCTGACCTCCTACTAAGTGTGCAGAGAAGTTGATTAACACCCTGCCTTGGCTCAGGAGGGAATGTTACTGGTCACCTGATAAACCTGCAGAGTCCTGTTATGAGGAACTGCGTGATCCCTACTGGAGCTGTTAATAAGAACATCAGGCTTCATTTGAATAATTGTGTGTGCTCATTAAATGGGCATCTTTACAAAAAATCAGCACAGTTGAAGTGACGAAATATAAGCATGAGTGCTAAAAATACATTGCTTGAAATATCTTATTAAAAAAACAAACAAACAGTATTTTAGGATGTCATGGCCTTGCTGGAAGAAAAAACAGTTTCAGATAGACTGGTTTGCTGTTTTTAGAAAGGTTTTTTTTTTTAGTTACACCAGTTGGTTAACCAGTCAAAACACAGATTGATCCAGAGTATGATAGGCAGTGCACTGTAAAAAAACAATTAGTTCAGTTTACTAAATTTTATTATGCAAACTCATTAAGTAAGCATAACTTAATTGCATCAAGTTATTCTTACTTAATCCGTTTAAGTTTAGTCAACTTAATTCTGTCTGTGATCTGAGGAAGTGTACTCCCAGAGTGCATTGCGGCGGCATGAATAAATTAATTGCTTTTTTTTTCTATTTTTGGCTTTATTTTACCATTACAATTTTAGTTGCTATCGTTATTGGGGTTATACTTACAAGAGACAGCCAAAAAAAGTAATGTTTACAAGGTTTTTTCTGAGTAACAAAGGCATAGCATGCAAACAGTACAGATTACTAAGAAATTTTAAGTAAGTTCAACAAATTATTGGACATTAAGTAAAGTTAACAAAAAAATTCTTACAATGAACAATGTTAGATTTAAGAGTGTGCACTTTTTGAAAGAAGTCTCCTATGTGCACCAAGGCTGCATTTATTTGACCAAAATTACAGTAAAACTGTAATATTGTATTGTTATTATAAACAATTAATTGTAATATAAATAATTGCTTTATACTGTAATGTATTACATTTGTACATCTACAGTATTCCTGTGACGGCAAAGCTGAAATATTCAGCATCATTACTCCAGTCTTCAGTGTCTGGACTTGACCCTTGATACATTTTATTTGTAATGCACCTTTCTCAAACTCAAAGCGCTAATCTAATATCATTCTAATATGTTAAATATAAAGTGAAATCATTCTAATATGTTTCTTATTATTATATGAGTGTTAAAAACAGATTTTCTGCACAATATTTTTGTGGAAACAGTGATATATATATTTTTTTTTAGGATTCCCTGATTCCCTCAGTACACGTCTGCAGTAAATGGCCCACTATGAGGCTCTTGTGTTTAGGGGAGTGAGCAAATAACAGAAGGAGATAGTAAAACAGAATGAAAGAAAGAGAAAAGAGCAGTTGAAACTGAAAACCAAAGCCCACTAGAGACACATTGTTGCGACCCTTAGGAGAGACATGCTGAGACATGCTTTTTCTCTGGCTGCTGTAGTGGGATTCCACAGGCAGAGATGAATGGCCAAAGTCAGTGGCAGTGCTTTGTTGCAGTGAATAACAGAAACGATTTGACAAAGACATTATATCAAAAACCAGATCTGGAGCACAACCGCAGTATCGTGGGCTCATCATCCCACAGTCCAGTTGACTGTTCATGGATCAGACTGGAAAAGCTTTGGTTTTGTAGCATCACATAAGAAGACTGCCAATAAAGGAAAGGCTTGGCAGATCCGACTAGTGACATCTGAGCGGGATAAGGGAGTTACCTGACGCTTTCTCGGAGGGCATCGTTGCCTCTGCGCCAGGAGATCGTGCCTCGAGGCGACATCTTGGGCTTGCATTCAATGAGAACGTCGCCACCTTCTTTCACTAAGATGTGGCTCTTCAGCTGGTTTTGGGAGAAATCAGGAGCGATAGCTGAAATGAAAGAGCAAGTTTTAAATTATATTAAGAGTATAAGTCAACAGAAAGCACAGAAAATAGTACACAACGTCATACACACTAAAAAAATAGTGCTGACAGTGGTTAATTGGCTTGTAATTATAGGGGAACCACTTTAACACTTTGTCATATGGTGCTATGTAGAACCATAAGAGGTGCCATAGAGCACGTTAACCACCATAGAACCACTGAAGAACCAAACTGGGCTTAACAGGTTCTTTAAATGGTAGTGGTGCTAAATAGCACAATGACCACCGAAAAGAACCCCTGAAGAACCGCAGAAGAGTGTACGATCATAGCTGAAACTCTGTCTCATGCAACTATTTTCAATGACATACAAATAAAGGAATATATTATAATCAGAACAAGTGAAGTGGCAAGACAAAATTAACTTTTAGATGGTATCTACATACTTAAAATGTGCCGTCTTTCTCTTAAAAACACTCAGTGTTGGGGAAGCTACTCTGAAACTGTAGTTTGACAAGCTACAAGCTACTCGTAAGTTAAAGTAGTTAAACTACAGTCAAGCTACTCTTTTAGAAAAGTAGTTAGCTACACTACAAGTTACTATCAAAAAGTAGCTAGCTACATTGAAACTACTTTTGCTTTTCTGAACAACGTATATTATTAATAACTGAATAAGTGTCTAAGGAAGGACAGAAGGGGACAACAATACTTTTTGAAATCATAATTTTATTGCATTGTTTTAAACACTAAATGTTTTACTTGTAAAACATTTAGTGTTTAAAACAATGCAATAAAATTATGATCTCAAAAAGTATTGTTTTATTACACACAACACCCAAATATATCAGAATGTTTGTCAAAAGTGCAAAATTGCAACAAATAGCCATCAACATTGCAAGAACAAAATATACTTGAGAACACCGCTACTTGCTGCAAAAAGTAGTTAGCTACTGGAAAAGCTACACTGTTTAAAAAGCAACTGAGCTACAGCCAAGCTACTGAAAAATGTAGTTAAGTTAGTAGCTTCGCTACTTGTAGTTAACTACTCCCCAACACTGAAAACACTTTATTTCGATAGTCCACTTTAAACATTCTACTAACTATAAGTAACTTTGCAACTAACCTAACAGTCTACTAATACTCTAATGAGAGTTAGTTGACATTTGCAAATGAATGAGTTAGTAGAATGTCTAAAGTAAAAAATTTCAAAATTACAAGTAAACAAAATAAATCAACACAGGAAATAAACCTAAAAAAATGGGGTAATTTAAATGACTTATAATTACTATTAAAACAATCTGATCACTTTTGTGGTGCTCATTCGGAAACAAGTTTGAATCCGGCTTTGACATTTCCACACCCCTTCCACTTATCCTCAATATTTCCTATCCTGTATCTTATTGTGCCAATAAATAAATATTTCAGTGGTTCTTTGTGTGCCGTTTAACAATAATATTTAACAACCGAAGACCATTATGCATGAGGCCAATATTTCCCTTCATATTTGTCCATAATTACAGGTATGCAGACATGAGGATTAAGGACTATTTAGAGCACATCCTCTCTAATCATTGTACTTCAAAGAAAGACACGTGTACGTGGGTACGTATGATGTAGAAACAGAGATGGCAGAACAGAGGCTTGGCGTATGTAGCGCACTTTAATTATCACACGCTCTTTTTCTCTGCTAAGAAAAACAAAGGGAAAATGTCACGTCCTTTCCTCTTTTTTTTCACATTCCCCACTCAAATGAGTTTTTATTATGATAATTTCTCCGGCTCTACAATCTCCACACTCTGTCTTTTAAAAGGCACTTCAATTATTTTATCTGAGCAAGGGACTGACAATTATTCTCCTGTAAGTTCAGTTTCTTGGCAACTTTGGTGGCTGAATATTTATGGCAAATAAATAAACATAGAAAGCATCTTTGGTTACTTTACTGTAACCTGGTTCCCTGAAAAAGCGGGAATGAGATGCTGAGCTTGATTCTAAGCGCTATGGGGAAAAATGTCTTTGTTCAGATGGAATCAGGAATAGGAATACACTGGTTAAGCTGCATATAACACTTTACAATGAAGGGGTGTGCATAAGACTGGAATGACACCTTCATAACCATGACGGGTTTATGCATGTTTATGACAACTGTCATTAAGTGTCTTTCTCTCAATAATGACATTTTGAATGCAAATATGACATTAAGATGTCTTTGTTTTAACATCTTGACATAAACCATAACCTGTCAGTGTCTTTGTCATGATAACATGACATAAAATTAAGTTAAACTGTCATGTGGTTGGCTTTGACATTGGCTGTCATGAGGCCGTTATAACCGTGTAATGAATATTTTTCGTGACCTCAACTGCAGTGGCACTAATTGAATTTGTCATTAAAAAGTTATAATGGCTTCATGACAGCCAATGTCAAAACCAACCACATGACAGTTTAATGTAATGTTAACCAATAAAACTAGGTGGTTTCTTAAGTTTGATAATTAATGTGCTATGTCATCATGTTGTGTTGTCTTAGTAATGTCAAGTTGTCATGACCAAGACACTGACAAGTTATGATGTATTGGTTTATGTCAAGGTGTCATAACAAAGACATCTCAAACAATGTCATATTTGCATTAAAAATGTCATAATTGAGCGAATGACACTTAATGACAGTTGTCATAAACTAGGGGTGCACGATATTGACAAAAATGTGATATTGCGATATCGATAATGAATATTGCGATATCGATATTAATTTCGATATTTTTAAATAGTTATTGGAAAACGCATCAAAAAGATTAATAAATAAAACAAGTTTTCTTACAACATAAGATTTATTTCAACTGACAGTCATATTGGACTGGTACAGCATTAATAAATAGGCCTAAATAATATGTCAACAGAACAGGACATGTTAGTTGTGTACACTACACTGTAAAAGATAATAAATAAATAAATAGCAAGTCTACAGAACACACTATGCAACATAAACCCCACTATATGCGTTTTCTTTGACCGAATAGCTATCTGATCGTGAAAAGACCAGGTGTAAATGCCCTGTGAAACGCATTCGTGACGTATTTGAATCTCAGGAGGCGGTCTGGGCCGCATTTCAGTTGAAACTGGACAAATGTAAATGCATCTCGTTATTGAATAAACCACATATGTAAAACGTACTCCTTCCAAAAACGCTAAAAATGAGAACGTTACAGGCTTGTCATGTTATGGCCAGATATGACGACGCGCGCGACTGCAACACGCATCACCGCAGATGAGCAGCTGTTGAACATTTCCTTTTCATCAACCCAACGCGCAAACTATCGCAAATCAAAGTGAAAGTAAGTCGCAGACGCTTTTCACAGTTATCTTCATTAAAAGTAAATAAACGAACTGATCTTATTTTACCTGATGATCATAAAACGCAGCTCATAACTGTTGACGTGACGGTGACGTGCACTCCATTAAATCTGCATATAGCGCGAGAATTGAAGATCGTATTTTGATAATCAGATAGCTATCCGATCAGTGAAAACGCATGAAGTTGCCAGGTGGACCGTGGCCTGATGTTTATAGGCTACTTGTGCGCTGGTGTGCGCGTCGAGCCGGGGCAAGTGTGTGTGTGTGTGGGACTGTGTGGTAGGAGAGCAAGGGAGAAGTGAGAGAGTGACGGCGGTTAGCTTTGGAGCGAGTAGCGACTTTGAGAAAAACAAAGTGTCTCTCCTGTTCTTTCTGACCACTGTGGGAAATCTGTAGCATGAAAAGTTAAACCTCTCTTGATTTAATATTGTTTATGGAGAAGGAGAATCAGGAAATGATTCGGGGGGAAATGCAACGGTGCATGTCGGAACAGACGCATCATAAACAAAATATTGCATAAATATCGCGACACTTTCGATATTGATATCGAGCAACGTGATATCGCGATAACGATATTGATTCGATATATCGTGCACCCCTATCATAAACATGCATAAAACTTCCTTCATATTCATAACACGTCATGATTATGAAGGTGAAATGTTAGTCTTACGTATACACACCCCTTCAAGTAAAGTGTTACCCTGCATATTTTTGATTCAGTTCAAAAGAACGTGATACACTAGTTGCCCGTCTGTTTCGCGATGTAAATTAAATAGCGGTGTTGTGGTGCCATTAAGGATGGGTATTTTAGTTTGGTATTCAGACAGTGAAGCCTTAGCGCAGCTTCGGAGAAATCAAGCAATGACATGAGTCGTGGGCAGGGCTATCAGTTTATCTAATGGTAGATGAGGGAGGGTTTGGGAAGCCTGTTTCAACCAAATCTTATTTTTGTTGTGTGCTACTAGTGAAGCATAAATTAACTTTTAAATGACAAAAAATGACCTTGATAGAAAGTCACCTCTGAATAAGAAAGAAATTCCTATTTACCAATGCAATGAACAATATTAAACATCTAATTTACATTATGACTCATAAGTGGCCATTATCAAGTGCATATAGTTGAGATAAAGAGTGTAAGCTTTATTAATGCAGTCATTATTCGGTGCTTTACAACTTAATACATATACAAACCAATGCTGTAAATGTAATATTTCAGTCCAATATTTTAGTCAAACTTGATTAACCAGGTTTCACTTACCGATAACTCTGAGTTCAGCATTGGAGTACACTTCTCCATACTTGTTCCCAGCCACACACTGGTACATTCCAATATCGGAGAGCTTCAGGCGAGTGATGGACAGGGCGCCGTCAATGACCTGCAACCTCTCCTGTGGAAAACAGGATATCTCCGTTAAGAGTCTTTTACTGAGATTGCTAATCTACATAAAAGCACAACGTGTCTGGGAAGGTAAATTACGTCTGGAGGTTGATGGAAACCATCATAAATCTGAGTGTTCATTACTAATGGGAGACACTGTGTAGGGAGGCTGCTCAAAAACGATGGTAATAAATCTGTATGTTTATGAGATGGAAATAAAGCCCCGGCTTGTTTACTTCTTAACCAGAGCTCCGTGGACACATCGTTGGGAGGCTGGATGATGTTTGCCATTATAAACAAGCTGGGCTAATATTTTAATGCTGACAGCTTTATCCCATTTTGAGTACGTGATGGAATGAAGTTTGCATATCTTGTGATGTTAACTAAACTTGTTTGGTGAATATAGAGTATTAAAAAAAACAACATAAAATGGGTCAACCAGGTTTCAATACTCCCAAGACATATTAAAACACCAGGACACTGCAATTAAAGGTTTGTGTGTGTGAGTGCAAATGGTGAACGTAATTTCACCATGTACAACATGTTCCTGGATCAACACTTTGTTAAATAGAGTTAGGTGCTTCTACATCAGTGCTATATATATAGTATATACCTTCAGAAACAGTCACCTTGGAAAGCCTTTAGTTTCCACCTCATGTTTCCTCCAACAGGCAAAAACAACATTTCAAAGGCTCATAAAAGACAGGTTCACATAAAAAATTAACATGAGAACTCGCTGCTGTGGTTTAGAGAGTATTCTGTCCTTAAAAGGATATTCCACTTTTTTTGGAAATATGCTCCTTTTACCACTCCCCCAGAGTTAAACAGTTGAGTTTTACCGTTTTCAAATCCATTCAGCCGATTTTCTGATATTTAGAAGAATATCAGTAACCAGACAGTGTCTGGTCTCATTGACTTCAATAGTAGGAAAAAAATATACTATGGAAGTGAATGAGACCAGAAACTCTCTAGTTACTGATATTCTTCTAAATATCAAAAAATCGTCTCAATACATTCGAAAATACCCAATAATACCCAACTGTTTAACTCTGGGGGAGTGGTAAAATGAGCCTATTTCCAAAAAAAGTGGAGTATCCCTTTAAGATTTCACATTTTGCCCTTTAACTTTATTCTTCATAGACAAGGAATACTTAATTCCTTGCCATGTTGACATTCAGACCAACATGATTGTGCTGATTGCGCGTGTGACATTGCTTTTATATATCAGTTTAATAATTCAATAAATGAGAACTTAATATTTCGTAAAATAACTCCAAGCGAAGCCAAAGAGAAATCCACTGCAACACACACATCTCCAAGCAACACAGTTCTATCATTCCTAAATGAATCTGTGTTTTTGAATGATTCGGCTGAGTAAAAGATTCAATGACTTATTCACTTATTGAAGGAATCGGTCGGGGAAAAGATCCACTCATTCATAAGGGCATTCAAGTGTTTTGTTCCGGAATGATTCATTCAGTGTTTCTGAATGGATCAACTAAGTGAAAGATTCCAAACTCACTTAAAAAGGAAGTGTTCTGTTTCATTCCCGAATGAATCCGTTTTTTGAACGAATCGGTTGAATTGATGATTTAAATGTTATTTATGCGGGGAAATAAGCCAATAAATTTTAAATTAAGTCAGAAGTTAAACCTAAATAACAGTTAAAATGTGTTCAAAAATGTAAACATTCTACTGTTTTAACTTTTTTTCTTTATATATATATATTATAATATAATATATAATGTATTATATTTATCATTATGTATCTCCCTGGATGTACTTGTAAACCTTTCAAACCGATCTTAAAAAAAGTTCTCACTTTTGATGTAACCTGTTGAAAGAGTCACTAAAAAATTCCCACTAGATCTACAGCTTATTCGGAATAGCCATTTATGGTTGGAATGGCATGCAGAGTTAATAATGACAGAACTTTCACTTTCGACTGAACTAATTTTTGAAGAATTATTTTTTAATTTTCCTTTATCCATTGGGCGTTAATTAAAAAAAGTTACACGTGTACCAAGTGCAAAATAGATTTATTAAAGGAAAAGGGGGTGAAATAGTAAAATTCAATTAAAAATATAAACATGTGCCAAGATTTATTCAGTAAGCATTATTAACAGGCCAAAAAACCCCAAAAAAGACAAATATGCCCATAAGATCGCACAAGGGTTAATATTAATAAAGTGCAAACTGTAGTGACCACTATATAAAACAGCAGTTAGTCCTTCAGATAATCTGCATTTGCATGAGATGTGTGTCAATGTAGTCTGAACTAGAGAGAGAGAGAGAGGAAGGGACAAATAAGACTTCACAGAAAATAACATGGTGGCATATAGCAGTTCGAAGTGAGGCGATGCTTCACTTTACAACTGCACTAATTAACCGTGACATTCCTCTTAAATCAGCAGTTTTGCACATGGCGGGACCTGAGGGAGGGAACCATCTGCACGTCTGCGCTGAAACGCAGTGAACGGCAATGTCACTGCTCGAAATCTGTAGGGTTAGGATATAAATCGAAATGCATGACTACAGTTGCGGCAAATTCTTATCCTGATATGAAGTGCGTGTGCATGGCTGCATGGACGTTTTCATTTCCTAAGTCTTGATTTAAATCTACGCCTTCTAAAAGATGATAATGTGTCCTTTTGTTCAAAATACCGTGCATGTTAGGCCTCATTACCAGTTCCAAGCTGTTGTAAACAGTCCGTTTTATGTTATGTGGTACATTTTAAATGAAACTACTACAAATATAAGCTCGGTTCGGTGTGAGCAGTACGAGCTGGTATTTAAAACAAACCCAGCAATGATACGGGTGAATAAGACCATTGACACGTTTATTACTAGATTAGCCAAGACACGGTATGTGCCTCACATCATATTCCTTTCTCTTAGTGACTTGAGCATCACAGTGATTTACAAAGAAGAGGTTTTTAGCTGGTCACCTTTGCAATGCTGCGTTCCAATAAGGCAGAAAGAACATGAAAAGACCCAATTGATTAAGCACAATGAAAATAACAAATGGTATAAGTCAACAACCCATGCTTTTGCTACACCAGTGACCTTTAGTAATACAATTGATTAAAGCTCTGATGCTGACAGTGACATTTGGAGATTGTAATAATTCTGCAATGATTAATTCATTTAACCGGAATACATTGAAAATCAACATTTCAGAATCAAAATGTAAGCTAGGACCATGATTCAATCAAGAGATTGTTGTGCCCTTGGGACATTAGTCTGTCATAGTACAAACCGAGTGGTATTTATTCAGTGCTCAAAGAGATGTGCTTCCAGAAAATGCACGAGGCTTCATTTTTTAAAACCATAAATGCAAAACAAAAAGATTTTATTGCGTTTAAAATTAAAGTGCACCTTGCCTTGGCACACAAACACACCTGTAAAGCATTGGTCATTATGCAAATATGGTTTTCAAATACAAATTCACTCAACAAATGTGGATCCCAACCAACATAATCTACATTAAAAATCATTTCCGGAGGTCCAATGCATGTAAATGAACTTTATTTGAGCTTTTTTTGACTGCAGTGCATTCTGTTGGAACCGGTCTCTAATAAAGTGCAAAACAATGAAATGGACAGACTGCTAATTATGCAGAGCTGATAGATATTCTAATCTGGTGGTGTGAAAGATGAAAAAAAAAGAGTGACAGATGTAAGAAGAAAGACAAGTGAGCACATAAACAGCCCTATACAGTGTCTCTAAATTGATCAATATCTTTTGTTTAGTTTGTACACGAAGCTACATGAAGTTTACTGATTTGTTTATTCACCACACCATAGTTGAGCCAAAGAGCTACTAGTCTCTAAAAATAACTTCATGGGTGAAAGGCTCTCGGTGGAGACGTATTACATAGAGTGTCGAGACATAAGCTATTAAATGTTTATCACCGCTTTCACTATAGTTTAAATGGATTTCAGAGAAAGACAAAACAATAAGAGCTTTTCTAGTGCACGATAAAGGTTTATAAGCCTTCTCCTAATGGCGGGCTTAAAATCTGCTCTTTTAACTCAGAGATTTAATGGTAGGTGTACTAAACTGTACTAAATCAAGCCTTGATGTTGATTAAATGTATTTTACTTTAAGGACTTCTTAAACGTCTTTCATATGCTGAGCTTGTGGCGTTTGTAAACCAGTGATGCTGTTTATGTAATGATAATGGTGTTTATGCATGCTCCTGTCTACACCTTATTTAAAGCTGACATGAAATCAAAACTGTCCTATTTACTCACTGGATGCACTTTCCTGGTCTTGTTGTGCATAATTTATCAGAGCATGTTATTCCAAAGAGAAAAGAATATGGTGGTCTTTCATTAAAATAGCATAACTTTCTCCACCTCAAAGTGATCTCACCAAGGCTGGTGAAGTTTCAACCACATGATACTGGCAGTGTTTCAGGAGAGCAGTAGACCTCCAAAACTAAACTGAAAAGTCCTGAAGTGCACATTTTTCATGATCCAATAAATTCCCAATGGATAAAAATCAAGCTTTTCACATTGAACATTCTGAAAAGTCACACTAGGGAAGTAGAATGGGTTGAAAAAGGCATTTCATATCACCTTCAAGCATCTAAAAAATAACTTTGACAAACTCACAAAAAAAAGGAAGAGGTACGAAATGAAAAGGTGTTGGTTCAATCTTTAAAATGTGTTGTTAGGGAGTATTGGTATTGCTTTCTTCGAGCTATTGCCACCTTGAGTTTATTGCATTTTTGGGGAGCTATTCCCCTCTCATCATCAGAACAAGTGGTGGATATTTGGAAGCTTTTTATGTTCTCAATTTTGTCTTTTCTTATTGGTTTGATAATTCTGGAGTGGCCTATATAGAAGGTCTGCAGAATGACATATTAGGTACTCCAATGGGGTCAAGTTGATTTAGATGGTTATAGAGAAGCCATTAAGGAATACACTTTAAAGCATCAGTCTCACGAGGTTAATAAAGATGGCCGTTCAACTGTAATGACTGTTACCAAATCTCTGATATAACCTAAAAACAAGATAATACGTTTCCCAACTTTCTTTGTATCGTGCATTCAGTTTGATGCACTTGATTTGATTTGTAAACGTTTATCTTTGTACTAAGCCTATATTTTCAATCACAAAAAAGCAGATTATGTCACCCAATACCAATCATGCCAATCCAAACCTGTATCATTTTCTTTTTTCATGTGGAACAAAAAAAGAAGACATTTTGAAGAAAGTTCCAACTGTTTTTAGACATACAATGAAAGTCAAAGGGGTCCAAAACAACAGTAAACCCATCTGACTTTCAGTGCATGGACAAAATGTCTTATTTTGTGTTCCACAGAAGAAAATAAGTCATGAGGGTGAGCAAATGATGAATATAAATGAAATCATTAATGTAATTTCTATTATTAATCATTGTCAGTGTCTGTTTTTTTTTTTAAAAAAAGTCTGGTGACCGTCCTCAAACCTCAGAGGTGGACTTACCTCAGTGGGCTCCAGGTTCTCTCCATTCTTCATCCACCTGTAAGAGGGTTTGGGTTTCCCTGTGGCCTTGCATTCCCACACCAGAGAGTCATCTATGGCCTTCTGCACATCCTGGGGCTTCTCAATTAGCTGGGGGGAGGCTGAAACAACCAACAGCAGAAGTAATGACTACACAGAATAACTTTAACCTTGATTATTACCTGTTACATGTCCTTCAAAGCGGACTTACATTCTTAGAGCCATGAACTGGGGGAAATAATGCCACAACAGCAGTGACAATAGAAGCAGCCGAGCCCAAATGATTCACACTTCCACTTAGATGGGCATAGAAAGGAAATCACATCTAATATATTAGTATTGTCTAAAAGCTAATACCATAAACCACCTTAACCTATACCGTTAGGGTAAATTATGGCTTAATTATAAACAAGCTGTATTGATCGTTATCTTTTAAATGCATGTAACTCAAACCAAGTAAATAATTGACAAAGAGCACATTTAGGGAATCATTTATGGGCATTTTCCCTAAAAGGAAACTAAAAGACAGATAAGAATGGGGAGAACACTTACAAACAAACAATAAACAATGTGAACACAAGGTTGCTGAGCTAAGTATACAGTTTCTCCGATGACCGATTTCCATTGCATTCTAAAAATAGGAAGAAGTGATGTCTGATTTATTGTTCATTCTTTGGGATCAAGTCTATTCAATCAATAATTTATTTACAAAATCAGTCTAAATGATTCAGTCATGATTTGATTCTTGAGTTTAAAACGTAATGACTCAGTGATCTGCAGCAGTTAACAAGTCACTCGACGGGATCGGTCACTTTATTGGTATTAAAACTATTATATGACTCCAGAAGATTTGAAATACCAACACATTCTCATCCCAAGACGTCATCTAACTGACGCTTTTGACCATACGTCAACATTCAACGTTTTAGGGTACCCTTTAAAGTCAGTTAGATGACGATCCTAGGGCGTCATCCAACTGACGCTTTACCTTTAGCCTGGGGTAGGGTTAGAGTTAGATAGCGTCATCTAACTGACGTTAAAGGGTACCCTTAAAACGTCGGATGTTGACGTATGGTCAAAAGCGTCAGTTATATGTCGTCTTGGGATGAGAACGGGCTGGAAATACATCACTTAGACAACCTTTTTGTACTTGTTAATGCAAGGTTTTTCACTGATTAAATCTTGAACTTCAACATTTGGTCCCCCCAATCATGAACATTTGGATACAATGTTGCTTTTATGTTGATTTTGCATTGCAAGCTTGAAAAGCCATAGTCTATTGGGCACTAAAAAGACACAAGCAATTCTTTGAAATCCTTCTGTTTTTGAAAAGTCAAACAGATTCAGAATAACATAATAGCACAACTTAAATTTTCGAGTAAACTGTACATTTAATTATATTCCTCATTTCACAGTCACATTTCAGACGCAAACCGTCAACCATTTTCTCCGAAGTGCTGCTCGGATCCCTTACTCACTGCCACTCAGTCTATCTCACACTCACTGGGAGAGTATTGACTTTTAAACCCCACTGTTTAAATGAGAGTAAGCAGTCAGGGCCTGACTTAGCCTTGCCCACAGGGCACACAATCACTCTCAACATTTCACGCCCACAAGTCAAACTTGAGCGGAATGAGAGGTAGAGAGGTCAAAATGAGCTCTCAGCATCCTTAATACCAACTCAATGCTTATTCAGTGGCATACTGCGATTATGATAGATGTTGTCAGTGTCCGTCCCTAGCAACCATAATGTACTCAATGGAAGAACATACCGTGAGCTTTTCTTTGTATAAGGAAACTCTTTATGTGGGAATCATTTGGTGAAACGTATGTCAACTCCAACCCTTCCAACCGAATGCCACATTTAACCATTACTTGTGTCTCTTTAAAGCTACACTGTGTGATTTTTACGCCCATCTAGTGGTGAAAAGGTATATGACCATCCAGTGAATATTAGTTTCTGTTCCTCTCAATTCCGATTTCGTTTTAACTCCTACGGTGGCCAATGTAGTCCAAAATTAACATGGCTTCCAGTTCGACCTCGTCCATGAGTGTTAACTCAAACGTAAACGCGAAAGGCGAAGCTTGAATTAACGGGTATGTCCGTCTTTGGTACAGTGTTTTTAGCAAAGAATAAACTAAAAGAGTTACACAGTGTAGCTTTAAAGTGTTCACATAATGAAAAATCTAGTAGATATGGGGTAAAAAAACAAATTTTTGATCCGTAAAAACATTGGCTTACATCATATTTTTGGGGGGAAAATACTCACATTTATGATATGACCCCTTAATATAATTAATGAATCATACTTAAAACGTGCCTCTTTATATGTGTTCCTGTTAAAGGTAAGCATTAATAAGAGACAAGCCAAGAAAAGGACTAATGAAGGCAACAAAAACATTTGTGGGCAATTGCTAATCTAGCCAACGTAAGCAGAAAGAATGAAAGCTTTGAGTGTCTCCTCCTGCTTTGCTGCCGCTGCCGGTGGAAGTGATAAACATGAGATACACTTATTGATCGCCTCATTCCCCCGCTCTGCTGACGAATGTCTCGTAGGCCTAATTCCATGGGACTTCAAAATAAGATTACAGATTTTTATCACCTGGCTGGCAAAGGGAGAAACAGTGGGGAAGAGAATGAAATAGAGGGGAAGGGAGAGAGGGAGATCCGAGTGGCAGTCAAGAGGTCTGTCCTTAGGCTAATCCTGCCACAGAAGAATCCCAGAGCCACGTACGGGATAAGTGTCAACCTGTCACTGTTCGGTTACATGCCTGCTGTGGCTTAGAGGTGTGTTGTAAATAATTGCGAATGGCTTAACACATCAAATGACAGATGGTGGCCATCTTAACTAACATCTGATGTATAGGTGACAGATATACAAACACTAACACTAATTAACTTTAATTTGACTAGAATTGACACTGACCTTGCAGTGTTCATTTTTACAAAGTTTTTAATTTCATCGAAATATACTTTAATTTTAGTAAATATTTTATTTATTATGTCATATTTATTCTTTTTAGTCAAATTACTCTGCATCTAATTTCAGCTGTGGTATAAAATGTATTATAAAATATTATAGTTAGTTATATATAATAATATTTTAGTTAACAAGAAACTGCTAAATGTAATCAAATATTTAATACACTATAATACTTTAATATAATACATGAAGAGTTCAGATGCAAAAGCCTCTAAATGCCATTTGAAATTTTCTTCTTTAATGATGATTTTTATCAAACTTGTATATTTAAGTTCAGTAATTTCACTTAAATAACAATTAATAGGTAATTATCATTGCCATTTAAGTGAAATTACTGAACTTAAATATACAAGCTTGATAAAAATCATCATTAAAGAAGAAAATTTCAAATGGCATTTAGAGGCTTTTGCATCTGAACTCTTCACATAGAGAAAGAAAAATACAGTAAAAACAGTAAGATTGTGAAATATTATTGCAATTTCAAATCCCTTCATTAACAACAATTTTCCTCAATAATTTGATCGGTGAGATAAATGCTGGTTTAGTGTGAGATATTTCCATCAAAAATCTGCATTTTATTTAATACCCACAGGTAATCCAGTTTAACCAGACGCTAAAGGTCGGTCTCCTACTACTGTGGCTGACTTATAGACAGAAGAGGAGGAGAGACGGTTGTGGAAACGATTGAGGAATAAGGGAAGCGAAGCGAAAATCGAGGCGAATTATCATAAATATCAAGTCTCTTCAAAACAGAATGGTGCACGAGAGCTGAGAAGCGAGAGGCATTAGTGAAACACAACCACACCTATGACGAATCGCTTCCCTGGCTGGATTATATTAGCTTTTACAATGTGCAGAAGCTATTTATATAATTAATACATTTATAAATCACCGCTATGTTGCGCATCTGGGAAGCCCATTAGGAGAACTTCCCTTTTCTAGGAACCTGCCCCCTCACATTCCACATTGTTTGGAACATAAACAATGAGACAACAGGGATAATAAAACATTCAGCGAGCTCTGTGCAGACTATTCCTGTAAATGGGCCACTGGGCATGCGGGTACAGCATTAGAGCCAGTGCAAGATCCCATAAGGGGAGGATGAATCCCACTGCTCTCTAGCCTACAGGTACTTACTTAATAGGTAGCTGTCTTGTATGAACAATGCCACAGAGCCAACACGGCGGTGAAGGGAAAAGGTTATGAACCCATCATATTAAAGTCCATATTTAATATGCTTCACTTCATAAGCCTCTGAGTCAAAACACACTACCTAGAAACCTATACCTACCCATTGGGGTCTCATTTTACAATTCAAGCCAATTTGCACTGGTAAACAAATGTAGGCCGAAGGTGCGCATGCAATTAATAGAATGTAAATGTCATTTCCACTTTTTTTTCTTTGTTTCGCTGTTTGGAAGACTGAAATCCTTAACTGATAAATAGTCGTGACTCAAGTAAATCAAGTAAAATTAATAACACTGCATATAAAATAGAGATTAATCCTCCTTAAAGTTACACAAGGTATTCAGTTAAGTGCAGTGATTTATTTGTCTTTTATTGTTTGAGAAACATTAAAAAGAGAGCAGTAGCAATATTAGGCGCCTGTCACTTTAAGACATAATGCACTGATCCAATACTGTACACATGCATTGTCTTTCTTGACTGTTTATAATCACTTAAGACATAACCTACTTTGTTTGCTAGGATATTCGCCAAGACAGGCATGTTGAATTTGTCCAAGCAAAAGAAAATGTGAAAGCGAACTGAATTTAGTTTTCACACGCTGACAGAGAGGCGGGTTTTCGTGCATGAGCATCTTGTTGCGCTTGGATGTTTAAATTGGCAAGGCTTAAAAACGTCTCTCTTATATCATGCACCAAGTGAAAATTATAAATTCTGCTTCGAACATAATAGCCTGCGTCCCTTAATAAGCCACACAATGGGCTATATGCACAGCTTCACTACTTCCTGAACTTCAGCCAGCTCCTTGTTTCCTGTCTGCCATTATTGGCCAAATTGATTAATTCAGGTGTGCTTGTCCTCAGTAGTCAAGGCAACAATAATCAAACACACCTGAATTAATCAAGTTTGGCCAATAATGGCAGGCAGGAAACAAGGAGCTGGCTGGAGTTCAGGAAGTAGTGCAGCTGTGCATATAGCCTATTCCAGGTATCATTCAGGAGCAGCAGTGGCTCAGTGGTTCATGTAGGTCTACAAACCGGACGGTTGGTGGTCCAATCCCCGGTTCCACCTGACCAAGTGTCGAGGTGTCCATGAGCAAGACACCTAACCCCAGCTGCTCCTGACGAGCTGACTCCACTGTCGGTATATGAATGGGTGAATGTATGGCAATATGTAAATCGCTATATAAATACAGTCCATGACCATAATGCAAACAAGCAAGCACTTCTAACTAAGCCTTTAATTTAGACAATCTTCAGTTAGGTCAAGAGACTCCAGAATGTATTAAAATCAACAACTACTTCTTGATGAAAAAAATAATAAAAAAAATTCAGGTGTCATCCTGGATGCAGATGCTGCTCTGCTGTGTGTTTTCCTGGCATATGTGGCCCTCATCTAAGTATAGTAAATTTAACAGCTTTGATCTGGAGTCAAATTGGATCCCAATCACATTGCCATCTGGTAGAAAGGAACACACCCATACATGCACACACACACAGACAAAACAGAAGGTCAGGCACAAGGTCACCCTCTCATCTTTTTAATCTGGATAAAAATATTAGAGACATCACAACCGGGAGGCTTTAATCATTTTGATGCACTG
Organism: Pimephales promelas; assembly: GCF_016745375.1. The sequence goes on along the minus strand of NW_024121543.1, from coordinate 15,006,976 downwards.
TTAAAGCACAACATCCGGCCTTAAAGGTGCAATGTGTAAAAAATTTGAGTACCTATTACCAGAAATGCAATATGACATACATAACTATATTTTCAGTGGTGTATAAAGAACTTACTTAATAAACCGCTGTTAATGTTTTCATTAACTGAATGAGAGATGTATATCTACACAACCGCTGGCACCCCCTTCTATGAAGGTCGACATATGGTGACGTCATGTTTCTACCGTAGCCGAACGCGAACAAACAGTGCTACAGAGCGTGTTTCGTCACTACCTTGAAAGAGAAGCCGCAGAAACCTAGAAACTAGCCATAAACACCGTAATGCTACGTTCACACCGGACGCGAATAACGCATCAGGCGCGAATGATTTCAATGTTAAGTCAATGCAAAGACGTGTTACGCGCGTAAAAAATTCCTGTGGCGCGAATGAGGCGTGGAGCGCGGCGCGAAAGACACGAATACGCCTCATTCGCGCGTCAAGTTCACGCGAATGGTGCGAATTGAGCATCTGGCGTGTTAAGCGCGTTACGCGCGAATGATTTTGTTAGTGCCATTTGTGCATTCATGCGTTTGACGCGAATTCGCGTCTGCTGCCCGAGTTGAAAAATCTGAACTTTGGCGTGAATTCGCGCCGCGTTAACCAATCAGGAGCCTAGCTGCTTGCCCACGTGGTGAAGTGTCTGGATGCTTCAATAAATTATTTTGTAATATGACTAAATGCCTTGTGTGGTTCTAATGCACAACAAAGCAAATATTTTTTCACTTAAAACATTATTTCTATATACAAGACTAACATTCTATATTTTGTATTGAATGTTATTCATTCCATATCTAGATTATATGAAATAGTATTATGATGTAAAGACAATCAACATGTGTATAAGTTCGTGTCTGGACGTGAGAGAGAAAAAAAAAAATCACAGGACAGGTTAATAACTTTTGGAGGCTGGCTCTATTTATCATCAAAACAAAAATAAATGACAGCAAGATTAGGTGGATGAGGGCGAGGGTGATCCTCGCTCCGATGCGGGACAACAGGTCATCAAACTGGGCGCGGGACAGGCGGAAGTACCGCTGACAGCGGCCGTTATCCAGGCGCAGCTCATGGAGCGAGCAAATGGTGAAATATAGCCAAACGGTTCGCCTCCGAAGGGTCCGGTGGACACAAATACGGTGACAATGATCCCCACGCCGCTGTTCTAGCTCTCCAGAGCAAATACAATGCGGTGAATCTCTCGATGAATGCTCGATCAACATAAACAAAGATGGCCGTTAACGGGTTTCGGTATTGACGCGCGTAAATTTCGCTTCAAACTTTTTATTTTACCCGCGTCAGTTTTGCTCTTGACGCGCGAATTAACACAAAGTGGTCAAGCGTCAAACTAGACGCGGTAGACGCGAATTTGACGTGCTATTCGCGTCCTGTGTGAACGTAGCATAAGTAGTGACTTTTCCCTTGTGAGTGGTGTAAAATATGCAGTTGGATTGTTTCATGTAACTTCTCCCTCGCTGTGAATGTATGGATAAATGTGTTGGTCGACACGTCGATCTTGGAAGCATTTTGAGTCGTTTGCGAAGAGTTTTCAAAATCAGAGAAAAAAAGCCTATTGTTTGTCTAGGGGATGCGGAGGCGCGCACTGTTACAATCATGTCATTTTTGTCGCAAAATGTGCTGGTTACGTTTGTGAGACAATCAGCTGATTACTATTATTATATACTATATTAAGAAGGCTTTTTAAACTTTATCCATTATGTGGTTTATAATGGACTGTGGTACAGAAACAGTGACAATGTTACACACTCTTGGCTTACTCTGGCTATTCTCTGCTGTCTCAGACGACGATATGTCTGTCCCGTTTTAGCCATTGTAGCTTCTTCGAAAGGGAGGGGTGAGCAGTGGGCTGAGCCCTAAATGCAACTCTCAACCGAACCGCTAGATGTCGCTAAAAACTACACACTGCACCTTTAAGTTGATTTTCTACAGGTCAGGGCTGAAGACTGGAAAGTAGTCCTGCATCATGTCCTTCACTTCAATAAACGTGACATGTGGCTTTAGCTGTTCAAATATTCATGCATCTCAAGACAACTTACCAAAGAAAGACAGCTTTCCCTGCACAGAGTTTCTTCCTTTTGTGTTCTCTGCCACACACTCGTACGTTCCCGCGTCCTCTTGCTGGAAGTAAGGGATCTCCATCACGCCGCTGGTTTTCCTTACATCCACTTTACGAGCGAAAGGGACTCCATCCACCCGATGCCAGCTTATGGATGGTACGGGACTGCGTTGGGTGTTGGGGGGAAGACATCACAAAAAACACAAAAATAAATTCAAGGACTGATTACAAACTGTTTCTATTGACGGCATCCTTCTAATACTTACTTTCCCAATGCAAAACACTCTAGACGCACGGTTGAACCTTTGGCCACTTGAACGACCTCTGGAAACTGCACTTCAATCTTTGGCTCATATTCTCCCATAACACCTACAAAAAGAAACACTCAAACGTCACTCAAATACACAATTATTTCCAACAAAAGTATCAATTACTCCATCTGCAATTGCAAATTATAAAGAGGCCAATCATTTTTCTCCCTTTCATTATTATTGCATGATTTATTTTGTCCCTTCTGAAAGACTTTTGGGATAGCAGGGAGCCCTGATATCTCATTCTGTGTGTTTGTGAGGTGTGCTATCGGACTAGCGACTAAGCTGTCTGAGGGGAACTCAAAAAGATGCTTATCTGTAATGTCTAATGCTGGCCGCTTATGTCAGCGCTGCCAAATTGGAAGGGTTGAAGAGAGGCAATCATCTTCTTCTGTAGCATCCCAGGTAGAGAGACATGTACAATGGGGTTTGAAATTGTGCCTGGAGATCATACTGTCACAGTAGCCATTGAGTGGCTCATGATGGTCAAATACTACTGATAGAAACATCAGGTTTTTAGACAACATGTTTTACACCACAATTCAGACAAGGCATGGGTGTCTGCCAGTGGGAAGTGAACTAAACAAAAAAATGCAAACACATGCACGTTGGGTTTCCATGTTTCCACCTGAACCATACACACACAAACACACACCAAACTTTTGAATGATATTAGAGTGTATATACATACAGTATATGTTATAAATAATTGTGATTGTGGGCACCTTTGACTACTTAAAACGTGTCCTGAAAAAAAAAAAAAAACTGGATATACATTCAACTCCCTAAAGCAACAAATTTGTTAGCAGTCAATTAACTTTGCTATTATAAAAGCAAAAATAAATGTATTTAAATTCTTAAATACGGTTTTTAGCCCTACTTTCAGATAATTGTGTAAAAACTATTTAAAATTGATCAAATAACAATAATATATAGCTAGAATTGCTTAATTAAAAAAATTCAAACATTTTTTTTCCACCCTTTAAAATCGACCTAGATGACAAACATTATCTGATAAATAAGAATTTTTTGTCTGTTATGACATTTGACAATTTCTTTTTTATCACCCTTGTTCATGAGTGTGATGAAATTGTAAATCCACCAAGAAGCAACAATTAGATCTGCCTAAGACAAATGACCTTTCAGTTTGAGGGCCTTTGATAATGCCAGCCTAGAGGCACCAAAACATGCTGCCACAGCATCTTAAAGTTTGCAGAGAAACAGCTTATTAACCTTTGTATAAAATTTGTATTCAACTCTTTTTATCTTTTGTAGCCACATAGTTCTATGACGCATATAGGATCGATTGTACATATCGAGACATCGACAAGCATCCTCACCGTCAGTGCGCAGTATCAGAGGAGTGGGTGGGCCTTGGACGCGCGTCTTGGTGACAGTATTGGTCACAACACAGGTGTAGTTGCCCACATCAGACGGCTCAACTTTGGCGATGTATAGATTCCCCGTCTCCTGCGACACGAATCGACGAGAATCCTGCTTCACGAATGACGGGTACTCATTAAAAATCCAGGTGAACGTCAAAGCTGTTATAGAAAAAAAAAAAAGGAAAGATGGAGAAAAGACCGTCAACATCACACATGAGAAGAAAGAGGTCATTCGACTGCCCGGAAACTACATTTGCATAAACATAACTAGAGTACACGGTGACATTTCCTCTCTCAGCAGAGCCTAAATGGCATATGTGGGCTCTGCTCATGAATCTTGCGCCTCCCTAGAGTTACTAAATTAGCATTGGGGCTACATGCTAGGGTGAAAATTAATCAGCCTGAGGAGGGTTGTGTGGCTTAGGGGGTGAAAATTAATGACAGAAAGGATAACCAGTGCCCTGTGATTAGTTGGCCTCTATTCAAGTGGGGAAGTGGTCGTATGTAACCAATGCTCAACAATCCAGAGAGCTATTCGTTTTGACATTGGTCAGGTAATGGATAATCAGGCAACATGTAATGAGCAATCCAAAGAGCATTTCATAAAAGCAAAGAGTTTTTAAAGAAAACTACCCAAATCTTAAAGTATAAAACCATTGAAAACACAACAAACGGATAGAAATGCCCAACCATCTTAATTGTGAGAATCTCACAAAATCTGTGAAGAAAAGTCCTTGTTCCCCCACAACAATATTTTTAAGAATTTGTATTTTCACGACAATTCCCATCTTCAATTGTTGGTAGCTCACTATAATGAGAAAACATATAATTTCTATTACAGTAATGACAAAAAAATGGTAAATTGTAAAGTACACTTACTGCACATTTAAGCATAACAAGGTGTTTCAGTATACGTAAATCATATTAGAATTTATTCTAGGCCTTCTGTATTCTATTTATGGTAATTAAAAAACAATTAGGCTGGCTTTTTTGAGGAAAATGTACTTAATTGTCATGAAAGTAATATTAGAAACCCAAAACGTTGTATTCTTTAAGCATAATATATTTTATTTTTTTTCAAATTACAGTATATGCAATTTTCACCACATCACTTCACTCTATAACAGCCAAATAAATAAAACAATCTCAACTCTGAGAGGAGTGTGCTGTTGACCAAGCTTTGAAGATGTAGCGTTCGTGTCGGCCGGTGCTCTCCACAAAATATCGGCATACACTTAATGTCACATCTGTCAGTGGTCGTTCCTCTACCAGCACAGAAAAACAGTTTCAAACCTGAATTCTGGGAGTTACAATTGTTTTGCCTTTTGGTGATTCAATTACACACAATCCCTGTCATTCTCCAAGTTATGCTGACAAGTCTGAGGCATGAAAAGCGAAAGGTGAAACCGGCATTTCTGTAGTATCCAGGTGTGATTCGAAATGAAAAAAGATATGTTCTTATCAGGGGAAGCGCTTTGCGATAACAATTCAACTTCTGACTTTTACTTTGAATTCTTTGAAATTGCTAGTACATGTTTATAATTGGAGAAAGGCTCTAAAATGAATACTTTTAAAGTGCATTTAGTGCAACTTAGCATAAGTCAAAATTTAAATAGCTTCTCAAAACAGCAATAAAGAAATCAGTTGTCAATCTAATAAGCATCTAACGGCATCTGTGGAGGAACAATGCACTCAAGCATTAATAAGCCAATGTGCATTTCCCGTCACCATGCAGTCTCCTCCATGTTTTTGCAGAGAATACCTATCTTATTCAAGCAAACCACTCTGAAATTGGACATGTCATGATGTGAGCAGTCCATTTGCACCGTCAATGATAAATCCATTTGCAGGACGTTGTAATGTTCTACTCAGCCAAGGCTTTTTGCTCCCCAGCAGCGCATTTAATCGACAGGCACATAGCATCTCTCCGGCTTAGCCCAATCAAACCCACTCACTCGTTAGCTAATTAAACAAAACAGTCTTGGAGGATTCCTGCCTGAGCCCTGGTCATTTATCACAGTTTGATCTGATCCATAGCTGTGGGCTTCGGCTATCTTGCGCACAGAAGGGGCTTGAGCGGCTTGGTTTTCCCACCCGTGAACCCTGAGCGCTACGCTAACATTATTCAGGTCGATTCTGCAATATAACTGTAACATAAGGAAAGTATTTAGATAAGCAAGACTTTCATAAATGTCAAGCTCAGGTACTTAAATTCTTACTTTTAATGAAAGTTTTAACCAGTAATTAACAGTAAAATTAGCAGGGTGGCTAAAAAGATGTAAACAAAGCGCTAAAGCTAGCTGTAGCTAAGTGTTAGGTTACAGAAGGGCAGCACGAGGGCACTAACCAAAGTTAATTTTGATACTTCTTTTTTTAAATCTCTCTTATGCTAGCGTTGTGCTTTGCAAATGTTTGATAAGTCGCTTGCAGGGGATATAATGCCTGCACGCACAGACATCTGGGGCTCACGACAAGCTGAATAGCATAATGTGATTTTGAGCTATCGCACATGGCAAAACAGGATCTGCTTTCTGATTTAAATCATGGCATTCATGCATTCAAGCAATTATTCCTCACAATGCTGAATTTTGAAGTAAAAACTTCAAATGCTACCATAGTACAGAAAAGTCATACAGTTACAATATAGCAACATGCAACCTCAACACAACCAATTTCTATTTCCCTCTTAAATCAATTATTCATACCCTTAGATTTATGTTTTTTTCAATTGGTTTGCTTAGATTTGCTTAGATATCAAGGTCCATTTGCACATAATACAACAAAATGAGAACATCTAAGCAGATTAAAATATAACATAAAACCACAAAGTTTTCACATTTTTCCCCTGATATGAAACCTTTCAGCTGGGCACTCCCCCCCCCCCCCCCCAAAAAAAAAACAAGATTAAAAAAAAAAAACATTATAAATGCTACAAAGAATCTTCCATGCAGTATGTGAAATGTTCAAGGTTCACTCTGAAATTTGATGTGCAAGAAGCCAAGACTCTTCACTTTGAAGGGTCCCTAGAGGGGACTGTCAGATGCTGACAAAACTCAGTTTGCATTATCCGAAGAATGCTGGGGTTGCAGAAAGTCAGCAGAGAAGTCAACATAAAACGAAAAGGGAAAAAATAAGACCTTATAAGATTTGTGCAAATTGTACGGACATGTGGAGAGTATTAAGAAAGATGAAGGAAACTAAATTTTGCTTTCTAAGGGCAGGTCTGTACAAAACTGCAGATTTTCCAATGTTGAGTTAACATCAACAGCATAAATATCTATTAAAGGGGTGATGAACTGAGAAATCAAATTTTCCTTGAGCTTTTGACATCTAAGAGGTCATCATATTATAAGAATATCCTGTAATTTTCAGAACTGAAAACATCCTTGTTAGTCCAAAAAAAGCTTTTATTGACACCAGGCTCAGCAAACGACTCGTTTTCAAAGTGGGGAACTATGACGACAAAGAGGATAAAACACCACCCCCGCGGAAGAAGATCAACGCCTACTTCAACACGGCCGGTTTAGCCCCGCCCACCGATTCGCGCATTACACGCATTGCTAAATAACATAGGCCATTTTACAACACTGGATGTTTTCAAAACAATTTCCCCCAAGTGCATTGACGGGTGAGTTGAAACTCATTATAATATGCAAAACTGTTATCTACTTACAGCAGTGGGCGTTTACTTAAAAGTCTTCAGTGTGAGAGCCCATAAAAACCGATTGTTTTTCACCTAGGCTCAAAACTAGGGTACAAAATCGCCTATTACTTATTCATTTTGATGTTTTTGAATGCAAAAACCAAGCGAACGTCATAAGACAACAATATAATAAAAATTAAAAAGCCAGTTTTAGTGATCCGTATATTTTTAAAAAAAAAAATTGTTAAAAGCCATTTGCAGATTTGCTAGTGTGAGTTTCAGATGACAACTTGATTGGCTAAAAAATGGCAGACAGGGAGCGGGACAGAGGGGAAACTTATTTACATAACTTAGGGGTTTTCTCCATTCAAAAGTACACAAAACACAACAACAATGTACTAAAAACGGAAAAGTTATTCCTTAGTGTTTTTCGCTTGCAGACGACAACTTGTCAAAACTATCGCCGTTCACACGGATCTGCGAAATGAATAAATGCACTGTGTTATGCATGTCAGGCCAGGCGATGTCACTTTAGACTTTAGACACTTTAATACCACACCTGTCCCCAATAAGCCACTTGATTTGAAGTATCATTCATTTCATTTATTTCATATGTGAAATAAACACACACAAATATTTTCAATTAGGTTTTTTTTTTCCCAGATTTTAGTAATCATCACGGAAAATAAATAGGCAAAAACACTTTAAGCAGTTCAACATATCCATTGCAAAAAAAAAAAAAAAAAAATCAATTTGTTTTGTACTACTTCTTGCCATTAACTTGACATGGTGAAGGTGACAGTGTAATCTGGCTCAATGACAAATTATCTAATGTGCTTACACAAGCACTACTGATGTGTGACAGTAACTAGAACTACAATTAGAAAATAGATGTTTTAGACTTTAGGCTAGTTCACAGTGAATGGTATAAACAGTCTATCTGACAACAATCCCTCTCTTTCCAATTTGCAGCAGGTGTGGAAGCCCAGGGGATAACACTGGTGTAGGAAGTATTTAAAAAAAAACAAAAACACTATCATATTTCATTTTAGCAGTAATAAACCATTATTACACCGGTAAAGAAACAGAGAAAAAAGACATATCTGCAGACAAAATAAACCATCTATCACCGCAAACACCAGTCTCAGTTCCAATCAAAGAGACCCATTCATTATTTTTACGCTCCGTCATGCCGCAAGCAGGAAATAAAGCTTTATGAAAAGATGCACATATCTGCCTCTTAATCGCGCATTATCGATACGAGTACCCTTTATGAATTTTAATAGCATCACAGCTGCCTGATCATTGCCTGTTAATAATACATGTGAGACTTGTTGTGACAACATAATGCATATTTAATCATTGTGCCCGGGATCACACAAGCTTGCTGCTTGGGAAATATTTAAACAAAGTTAATTGATTAATTAATAATTTCGTAAATAAATAAATGATAAAAACAACACTGATCAAAGGATTGAGTTAAGTGGCACTTTGTAAATTAAGACTTTTTAAGCAATCAAAACTTTGTTTGTAAAAATGATGATTGCAAGCAGGATTACATGCAAATCAAAATAAAGTTTATATACAGTATGTATATATACAGTGTATATATATATATATATATATATATTAGGCCTGTCAAATGATTAATTGCGATTAATCGCATCCAAAATAAAAGTTTGTGTTTACATAATATGTGTGGGTGCACCGTGTATAATTATTTTATATATATAAATACACACACATGCTTGTATATATTTAATAAATATTTTCATGTATATACTCTGTATAGATTTATATATATAATTTATATTATATATAAATATTTTATAAATAATATTTTTTTCTTAAATATACATGCATGTGTGTCTATTTATATATATACAAAATAATTATACACAGTGCACCCACATATACTACGTAAACACAAACTTTTATTTTGGATGTGATTAATCGCGATTAATCGTTTGAAAGCCCTAATATATATTGTAAATTCACAATCATGTGAATTGTTATTATTATAATTGAACTTATTTAAACACAGATACACTTATTAAAAACAAACCACAGTCTAATAAAAAAGTTACATTTTAAATTTTTTAATTTATGTTTAGTTTATGTTCAATTTTATGTTTAGTTTTTTTTTTGTACCGAAACCGTAACGAACCGTCACTTCAAAACCAAAGTATGTACCGAACCGTTTGTGTACCGTTGACCTAGGCTAATATTTTTTTTTTTTTAAACAGTCCCTCTCATCTCTGTTTATATCTTTCTAAGAGAGAAATGATCCACTATACGAGTCTGTCTCTGAGTGCAGCGTTTACCGTCGTCTGGCCTTGTGTTGACAGGCACAGTGAGAACCGAGAAGAGTGAACCTGAAAATCAGAGAACACAGCAGCAGTCTGCGAAGCACTTCGCTAAAGGCCCCCAGAATATCAGCGTCTTCTTTTCTCTTAACGGGACCAGACAGAGTGCACATGCTCTGTGCTCTCAGCTCGCAGGACTCCGGGGCAGATGCCATAATGCCCATTGTAAGCGCGAGCGCAGAAAAGAAGCGATTTCAGCGTTCGCTACACCTGAAAGGGCCGTTTCTCCATTAGGAAATGGAGGTCAGCTGCATTAGATTCCCACACTAAACTTGGTTATTGAGGAATATGCGGTATGGCGTCTGAATACAGAGAGGCTTTGGGGGCTGAGGTGGAAGCTGCTCAACTGCTTGTGCGTGACTGATCCGAGCTGACTGCGGCTGCACAGAAGGCTCCATTTTGGGTCTACGCTGCACATTTTTCGGGCCACTCCTGAAGTCACTCGCGCACACAAACATTTACTCACACCCATTACGCCGAGTCCAGCGATGAGGAATATGCATCTCAGAAGAAAGCTGACACACTGATCAGATGCAAACTCCTTTTGTACTCTGCGCTTTATGGACGTGCAAGGACATGGGACGGGAAGACAAGGAATAGAGGACAAAAGACAAAGGGATGACACCTTGTTGAGTCTAAAATAGCTCGAGGCCAAAAGCTGCTCTATTATTATTATTATCTCTCCATTAACAACACAAATACTTTGTCCTTGGCTTGACTGCTCACTTGGGTCTCACACAAAATATCCTGCAAAGGAAGAGAAATAAAAAATGCTAACTGATGAGTAACTGGTGACTAACATAAAACATGATTTAAATTGAATTCAAAGATATACAAATCATCTAATTAAAACATCTGGCACATCTCACATGTCGTCAGAGGGTGAAAATAATATAATCAGATGGTGTTTTTCACCCAAAAGAAATGTGATGACAAATAAATGGAATAATCCTCACATTAAACCACCAAAATTAAAATGACACATTCAAAGTTGCAACGTGTCTCCACATTTTGTGACAGGTGTTTAACATGAGAAAAACACGGGACTGGCTCATCTTTAACTTGAACAAGAAAGTTAAGCAGTTACTGTACATTGCTGTATGCACTGTAAAAAAATTTGGAGTAGGATTTACTTGAAAAAAGCTTGCTAACTTTTTTCACTCAGAAAATGCTAGTAAATTTACAACGATTTGCCAAGTGAAAACCTAAACATATTTATCAGTAGCTTTAATTAGAAATCTTTAAGTTAAATTTACTTGGAATATGGAATTAAGTAAACTTTACAAAAATAAGTCATTTTAACTTAGCTAGTAAAGGGTTGATTAATATCGATTTCCTTTGCCTTTGTGTTAATTTCACTAAAACAATAACATTGAATTTTATTAGTCATTTATAGTTTGTGCTTTACTTAGATCATCCAAGTAATTTATATTACATCATTTCAGATGTTAAGCATCATGTGAATGCAAACACCTCAATACTTGGTAGACAATACACAACGGCGGTAACATTTGATGGGTCGTTTTTGTGTTTGAATGTGTCGTTTTGAGCAAAAAATTTACTCGAAATGTCACAAAATGGCAAGTTACTAATACTGACAACAAAAAATCATTGATAAAACAGTGTAAATACAGCTGGAAACCAGTGAAAAATGAACTTCATTAATTGTTCAAGGCCCAGTGCATGATGGGAACCCCAGTATCAGAAAAGTTGAGTAATTTTTACTTAATTTAATTGAGTTGATATTTATACTTTAATTTCTACTCGCTTGAATTAAGTACTCGCTTGAAAAAGTACATTTTGGACCCTGGAGCTCTTTTAATTTGGGCCATTAAGTAACCACCTAGCATTTAAACACCTGCATGTATTAAAAACACCAAACCATATAGCAACCTGCAAAAAACTAAGCTGTTGCACTATTCGATATACCACAATAAAGGCTAATTCAATAATAGAAGTAAACTGCTTAAGTTTACTGATTTTGTATGGTAACTGCTTTACGAATTGTCATTTATAGACATAATGAAAGGCAGACGGCACTAAGCGCAGCTCCTAAGTCTCCTAAGCCTTATAGGAGCCTAGCACATAATAAGTTGTTTTGTTGTTGGGAATGAGTGGCAGTGTATTCCTGTAGGGCTGAATTTATTCCCACAGGATTGGTGTACGGGTGAGGAAATGTGTGTGTGTGTGTGTGTGAGAGAGAGAGAGGGGGCGGGTGTTTGTTAGCAGGAAGCCTTGGAGACATTATAATGTGTGATTGGTGTCCAATGGAGAGGGAAACACTGTTTACTGACAGCAAGGAGAGACAAGGGTGGCTTGAAGTTGTTGCAATGTTTTGAGTCTTTCTGATATGCCAGTAAAACTTCATGCAAGATTTGATCTACTGTCATTTATATAAAATAATATCTTTTCAGATACTAATATGAGCAAGATAAATTGTGTGCTATTACTTGTCTAAGCAATCACACATACATTTTTCACCTGGGTAAACTATTGCGAAACCCAATGAAGTTGGAAACTGAGTAATATCGAGGAATTAGAAAGGTTGTTTCTGATGACTTGGGACAGTAAGCAAGAACCTAGTAATCACCCAGAACACCATAGCAAACACACAGCAACATATGAAAGTTGGAATGTTATGACAGAAAAAAAAAATGGTAAAAAGTAAAAAAAAAAAAAAAAGAAAGAAAAAGAAAAATCTAAAAAGTTTTAGTGTCGAATAAAGTTATGTAGGACTTCAAATTTACATTTTTCATAGCAACTGTCAGGGAAACTTTGAAAAACTGTGATTCAGAGTGTAAGTGACACCCATAAGCAGAAAGATCTTCGGGACATTCCTAAATTGTGCTGGAGAACACAATTATTAGGTCACAAACTTGCAGAGTTCATGCAGATTGAGTTGTATTATTATTATTAATTCACTAATGTCAGACTTCTGGACATCATTGTAAATGTATGTATATGAAGAGTTCAGATGCAAAAGCCTCTAAGTGCCATTTGAAATTTTCTTCTAGAAAGATCATTTTTATCAAGCTTATATATTTAAGTTCAGTGATTTCACTTAAATTGCAATGATAATTACCTATTAATTGTTATTTAAGTGAAATTACTGAACTTAAATATACAAGTTTGATAAAAATCATCATTAAAGAAGAACATTTCAAATGGCATTTAGAGGCTTTTGCATCTGAACTCTTCATATATATATATATATATATATATATATATATATATATATATATATATATATATATATCCTATTACCCTAAAATGTAGGGAAAAAGGTAATGATATATCCACTACCCCAATCTTGATTTGTATAACTGATACAAGTATTGTATAGGCTGTTTAAACACTCTGAATCCCTCTGTATCAGACTTTAATTAATATATTCACAGCATGTCCAGATGTTAAATAGAGAGGGTATGATGAAATACCCCATGAATGATGACTTAATAAGCCCCATAATACATGGCACCAGATTGCTCCTCATTTATTCACTGATCATGCATACAGTATAGAATCTTATATGTTCACCATTTAAAAGAGGTTCATACCGTTTTAAAAATGTTTATATTTTGTCACATCAACTTAAGCATTTGCTAAAAACCAGACTGTATTCTTAAGAGTCTGTCACACATTTAAAAATATACACTAGTGAGAAAAAAATTTCATTTTCATGAATGAATGAATGAATTAATAAATTAATTAAGTTAAGTTATTGTGATTTATAACATTTTAGGTCCAATTAAGGTGATAAAGATGCCAAGATGCAAACATATTTAAGTAAAAAAAAAAAAAAACACTGTAACAACATACAATAATATCCAACAAAAAACTGAAGGAGAAAGAACTTAAATACACAATGATAATGAACTAAATAACTAACAGCTGTGCTTTTTAAATTAATGGCCATGACAACTAATGACTGGTGGGAAACTAGAACAAAATAAACAGGAAAATGAAGAGAAACAAATGAAGGCTAAGGCTAAGCCCAATTGTTATGCCCTTCCCTCGCTAACTTCCCACAATCTCGTTCACTCAGGTGTACATCATTGATTACATTACTTGTGGACCCTTGTTTAAATGGACGCCCTAAGCCCTTGATCACTTGGGATCTTCTATGGAGCTGATGATTGATTATTAAAAAAATTGTAAGGTGAAGTGCTTAGGTAAGTTTGTGAGTGTATGGCTGCGTCTAGAATCGCATACTCTCTTGAGTAGGTACTTATTTAGAAAAGTACACTCTATATAGTATGAATGTAATCCGGACGTACTACATCCGTCATACTGTCATTATCACGTGACCTTCCAACGTCAGTTGTGTCGCTTCACTGCCGTTCATAAACCCTCTCCCGTTGCCTTATGGGATATTAAAGTGTCCATCCTAGCACACTTCAGAATCTCACTGGAAGTAGTAGGTCATTCGGGTACTTTTTGCCTACTATTTTATGAGTGCTGTGAATTCAGACATACTACTCGTCACATACTGACTATATAGTAGGGAAGTATGTGATTTCGGATACAGCCTATGTCTAAAAGTGAAGTTAAATGTAGCCTATTTGTGACCGCTGTAGGGAAAAATAAAATATTTTTAATTACAAAAATACATAAATAAATATTAGTCTCAAACAATTAGGAATTTAGAGCCCATAAGTCAACACATTCTCATCCTTTGGCGTCATATAGATGAATTTAAATACTACACACATGGCACCCTTTAGCGTCAATATAACACGCACTGTTGTGGGTAGGTTTAGGTCTGGGGTAGAGTCTGCATCTCATATTATTGACGCTAATGGATGCCAGTCACCTTTATGACACCTTGGGTTCTGCGTGTTATATTGACGCTAAAGGGTGCCATGTGAGTAGTATTTCGACGAAATGTCATATGGCGTCACCTAAATGACACCAAAGGATGAGAGCGGGCTCCATAAGCTTAAAGAAGAAAAATGCTATACACATATTTAACTGACAGCGAAGTTGTGATTTAATTATAATGGGTCAGCAAAGGACTAAAGAGTATGGGCCAATGTAAATGTCACTACCTGATTTGCTTTTACCAGCGAACAGGCACTAAAACCAAGCAGACAGAATGTGCAAATGAACAACGCTATCAGCGGACTCAGATCCTGTCCTTAATCTTCAACCAAACTACGATCTACCAGACAACTAGCTTTCAACTGGGTGAGACGATGACAGCTGGCACGCTAAGATCTAACCGAGGCAAAAATGCAGATAATGTGCAAGAGATCATCTGCTCCCATTTCATCCCATGAGTCACACATGTATACGGCGCACCCGGGAGGTTTGGCACGCTAATATGTGCTCACACTGTAGCACGTGGTCACACATCTCATCGCATTTGTATTGGTCCAGCCAGCGTAACAGCCAGAACACGGTTTCTCCAGAAATCACACCACAATCCTCCCTTCTCGCCTTCTCCCTCGCCAGTGGATCATATACAGCTCAATCAGCATGTGTGAGCGCATCCACAGGCATAAGGAAGCAGGGGGCCAGCTGTCTTCTCTGCCTTATGCTTCCCCTGACAGTTGCTCTGGCAGACAGGCCCCTGCTCCTGACGAGAGGTTCTCTGCAGCATGCGAGTCCTCAAAGCTGTAGCCAGTCATTCAGACCCCGAGTGCAGAAGGTAATGAATAGCGCTATGCTGCGATATTCAGTCGTTACTGCGCCACCCACTGACATTGCCAGGGTTGGGGGGAAGGAAAGGGTCAAAGGAAGTCACTTTTTCGAAAGCAGGCACGAACTGGAGACCCACGTCTTTAATGTGCACCGATTTTGAAATACTACAGCCTTAATTATTCATGATTAAATGTTTTTTATGAGTGGTTATGGACCTAATATGGCTCGTACAAGAAATGTTGGCTGATTTATTTATGCACGACTCTCTTTTAGCATCTAAAAATCAAAAATTCAGTAGTCGATACAAATAGCAGTGAAATGATGTTTATTTTTTAATGCTAAAATTTTAAATAAATAAATTCAAATTCATATTTAAAATAAATAATGAATATTATAGTAAAACTTTATGAAAATAATATTGTGTAATGATATTATTAAAATTGTTTTATTGTTAATAATTAAACAAAACATTATGAACATAATAATAATAGTAGTTTAATTATATTTTTAAAATGATATTAATAATCATAAATCAATCAATCAATTCAAAAGTTTTGGAAAAAAATAATGTTAACCAAGGCTACATTTATTTGATCACAATAATACAGTAAAATTACTCATTTTTAAAATAACTAGTTTAAAATGTAATTTTTTCCTGTGATGAAAATAATAATAAGTCTCCCATCCAGATACTGACCAGGCTCAACCCTGCTTAGCTTCAGTGGGCAACCAGTCTTGGGCTACAGGCTGATACAGTATGGCTGTTGGCCTTCTTTGGGATGGCAAAGTTGAATTTTCAGCATCATTACTCCAGTCTTCAGTGTCACATGATTCTTTAGGTATTATTATAATATGCTGATTTGTTGCTCAAGAAACATTTTTTATCAATATTGAATGAGCAGATATTTTTGCTCTTCTCAGATAAACTTTCACATACGGTACATGTGAAATAAATATAATATATAAATGTAATGCATTATTATTCAGTCTCGTACTCCTACATTCTGTTTCCTTCTTCTACGAGTCAAAGATAAAGCATGCTCATACACCAAAATTAATTTTCATCTAATTTGTGAGGACAGCTGAAAGGAAGCTGTGGCAAATCAACCAGCTGCCACAAAGTCAGAAAAAAAAAAAGAAAAGGAAAAAAAAAATTATCACCAAATCCAACAAAGGCAACAAGTTCTTAAAACTTCACGTAATTTTGTGAGCCAGCATCAAAGACAGACAAAAATAAAAATAAATAAATACATGTGCCAGCTGCAGACAACAGATACTGTTTATATCCTAATATGGCGGGTTATATTTTTAACCAGGAGTCTCGGTAAATGGGCAATATTTAAAAGACAATTTATATATATATATTTATATATATATACACACACACACATGTATGTCGTCTACTGGTAGGCAAATGTTTAATTCAACTGTATTACTAAGAAACGCTTTAAAACAATCTAATTATATTAAAACAAACTAATTATATTATATACAGTATATATATATATATTCTTTTTTGCCTCTCCACTTTCTGTAGCTGCCACATTTAGAAAGCAGACCCCGCTGAATGTAAGACAGACCACTTATCTGCTACATTTCAGCACAAATTAAACCTTTTAAGTATGCAACTTGATTCAACATTTTGAAGTCTAAACTCTGGGTCACTACTTATTAACCCTAATCTAAACCAAGCCGCAAGTTTCGGAAAAAAAGGTTGTTTTATAACAGTTAGCTCTGGTCACCCAACTGGATTTGATTTATTGTTTTTTTTATTGATTGATTTCATCCAAAAATAGCTCAATGCAGGCTTTTTTAGCATCTAATCTTCTTACAACTGTTACTGTAGCTCCACCACAGCTTGCTACTAATCTCTTTGATATCAGTGTCTTTCCTTTGTCCAATTTATGTAATACATCTGTGCTGTGCTATTGTTTAAAATCTGTCTCATCACGCAGCTCCACCAGGCACCAGGATTGAGCAAAATGTAGCATTTAAAAAACCGTCTCACTTTCAATCCATGAGGTAGAATTTGAATTGAATTAGCAACAAGACATAAATAATTAACTCCAGCCATTGACAAATTTTCGTCACTTATGACGCAACGCTTGGCTGCCATTGACAGGAAATTTCCGCCAATCCATGTTTTCATTGTTTATTGTAGCGGGCGCTGTTACGCATGAAAGAATCCGAAAGAAAATGAAAAAATTCTGAAAGAATCTGAATCAAAACACAAGCGAAGTAGAAGCAGAAACGAGATCTGAAGCATTGCTTACGCACATGTAAAATAAGGCGATCATCACATATTAAACAGCTCATAATTTAAAGCGGTCTAACGTTAATGAATGAAATGATGAATCTTGATGTTTTTTTTTTCTTTGGGGGAGTTGATGGACTTGATCTACTCCATCTATCTTTTGATCCTCGTTCTGAATCTGATCCGGACGAAATCTTTGACAAAAATGCAATTTTTGTTCAAAATGCTGGTTTTTAAAATGTAACTCACCCACATTCAAGTGTTGATAAAAACAAATGCATATATATATATTAGTGCTGTCAAACGATTAATCGCGATTAATCGCATCCAAAATAAAAGTTTGTGTTTACATAATATATGTGGCTGCACTGAATTATTTATTTGGTATATATATAAATACACACATGCATGTATATTTAAGAACAAATATTATTTATATATATAATATTTTTATTTATATATAATATAAATTATATATAAATCTATATACAGTATATATATGAAAATATTTCTTAAATATATACAAGCATGTGTGTGTATTTATATACAGTATATATATATATATACATAGTGAACACACATATATTATGTAAACACAAACTTTTATCGTTTAACAGCCCTAATATATATATATATATATATATATATATATATATATATATATATATATATATATATATTTTTTTTTTTTTTCAAAGCAGAGGATCTGTTCTTTCTTTTGATATACGTATTGTATGTTCACATATTCAACAAAATACTCTGAGGCCATGACAAATTAGAAAATGATAAAAAAAATGCTGCATGGGGTAAGAATTAAAAACTCTTGTTTTTATATTATAATATTCACCTCTATTTTAAAGACTTCGGGCTAAAATTGAGAAGTGTGTGAAAAAATGGTGTTAATCCATCATAGTCCATGTATATTAATAAGTATTGAATATGAAATACCCCATATGTGTGTGATAACATGTTTATGGATGAATCAATCCATTTTATTTTCACTTCTACATGAAAAATTGAGCATATCTGAATTAGAATTCAGGAACATTCAGACAGAAGCAAAAACCTGACAAACTATTAATTTACATTTAAAAACTAAGTCCTGTAATATAACCACTGCACACACCTTGTTTCAAACAGTTTGGAAAAAAAAAAAAAAAAAACCAACAACACTAAGATATATTTTTGGATGCCGTTCTATCAGTTTTCCTTTTTTGGAAAGTACAGATTCACAATGTTAATTAGCTCACATTACAAAAGTACAAACGCGTTGGATTCACGCCACACTTCAAGAAGGCCATGTGAAAAGCACCTATTGTGCAATAAACGCCAAGAAAGCACTTCTTCTAACAAGCAACACTGCTGGCACCATTAATAAGCAGTTAAATCACACGCTGCTGGTTAATTGATAGAGGCCATCAAAGTGATGGCAGAGTTAATGAACAATTCATGTCGGAGGTAGAGACGTGCGATTCGGCAGAGAAACTCTGGGAGAAATACATGGGAGGAGCAGCCCAGCATGGATGAAAAGCTTGATGCTTCAGGGTCTTTGTGTAAAGCAGGAAGAGAGCGTTCGTGATTTATGGCTTTCTGACCTGCATCCCTTGCTCGGGATAGGGAGGGATGCTGCTCGACGCTACAGGGAGGAAGGTGAGGGTGGAAGAGGGTTTGCACATAAACAGCTCCGTCTCCGGAGGGCGGCCGGGCTTGCCTACACACGCTGTCAGAGAATTGAGAGATGCTGATGGGATTACATGATCCGCAGATTGGACAACTGAGTGCCGAGAGACTGCCGGAAGATCTCTCCTCTGGAAAAATGTGTAAATGATATATGAACGATCTAGAAGTAGTACTGACCTCCAGAGTGAGGGGGTGGCCCGCAGAGAAGCACCACTCCTTGTCCTTCGCGAACAGACACAGAACTCCGCTTGTGGGTTTTGAAGTTTTCCAGGTCTTAAAGAAAGCAGGAGAGAAAAGACAGAACAAAACATTACAGTTATGATAAATAATACATGCAGCACATTGAACGTGATTGTAATTTTCTTCCCGCAATGAGCGAGACGCACAAAGTTGAAGCCTTGGAAGAGTGTGTATACAGATGTGGTAAATAGCCTTCAGCTGGACTGGGGGCTAGATCACCACCCATTGAGTCTGTTTATGAAGAAAGCTTGAGCCTCTTGCTGACTAAAATTAAGTTTGAGAGTGAAAGTAAAATTCAAAAAGTAGGGGTCAAAGAGACTGGGAAAATGTCTAGCATATATTACTGACATCCATAACATCCTGCTGCGTTTTGAATATGACAGTGAAAGTAGTTTTTTTTTCTTCTTTTTCTCTATTTTGTGCAATACTCTATGGCTGGATTTCATTGCTATTCAGTTGCTCAGTTGTTAGGTGGTTTCAAAGTTTCAAAGTCCCTTTAAAGGAGCTGTATGCAAGATTGTGGCCAAAACTGGTACTGCAGTCACTTTTGGCACTTTTCCACTGCATAGTACGGTACGGTTCGGTTCGGTACGGCTCACTTGTGGTGCTTTTCCACTGCATGGTACGGTACAGTACGGTTCGCTTCAGGTCGCTTTAAATGATACCTGGTCTGTTGAGGTTCCAAGCGTACCGTACCGGTACTAAAATGTGACGTGAAACACTGCAGATCACTGATTGGTCAGACAGAATCGTCACTACCAGCGTCACTACTAGCGTCATTGGATTTGCGACACGAGACACACTTTTCTAGCAGTATTTTTGTTTACCGTACTATGCAGTGGAAAAGCGCCTTTTCAAAATAGGGTGCCTTGACTCGAGGTTGCCAGATATGCTGCAGGATCCAGCAGGAACGTAGGCTGCTACAAGATGCTTCCAATGGCAAGTGACGTGTCCTACACATTGAGTTTTTTTTTTGTTAATTATTTATTTCAGACTTTGTCACAAAGTATTTTGGATTTGTATCAAGTTTTTTTTTTTTGGTTTCGCAACGTTAGACATTGTTTTTATCCGATTCCGACACGTTTGTATCTGCAGCTGTGGTAAATAGAGCAGAGCTGGCAACCCGAATGCCGCAACACTATCCTATACATCAACACCAGTCGAGGGCTGCAACTGCACTTTTTAATTGACAATATCCTGGCCGGACTACTATCGCAGCCCATTCTCACCCCCAAGGCGTCACTTAACTGACGCCTTGGGAAGCATTTGGACATGCTTCAATATCTGACGCTTTAGGCGCCCTTTAGCGTCAGTTAGATGACGCCCTAGAATCGCGTGTACCCTACCCCCACCCCACACCTAAACCTAATCGCGTCCTCTAACTGACGCTTTCCTTTAGCGTCAGGTAGATGACGCCGTAGGATCGCGTCATGTAAGTGACGCTAAAGGGCGCCTAAAACGTCAAATATTGAAGCATGGTCAAAGGTGACGCCTTGGGGTGAGAATGCGTTGACTATCGCCAGTGTATTTGAAACGAACATGATTTCTTAATGTCAAGTGAAATATCAGGGAAAATGTATGATTAATTGAAATAAATTTCTTGCATACAGCTCCTTTAAGGCAAGAAATTTCACTCTACGCCCATTTTGGAAACATCCCCCAGACAGCAACATCAATGTCAACTCGAAAGACGTACCGATACACACAGTTCACTGCAGTTACCAAGTGAACTGTTCCTTTTCACATAAATTATGATTGCAAGATGCAGATTATTGATTAGTAAACACTTTATTTTTCACGTGGTTCCTTGGACAATATTATGACCTGACAACACTTAGTGGATGATTTATAAACTAAACATTTGAAATTTGTATCACATAACCAGCTCCATATGGCTTTTCTGACATAGTAAACTAGCTCACCTGGCACAACATTACATTTGCATTTGAATCCCGTGAAGCATGAGTATCAATACAAGAAGACATTATTTTCAAACAAAATACAGCATTAAAGGGTTAGTTCACCCACAAATTATTAATATTTTGTAAATTGAGTGGTAAATTACTTTGCGCAAGCAAATCACTTCCATTGCTTTTTTAGGTAGGTTTAAACACTGGAGTCACATGAATAACTTTTATGACGTCTTTACTTTCTTCCTGGGTCTTGAAAGTTGTAGTTGCGTAGCTGTCAATGGAGGGACAGAAAGCTCTCAGATTTTAGTGCCAGGCGGTATACCGGTTCATACAGGCATTGATAGCTGTTAAATTATATTGTTTCCCATAATTAAAGGGAATTGACTGTCTTTAGAAAAGTTTATTTAGTTTATGATGTTATTTTCATTTAATCTTTCCTTATCTTCCGTGATAAAGCAGCGTTTAGGAGCGCTGTGCTGCTTTGTGTTTAGCTGCTATCGGGGAAACCGCTTTCTCTGATGCTCCTATGTCAATCTAATTCAAACTTAAACTATAAAACTTTTTCCAAGACTACGTTTCAGTACAATTTGACAATATCAATATTTTGCTGCTTTAGCTCAAATTCAGCAAAAAATTTTTTCATTTCAGCAGCTAACGCAAATGTATGCACTAGAGTAAACAAGTTTTTGAAAAGTGTTGCAGTGATTTTTTTGTCTAATGAAACTCCCTCATTTTTGTCTAATGGACCACACTGATTCCCAGCAAACAAATTTAGGTTCTGGGAATGTTAGTTTTTGGTTCCCAGAACTTTCCCTTAAGGTTAAGGGAACATTCCCGGAACATTCTCCTTACGTTATAAAAATGTAACCTAAAAATAACCAACATAGAACGTTCCTATAACGTTCTTGTTTGGTTCACAAAAAAATAACCTCATGGGACCATTCGGGAACGTTAGGGGAACGTTCTGTGTTCGTCTATGGACAAAAACAGATCTTCAAGATATCTTCTTTTGTGTTGTCACACGATTTAAGTTATTAATCATGTCTGTAGCACAAACGTTGTGTTCCAACTCTAACACTAAGGCTTAAAGGGATACCCCACCCAAAAATGAAAATTATGTCATCATTTACTCACCCTCAAGTTGTTGCAGACCTCTATGAGTTTCTTTCTTCTGCTGAACACAAAGGAAGATATTTTGAAGAACAATGGGCTTTATGCCCAGCTGCACTACTTCCTGAACTTCAGCCAGCTCCTTGTTTCCTGTCTGCAATTATTGGCCAAATTGATTAATCCAGGTGTGCCTGACCTCAGTTGTCATGGCAACAATAATCAGACACACCTGAATTAATCAATTTGGCCAATAATGGCAGACAGGAAACAAGGAGCTGGCTGAAGGTCAGGAAGTAGTGCAGCTGGGCATAAAGCCCATTGGAACCAAACAGTTGTTTGGCACCATTGACTTTCATAGTAGAAAAAAAAATACTATGGAAGTCAATGGTGCCAAAGTTCCAATCGCTCTTCAAAATATCTTCCTTTGTGTTCATCAGAAGAAAGAAACTCTGAGTAAATCTAAAGAATATCTTTACTAAATATTGCATTGTTTTAAAGCTCAATGACAGACCTCAATCACAAATCATCAAATCTATAAATCACCAGCAATGTAATTTTACGATGATTTAACAGATTGTCAGTAAAGATGAGGACAAAATCAATGAGTCCCTCCAAACAGAACAGAAGAGCGCTCTTGCCCAACTGTGGCGGTGTTTTGCTAAGCGTGAGCCACACATGAGTGCTTTTAATGGCTCCTGCAGTTATCAGGCCCCCTCTGAGTTGTATTCATCACAAAGCATGCCTGCAACCATTACAAAGCCGTTCCAAAAAACGCATCAGAAACTGAATTTCCTTTCCTTTGAAACTAATTTAGATTTGACAATTGATGGAAAACAATAACAAGTCACAACAGCTTCCTGCTTGTCCCTTGCGCAATTGTTGCCTAAAATCATTGGGAAAGGTAATTCGTACAGGCAGATCGAATGCATGGATGGACGCTTTGTAAAGTCTCAGGTGCACTTTTTACACAATCTTTTATTGTTTTTCAGAGACGAAAATGAATGATAATTAGATGATGCATCTATGCAATTGACTAGCCACATGAAAATTAAAAGACCTGTATCTCACAAATAAATGCACACTTGTTTTCTATAGCTATTTTATGTTCTAGTTAACTAAAACCAAAACCATAAAAAACATTTGCTACTTCAATTAAAATTAATGTTGACTGAAATTTATTTAGACAACAAGGGTCAATAATACATTTTAAAGAAAGAAGATTTTCACATTTATATAGAGGCATGGTATTTGTGTTATATAGTTAGTTTTATACAATGCTTCACAATTATTTTACTCATTTATTTATTGTCAAGTTCCCAATGTGACAACATGCCCCACCATTATAATAATAAACCAGTCTGTGTTTAGTGAACTGTATCTTTTTTTAAGTAATATACGTGTTTTTCCAGAAATTGGCTTTCAATAATAAACCTACAGTACCATGAGAAATATTCAGTGGATTAAAAAGTGTGAAAACATCCCCACTAGAAGAAAAAAAAAAAGGAAATTGAGAAACTTCATGAATTAATTTGTTTAATTCCCACACCTGAAACCCACTCTCTGCATGACCGGAATAATCTCGAAATTATTTGACATTAAATCACTGAAAATAGTTATTTTAATGGCATCCCTGTTGCACTTCTAAGGATCAAAAATATAGATGCTGATGTAAAAAAAATTCTGAGAGACCAGCACGCTTTTGAATTCGAAAGCACGAAGTCAGCTTTGCGAGCCCCCGCTGTCATCTTCCTTAAAGGGATTCTGCAGTCGCTCAGCTGAAAAGTACATCAAAAGTTCAGAGACCCCTTTACTTGAGTGACTCGCGTTGAAGAACACCTCACAACCGGCCTCATCTAACAAAATAATTACCAGCAGCTCTTTTCTAGGTTGAATAATATCCTAAACAAGGCTGTATTCAACAGCACTAACTCGCACGCCACATGCTACCAGTGACATTTAATGGCACATATTGCACAAATCAGAAGAATTAACCCACATTAACCTCATCTCCAATGATCCTGGATCTGTGGTGTCACCTGGAGCACTGATGCAGAGATGAAATGGCTCTTTATGGGCTAAATCAATGCTAAATCTTCCTCTCTTCCCCCTAAACACAGACCAGCGATTGGTTCTGCTCCAGGGCTAGATTTAAATGCAAAATTATGGCGCTCGATGGTTTATGAAGATGACTATAAGGTCAGCTAGGATGTGTCATGTCGGCTAATTATTTCTTAAAATATAAATTTCTTTTTAACCCTGGGAGTCAGCTGCAATTTGAAACACTGGTCTTCTATTAAAGAAAGCAATACTTGCATGCATTTTTCACCGAGACTGCGGGAAAAGCCCATACACCTCTGCAATAAGCAGTTTGTAATGAAGGAGTAATTCATGTAATTGCTTTTCACTAGGACAGAGAATCAGCATCAATGAGCTGTTGAAACCATGCTGGTTAGTTTATTTTTCAACGGATGATGCTAAGTGGGTTAGAAATGAAACTCGCACTGATTTTAGTGATTGGTCCAACTTATTGTGTCTTTAAAATTCCCAATTTGTACTACAGCTACAACACAAAACAAAGTACAAGTGCTTAACTTAAAATTAAAAACAATAATAATAAATGAAAAAAATATGTATCAGGACAGCTGGGCCTTTTTCCCTAAAGCCCACCAAATGTTCAGCTTCCAAAGGCCACTGAAATGAATTCAAGTCACAGATGTGTCATGAATTGTATGAAGCTTATTGACAGACTGTTAAATACTTGTAATACTCGCAAGCTAATTACCCTTATGAATGTCAGGGCATAGCCGGGAATGAGGCATGCAAATTATTCATCATTTGTTCATATTAATCTGACAATGTTATAGTCTTTGTATTGGAAGGAAATTACAAAAATACTGCTTTAGTATCTGTTCGGTGGAAGGAACAGGCTTCGCAGTGTGTCCAATCAAACTGAGTCTTTGTGGAGACACTGGCAGGTGGACAAACAAAAAGTGGAAAAAATAAGATAAAACAAAAGTGCAGTTTCCTTCTGGATGAGTTTTGAATGCTACTGCCTTAATGAAGATTAAAAAAAGCATGAAATATTAAAAATGTGTGCACATTAACTAAACTTCAAAGGAAATTCTGGCTGTAGTACCTGCATTGTGGCCAGTAAGCAGCAAACCAATAAGTGTGCGCTTGAGCACTCATGATTATAACCCTATTGGATTCTACCAGAACATGATGGGAAGGCAACAAAGGGCTGGACTGCCACTTTCATGTCAATGAAACACAGGATGTTAGATAAAAGACTAACAGAAGCCATAAAATTGAGAGCCTACAACAACAAAGTGGACAAACACATTCAACATCTAAGGTACTGAATTAATTTGAGATGGGAAAAAAAGAAAAGACCGTCTTTTTGGGGATATTTTGGATAGAGATAAAAGCCGTGGTGATTTTGAGAGGGGACATATGGCCGTCCACAGCGAGAGTGGGGCGCACCAGTTTTGATCGCAGCCGGTTTACCTTTATTGGCCAACTGACAAACCGAATCTTGATCTCACTATAGTGTTTTTGTCTGCCCTTTTTTGGATGGGGGGGGGGGGGGTGCTCCCCTCCCCACGCCATAAACAAACAGCAAAAAGAGCAAAGGGACTATTGTTGTTTAAAGTACTCAGCGGGCTGTTTTCTTCAGGATAGCATGCAGCTGAGGTTTTTCAAAAAGATACTGAAATAGACAGAAAGGAATGGGGGGGGGGGGGGGGGTGCTTAAACAAATGCTTCTTTTAATACACACAGCTGAAACCATTCACTTTTTTATTTCCCCCGAAGAAACGTGGCATAAAAGTACCCGCACCAACCGCTCACATGAAGAGACATCTTAAAAAAAGAATACACGAACACGCATCCCCATAAACAGTTGGGGCTAGGGGGGATCCAGATGGTATTCATTTAAACCGTTCAGGCTACGGAAACGCAGTGTTATAAAATAAAAATGTGGTAAACAGGCATTTAATACACATGCATGCTCTAAATCAGTGCTTCTCAACTGGTTTGGCTTGAGGACACAAATTTTACATTAAAAAGGAGGCGCTCGAACTTATGCAAAAACGCGCATTTTTAACTGTGTAAAGTACACAATTAATCGTAATCAGATATGAACATTTACGAAAATTAGAGTTAAGCGCAAAGGCCCAACAACCACAAGTTGAAAATGACATGTCGCAGCAATGCAACTAACAGCAGAATGTAGAGATTAGAGAAAATAAATAAATAAAACTATTAAAACTTGATAAACGCTGAAACACATTCTATTCTAAAAATAGGCAGCAATTCAATTCCCAGATCAGCCATGATGCTATACAGTGTAAAACTGTTGCTATATTCCAATGGGGAAATTGTCAATTCTACCCAAGCGGCAATCTTCCGGTCTCTCTCTTGAATCCGACACAGTGGCTTAAACTGCAATTCATCGACTGGCCACTAGGGACGTGTTCCAAAACAGAGTCAATAGAAGAACTTTCAGCTCTGCAAAACCATTCTGATTGGATATACAGTAATCTAAATGAGCCTGACTATCAAGTGCCGCAACCATGGGTGATTTGTAAATGCCAGAATAACATATTATGGTCCTAGTGAGCCATCGCGTCTTTATGAAGACTGGTGAAACCCACGACCCTCCCACCAGGAAGGAGATATAATACTCAAATCAGACTGGTAGAGGAACTCTGGACAGAATAAAAACAATTTTAAAGATGGTTGAAATTACTTCTAAAGAAAACAAGCATGTATGCAATCCACCTCCAAACCTCATAGTTACTAAGATATAGCCATTGTGACAACCACACCTGGTATCTTCACAACATAGTAGGCAATGTCTTCAGCATTCACTGACCCATCAAATAACATCAGCTGAACTGCAAAATACTCTATTCAACCTGTCACCACAATGTGCAACATGTTGTTAACGCTACACATGCACAGTTTAATTTCTTACCAAGTCAAAAAGAACTTTAATTGTTATTGCCAATTTAGAGTGAGGTCTTTTTCCAAGACTCAACTTTGAAAATGAGAAGATTGTACATATGTGAAATATGATTAAGACGCAGCACACAGCCTTCTCTATCAGTGGCATTTTAATTAAAAACATTCTGCAATTCCCCAGAATGCAATTACTGCTTTAGGGACTGGTGCATCGACACTGACAATTTTTCTCATTTCCTATGCATCTACTGACAACCCTTTCAATATCTGCTTAATTCATCCAGTTCTATTCAGAGAGAGTGAAAAAGAAAACATTTTATCACTTTCAATGAAAGTCTCTTTAATAACCAGTACTTTTGATAATTTGAAAGCACACAAAGGCACCGTACAAGCTTACACCAAAGTAACCATAAATGTATTTTCACAAATTAAGTGATTTTCACAGTCATTTATTTGTAAAGAAAAGGCAGAGCTGTTTAGAGACAAAATACATTCTAAGAGCCGCAAACTAGTTCATCATGAGCCACCTATTATTTCTAAAGCTAGTCCTGACAGAATGCTGCTAAAAGTCTACATGAAAAAACACACATTTTTGTGCAAATTATATAAAATTACATAAAAAAACAAACAAAAAAACATGAAATGGCGTAACTGTTTTCTTTCATGTGTTAATGCATTTATTATTGAAACAAGCTTTTAAAAATAACAAAAGAAGAGCAACAGTCTGAATTAAAAATCCACTAATTTTCTCCAAATAAAAAAATATTTAAGTTTTCAGAAACTTTCCAGGATTTCTTTAAAAAAATGTACTGGTAATTGTCAGCCCCTTTGCAACCCTAATTTTTAATGATTACATCAGTTTATGAACAGAACCACTATGAACTCTAAATTTCATGTTGTTAAGGAATGATATATGCTCCGCTTTTATATTATTTTTATACTTAATTTACACAATTCACAATATATTATGAGATAAATATGAGTACTATACTGTATATCCATGAAATTCGCTAGATTAAAAAAAATAGATGCGCTTGTGAGTGCAAGATGAGTCATTCATATTTTTTTTTATTAATTTCAAAGTGCGAATCTAAAAAGAAAGTATACATTAATTTGGTCGACTTTTAGAAGAACACTATAAACAACCTTAAAGGTTACACATATGAACCAACAGCCACAAACCTCCAATATTAATTTCTCCACGCTACTTTATGAAGCAGTCTGAAATCTGCATCTCCATCCACTTTACAGCATTAAAACGAATACAAGTACGAAATATGACTTCACCTTTACGCATTCTCATGCACAACGTGGTCTCCTACAAATTCTCCTGCATTAGATACCAAATTAGAAAATATCCCATCTAATAACTTCAGCTGCCCTTTAAATTATTCTCTTGAACCCGCACCACTCCATCATGCGGCGGAGTTAATTAAGCTATGGAGAGAGTAATAAAGAAGATGGATGTGGAGCAGTCAGAGACGCGTGCCCCCACCACACGACAACAACTGAAGCCTAGTAAGGTCAGAGACCAGCGATTGATGGATCTGTCAGCCAATCGTCTTACGATGACAGCTGACTTCCTCCCCACCGAATTGGATTGTTCCCTGCCCAGCAGTGCCATCGTCTTCAGGCAGTGGCCTTGCTGGGAACAGAATTCAACCGGAAAGGCTTGTTTGTCATTTGCTATCAGCGCCATATGCCAAGACGTGTCAGCCAATCAGTGTGATTTTAAATGTCATAATAGGGGAAATCCTATAGTCATAGCAAAACCCTTTGAATTCTCTATACCAATTTCCATACGAGACCAAAAACTGTTGAATTAAGTTCTTTACCAGATTTTGTCCCGTTAGTCGGTTATTACTGTCAATCTCAGTTTCCGATTCAATAGCGCATTTAAACGGTTACTAAACCCCTGGTCAGAGCCTGACTCCACCCACTGGCAATATTTGAAAAATGCTGAAACTTTGGGCAGACCCCAGCGGAGATAGAGGGGACGAAATAGATGCTAAAACACTCTATCCTGATCGTTTTCAATACTCGCAATTCCAACTCCTGACTCGCTACAGTGGTTTTAACGAAACAAGCTGGTTTTTATACTGCCAAAGGGTGTAGCTCGTGCCAAGAGCGTGGTGAGCTGAAACCTGCGTACACCACGAAGTGCGGAACATCCAATAGGAAAATTCAACTGCAGTAGCCACCGTTCAACCTGAAGAGGGCAGCACTAAGACCTTTTATACCGATATATTGTAGAAATACAACACTTTATACACAAATGCCAAAAAATGTACTCTCAAATCAATGACTCGTATTAAAAAAGATCCATTCTTACAGATCATTAACTAAAAAAAGTTGGTTTAGGGTTTAGTTACTCTTTAAACACGGTTGTCAATCCAGAAACTTTTCAGCATTAAGGTAAACTTGTATTCAGATTGTGAATGGGTAATAAACCGAAAGGAAGAAAAGAGCCCTCCTTTTATAATGACTTCAATCTCTAAAATGCAAGCTCTCGAAACTCTCAAAAACTTAAAATAATAAAATAAGCTGTCCTAATTGTATCGTGAATCTCTAATTTGCATTGTTTCCACTTTGTTGGTTATAATGTAAGAATTTGCGAGCATGCAGCTCACGTTGAACAAACCAAACCAACAGTGAGCAGACCATTTTTCATTTTGGAGTGAAAATTGAAAATTGCTTAATTAAGAATTTATGAAAAAAGTATTAGGCCGTGTGTCCGCTAGACACTCTGCTGAAGACGCCGTGCTATGGGCGCTTGAGAGCGTTTTGGCAGCGCAGCGTTTTTTTTCGTTGAGACGTTTCGTTACTATGATAATATCCGCAGCACAGTTTGAATGTTGTAACAGTTGGTCAGTGTGGTTTAGTCCCGCCCCTCCTCCACTGTGATTGGACGGCTGGGTAAAAAGTGACAGTGATGAGCGCTGCGTTTTATCCAAAGTTCAACATTTTTCAACTCTTGGCGACCAGTAAAAAACGCCGGGCGCTCGGCGCTTCAGCGTGAAAAAAATGAGCAGCGCCTCGTTACGCTCGTGGCGTTTAAAAAACGTGGCGCTCCCATTGAAAACAATTGAAAACATACGCCAGGCGCGTGGAAAAAACGCTTTGGTGGACACACGGCCTTAGTACTACTATTTATTATTATAGCCCACATTTATAAAATAACATACAAATTAAAAAACAAAAACAAAATAGGTATTCCAGTTATTTTGCCACATTGTACATCCAGGTAGAGTGCATTGCATTGTAGGGTCTGTATTTCACACAGAGTGGTCTGCACATTATGTAGTAGGTCAATCAGGTTTTCTATGTTTACAGAAAATAAAAATAATGTGCACAGTATATATTGCAGAAATTATACAATTAGTACGCTAGTGTAACGCTCCACAGAAGATGTAGACGATGATTCAATAACATCAGATTTAATATAATACTTACGCCGCCTTCACACTGGCAGTTGAAATCCTCTCAGATACGACTCCAGAACGACCGGAAGTCATTCATTTCCAATGGAGATTCGCAGACCGCATGCGAATGGGTCCGAAACGGTCTGACCGAGTGCGGTGCGAAGGAAATCGTGTCCGTTGGTCATCTGGATGCGTTCAAAAAATTGAACTCTTGCGAAAAGCAACGGACGGTTCCTATACGACAATTCCAGCAGAAGTTGAGCGTTGCTATGGTAAACAAACCTGAAATCTTAACGTTTAATAAAATAAATAATGATTTTATAACGATAAGTTGTCATGTCATTTGTTTTATTTTCATGACTTTCTAACGTTATTAGGGCAGTTAATACAATTAAATTGTAGGCAGACATTGACCTATTGACCACCATATCACATTTTTAGTCAACGTCCTCAGCAACTTTTCTCATGCAGCAGCCTTCCTATTAATATCTCTATAACCCTCAAGAGAGAGTTAATACAGAGCTGACAGAATCAACCTTTCAAATCTCTCCGCCATTTTGGTTCTACCCGTGTACGACGTCCGTTGGGAACGTATTGCGTATTACGGAGCTGATTTCAACTGCCAGTGTGAAGGCCGCGTTAGAATAAACAGCCAACATACAAAACAGCGTGCTAACACGAGCAATACCAGACAACAACTGAGTGAAAAGGAGGAACCTAAATACACGGTGGTGATGACACAATGACAAACAGCTGTGGTAATTATGAAGGTGTCCATGGTGACTGATCAGTGGCGGCAAACTGAACTAGGAACACATGTGACAAACAAAAACAAATAGAAGGTCCATGAAACAAACAGAACATATCGGCGACAGCTAGTTTGCTATTATAAACATGGCCTCATGGACTGGATAGGGCTTTTTTTAAAGGCTGTGTGGAAAGGGTGGAGCTTGAACCAATTACATGCCAGTTGTAGCTTTCAAAACAGCCATAACAAGGGGCACAAGGCCTGAATGTGTTTTACTGAATTTTATTTTTTGATATCTCATTTTCAGCTGATGTAAAATGATGACTGCAGGACTGAATCTGGCTCATGAACAACCTGTGTTTATGTGAGATACAGACAGAGAGCAATAGAGGGTGAGAAAGCGACCAGGCCCTCCTCAGGGAAAACATTTTCATTTTGATCATGTTATCGGTGAGGAGTACAAGGGCCAGCCTACCAGTCCGTGCTGTCAGGTCTGCAATGTCCTGTTTGTTTGGACCTTATCTGTGCTGCAAGTGTGATCAGAGATCAGAAAGTGGCTTACAGGCAAAGGTTAGGCTGGCCTCCCTGCTGACAATGGTCCCGAAAGAGTTGGTAGCAAGGCACTGGTACGTCCCGGCGTCCTCATCTTTATTGAGATGGTTGATGCGAAGGTTGCCTCCAGAAAGGCTGTGATGGAAACCGGGTTTAGGATTGACCAGACTGCCATTTAGCTTCCACCTACAAGACAAAGGAGTTTACAGTTCAGAGATTTCAATATGAACTCATATATTTCTCATCATGACCTTCCATGACTGTCACAGCAGCACGGCTTATTAATGTTATAGCTCCATGCTCTTATCCTCAAAAACAAGAGCATTGAAAATATTTTTATAAATACATCATTTTTACCACAGAAACTTTGGGGTCAGCAAGTTTAAAAGAAAATAATAAGATGTTTATTCAGCAAGAATGAATTAAATTAATTAAAAGTGACAAGTGTCTACTGATACTAAAATATTCAACTGAAGCAACTGAAACAACTATAGCAGCTGAAATAAAAATATTTTTGAACATATATATATATATATATATATATATATGCTCAAACAATTTGGACACTTTTTAGTCTAAATATTACATAAAATATTAAACCAAATGTGATTTATTTTAAAATAAGACAACAGAGCACCATTTTCAATCAAAGCATTTAACAAAAACTTCTTTGTTTGATTTTCATTTAAAGCTGCAGTCTGGCGTTCTTCCTCTTTGTCGCCACCTCTGTTTGAAATCTGCAATTGCAGTCATTCGCAGACTTTTAAACTTTACTTTACGTGAGTTGTACTTCAACACCCTCGACACGGCACAGTAATTTTGTAATATGTAAATTTGGTGATCAAAGATGAGTTATAAAGGATACAATTATTGACTGGCTGGGGTATCCATTTATCAACAATTCAATTTATACAATTTTGCATAATATATAAAGTATAAAATGTAAAAAGTAAATCTTCAGGTTTACAAACGCAGCAGACAATATCATCTAATACAGTTTAATAAGAAAGCAAATGGCCGGAAGTGTTTTGCACAACTAGCGGATGTCATCAGACATGTGGGTACAAATCTGGGCTGGTGAAACAAAAGTTCGAAGTGAGATCCCACATAAAAACAACCAGTGAACTGCATTGAGTAACTGAGATGCACTGCTGTTATTAGACTCCAGAGTAAAGCACTTAGTACACTACACTAACTCCAATGGGATTGTCCTTGCAATTAGTGCACTGTAAAGTGCTTTGCATAAAATGTGTCTGCTAAATGAAAAGCAACCATCTGTAGCCTTGATAAATCCAGAAGCCTGTATTTTTTTCCCATACCAAGATTAATGCCCAGAATGGCACGGCTTGTGACCATCCATCTTGTTGAACACAAAGTCATACAGCATCAAATGTGAGCTTTATCATGGCAGAGCACCAATTAAAACTAATATTTGAAGTAAGCATTTCTGTAATCTATAGCATGCAGTGTGATTACTAGGAATTTACTGAGATTACTTAAGGATTTAATTCGGTTAACATATCAGCGGATTCTCCAACCCTTCAAACAGCCTTATTAAAATAAAACAATCTGCCAAATCAATACAAAAACACACATATAAACCAGACTTTTAAAAATCGTTCTCTTTTCATCATTAACTGTGGTAAAAGGAAGAGGATGATAGCTGTGTTAATGAGGTTATGTGTGTGTTTTATGAGAGATCTATGTAGGGCTGCACTCTAAACCCAAACGCTCAAATATTTAATTTGTTTGAGTAGGGCAAACTTAAATTGAAATTAGTTTAAAAAAATAACGTTTAAGTCTTTAGAACTTTCTTTTTCTTTTGAGCTCACAAAACAGACACATTTTAAGTAATCTGGTTGGTTTTTATTATTTTGCGGGGATACCATCATGGTGACAAGTGGAGCATGAGCTTAGTTTGAAAACAGGTACATGTTAAATGTGCTATTGTCTTATGCCTGCTACAGACAGATGCCAGATTACGATTTTGGTAAGATTGGTAAGATTTTGGTACGATTTTGGATCAATTCTATAAGATCCTTACAAATCACACTGTAAATTTGGGTACGACATGTATCTAGACTGTGCGATGATGACACCCAGTATGTTAGTATGGAAGAATAAAACATCATTAGCATGCGCTAGTAGTAAAATATTTGTTTACCACTAGTACTGATGATGTTTTATTCTTGATCTAGTTTTATTCAAGATCAATCGGACTTTGGCAATTGTATTTTTTATGTGCACTGAAAAAAGAGGTAGCAAAAGAGGAGTATATGGAAGTGGACATGGGTAATTTGGCATGCCAATTTTGCAAATGGAGATTCAGGTCAGTAGTTTTAAGCTTTAGAGCCAGATCGCATTGATCAACATGCAAAACTGATTACTTATTATATTTGTTGTGTTTTGCACGCTTAATCGAAATAAAACCAAAATCGCTGTGTCGCTGACGTATTAAAAGGCTGAGTGAAAACGGGATGTTCAACAAAAAAAGAAATGTAGGGAGTTGGTTTTATCTATCAGTAATTGACTGGATCAAAAGTGGTCTCTAAATTACTGCTGGTTGGTGGAGAGGGGTTGAAATCTAAAGCTTGGTGACGGCAGCTCAAAAGTATTTTGACAGAAATTTTAAAGAAAAATTTTCCCATTCGGAATAACATCCACCAATGATTCATTCAGATCAGAAACTAAATTAGAAAGTGCAAAGGGTCAATTTTGTTTTCATGTTGACATTTTACAGCCATCAGCCTTCAGTTCAAGATACTAGACAAACCATTTTGATTTGCGATATACACAAGGTGGCCTGGTTTGTGCCTGACAGGCTGATTAGCCTTACAGGTTCAATATGGTTAGTGTTAGCAGGAAGTTTTGGGTTATGTCCTTGACCGCCTTTCATGCCAAAGCCAGGCACTTTCCACCAATCTTAACTGCAGATGTTGCAGTGGACAGCACTGGTATATGTCCCTGTGAACAAGATACAATCACATTTTCCTGGAAGAGGAAGATAGGGAAAATTAAATCTGCTATAACATTATTTTCTGTAACCATTTATGAGTACAATACGTTGATTTAAAACAGCCGACATTTTGAAAGGGCTCCGGTGGGAAGAAAACCGGAAGAGTCGCCTTTAATCAAAGGAGAGTGGCGAATGTGATGGCGCAATGTTGTGTTTAACCCTCTGGGGACTAAGCCCTTTTTGGTCCGTTTTCTCTATTTTTACATTTGGGCTACATAACAAACTATATGTAATGGAGATGGAACACTATGTGTTTGGTATCTATGGATTCAGAAGACCATAAGCTAACATAAGCATGCATGTAATGTGTTTTTAAAGGAAGTATGAGTGAAAATTTTACAATAAACTAGAAAATTTCAAAAACGAAAAAATTTGATTTTTGACATTTATTTCTGAAAATCACACATCACACAAAGATAGTGAACAGTTTTTGAACAAAAAATATATTTGTCAAAGCCTTTGCTTGACAGACATGTGTAATTGTTAAATAAAATATGTAAAAAACAATGAAAAATCGAACTTTATTTACAAATAGTCCCAGGCGTTTTTCTTAGGAATGCTTAGAATTTTTTAAGCAATACTTTCTCCTCGTCACTCTCCAGTAATTGTTCCAGAGCCTGTTCCACCGTAATTCATTTTAAAAGACAAACAGAGAACTGCAATCAAGTCATTTGTCGATCTGAATGAATGTTTGTCGTCCTTCCAATGGGATTCGCAAAAGTTTAATTTATCAGCTGGCTTTGATGGTCGCTAAGATGGGATGCAAAGAAAACCCTGAGGTCTTTGTGGTTTCTCCTTTGGTCAGAGATGTATAGAAACAAAGTAGAACTACTTAAGTACTGTAACTTAAGTACTAAAATGCTGTATCTATACTCTACTAGAGTATTGTTTTTTTTTCTCAAACTTCTACTTTTACTTCAGTAGATATTTTCAATGAATTTAATACTTTTACTTCGATATTTTTTTAATGTTCTGCTAGTTACTCCTTACAATTATAAAAATTTTACGAAGCATTCGTTGCAAGTTGGCTTTCATGCTGCCTAAATCACACGCCAGTTTTATAGGGTAATGGTATTGATTGACACACATTGACAACTAATGCAGGGGTTGTCCTGCAATGACATTTTTTGGCGGCAGTCAAAGCAAATTTGTAACCCGCCAAAGCACCTTATTTGATTGCTAGTTCACACTTTTGACCTATGACTTTCTTTCTCCTATGGAACACACAAGAAGATATTTTGGAAGAATATTGGTAACTAAACAGTTTAGATTCCCATTGACCAAAAAAAAACTGTTTCAAAATACATTCTTCATTATGTCTTCTTCTGTGTGCAGCAGGAAAAAAAATGCACACAGTTTGGAACGACATAAGAGTGGGTAAATGATGACAACATTTTCATTTCTGGGGTGGACTATCCCTTTAACTACTAGGGAGAAATCTAATGTTGAATCGCCCCTTTCAGCATGTGGTACATTCGCACTGTGCTTTCCTAAATGGTGTTTGTAGTACAACATTTTGTTTTCTTTGTCTGTTTCCCATTTGTATACAGATGTATCCTATTTTCCTAAACAAAAACAGAATCTCCCTAATGCCCCCTGAGAGAAGGGTCATTTGCAAACTCTTCACACCAGGAAGCGCCTATGCAAAGCATAGAAGAAATAATATGGGTGTAGCCCTACATCGCTTCTTTCAGGACTTCTGCTCTCGAGTCTAATTTGAATCTAGTACCTCTAAATCAAAGACACCCACCACCGCTACTGCGAGTGTTTTCAAGCACAAAAACGCAATAAATATTTCATATTTGTGGGCCACAGTAAACGATACTGCACAGTCTTTAGAGATGCCAGTAATTGATAGGAGTGGCGAGTTTCCAAATCTCAGGCTCAATAATAAGAGGATTTCTCCTTCCTGTTAGTTTCCAAGTCCCCTTCTCTACTCCGTTTGATCTTACCGAGGCTGATGAAAAGAAAGAGGGACGAGCGGTTACCTCTTGATTGTTTGAGATTCTTGATTTGGTGATTTGTGAGGGATAAAAGTGCACTTGCAATTAAGAATAATGACAACATCATGTGAAATCAAACTCGTAAAGAAATGTTGCTTGAAATGATATAAGACACATGATCATATAATGTAATGTATGTAACATTGCATCGAAACAAAAGGGTACGAATGGGTGTCATCAGTTATTACCAACCCCCTGTCCTTGGAAGAAATTGAGATTTCACCACCTACAGTTCCCATCTTGAGTGACAAAACATCCAGTTCGTGTCACAGACAGCCTGTGTTATTTCTCTTTATCTCCAAGTTTTCGTGACACATTTACATCTTCACACTACGCCAATGCTTCGTTCATGTTTCTCCCGAAAAATGTAACAACTTTATTTCAAAAGATCAATTATCAGCATTGAAATGAGAAATGCTGCTATATGACAGCATGTCAGGAAACTTCGTGTAACCGTTAAAAACGGCCACTTCCCATCTGCTGCTGTAACTATGGCTACAGGCTATCCTTTGATTGACAATTCTCCCTCAACTTCACGACGAGGTGATGCAAGGATCCTCTCTATAGCATTCTCTAGTCTCCTTCATGTCTTAAGCTGAGCTTCTTGAAGTGAGGTAAAGAGGAGAAGTGAATTAGAATGAGAAGCTGTAGAGAGACAAGGTGGGACGTCTGAAGTATAAGGAGCAGCTGTCGTCTCAGATGAAGAGAACCTAGCGGTATAATTTACAATAAGTTGTTAAACTTCAATTAAACCGCCTCTCCAACCTTCTCTACAAGGAATAGGTGTTACAAAGCGGCAGACCATGGAAGGTTAACGGGGTTTTCAATAAGCGATGATATAACATGCCTTTTTTTTCTCTGTTTTATTCGTGGTATTTTAATGATAGTTAAAAGATTGTGAAAGAGCAGAGAGGAACTTATGCTGCGTTCACGTGCTATGGAAAGTAGGATATTTTCCACTTGTGAACTGGTATTTTCCAGTGTGTTGCGTTCAAGTGCTTTTGTTGTCGTAATGTGGTAAAAAGATGGAGATCCAGACCTGTTATTTTTAGCTGTTATTTACCTAGTGAGGTCGTACGAATTGTTACGAATTAGCCACCTTGTAAAATTCGTACGAATTGCCGTGAGATCGGGTTGGATATTTCGATATACCATGTGGCCCTAATACTCTACTGTTAAAAAGTCAGTAACATTTTTTAAAAATTTTTGAAAGATGTTTCAGTTGCAATTTATTTTACAGTACATTGTGTACGTGGACTGTAAACATGACTAAAATTAATTGCTACCTATGTTTCTTATGTTCACCAAGGTGTCTTCAGTGTCACCTGATCCTTCAGAGATCATTCTAATATGCTCAATTGATGCATAAGAAATATTTATTATCAATATCAATGTTGAAAAAGTTGTTCTGCTTAATATTTTTTTCTGGAAACCACAATACATTTTTTAAGGATAATTAGGGATTATTTGATGAATAAATGATAAGAAAGCAATTATTCGAAAAAGAAAACTTCTATAACATTGTGTAAATTTATATGCAATGATCAATTTAATGCACCCTTGCTGAATAAAATTATTAATTTCTTAAAAAAACAAAAAAATGTATTAACTTGTTTACAAAATGACACTTTAATATGAATATTATTAAATTAATATGTAGAAAATAATACTGATAAAAAATAATTACGTGTGGTAGAGTTATACAATTAAGCTCACTAAATTGCAGAAATTAAACAAGCATTAATATATCAAGTATAATATATCAATGTGATTCCAACATGGAAAATATGCGATTCCAATGTTATGTGACAGTGCTAATAACCAACTTAAGACTAACTAATCCCAAAAAATAAATAAAAATAAAATAATAGATGTTATATAGAAAAAAAGGTTTTGTCAGGTACAGTAATCTAAAAATCTCATTCACTTAAGAACATCTAAATCAACTGTGCATGGCTCCCAGCAGTACTTGATTCTGATTGGTCGATTCAAAAAAATGTATGTTTATGTATATTCTTGAAGCAGTAAAATTGACTATTTGGGTAAGTGAGTTCATACATAAGAGAGATAATTTCAACTTTTTCTTCTCACAATTTGCAACTCAGATAAATATGTTATGTCCATTTATTTATGTATCCATATAATAAATAAAACTAATGTACAGTGATCACCGATCAGCCTGTTAGGGTTTATTTTGTGATAATATACCTTACTAACTTAGGTATATTGGGGACTTAAATTAAGTCCCCAAAATTATTCTTTATGGCCAAATAAACCTGACTGCACTAAGAAACACCAACAAAGGTAAGTAAAGGTCAGATCAGGTAGAAATGCACTTTTTCACTTTAAAATGCAGTTTGACATAAAAATTATAGTACTGAAGTATGATTACATAGGATCACAACATCAAACACCTCACAGCAATGACAGATTTAACCAGACGCTCCATTTGCTGAGCACATGCTTTACGTGCTCATGCTCAAACAGACTTTACGTGCTATACAACACCATCTGGCTCAGGAGACAGGAGGCGGTTTGAGGATCTGTTGCACACTTTAAGTCTTTCTGCGTAACACATTCTTTACTAAAACCTTTCTTCAAGAACGTAGTCACACACACACAGCAGATGCCTTAGCTCAAAAGCAACAATCACAACTTTGATTATCCTCTGGGCTTGTGCATGGGCTTAAAGGCATAGTTTAAATAAAAACATACAATTCTGCCGTCATAACCTTGTGCCGTTCCAAACAATCATTTAAAAATATACTTTCTGACCAAACATTTGCATTTACATTGATGATTAACATGATTGCAAGGGCTTTCAAGCTTCAAAAAGCGCGCAAAAACAATATCAAGTACAAAATGGGGTCCATGTGCACTATATTTAAAATCAACTAAAGTAATACAATAGCTACATGGAACAGAGTGAAATTTTAGCCATTATTCATGAAAATGTTCACCTCCTGTGAGCAATTACCTAGAGTCGGTGAGTTGAACCTGGGAACTGAATCAGTCCGATTCCTGAACAAATCATTTTGGGAACCACTAATTCACTGATAAGATTCAGAAGACTACCAAAATTTCAGTAGTCAGTACCAAAACCAGTCAAATTTCACGATTCTCAATACCGATTTCGGTACCAAAAACAAAAACGGATGAATTAAGTACTTTAAAAGAAATGGTAGTCCGTTGGTTATCCCTGTCAATCACTGCAGTTTCCAAATGAACTGCCCATTTAATTACGGTTGTCATTCCAGAAACTTTGCAGGGTACATAGCAGCATGAAAAACTAAACTTGCATTCAGATTGTGAATAGCTAATAAACAGAAAACGAGAGAAGAGCCCTCCTTTTATAATGACTTAGGCTCACTGAATTCATCACTCTTGCGAAAACTCTAATTATAATTTTAAAAAAGCTGTCTTAATTGTACAATGAATCTCATTTACATTGTGTTTACACTTTGTTGGTTTTAATGAAAGGATTCATGAGCCTTCAACCTTGTGCGTTTTCAGCGGTGTTAAACTTAGTGTTAAATTTGTCAGCTCTTTTTTTTTTATTTAGTCTTGGGGTACATTTGCACGACAACGATGTGCTAAGAACGGAAACATTTTTTCTTTGCTTGTCAAAACGACTAAAAACCCCGTTATGCATGCCAGGCCAGTTGGCGATGTCACTTTGTAAAGAAACATTATGCGACGTAATACCAGTAGCACCTCATTGCAGTGCATGAGATTCAGGGGGCGGAGTTGGATCTGGATCCAACTCCTCCCCCTGGATTTCATGTTCTGCAGTGAGGACCATCTCCATATTACCCATGAGAAAAAATCAATGTTTATTAAGATATGTTTATATCTAGCTTTTGATACAGCCTTTGTGTATACATAAATCTCCCATCATCTTCTTCCTTGTCTAATTTTCTGTTGCTCTACATACGTCATCTGGTATCATTGAACCGATTGGCTATGAGCAGTGTTGGGTGTAACTAATTACTAAGTAATTAGTTACTGTAATTTAATTACTTTTCCCTTGAAAATGTAAAGTAAGGGATTACTCTTCATTTATCTGTAATTTAATTACAGTTACTTCTGATGTAATTGAGGTAAATACTGTGTATAGATCAATCCGATCTCACAGCGATTCGTATGCATTTTGAGTCTAAATCGTACGACCCGTACAAATTCGTATGAATTATTGTAAAATATGTATGAAAAAAGTGTGAAATGTCATGAGATCAGATACAAAAAAATCGTGGGTTTAACATCAAAATGTATTCTGATATTAAAAAGTATGTTTTTATGATGTAACCTTCTCCACTTTGGTCAGTTTAAGAATAATTCATGCAATTTTATAGTATTTATTTGAAAGACTTTGAAAACAGATTCATGTCCTTGTATTATTCAGCTGGTTGAGATTGATATGGGATTTTGAAAGTAATTAGTAATTAAATACTTTTTAGACAGAGTAATTAGTACAGTAATCTAATTACACTGTTGAAGAGGTAATTAGTAACTAGTAATTAATTACTTTTTTAGAGTAACTTACCCAACACTGGCTATGAGCTACATACAGGCGCATTTGATAGACATTCGTAGCAACCTGCTATGGGCATTCGTAAACAACGCCTCAAATATGAGAAAATGAACATGTGGTTTCCAGACCACGTCTCATTCTCAATTCGCTACTTTGAAACCAGATTTTAAAAACTTGAGTTTTCAGGCCGCCAAAACGCATAAAAGTTTCCCATTTTTAGTTGAAAACGGTGTTGTGTAAATAGCCTCTTTGTCTTAGACCTGTGCCAAAATGTACTTTTTAGCTTTTAACCATATTCAGTCAACCTGTTTTTGTTTCGTCAAGTTTTAGATCTTTATCACAGACTAGGCTTAAAGGATAATTCCAGTATTTACCATTTTGAGTCTAGTTTGTTTTGGATGACCATACTATAACCACCAGCCCCTTCTCATCCCAAGACATAATCTAACTGACGCTTTTGACCATACGTCAACATCCGACGTTGTTGGGTGCCCTTTAACGTCAGTTAGATGACGATATCTAACCCTAACCCTACCCCAGACCTAAACCTACCCGCATAAATAAAATGAATGTTTGAGCTCTTTTGACTGAAAGAAACTTACAGTGATATATCATGTCTGTGAAACCATCTTAGCAAAACCAAATGTCTGAGCATTTTAGTCAATGAAAACTTAGTCATATTTTCAATATGCAGCATAATGGTTGAATTAATAACCAAGATAATGTTGCACACAATTATAATCACAAAAATTGTTGTCATTTGAGATTTGAGATTTATTTTTATTTTTTGAGATTTATTTTTTTCATTTACTTTCACCTATAGGCATAAATCAAGAGATTGTCAGCTCATACGCATGGTTTATTTTACCTCATCTAGTTTCTTGATTTATTATAGGCTATTTGTCATATAAATTAACATCTCTGCATTATGAAAACTGCTAAAACAAGAAACTTAAAACAAAAAATAAAACAGTGAAATTCCTCATTAGAAATTCCATTAATTAAAAATGTTTTTCTATAAAAACTACAGCATAACATTTGTAGTAAAGGCTTGTACAGACTTCTGTAATATTGTGTCCTCTTTTTTTTTTTTTTTTTGACAAAACAGTTATTTTGGTCAAGTTTTATTTATTAACAACATTGAAGTATTTTTTCGTCAACGATATAGCATGTTGATATAGTCACAGTTAGTTTAATGATATTGGGGTCATCTCGTCATTATTGTGTCATAGTCATGGAAATAAAGGATGTCAACAAGCATTTTTCGTTATAGATTTCGTTAACTTTGTAAATTAGCACAACTAACTGACCCCTCTAATCGGCCATTTTGCTACTGCGCACAACACATGTGATTGGCCAGAAAGCACTCAAACAAACACGAGTGCATTTGAAAGCAACATCTTTCAGGGGCTACCGAATATACCTGAGACTCAATACTACTGGTAATGCAGTAGTGCTGGTACAGTCAAGGTAGTTACTTCTGACAACCCTATCTTGGAATATAGCGCTCAGGCACTAGGGAAGGATGGGAGAAGTTCAAGAGGTTGAACTTAATGCACTTTGAAAGTGATGGACACTCGAGCTGCCAAGAGAAGGACATTCATCAAAAGGCTCCATGATTCAACCTTCCTGACAGGAAAGAGGAAGCTACTGATTAGCTTTTCCATTAAGCTTGATCAATTCTGGAAGTGCACAAGGATCTAACATTCTACAGCACATCTGAACAGTGTCAGGGGAACATGTTCATTAGAGGCCAGACGCTACATTAGCATTCTTAAGAACATCT
Organism: Pimephales promelas; assembly: GCF_016745375.1. The sequence continues at coordinate 14,963,296 of NW_024121543.1, read as the reverse complement.
TTAACCATAAATAAATAAACCATAATATGTGAAGGAGAATAAAAACAGAGTCAGGACAATAAAATGTCTTTCGACAATAATTCTAAATCTCAATAATTATGCATTTGCTTGAAAATGGCTCAAAAATACACAACCACTCAAAAGTTTGGGATCATGTTTAGCTTTTCCTTCACAATTACATTTTAAAATATATTCAAAAGAAAGTACTTTTTACTCTCAAAGCAAACTTTTTAAAACAAAACAAAACAAAAAAAAAAACATTAAAAAAACACTACCCACCACAAACTATCACAATAATTATGTGTCTGTTAAAAATGCCTAAATATGTGTCTGTTTAAAACTAAGAATCTAATTACAAATAACACATTTCCACACTTTTCACTTCATGAATCTTCATTTATATCTTTTTTTTTTTTAATTTTCATTTTATATCTTCATTAATTTTCCTTTATTTACCTACATACTTTTTTACTGAAATGTCTATGAAAACTCCTACACAGAAACATTGGCCAAACCAATGGAGTGAGTTTCGGGTGGGACTACAGTATCTGTTTGTCGACCAATGGCAGTGGTGGAAACCAGTTAGAAAACGGTCACTATTTTTGTAATAATAATAGTAAAAAAAAAAAAAAAACCATACATTAAATGTTTGATGTTTAATCTACAGCTATGATGGGAAAAATGTTGGACCTATGAGATTTCACTTTGGGTGGGGGCTACGCAGTGCAATGCTGCAGAAATAGAAACCAATCGATTAACGCAAAAACTAAGAACGATTTTTAGTGCTTATCCTACGCTATCTCACGATCAATTCGTATGAATTCGTACGAGTGATTCAAAAGTGGCTAATTCGTACTAATTCATACGACCTCACTCGTACGAATTTGTACGATTTGTCTAAACCCACGTGACGGTTATGTTTAGGGGCGGGGTCAGGGGTAGGTCATTCGTACAAATTCATACGAATTGGCTAATCTTAAATTCATACGAATTTAGCAAAATCGTACTAATTCGTACGAGTGAGGTCGTACGAATTAGCCACCTCGTAAAATTTGTACGAATTCCTGTGAGATCGGGTTGGCTTATCATGTCATGTTGCATATGGCTCTACTGATGCCAATGTGCATTTGCACAAAAGAGCCTGTGCATTTCTGAAATCGTAAAAAAAATAAGGGACTGAGGTTAAATTTACCGAAGCACTAATGCAGATGACCAACCAATGTTTTTGCGGTAGAAATTTGGCAGTGAGCTCACCTGTAAAAAGGAGGAGGGTCACCTTGTGCCTCACAGCTGAAAACCACCTCTCTGTTCTTCTCCATGGAGTCTACTGGAAACACAATGCTGCCTGGCTGCTTGGAGAACACAGGAGTCTGCAGCGTGTTGCCTACAGACAGAGAGGGAGAGAGAGAGAGCGAGAGAAAGAGAGCGATCAGCACGCTCCACTTACAGACACCCAACCTGCTTGCAAAACAAGCTATTAGCTGGTGGCACTGAGCAGGCCAGCACTGGTAAGGCATTAGAGAGTCAAACCACAAGCAGACAAAACATATCAATTAATTCAACTAACACCACGGCAACTGTAATGGAATCGCCGTTGATTGATACAGAACAATGGTTTGAAGACACGCGTTCATCGCTTTCCATCAGCTCTGTGGTCTGTTTTTAACCTTCGCTATGGCAGCGCAGTTGTAACGGAAAACGCTCAGGCAATTAGACATGTGGTAAGCGCCTCTCAGTTGATATTTGAGGCTCTTCATGTGAGGTGACACAATGAAATTGCTCGGATAACCGCACAATTTTCTACGTTTTGAGACATGGGACCAAAAAAATAAATCTCGCTCCTGGTTTCACAGACAAATCTTAAGCATAGTCCCAGACTAAAATGCATTATTGAGCCGTTTTAACTGAAAACAATTTGCACTGACATATCTTAAAATATGTCAATGCCATTGTTTTGTCTCAAGATACACAACAGTAATGTAAAGGCACGTTTATAAAAGCTACTTAAATGTTCTAATCCTGGTTTAATCTAAACCCAGTCTGTGAAACCGAGCATTTATGTACCAAGCAAAAACTTATTTTTGGCTCAATCTGTAAAACATAAACATATATAGGCATTAATTAAAGGAGCTGTATGCAAGATTGTGGCCAAAACTGGTACTGCAATCACTTTCAAATTAGGGTGGATCCCCGCCTTCCCCCATGACTCGAGGTTGCCAGATATGCTGCAGGATCCAGCAGGAACGTAGGCTGCTACACTGAGTTTTCTTCTGTTAATTATTTATTTCGGACATTGTAACAAAGTATTTCGGATTCATAATGATTTTTTGTGTATTTCGCAACGTTAGAATTTTTTTATCCGTTTCCGACACGTTTGTGGTAACTAGAGAAAAGCTGGCAACCCGAATGCCGCAACACTACTGAGTCCGTGATTGGTAGATCGGTGGAGGGTGACGCATCAGAACAAAACACAACTTGACAATATCAACATCAGTAAAGGGATGTGACTTGACTTTTTAAATAACAATTTCCTGGCCGGACTACTGTTGTCAGTGAAATGAACATGATTTCTTAATGTCTAGTGAAAATGTATGATTAATTGAAATAAATTTCATGCTTATAGCTCCTTTAAAATCGTAATGTTTCTTCAACTTCTTGAGTTATGTTAAATAAGATTCCTGAATGATAATGTAAAATCATAATTCTCATAGTGAAAGTACAATGCATTAATTGAAAACATTCCAGTGATCATCTTTAAAGAGGAAATGTTGTTACTTTTAAAAACTATTGCAATGGCTTGGGCATGTTTTCTTCCATCTTTCAAAATCTGCAAAATATTACGAAATTATTAGGAAGAGATTATAATATCAAGGGTGAAGATAACAATAATATATAATGATTTGATGTATAATCAATATAATGATGCTGCTGCTGTTACATTTGCAGTCTTTTTTTGTTGGAAAAATTGATCTTGTCTATGAATTGCTTCTTTACTGTATTTCAACAGTCTGCCATTTTCCATAATTTTACAGCCTCAGTTAATTACACGTGTATTTTATATCACTTAAGGTGTTGCTGGTTTGTGCATGTTTTTTGGCTCTGTGCAAAGAAAACTCATTAAGTATTGCACTTCACCTCGCTAGATCTCTGCACAACTGATGATGCAAATTTTGCAAAGGTAAAAACAGAGGAAGAAGAATTGAGACTAACAAACTTAGTCTGCAGCCGCCATAAAAGCTCTAAAGGTCATCAAGCTTCTAAAGAGCAGCAGGAGTGAGCATTTTCTCCACAAACCAGAGAACATCCACACATATTTCAGCTTCAAAATAACAGAAAAAGCGACAAGGGGTGTCAGCACATTACTGGTTGTGCTAAATAAATAAGCAGCTTGGAAAATCAATCTAAACATTATTTAAACAAGCAATAAAACGGGAGAAAAGCAGCAGAAATCATAACCATTTTCTTAGAGTTCATTTCTGTGAAATCCATTTAATTCCATTTACAGAAAAATGCTTTCTGGTTTGAGAGCTTGCATTGCTTGCAGGAGACAAAGTGAGAGATACATTTTAAGCTTCTTTTAAGGAAAACATTTTTGGATTTTCTTTTTCCTGAGGTCTTCAAGAAAAAAAAAAAAAAAAAACATAAACGTATTTCATTTTAGGCAGCCTGGTTGCATAATGTTTTGCCATAAGCCATGTAAATGTGTTTTGTACCTCAGACAATATAATAAAAAAGTGTTCTTAGTTCTTAATTCTATAGTTAATATATATATATATATATATATATATATATATATATATATATATATATATATATATATATATATATATATATATTTCTATTACTCCATATGAAACCTGAAAAACAATTCTGATAATATATATATATATATATATACACACATCTTAAAATTCACACATGAACAGGCCTTGAACAGGCCTTCAACATTTTTATCCAATATCTTTCTAAACATAATTGATTCCAATTTATATAATGCATTTTCACCAAATATTGATTAATTTCAAAAATGTAAAATAAACACTCTAAAATTATTATATTATATCTACAAACTATATCAAATTGACGTTAATGTAAACCATGATTTAAATAAAATTCTGAAAACAAATTAATATCAACAACATTTATTTTACAAACAAAAATATGTTAATTTGTCTGTGTGGTTGTGGTAAATCCTGCGTTGTGAGGAGCAAATGTCCCCACAAAGACAGTAAAACCAGTAATTTTTGACCTTGTGGGGACAATTTTGGGTCCCCATGAGGAAAACAGCATATAAATCATACTAAGTGATGTTTTTGAAAATGTAAAAATACAAAAAGTTTTCTTTGCAGGGTAGGTTCAGGGGTAGGGTTAGTGTAAGGGGGTAGAATATATAGTTTGCACAGTATAACAGTCAGTATGTCTTTGGAAAGTCCCTATAAAACAAGAAAACACAATATGAGTGTGTGTGTGTATGTGTGTATAATTTACAAATATGAAATCAAGTGACGTCCTGCTGTAAAATCAGAGTAATTTGAGAATATATGTAAATCTCAGGAATATTTTTCAAATGAAAGGCTTTTAAGGTGTTCAAATATCAAAAAGATACACAGCTGCTTCATCTCAAAATGTTTGAGTGTCAGTGTTCACCATCCATTTTACCACAACTGATGCGTCTTTCCAGAGTAAATGGATACTTGCATCACCAGTGAAGAGCGGATTCGATACTAAGTGCCATATTTTGCATCCTTTATTTTCATTTCATTGGATTGGGTGTATATGTGTAAAGAAGTAAAAACAGTTGTCTACACAATAACACAGTCAAATTTGTTCCACAGTGCATAAGCGCGTGTGAATCACTGCCACATGTATGGCTGCTCTCTAGGTCCCGGGAGCTTTAATTGGGCTTGTTTTGCTCCCCATCGCAGAGACAGATACTTCATCACAGCTCTAACTATCTCTACTAATTCCTCCTGTGACATGACAATGACAGCCCCTTATTTCAGTGTCGGAGGCACCACGGTACTTTCTCTCTGTACCTGCTGATAAACACTGCTCCACGACACATTGTTTGGATTTGGTTGGTAAAAATGTGATTATGAGTAGCTTTTTAGGATATACAATTCATCCTGGAATGTCTTTACTGTAACTTTTATTCATTCCTGCTTAATAAAATTTAGTTTTTTTTTTAAGTTGAGGGAGGATGGATGGATGGATGTACTGATCTAGCCTCTCACAGGGATTTCGGATGCCCCAACGCCTGTGATGAGACGACTCAACGCCTGTGAAGAGACGACTCAACGCCTGCGATATGTTATGGCGCCGTTTTCTTCATAAACAATATTTATATTTAATATTTATATTTAAACGATATGAATGTAAGCCAGAGGAGAACTGGCCCCCGACTGAGCCTGGGTTCTCCCAAGTTTTTTTCTCCATCCAATCTGATGGAGTTTTGGTTCCTTGCCACTGTCGCCTTGCTTTTGGCTTGCTTTGGGCTTGCTCAGTTGGGATTATTTAGTGTTTAGCAATGTTGTTGATCTGTGTTGTGCTACTTTCATGTTATCAGTGTGAAGCTGCTTTGATACAATCTGTATTGTGAAAAGCGCTATATAAATAAATGTGACTTGACTTGACTTATCCTTCAGTCCTCCTAGTTTTATAGCAAATGTCATTGGTTTGTACATTTATGACATACATCCATAATTTTACAGCCTCAACTAATTACACTTGTACTTTATATCACTTAAAGGAGTAGTTCACTTAAAAAAAAAGTTTTTGTTGATAATTTACTCACCCCCATGTCATCCAAGATGTCCATGTCTTTCTTTCTTCAGTCGAAATTAAGGTTTTTGATGAAAACAATCCAGGATTTTTCTCCATATAATGGACTGGGTACCAAACGGTTCAAGGTCCAAATGAGAGTTTCAGTGAAGCTTCAAAGGGCTTTAAACGACATCAGACGATGAATAAGGGTCTTACAGTATCTAGTGAAAGGATCGGTCATTTCAAAAATAAATAAAAAAGTTAAAGTTTTATAAGCACAAATGCTCGCCTTGCTCTGTTCTGTGATGCGTGTTCGTGACTCTGAATCTTGTTTCGAGTCATTTCGTTCATTCCGTTCGTTGAATGAACCAAATGACTGGAAAAAAGATTTGTTAATTTTGATAAATGAGTTCGAACAGGAGTCACAAACGCGCATCACAGAACAGAGCAAGGCGAGCATTTGTGCTTATAAAACTTAAACTTTTTTATTTATTTTTGAAATGACAGATTGTTTTGCTAGATAAAGGCCTTTGAAGCTACACTGAAACTCTCATTTGGACCTTGAACTGTTTGGTACCCAATGAAGTCCATTATATGGAGAAAATCCTGGAATGTTTTCATCAAAAACCTTCATTTCTTATCGACTGAAGAAAGAATGACATGAACATCTTGGATGACATGGGGGTGAGTAAATGATCAGCAACAGTTTTTAAGGTGTTGCTGGTTTGTGCATGTTTTTTGGCTCTGTGCAAAGAAAACTCATTAAGTATTGCACTTCACCTCGCTAGATCTCTGCACAACTGATGAAGCAAATTTTGCAAAAGCAAAAACAGAGGAAGTAGAATTGAGACTAACAAACTTAGTCTGCAGCCGCCATAAAAGCTCTAAAGGTCATCAGGCTTCTAAAGAGCAGCAGGAGTGAGCATTTTCTCCACAAACCAGAGAACATCCACACATATTTCAGCTTCAAAATAACAGAAAAAGCGACAAGGGGTGTCAGAACATCATAGGGTGTGCTAAATAAATAAGAAGCTTAGAACATTTTTAAAACAATTTAACCAAGCGATTAGATGGGGAGGAAAAGCAGCAGAAATCATAACAATTTTCCAAGGATTCTTTTCAGAAAAATCCATTTAATTCCATTTACTGCTAAATGCTTTCTGCTTTGAGAGCTTGTATTGCTTGCAGACAGATTGGATAGATAGATAGATAGATAGATAGATAGATAGATAGATAGATAGATAGATAGATAGATAGATAGATAGATAGATAGATAGATAGATAGATAGATAGATAGACAGACAGACAGACAGACAGACAGACAGACAGACAGACAGACAGACAGACAGACAGACAGACAGACAGATAGATAGATAGATAGATAGATAGATAGATAGATAGATAGATAGATAGATAGATAGATAGATAGATAGATTATCAGAATCCATTTATCAGAAAAAACCTACACATTTTACTTCATGAGACATTTATTCAACCGATATGTGCCCAATTCCAGAGGGAGAGCACAACAGATATTCTGTATGTTTGACACAGTGTTATCTTGTCTTATGTTACTGTTGACGGTGGATGCAGAGGGGCCAATCACCTGTACAAACACAAACGGAATATATCCAGAGGACATATGACACAAGGCATGAGACACGTTTCACAAGCCTTGCATCATGTCTTGCTCCATGACAACATACATCAATGAACAACAACACCACAAGGACTGACAAGACTTTAAAAAACAAAGTTAACGTTTTAATTCAAAATCACAAGTGCAATCACAGGTGCGGGAAGACGAGTCGGTTCAAAACTGCAAGATCGCACGTGTTGTGATCAACCGCATCTCCCAGTCAGTCAATTAACGACGCATTCTCATTAAAAGATCCCTGCAGTGTCAAGAAAGACTTCAACTTAAGTCTATCACACTTTTCCTCATCAAAAACATCTCCGGTTGCTCTGCCAAACATGTGATAATACCTCAAACAAGCATTAGGAGGAAGTCAGAGAGAGCAGGAGGGGGTAGGAACGGGATCGGTTTGCAATTCCCATGAATAAAACATTTATCGATATATACATATGCAGAAGAAAATGTCGAGCAAGCGCAACCGACAACAAAACGAAGCAGGTGCCAAGAAGGGAAACATTAAAAAACGAGAACGGTTGGAAAGAAAACAGGGCCAGCGGTGAATCGCTGACATCACCAATTAACAAGGGCTTGCCTGCGCAGCCATCTAGGGATGCGTTTGCCTTCGTGCAGCCACGAGAAGAATAATTGCATCCCCCGAGATGGAGCAGGTGAGTCCACCTGGAGCGGAACAAGGGCTTCTGTTACTCAGAGACGGTCTTGGCTTTCATCAACAAGAAGTCAGCTCCCGCTAATACTGTCATCAATGAACTGCAATGAAATCAAATGAAAGCTAATGAAAGCTTTTAATGCAGTCAATCGCAGGAGCCGAGCGGCCTGGTATTAAGACGTCATCCTGCGCAAGATTATTTTTCACAAAGTCAGGAGGTACTTGAAATATCACAGGCGCTGGAGTGTCTCACTAAAAATTGATTACTTGGGGGTTTCTGGTCTCCTTCAAAGACCAGATGGAGAGACTGAGGCTGAGGCTGCAGAAATGCAGACGTGGACGAGGATCAGGACAGTGCTGTATCAGAGGCGCAGCTGTATGCTGCTCGATAGTCTTTTTGAGGAGTCCGCAGGGCTCTGCTAATAGGACACTGCCGCTGTTGGCCTGGCAACGGGACACAGGGTGGCGTGAACTAGATGCCGTGGTCCACGGAACAGTAGAGGGTGCGAATAGCAGTTGGAAGGGGGGGAAAAAGGAGCAAAAACATGGCAAAAGGTTGCAAGTTTCTTTAATCTCATCCCGTTCGGTGGTCCCTCAGAGTAAAACAGTTGAGTTTTAACGTTTTCGAATCTATTCAGCTGATTTTCTGATATTTAGAAGAATATCAGTAACCAGACAGTTTCTGGTTTCATTGACTTCCATATTAGGAAAAAAATATACTATGGAAGTCAATGAGACCAGAAACTGTCTGGTTACTGATATTCTTCTAAATATCAGAAAATCGGCTGAATGCATTTGAAAATGGTAAAATTCAACTGTTTAACTCTGAGGGAGTTGTAAAATGAGCCTATTTCCATAAAAAGTGGAGTATCCCTTTAAGATAAAGCTACAACAGAGTTCAAAAGACACAAAGAATAGATAGAACGGAACATGCACAAAAATGTACTGTATGAAGTAGCATTTAAATCGATTTGATTTCATTCAAGTCGACAACATCGCTGTCTGTCCAACATCGCTGAATAGTCTAATAAGGTAAATACATTAGGATACAGTACATCAACAAAAAGTGCCTAGTGGCATCACTTGCGCTGTTGCAGGGTTGTCACTTTCTATGACACTTCATTGTGCATCTAATTTTCAGGCTCCATATAACAGTAAACAAAGTCAATGTGGAACATAAGGGGGTGATAAATAGTTCAATGCAAAGGGGGGGAAAAAAAAATCACAATTCTGTACGCAAATCGTGGTCAACAATAAGTTTTGAATAATCAGATTCTGAGAATGTTGACAATGGGACATTTTCATCCTTCAATTTAATTTCCAAAATTTCACAAAAAAAGTTTTAAAAAAAAGGAAAATTGTTTAAAAATTGAAACCATCAGTTGGGTTTGTCCATATTTGACTCAAACGTGGGTTGAAACAACCCAGCATTTTTTAGAGTGAAGCGATTTCTGAGATTTCCCTTCATTGCTCCATGCCCAAATTGCATGAACAAGCAAGAGTACAGTATATACACAAGAGTATATACAAGCAAGAGTTTGTGGATAGTTGCCAGCAGCTCCAGACAAACAAATGGCACTCAAAACTGTCCTGTTACTATACCCATCATTACAACAATAGCATATCTTGGTTCTGTGAAACAGCAAAACCAGTGTTACTCACGTATGGAGCAGAAACAACACAACCTCGGCATCTGTTTTCAGGCCTTCCTGCTTATGTATCTCCAGCGCTGGAAAGCTTGTCTAATATAAACGCGGGTCCTAAAGCTCTTGCCTGATTATAACCCTTCATTTACCAGAGATATTCCTCTGACCTTTTCTCTTTTGTAATGTCTCTCAGCCATCTCTCTTTCTACAGTCTTTCTTTAAAAGGGTTTACAGTGTTGAGATGGATTCTCATGCTAAACACGGCCGAAATGTAAAAAAAAAAAAAAAAAAAAAAAAAAATTGGACGAATAACAGAGAATTTCTAAGCCGAATATCTTACTTCCGGGTTGGTACAAGTTTCAGCTGTTTTTTTACGATCGTGGATCTAATGATGTAAACGAGAGTGAGCATTTCTCTTGCGTCACCTTTTTTTCCAGAAAGACTCGGTACTTAACTATCTTTCTTTTATAAATTTAATAAAGTTAAAGACTTTTTGGAAATATGAAGGATGCAATACTACTCTGTAGGTACACAAGGTTAACATGAGATTAACTAAAACGGAGTGTCCCAATGTGCAAACTAACGTGAAATTTAAACTTTTTAAATTATTACCAAATATATATTTTTTGGGGGTATATTTTAGCACATATTAAATTAATTGGTGTCTAATTGGTATGCTATTATGTGTTTTGGGGGCAGCCTGTAATTTAAAAAAATGCATTGCAATAATGAGAGTAATAACTTGGCAAAGTTTCATAGGGATATTTCATTGTCATTTCTACCCTGTTCTGGTTCACACATAAGACTATGATTTACTGGGACATTGTCAGAGTGCAGACTGCATTGCTGGATCAATGCAGAGCAAGAGGACCTGCGATTGGTTGGGGTTCTTGCCACACTCCAATCATTGATCAAGCCCCTGAAAATTCATGAGCGAAAATTCCAACATGTATTGAAGGCTTTCATAAATCTGCTCCTGAGAGTATTAGTTCCGCTGGGTGGCTAAATCATGGGCTGTCAATAATTCAGCTGAAATAATTCACTTCTCAAGTGCTTCTGACAGCCAAAATATATAACACACTATGCATGATAATGAGCAAAATCAGTCGCGGCAGCTGCTAAGACTAGTTTGTGTTTGATTAATGAGGTATTAATTGATCTTAACACTGCGCTACTCTTTGTAATGATCAGATTAAAGGTTTCTCTCGAATAAAGCTGCTGTTATTAATGAAAGAGATGTCAGGACCAAGTCCAATTCATTTATTTTTCAATATCAAATCTATTTAAAATCAAGCAACAAGCTACAAAACACTAACCATACCAAAATATGCTTATGTGGACATGCATGGTCATATATCACATATAATATATTGGACATATAATATGGCAATACCATTAATATTATATTAGCACATTGCAAACAATATTGTCAGAGAATCAAGAGAATGTTTTCTCGCAGATTTAGAAGCGGCCAAATCAAACCGCCTCATACTGGCCGTTTGATACGTAAACTCAAGCAGAACTTCACAATGGACATCACTAAATTCCAACATACAGTATGTTTGTCAGTGTTGTCAGATCATCAGCACTTTCTTTTGCTGCCCAGGGATTGTGCGTGAGTCTGGTTGCCAGATTGGGAAGATTAAGGGAGCCAATATCAAGGCGATTATTTTTAATTAATCGAGGGAAGCAGAAATCATTAACTTTAAAAGTTAAAAGTCCTAAACTTTTATTTACATTTTTTTACATTTAAATTACATTTTATATCAGCTATTTTCCAAGGCAATATTTCTCATTTTTATTTAGTTTAAATGGATATGCTACTATAATAACTAAAACTGAAATAAATGCTGACTAAAAACTGTAAATCTAAAATTTTCAAAATGACAAAAAACAAAAAACAAAATTGACTAAAATTAAAATTTATATGAAAATGGAAATAATATACTTCAAAACTATAATAGCATCTCAATGATACTAAAATATCACTGGATTGTAATCCATGGTACTTTGAGATATACCATGGTAGTGAATATAATGTATACCGATTGCAAGCTACCACTTAATTCATAAAATTAAGGTAAATGCAATATGACAGTGAATATAAACAAGATTAAAACAGTCACTATCCTTAACTCTTCAAGACTTCCCATGCAGGTAAAACAGGTTGATCTTAATAATGGCCTTGAATGTGGCTCACCCAATCAGATTTTATTGGCAAAACTATTCATACTAAACAAAGTGAACCAGATCATATGGTTAATTAGAAATAGTTTCAAATATTAAATACATAAAATGCATGCATAAATGCATTTTTCTATTTAGGCATTGAAGTCTGAAATTCACTATTCAGATGTCCATTGTGCCGCCATTAAATGACAAGTGTCAGACATTTCAAGAATTTCAAACTGTAATGCTGCATGCATAATACAGAATGTGACACTTTTATATTAAATTCATTGTGGTGTCTGTCACCATGACAACATACCATTACCTTTACAGTTCTCACACAGTATGTGTGTGAGAGTGACCTCATATGCCACGTCTCGGAATCCGGCTTGGCAAAGGGCACCAAGTCAAAAACTCCTGCTAAATTTTCTCTCTCTCTTTGGATTTGAGTGTAGATTTGAAGATTGTTATACATAAAGATGAAAGAAATGATGTCAGTTAAAAAAAAGAAGGGATTTCTCAACGTGAAAATATTAAACCAAGAGCACTTGTGTGCGGTTTCTCACGCTGAAGACAAATGGCTACTTACTGTAGTTACTTTAGCTTTATAACTAAAGACTTTGAGAAAAAATCGAATCCGTTTTATTGAAAACACACACGTTGCTAGAGATTTCAGTATGTCTTTCAAAGGAAAGCCATTAAAGATTACAAGCTTTAGCCTTTTAAAATCCCATTCCGAATGAACCAAATGCACAAACCACAATCTCTGTGACCAGGTGACCATGTGAATTTACAGATCTCCCCACAAACCACAATGTGAATAGAGAATAAATTACAACAAGCAGACAAGGCAAAACCTTCTTTTAGAAAATCCATTGCATTAATTTTTTCACTCCATAAGCCACGGGCAGAACAGCTTTTCCACGCTCAGCTCTTATAGATACGGGCAGATAACTCTGTTTAGAACTCAGACTTGAAGCCAATTGTGGGCATGTTCTCCCTTGGGTTTGATAAAAGCTAAACTTCGAGATACGGTCCACTCTTTTTAAGAGAAGAGCTACGATATCTGTAAATCCAACTGTGGCAGACGCCACACGGCGTGCCCCGGTGAACTTACAAGAAAATGCATTCCTCCATGCTCGATGAAGCCCCCAACACATCTGATCATGCATTTGTGGGAAGAGAGCGACAGAAAGCTATATAAATTGGTTCAAGGTCAGGGAACGACGGAAACGCTGCCTATATTGTTCATGCTCTGCGGGAGCCATTAGAGTGAATGGGGTTCTGTGAGATGGGGCTAGTCCGGCGCCAAAGGGGAATATCCATCTTTGGCTTGATAAATGATAATGGAAAGAGAAAGATATAGATACGAGTACTTTAGCCACATGTGGATATGATTTATATTAAATATTGAGATGCGGAAAGAATGGAAATAATCATGGCAGATGTTTTATGCTGCTTTGAATAAATGCATATCGCTTTTCCAGGAAAGGTGACCATTCAGAATGTGAATGATTTTACTTTAAACTTTTCAATAATCGTAACTGTAAAAGCTCAACGTATATATTACAGAACACACACACATAAAAGTTATTTAGCAAACTCCTCGCCAGCATACAGTAGATCAGTGGCTTTCAAGCTCCAAAAAGGATGAAAAATTACCACACAATTAGTTAATATTACACTGTATGTACAGTATGTATATAGTCCTGAAGTAATGCAACACATTTGTGTGAGGAAACTATAAATCAATAATAGATGAATACCAATAATTTTCACAAAAATTATAACGGTTTCCATGGCAATTGACTGACAACAATCAGTTGAAACAAACTAAGTTTAAATTTAAAAAAAAAAAAAACACTAATAAAAATGCTAAAAGTAAATTACAACTTAAACTAAAATGAGAATGAATCATAAAAATATAATAGGTAAAATATAAAATTAATAAAAAAAAAAGAAAAGGAATGACATGACATTTCACTACAATGTCAGGGTAGCATGTAGTGAATATCCCCCAAGAGATATAAGAATGAACAAGAAATAGACTACCGGTATTAATAAACACCAAAAACATTGACACTACACAATCCAATGAGACATTAACAGAAGGAACAGAGGGCTTAAATACACTGAATATGATAATCAACGGAACAGGGAACAGATGAGAACTAGTTAGAAACCATAGAAACAAACGAGAACTTGTGTAACAATGAAACAATGACAAAGAAAACCATTGCATTGAACCTAAAAAAGCCACAAACATGACATTTTGCTTTAAGAAATAAAATTAAGTCAATATTTTGGACTATTAAAGGGATACTCCACTTTTTTTTTTGTGGAAATAGGCTCATTTTACAACTCCACCAGAGTTAAACAGTTGGGTTTTACAATTTTCGAATCCATTCAGCCGATTTTCTGATATTTAGAAGAATATCAGTAACCAGAGAGTTTCTGGTCTCATTGACTTCAATAGTATATATATTTTTTTCCTACTATGGAAGTCAATGGGACCAGGGGGGGTTGAGCCTCCTTCAAGGACCGCAAGTTCCTTTACCATTAACTATTAAGACTGGATGGGAAATAGAAAATAATGCAAAAATTACTATTATCGCTCTTTTCTGCAAACATGTTAGGTTAGGTCTGAATTCAGTACTACTGTAACATAACTTTTAAAGTGCTGTCCTTTTCTTAGTCTACTGCACTGGCTCTGGCAAAGTACACATCTCCTCTTTCAAAGTGTTTCTAAGACTGGGATACCAGAAAGAATAATATTCCAAGTGGATGAATAAGTGCTCTTCTTTGCCCTCTCTTTCATCTACAACCCTTTCCTCTCCTCGGTCGAGACATCTTTCGAAGTTCCAGGTCTCTGCCTGCGAGCATCACTTGCCCGAGGCAAAGTCTATTGGCCCTCCCATGAGACTCGGAAACTTGTCGGGAGAAAGTGGCCCTCTGATCTGCATGAAAGCAGTGTCTCCCAGCTAGAGGCTCAAAGAAACAGCAACAGATACGTAAAGCAAATCAGCAAACAAAACCACACAGATCCCACACCCGAATCTCTCACAACCGACAGCTGTGTAAACTTGCCTTCGAAATATGACAAAGAGCCACAATAAGAAATCACAGGAAACATAAAAGCATGAGATGGGATTTTTGGATGAGTGACAAGCATATTTTCAGTACAGAGGAGCTTGGCACAGGAGTCTGTTTGATGACTTCAATTTGTTTCAGGGGTGACAAGGGATTTGCATGGGGCCAAATGTTGGGATTTATTTGCATAGAATTCTCAAGCCATGCTGACACCTTTCATTTGGTTCGCCCTCTCTTTTCTTTCTCTGTCATTATCACTCTTTTCATGTCGAAAAGAACTTGAGGTTTTTGATGAAAACATTCTAGGATTTTTTCTCCATATAATGGCCTTCATTGGGTGCCAATGCGTGCCATCGCAAGGAGGTTTGGTGTGTATCTCAAGAGCATGGAGGAGATTCTGAGAGACAGGGACGTAGAAGTGCAAGGACCGGTATCTGCTCCTTTGTGTGAGGAGGAACAGAAGGAGCACTGCCAGAGCCCAAAATGACCTCCAGCAGGCTACTGGTCACACATGTTTCTGACCAAACTGTCTGTCAAGACTTCATGCGGGTGGCACGAGTGTCCGACGTCCTCTAGTGGGACCTGTACTCACAGCTCAGCATCGTGCAGCACATTTGCCAGAGAACATTGGCGCCCCATTCTCTTTACGGATGAGAGAAGGTTCACACTGAGCTCATGTGACAGACGTGAAAGAGTCTGGAGATGCCGTGGGGAATGTTATGCTGTGTGTACCATCATCTAGCATTACCGGTTTGGCGGTGGGTCAGTAATGGTCTGGGTAGGAATATCCTCGGAGGGTGGCACAGAGCTGCTGTTAGGTACCCTGGGTTCCTCCTGGTGCCAAATAATGCCAGGCCTCGTGTGGCTAGAGTGTGTTGACAGTTTTTAGATGACAAAGACATTGATGGCATTGATGCCATTGACTGACCTTCACGTTCCCCAGACCTGAATCCAATTGAGAACTGAGACATTATGTATCGGAGCATCCAAGCACCAAAGAGGTCAGGAGGTCACTAATGCCCTGATCCAGGTCTGGGAGGAGATCCCCCAGGACACCATCCGCCATCTCATGAGGAACATACCCGGATGTTGTCGCGAGAGCATAGAGGCACGTGGGGACCATACACACACTACTGACTTCCATTATGGAAAGTTGCTGTCATGAACTTCATGCAAGTTGGATCAGCCTGTAACTTCAGTTTTTTTACATTGGTTTTAGTATATGATTTTGAATTTAGGCCTTAGTGTGTTGATTTTGGCTTCCCATTGACTGTTGTCACATCATTTTGTTCTTAACAAATGAATGCATATAACAAAGATCATTTCATTCATTGAGATCAAATGTGTGATTTAAGTGTTACCTTGATTTTTTTGATCAGTGTAGTTTAAACAGTATGCTACACAATTATGGAAAACCCAACCCAGGAACTTCATTGAATTAGTTATTTTATAATTAATGTAAAACTTTATAAAAAAGAAGAAGAAAAAAACACCTGAAACTACAAATTAGCAAAGACAAAAAACATAAGAATTATATAATATTAAATACAATTAATTATAACATACAATTAGATTTATTTTAAATTAACTAAAAGCATTTATGTAGTTACAAAACTATTTTTAATATCATTTTAATAAATATTTTAGATAATAAAAGTAAGATGCAACCCAGTAACTTCTGTGAATTATTGATTCAATCATTTTCAACTAATTGATTTATATAAACTAAATGAACTAATTCCCTTAACTGAATATGATGCTACAGGACAGAAAATTCATTTTGCCTCAGTTCACGCACAAACAATGTGACATGAAAAGAGAAATGTAGTGTTTGTCGTGCTACCCAGCTAGAAAAAAGTAGCTTGAAAAGAAAGCAAAACTATATTGAAAATAGCACTGGAACTAACTAAATCAATAAATCCCATGAAAGCAAACCAGACCTCTAACCAACCAACCAACCAACATGTATAGTTTCAGTCCCTCTGGACAAAGCTATGGCACCTCAAATTACTCTCACATCAAATTGAAACAAGATTTATTAGTTCTCACACAACTCTGACTGCTGTCTATCTTTGAAGATCAATAAAGCTTATTCCATGTGGACTCAACCCACTAATCTGGGCATGGGCAATCAGACCTCCGATGCATAAAAACCTAAAGTGTCACAGACACAGTCACTAGAACAAATGACTTATGTCAGTACAGTGGTTTCTCACAGTTTCATCATTCCATGTGAACGTACTTGGTTATTAATGTAACCTCGGTCCTCTCCAGTGTTAATTTTGACAGAAAATTTTGATTTAGTTTTAGTCGTGGTCTTTTACATCCAACATGTAGGTGTCTTTGTTTCCACAGTATTTTCAATTTTGATATTTTTAGGTCAAACCGTTCTTGTCGGTCAGTCATATAATGGAGGTCTATGGTCACCACCTCAAAGGGCATACACAAGGAAGTCCAAATTAAACAATGATTTAATGACTCGTAAATGTAAGCACACATTGATGGCCTTAGACACGAAACAAGCGGTTTGTGTGAGAAAACGAACAGTATTTATATCGTTTTTAACTCTTGTAACCACAGCCACGTCCAAATGATCTGTGGGTGTGGGCGCTTCGGTCTGCGCAAGTGCCGGAAATGATCTCTCTTTTTTCGTCTGTGAAAAAAATACCGCTGAGGAATAATTTTCATCATTATTTTCATTCATATAATGGACTTCAATGGGAACCAAACGGTTCAAGGTCCAAAAGACAGTTTCAGTGCAAACTGCAAACTGTTCAAAGGGCTTTAAACGATTTCAGACGATGAATAAGGGTCTTATCAAGCCAAACGATTTAAAAAAAAAAAAAAAGCTTAAGTTTTATAAGCTCAAATGGCTCGCTCTGTTCTGTGATGCATGTTCGTGACTCTCCTGTTCGAACTCGTTCATCAAAATGAACAAATCTTTTTCCGAGTCAATTCGTTCATTTCGTTCGTTGAATGAACCAAATGACTCGAAAAAGATTTGTTCATTTTGCCCACACATGTATCGTTGACAAAATAAAAATTTTAATACAATTTGGACAATGTTCAAACCGATTGTATATCGGATTTCTTGCAATGTGACTGGTGTGCGTAGTCAGGTTTGAATTTACTGTGACTTTAACCGTTGTTGAATCATCATAAACAAAACATTACATGTACTAAATATTAAATGTTTATATGGAATTTGTGGGTGATGTTACGATGAACATGCCATGGTAGGAGCGCTTTATGCATGCTGATCACATTGTTGCCTGTTCAGACCTGTGTCTGATATGGGCCACATTTGAAAGGTCATGTCCACAACCTCACAAAAAAAAAAAAAAAAAAAATGATTTGAGCAGAAATTAGGAATTCTGGTCTGTACTATGTAATATAATAGGAGTGCCATTGTCTATGATACTAATGAGGACAACAGATAAGCTACAAATCCTCACCAAACCTCTATTCCACAAGGAATAGAGTCAGGCGCACACACGTACGCTCCCAGACACACTCATACCCATCCACACACACATGCAAACCAATTAAGATTCATATTTCTAAATCATATCCACAAGCACAGAGGCGTGTGGAATATGTGGTGTGAAATGTGATAACATATGATACAGTGCTCAATGACTACACTATTTCTTGCAAGTAGAAAGACAAACACTCAAGATATAAGCACGCTCTACAACCATCCACAAAAGCTTTGAAGAACAAGATCACGCAATGTGATTGCATAGTTTTTCAATATAGAGAGTCGTGGAGGCGAGTCATTTGGTGTTCTATTAACATTTGTATGTGCCGTGCCAGCGGTGGGTCGGGGAGACAGTGCTTCTTAGAACATAACACCTCATGGAAGGCAAAAATTGTTTTGTGAAAATGCTGTTTACAGAATCCCCACTGGGCCTCGCCTTTACAAGCCATGAATAACTTGTACACCAAATGACGGGTTTCTGGGTCCCGCTGTCTGCCTTTTCACCTGTGAGTGGTCTATATAAACCAGACATACAAAATAAAAGCATAGAAACAAAGACTGTGTCTGAGCTGATTGCTATATTGAAACGATCAAAGCCCCAAATTAATCAGAAAAGATGATGTTCCTCTAGTATTTTATGCCTACAATTGAAGCAAACATCTAATGACAGTCAGTCCAACACTGCAGAAAAGAAATAGAAAATAACCAATTGCCTCAGAGTAAATTAAAAGAATATCCTGCCTTATTTTTGTCAGTTTGAACAGGCATGTATGAGTGAATGACATTTGAGAGATGCAGAGTTCTCTTACTGCATAATACCATACCAGTCCATTAGGCGGACCATGGCTTCTCTTACTGTTGCTGAGAGACAACTTTGGCTGACGCTATAGGAGATGCCGGACTCGGAGCGATCTGTGCTTTTTGACGCGCCCATCTCCCCAGCTGGCCTCTTTGGATCATCCGTCAAGGATAGATTCGCCGAGGTTCAGAAGACGTCACAGGCTATGAAGCACGTCCTTCCGAATTGCTCTAATAATAATAATAATAATAATAATTTGTTACATTTTTATAGCGCTTTTTCTGCGACCTCAAAGCACTTCACATATGGAAGGGGGGAATCTCCTCAACCACCACCAATCCACCTGGAGGATGCGACGGCAGCCATATTGCGCCAGAATCCCCATCACACACTAGCTTATTGGTGGAGAAGAGAGAGTGATGAAACCAATTAGTCTATAGGGATGATTAGGAGGCCATGATGGACAGAGGCCAAGGGGAAAATTTGGGATTTGGGAAATTTGGGAAACATTTTTTAATGACCACAGAAAGTCAGGACCTCAGTTTAACGTCTCATCCGAAGGAAAACGAAGGTCTTATTGACCTTGTCTTATTGTCTTCCGTTATGTCCGCAGTGACGCTGCGGACTCGTGAATGCAGAACTGGAAGAGAATACAATGTTTAATAAAGTCGTAATTTTTGTTATTTTTGGACCAAAATGTATTTTCGATGGTTCAAAACATTCTAACTAACCCACTGATGTCACATGGACTACTTTGATGATGTCTGTATTTCATTTTTGGACAAGGACAGTATATCAGACATACATTTTCAATGGAGGGACAGAAAACTCTTGGACTAAATCTAAAATATCTTAAAATGTTTGCCGAAGATGAACGGAGGTCTTAAGGGCTTGGAACAACTAACCCTTTAAGAGCTTGATAGCCCCAATCCCCTTCGTTTTTTTACAGTATAATAAAGAAATGATAATAATAATAAAGTTTTCGGTGAACTATCCTTTTTTTAAAATATTAAATTATTTAAATTGAGTTTCAAGTATGAAGTATTCTTTCTGATTTGAAACAAAAATGTGGTATTAAATCCTTTTTGCTTGCAAAAATAATTCTTCTTAGCAACTGATGGTAAAGAGCACTTCAATGACTGGAAGAAATTTGTAATCAAAGATGAAAAAGGTGACTAAATGAACCAGCTCAGCTGGTAAGGGAAAATGTCAAGTAGTTTGTTTATAAGTATTAGGCATTAAACTTCCAGACACACACACTTCAACTTAGGCACTGACAGCTTGAAACAAACATCTCAGGCCTGCTAAGTTCACTCACCAGTTCAAATGTTAAAACAATTCACGATTAAGCTACGTTCACCTACGCTTTCTCCAATTTCCTTTCATTGCATCATTTTCTGTTTTGATTTACCTCAGTGGAATGCTACAATGTCACTTTCTGTCTTTTCAGATGGTGTCTCAGGTGGATAAATCAAAAGGCACAAAATAGGAGATTTAAGGCTGTGCAGAATGATACTTCAGCTATACCGTTTTTATACTGATGAGTGATGAAAAAAGTAATGTGGGAATACAGAGTAGAATGCATCTCAAGTCAAGATTCATTTCATATTAGTTTTATTCTTTTGAGCTTTTTTTGTTTTTAACTTAAGTGTTGCATCATGCTTTTGCTCTGATGCTAAATTTATCATTTCTTGAATCAGATTTGTTCCAATAAAAAAGTTCCAATTAATAAAATAAATAGTCAAATTGGTTATTTAATATGTAGACATTTTTTCCCCATTGAATTGCAGGTAAAAAATAAACAGAAGTAAACTGATATCCTGAAATAAAATGACCATTATGCACTAAAAAAATATAAAAAATGACCCTTGCTTTAGTTAGGTCATCAATTTAGTAGGATTTTTATTGTTAGCTATATATTTTTTTTGTTATCGCGCTACATTTTTGTGTGGAAATCAGTTTTCATAGGCTGTAAATCCTTTTTATTTTATTTTTAAGTGTTGGGAACAAACAACATGATGGGGTTTTGTCAAAACAAAAATTATTAATGTAGCCACAACTATTCCTTTTTAAATATATAAGGTCAATTTGAACACAATGAAATTAAGTTGTGTCACTTTAACTCAATTTTAATTAATTAAACTAAGTAGAATCAATCATTTTTGAGGGTACTAAAATTCATTCCATTTTTTTGTCATTATTTACTCACGTCATTATAAACCTGTATGACTTTCTTTCCTCAGCAGAACACAAAAGAAGATATTTTAAAAATGCTTTAAAGAACATTGGTCCCTATTTGACCTTCATTGTTTGGACAAAAAAAAAAGAAAGTCTTCATACAGGTTTGGAATGACGTGAGGGTGAGCAGATGATGACTGAATTTTCATTTTTGGGTCATCTCCTCTGACAAAAAGGGAAATCATGTTGCTTGAAGTGTTCTTTGAATCATGAAAGTATGTTGAAGAAACTCAAATATAAACTAATGAGCCTGGCCTGAGTCAATGAGAACAAGAGAAACAGACAGGGAATTAGAATGCAGCGTGGGTTTGGTTGAAGTGTGTGTGACGGTAAGGTAATCACATGCTAACTGGGTGGGTGATCAGGGTGGAGTGACGTGTGTGTGTGTGTGTGTGTGTGTGTGTAGCAGACAGCTCGCCCCTGTCACTACGCACTGCTGTGAGAGAACAAAGAAAGATGCCTAGCAGGGGATGGAGATCATTGCAGTCCCTCTCAGCATTCTGAGCAGTCGCCCTGCCAAGCCTCGTCTTTTCAGGGGCAAACCTTCCTCGTCTATGCTGTTCGGCAGGTTGCACGACCTTTCCTGTCAGTTCAGCGTTAAAAGGGAGTACAACAGTACAACAACCAGTGCTACCTACCACTAACTGAAAATACAAGGTAAGAACAAAGATGCCTAAGTGCAAGAAAGTCAAGTACCACCAAACACAGTGTCTTTTCCGATTCAGGCATGTGTTGGGAGATAATGTAAATGAACAGATTAAAGGAACAATTCACCCATAAATGAAGAGCCTGTCACTATTTACTCAACCTCATGTAATTTACATTCATTGCATGTAAAATAGCGGCCGTGTGGAAGAAAGGAAGCATGGTTTGAAAAGACATGAGGTGAGTAAATTTCCCTTTGAATGGGAACTTCTGTCGTCTTCAAATACACTGCACATTTTGACAACATTAAAGGTGAAGTTCAGAGAATTTTCATAGAATTTATCCTACTCCCTTCAGCAGCTGAAAAGTTACTTGCAACTGCATTTTCTATGCTGTCATACATATGTATACATGCTACTGATTTAAAAGACACACCTAACTCCCTCTGTTTCACCCTTTTCCACGTATTAGAATAATATGCGAATCCGACCATAATTATTTTAGCCTCTTCAAAGACCCCACTCTTTTGAGTACTCAACGTCATGAGCATCCTTATACCTTTTGAACGGTACTGAACATTTGCAATAGCAAAATTTGCAATACCAAAACTAAAGGGAAAGAGAAACAGCTCAAATATACATTACTGATCATTTGTGGCATCTGTGGACCTTTCCTTTTACACTCCCTAAATATAAACTATGGTAAATGATTAGCAGTACATCATCTCGCAAAGTACTGTTTTATTAAATGCTTCAAAGAAGGTAAATAGTGTTAATTTCACACAGATAGTTTTAAGTATGAGAAATGGAACTGCGTGATAAGATTATGATTGATGTACAAGAGCCCTCAGGTAAAGAAAGTATGATTAGAGATAATATCCACCTTAATTGTTCCTTAATGAAATATGAAATAATTTCACGATATGAATTGTGAATACAGACGTATCGCCATTTCCCCTCTTTGTACGTTAATTAATAACAAAGACTTTAGAGATAGATGAGGAGGGTGAGTTTTACTTCCCCAAGAGCTCTAATTTTCTCTTTAAAGACTTTGAGTGGGAAGGATCATTGATTTAAATGGCATTGCACGCTATGAACTTTATAGGTGTTTAACTAGTTGTTTACTAAAAAACATTAGGGAACAATATCCCTAGTATTACCCTCAAATCATACACCTCACAAAACACATGAGTTAATCTTGGTAACAAAATGCTAATGCAAAATGGATCTCAGGTTTTTGCAACAGTTCATATAGTATTTAAAAACTATTTTCATTAAAGGTACAATATGTAAGAACGTTGAATCAAAATGTTGTTGGAATTTGTATGTTTCCAGAAATTGGTAAATTCAGTTTTAAAAGTTTTAAAAGTGCCCATCCCTGTTCACTTGTCGCCTCTCAACGTAATATATCCGCGTTATCCCTGGTTTCTGCTTGTAGAGCCATAGTAACCATGGCGACAGACATAGACAACTGCGTAGTGCGTAACATAGCGGCACACTGTTGTTGTTTCGTTCAAACATTATGGACCGTGGCAAGCAGACTTACATGGGACAAAAGGAAAGCTAAAACGAGGATCGCTAAAGCGTGGCATTTTCGAGATGCCGAGAGTTTCGCGACAAACTTGGACTTCACGAGTCACGACTTGACAGGGACGCCGCTCTTGCAAGTGCTTTATTAGTTAAGTGAGCAAATGTACATAATACAAATCAATGTTACATAGCTCAACATGATGAAATGTTAAAATATGATGTTAGAGTATGTTATTCTAATATGTTGATGTAGCTTACTGCTAGTCTCATATAGCAAACAAACTAACACAGAAAACACTGTAACTTTCAACATACTCAAATGGTGTTTAGTATGATAGTAACGTTAGACCAATTGAAACAGCGCTGCGTTACTTCACAAGTTTAATTCGTCAAATAAACTGACTTATGTGAATACTAATTCAGTATTTGAATGTAGTTCGGGAGAATTAAATGTCCTTATTCCTTTATATGCGCGGGACTCTTTCATCAGCAATCGCGATCTGCTTCATACCACAGTCATGTTAAAAACATCAATGTATTCACTTATCCATGAACATTCTTAGATCCATCACCATGACAGCATATCCAGTAATTCCCCTTATCACTGCGTCATCAACCTACGCCGGTTAGTGACCCCTAGCAGCGAAAGACAATAACATAGCTTTAAAAGAAAAACTACGACCAAAACTGTAAAACTTGTAAAAAATTGTAAAGCACATGAAAGCGCATTCAAACAACCAATCAATCAACCAACCAAATCAGCCTTAATGAATCACTTTAATGAAGACAAGACCTCACTATCACACTACTTTAGTTTAGCTCTGTTATTCACAAATTAACACTCAACAATTGGCTTTTTGTAACAAGTAATTTTCAATTGTTCTGTACAAAGCACCTCTAGGTCAGTAGCGTCCCAAAGAATTTAATTTCAGACTGCTATAAATTATATCAGTCTGCCAAATAATAAAGATTAGGATATCTTCCTCTTCTTGACTAAATATCACATTCTTAGCTATCAGTAGCTTCAAATGAATATTTTCCAACTTAGTATCCTATCTTGCAAGCCGATCACCTAATTTATATTCCAAACTATCAAGCAAACAGCCGAGAGCCCTTACTCTCGGATCTATCCGCCATATCCTGTTATTGTCTGTAACTCTCCAAGGGCCTCATTTGATCCCACGATCATTTTTCAGATGTGCCTACCTGTGATTTAAAGAACAAAATCTCGGCTTTGTACGTTTCCAATCTCTGCTTTGTAGGTTTCCGATCTCCGCTTTGTAAACGTTGCCAAATAAATGTCATTAACACATAAAAGAGTACCAGTCAAAGTCCAAATCCTTTACTTGAAAATGGCGAGGGACAAGAAGTGCTTAGTTTTCCAAATACCTGCAGTACTACGAAAGGAAAAGTGTGTATGTCTGCTCAGACCCTGACATGATGTCAAAGACTGTTTAAATAAATATGAACATTGGCGTGAATCTTAGCGTACGCACCCTCTAGGATATAAATGAGACCCCTATTAACTAAACTACACAGTTATTTTCTTTGTAACTTGCTCTTTTTTAAAGATCAGGCTTATTAACGGCTGATGCAAATTGCACACGAGTTGGTTGCAATTTCCGTGACGTCTTTTCAGACAGTCCCCTGCCCTATATACACAGGAATATGAAACCAGAGTTCACAAAGAAGAGCTGCCATGCATACATCAAAAGTTCTTAATAAGATACTTTTACCTGTAAGGCACCCCAGGAATGACTGCAGAACTAGCAGTTTCCATAGCAACTTCATCTTCACTTTGGTTCGGTCAAAGTCAACTCACATCCAATCAGGAATGGTTGGAGTCCTCTCTGTGGTTTCTTGTACTTCACTCTGCAAGGAACACAAAAAAATGGTGTGCTTAGTTTGATTCCAAGATCCTCCACTCTAATAAAGTTCAAGTAGTCAATGAGCTAATACCGTTTCCATTTTTTATTAATTTTTTGGGGGGCACTTGATACTTGATATTTGGCACTGTTCATTCTGAAATGATGTTCACCACCTATTTAACTTTCGTAACATGACATATCGCCAAGTGAAACAGGAAAGGCAACAAAATTCCCTTACATTTACCCATCAGGAGTTGATTGGATTGTGAAAAGCGGTTTCTACATATAGAACAGTTTGCTGAAAAAATAAGAGGGTTTAGTGGAGCAAGTTATTACATTTTGATTAAAGATTATAAAGATAGACATTTCTGGTGACACATGTGGTGCAGAAATTACAGTTTAGCTTAGAAAAAAAGGATATACTATAAGTTCAATAGCTCCAAATTGTTCTCTTCTGGTAAAATCCCAGTACATAATGAAAATGTGATCTAGTCTTACAAACCTATCATCAAGATATGTGTCATTAAGAGTCCTGATTCAGTACTCTACAATGTAAGTTGTGGAGCTGTTTTCTATATCAGTGCCAGGCCAAATAACACTTACTTTCACACTTGGTACAGTTTAATACATTTGTTGAATTGTCACATGCCTCACTTCGATACCTTAGGTGCACTTGGTGTGGTTGAAGGATGTTTGTAGTGAAAATGAGAGATTGGGGGGGGTTCTGTCTGTACTTCTCAGTGGAAGTCCCAAAGGGATCACCATGGAATCGGGACCAAGCACACATTGTGTATTGTGTCTAGGAAAGGAATAATTCTCAATGTGCTTCAAGCTTTTGACTGCTTGAAAGTCGCTGAAAAAGGAAAAGAAATCAATGGGGTCTACTGTAAAGTCCCAGAATCCCCAAGCAGAACTGTCTTTTTTAAAAATAGTCTTAATTTAGCCAACAGATGATGGTTTTAATGAATGAACAGCCTCATCGTGTTTCATTTGTATGCATCTGGGGCTCAAAATACTTAAGATTTGTTTTCCATTTAGGTAATATTTCACCCCAAAATCAAATGGAAAAAAATATTTTCATTAAGAAAATTAAGCATACTTTAAAAGGTCATTGAGTTTTCTTGATCTCTGACAGTGCAATACAATAAATGGTAAAAATGGCACATCTATTTAAAAAAAAATGATTATGGGATTCAATCAGTGAGAATAAGATTTTTTTTCACATTACGCTAATGAGAATTTGGGGGGAATGTGCTCATTTGTCAAAATGCCACACTGCAAAATCTCTTAAGGGTACGTAACATTTTCTTTATGCAAATTGTTGTTTTTTTTGTGGTGAAATATGTCCCAGACTTTACTAGCTAAAAACACTTGGGTCCAATCCTTGGAGAGGTCAAAAACAAACAAACAAATAGGTAAACTTCAATACACTGGTAGCAATATAAACTTGAAAAATAAGAGCAGAAAACATGGCTCAAACTAATCTCTGAAGTGCATATATGGATTCCTCTATCCTCCATTCCACTCTCAGATTCCTGTTCAGACCGGCTGTCTGGGAGGGTGAACCGAGGGGCGTTCGGTTCTGAACTACCGGCAAACAAAGACGAATGTAAATGGGACGCAGTGTGATTTATGCAGCATTCTAGAGAGTGAGCAGAGAAATCGAGAGAGGGAACACGTCAAGAGTTCTGCTTTACTAGGAGGAAGCACAGGAATGACAACGGCTTGAAAGCATGACTGCTGCAGCGGACAAGTCTTACAGTTTATTAATTCAGCCGTGGACAAAATAAAAAGATGCTAACACCTATCCTGCTCGAATATCCGGACTAACCCCCGAGGCATGATTTCCAAAGAGCTTTCCAGATCGAAATCACAAGGGTTGCTGAGATTGAATCCACTTTATTTCCTGAAAAGTAACGTCAACAACTTAAGCTAAGGATTTGCAGACGTAGATCATGTCTAATATCTCATCTCTATTTCAGTCAGTCCTACCTCTAGGTCACCCTCCACCCCTCCTCCTTAACCCCAGCTCCACCTTAATCTGCTCTCATATACCAGCTCTCTATTCTCTGTACCTGGGTTAGAGGGATATTGTCTTTCATCTGGATCTACATTGATGAGATGTGCGGATATGGTTTTTTTTTCTATATCAAGATCATCATTGTCAATAGCAGATCCTCTATCACTACTGTGCCCTTTGGCAATGCCCTTTACCCAGTTAAGACCGCTCCTATGTATTGCTTTGGACAAAGGCATCTTTCTAACAAACAAAAAAGCAATATTCCTATTAATTTAGTTGTCATTTTAAAGGAATGGTCCACACAAATTTCTATTTTGTCAACCATTTTGTCATAATGTTCTCACCCAAACCTCTATGGCTCTCTTTCTGTATTATGTAATTTAAATACAATGCAAGTAAAGAGGGACAGAAGATGTCAAGCTCCAAAAATAATAAAACAAATACCATAGTGATACCATAAACTATTATTTAAAAAAAAAAAATAGACCATTAAATAGTCTATATACATTATATTATAAATCTTCTGAAGTCATACAATACTGGAATGCTTGGAAAAAATGAGATCTGATTTTGAATAGTGGCTTAAATATTGGTGTTTTCTTGTATGACAAACAAACAAATTATTTATTCTTCTTTTCTAATAACCTACACTCTCAGAAAAAAAGGTACAAAAGCTGTCACTGGGGCTGTACCTTTTCAAAAGGTACACTTTTGTACCCAAAGGCTGCATATTGGTACCTTAGTGGTACATATTAGCACCTAAAATATACATATTAGGACCTAAAATGTACATATTAGCACCTAAAATATACATATTAGGACCTAAAATATACATATTAGCTCCTGAAATGTACATATTAACACTAAAAATATACATATTAGCACCTAAAATGTACATATTAACACTAAAAATGTACAGATTAGCACCTAAAATGTACATATTAACACCTAAAATGTACATATTAGCACCTAAAATGGACATTAGCTCCTGAAATGTACATATTAACACTAAAAATGTGCATATTAGCACCTAAAATGCACATATTAGCACCTAAAATGCACATATTAACACCTAAAATGTACTTATTTGCACCTAAAATGTACATATTGACACCTAAAATGTACATATTAATTAACACCTAAAATGTACATATTAGCACCTGAAATGTACATATTAGCACCTGAAATGGACAAAAGTTTACCTTTTGAAAAGGTACAGCCCCAGTGACAGCTTTTGTACCTTTTTTTCTGAGAGTGTATATATAATCTCTAAATTACGGTTTTATGTTTTTGAAACAGCCTGAAAGAGTAAATGATGACAGATATTTCATTTTAGGCTGAACTATCTCTTTAAACTGTGAATAAATACTAAATTACATCAAGATGACAAGATGAGCAAGATGATAACCAGTGACATACATCACATTACACATATTTTACAGTAAAACAAGCAATTTAAACAATTTACTCTGAAAGTGAAAAAAAATCCTCTTGAACACATTCATTTAGGAGGTCTCCATTACCCTGCTGTTTCCAAGTACGGGTTAATGGTTGTGATTGATTGGAAATGCGAATGTAAACGATCTGATGACATGCGTGCACTAAAAACCCTCTAAATGAGAGCCATTTCTTTCGTTTTTCAAGGGGTCAAGGGACAAAAACAGCATTTAGATGAGGACCATTGGGCTTGGTCATCACAGGCATGCTGATTCGACCACAAGCTTTAATTTGCAGCTGATACTGAGACGTGACTGAGAAGGGCAACAAATGAGGTGGAGAATCCAGACCGCAGAACAAGCTACAAAATTGATCCAGCAGCAGATGGGGTTAATGCGCTATTTCAAGAAATGTGTTGATCAAATCTAGTGCACTCATGCCTCTCAACTTACAATGTCAATTGTTTTATTGTCTTCTGTTTGTTCACAGATTAAATGCGTAATCGTATGTACTCGAGAATATGTAGCACCGTAACACACTCTCATAAGGAAACCTCCCCGTAGTGACTTTAATACTACACAAAACTGGTTTAAAAAATAAAAAATAAACAATTTAAAAAATAAAAAGTTAATATTGAGTAACTCCTATTATTAAAGACACAATATTGCTCCATGTTGTTGTTCCATCAACAAAGCCCGTATAAAACCTTTGCATATCTGTAAACAAAACACCTTAATGAATCAGTTTCAGTAAATTCATATATGTATGAATTGATATATATATATATATATATATTATCATATATTATAATATAGTTGACTAATATGACTATGAAGATAACTATAACTATATTAGCGTCTACACCAATGTTTTATCATTCAGAAGATGAAAAAAAAAGATTTTGTTTTTCGGTGTCGTTTTTGATATAGGTCTAGTTGTGTGAACTTCCCTATTCCCAAAGAATTAGAACGATTATTAAAACACTAGATTTAGTACTTGGTGAGAACGGTCCTTAACAATGTAATTCCTATGGAGCTATTATCTATTGTCAAGTGGCACCATGGTGTTCTATCTGCAAATCATAACACACTTGCAATCAATGTCCTTTGGTCAAAACACAGCTCAAAAAAAAAATCATGCAGGATTTAGTTTGTTTTGTCTTCGAGTTGCCTTGGAGGAGTTTGTGCATTTCCTTTTTCTTTCTTTCTATTTCCAAATTGGTATACGTTACGTTACTTAAAGTGGTCATAAATTGACACAAAAATCGCTGCAAAAGATGCTTTACAATAGGTTTTATCGTAGTTTTTGTCCAAGTCAAGTCAAAAGTTGGACAAAAACTACGATAAAACCATAGACTGTAAAAAATATGGACAAAGCGTCTGTGACGTCACCCATAGACTCTCTGAAGAACGGGTTTGAGGCTGTTTATGGGGGGTATGGGCGGAGCCATACTTGAAAATCTTGGAAAATACAAAATACAAACGTTTCAGAAAGGATACGGTGGTGGTATGATGTGTTGTGTCAGTTGTGTCAAATTCACTCGGCGCAGCCCGTTATCAGTTGTCAATCAAAGTTAACCGTCCTTATTTGTCATACGTTTTATATCTAAAATATGATCTAAACTAACAAGTTAGAAAAAAATTCACCCCCCTCACAGTTGTCAGGCAAGCAGAACATATTGAAGATTACAATAAAAGTCGATGGGACCAAACTGTAAACATATGAATTTATGCTGCGAAAATGGACATTATAACATGACATCTATGGATATTTGCTCCCTTTTGGGACCGGCCTCTAGCGGATTTGAGATGTATTGCAGTTTATCGCACTTCCAGGTAGGCTTCATCTTTCAGATTAGAATGTTGCCGCTTGGATAAAACCTATTGTAAAGCTTTTGCAGCGATTTTTGTGTGAGCATATCAGTGAACACCATATGCAACCATTGTGGAGGTGGGGGGTGCGACCACAAAAAATGAAAATTCTCAGGACAGCAGCATCTGTCTAAAAAACAATCTTAACCATTCTATTTCATCAGAAACAAAACGGCTTTAAGTGTAAAATACCGAATCTGTCCTTTAAAAGTTGAACTGATTTTAACTTGAGCGCCATGTTTTTAGAATGGGAGGTCATGCGTGAGACACTGCAAATGACTCAAGAAGTGAACGCAATGGTTATACACATTGTTTGTGTTAATAATGCAAAAGTATAGCGTATTGGAAGGGAAAAACGCGTTCTGTTCGAACGGTCCCTAAATCATCCTTTGTCAATTATAACTGTGGCAGCACTTAAGTAGGCTACTTAACTTTATTTGACACAACTTATGAATGTGTAATAGGCATAATGTTTCACATTGTTGGCAAATCGTTCAACTACGAAACAAGACATTTTTCAACATCGTAAGTTTTCAAAACAATTCCACACATGTTTTGCTGGGACGTTGAGTAATTATTTTAATATGCAAAACTGTTAAAAATTATAGCAGTTGGCGTTTACTTCCAAGTCTTGAATGCGACATGCCAATCAAAAAGGAGTGTTCGAAAAAGAGGGTCAAGACAGGATATAGCTATTTACTTATAAATTGGGGTGTTTTTTTTTATTTGATTTGATTATTTTTTTATGTACGTAATCTTTATAAGATTATTATAGTGGACCTCAGAACATTATTTAATAAAACAAAAAATGCATTTCATGACTCCTTTAAATGACATTCCTCCATCTTTCATGCTTTTTTGGGCCAGAAAATCCCTCTCTCTAAACCAGAGTGGAGCCCAGGGTGCTGAAAGTCAGGCATGCATTGGTGCATCAATGACAAGCACTCAGAAAGATGGGTGAGGGAATGCATAGGCATAAAAAAAAGTCACCGCTACTTCATGGAGCTTCAGGCAATGGCTGATATAAAGAGAGTGGCTTAAAATGTCTTCTTATGGCTTGCAACGCAAAGCCGCACAAAAGTCTTTCTACTGCACTCTCTCTGAAGCTGAATTCTTTGTGTTGGATGTAACCTTCATGGCTGAGCCACTCTGTCTTTGCCACTCTTGTAACAATGTAGGGAGCAAAATAGGATTCGCAGTCAAAGGTTCATTGAGATCTGCCTGTTTTTTACTTTTCTCCACAGTCTCTAAAAATACTAAATGAAAGCAATACTCTCTAAATTTCACTTTTTTTAATGAAGGTTCCTCAATTCATCGCTTTGCATTATTCCGATACGAATTATTTTGGAGCTGTAAAAGAACATTACATCATGATAATACTGATTTGGACACTAAAAACCTTTAATTGAAAGGAAATGTTAGGCAGATATGGTCTCAAAATATTTACATGGTTTATTTTGCAGTTTATGGAGAAATATGTTCATTTTTTTCCATCCAGACGGTGCTATCCTATCCAGTCAAACCTTGACCCCTTGGTCTTCATAATCCGTAATCTTTAATCATCCCTGTTCCCTATCCAAAAACTAAACCGGCTGTGTGCCCGCTGGCTTGAATTTTTGCACTTTGGATGAGGAATATTGTTGAGGCTGGTTGTGCTTGGTATGCAACACCCTGCTGTATATATATATATCATGCTACAATGCTATATTTATTGAAAAACATAAACATTTTGAATCTACTTGACAAGTCAGAATTATCAAGTCGACATTAAGTCAAATGACTTTACATAAAATAAAGTTACAAAAGTGTAATCAGTCAGGAATCATGTATGTGCACACGAATATTATTCTGATTTCAAAAATGAATGGGAAGTGGCCAAGGGGTGTAAGCATAAAATCACAGTTGACCTTATATTTTCTTTGTAAATGCAAATTACTGGTCTTATTGTCCATTATTCATCTGATTCTGTCTTCATATATATTTTTCATAATAATAACATGCTCCAACTCTATCTTCACTAATCCCTCTTAAATTGTATGCATCTCCTCCTAACCATCAGGCTTCATTTTAGGCATGTAACACTTGCTTTTTACGATCGAATATTTTTTTTTCTCATCGTCAATGTCTGGAACAATATTCAAAGACAGAATAAATGGCTTTTATTTCATAAATTTGTCAAATTACAGAGGTAAATGGATTGTGACTGACATTTCGTGGATACAAATATTAAAATGGCAATAAAATAAATTAATTTTTTAATAAAAGAAAGCACCAAAAGTCATATATTCGACAGTTCTGCAAGATTTATAAGAAGTAGCTGGGAGTGTGAAATTGCAGTCAGTGTGCCTTAAGCTTTAGTACCAAACAAGATCTTACATCGACAGCTGACAAATGCCCAAGGCTGTGAGTTCTGGTGCACTGGAAACTCTTTGCCATAGCTGAATCTTAGGCTGACAACAATAACTCCACCATTAATGCGCTGCAAAGTCCACAAAAACCTGAAGTGATCTCCAGAAATTACTGATAAGAAATAAACACGATGAGTTCACTGAATGAAACCTTGCCCTTTAAGTGAGGTCACAGCAATACAGTACCGACATCAATACAGGGTTAAATAAGGGCTAGAATCAATTAGGCTTTTTTTATTAAGCCAGCTTACTTACAGTAAAAGCACAAAAGCCCTGTTAACGTTGTTATCACAAAATGCTAAATATTTAGCACGTAACGTCTCTGAATAATGATACTTACATTTAAAAACACATTGATAGGCTCTAATAAAAACATGGGCCCGTTTCAGATGCTTAAATCAAATTTAAATGTACTAACACTTAATAATCTGCAGTACTTGACATCACATTTACTATGACTCAGCTGCTTGTTACTGATTTACGTAAATGTCACTGCTTTGATAAATATGCTTAATCTGATTCATATCTGTTCATGATAGATAAAAATAGAATACTTTTAGCAACGCTTTTATTTCAGGCTTTTAAAAAAGAAAGAGCACTGAAATAGTTAATATTTGTTTAATGTTACACCTCCAGCCTTGCATCAATGGCTTACTGATACTCTGCTCAAATTGCAGCTCACTGCCCCATAAAGGCTTTTGCTATGGTCCTATATTACAGCCTAAGCCAAATTACAGCCTGAGCCTTGAACAATAATGGCATCAACAACATAACACCACCACCATCACATCACCATTATGGCAGGAACAATACAAATTATTGTGCCTTTCCAACTATTTAGCACAGCACCAGTGATGAGCTGGATTAGCCAATGACTCGACAGAGCCACCCTTGTTTCTGGGTGATGTGTGCTAGCCAGACTGTGTTAACCAATATTTGATGAGGAATAAAATGTTCTCAACCCAAAACTTTGTCCAAAAATGTGTGTTAAAACTAAGCTGCAAAAATGATTCCTATAAGGTGATTAGAAATAAAGCACGGAAACTGACAGAAGTTCAATTTTTACACAGCAGAAAAATAAAAAAATATTTTTTTCTAATCATAGTTTTCATTTTGATACAAATTTTCTAGGGATGGGCAACGATTAATCGCGATTAATTGCATCCAAAATAAAAGTTTGCGTTTACATGATATATGTGTGTGTGGTGTATATAATTATTTTGTATATATAAATACTAACACATGCATGTATATATTGAAGAAAAATGTGTTCTTAATATATCAAATATTTATATTTATACATAATATTAATTATCTATAAATATATATAAAGTATATACATGCAAATATTTCTTAAATATATACATGCATGTGTGTGTATTTATATATACAAAATAATTATACACACCACACACACATATATTACATAAACACAAACTTTTATTTTGTATGCGCTTAATCGCGATTAATCGTTGCCCATCCCTAATATTTTCATGTCAC
Organism: Pimephales promelas; assembly: GCF_016745375.1. The sequence goes on along the minus strand of NW_024121543.1, from coordinate 14,928,529 downwards.
AATTTTTATTTGTCAACATTATTTTTGTGAGAGTGTTTTAATTAAAGTATTTTCATTATTGTCATGACGGACACGCCCCGCCCCGCCCCTTCCTGCCCCCTGCACATGCCCCGCCCCCCAATACTCAAGTACTCATATCAGTACTCAAAATGAAAAATTTACAAAAAATTCCCATCCCCAGTATGTAACTAACTAACCATCTGCAACATTAACACATGCTGTTGCCTAAGCCTACTGTAACATTTGGACAGGAAGTGCTCATATTTGTGCTCATTTTGAAAAGGGCACTTGTTATATAAATGCTACTTGGTCTTGATATACATACTCACTTTCTGCAGGATAGTGGCCTATATTCTGCAAGTATCACTCCATCATTTCCTCCCTCAGAGACAATGCATCTTTAAAATGTCATTTTTTCATAACTTGTCTAAATGGTTGGTTTTAGAAAACTCGAGCCCTGGATCCCAATTTGACAAAGAAATTTTCAGTACCCTTCCATCAGCTTGTCAAATCAAGATCAACCGCTGATTCATTATCACGGTCAAACCATAATTCACATCAAGGCGACTTATCATACCAGATCAGATGAGATGACAGTCAATCCAACATGATAATATAATTCAAAGCTTTTTTTTATAAGGAGAGAATCGCTTTGCTGCTTCTCAAACCTGAGCCATTGGGAGATGATTATATTGTGAATTGCCTCAGGCCTTCAGGAGGACATATTTTAGAGAGATAAAAATTAGGTATTTGGATTAAAAGTGTAAAATAAGTCTTTCAGCCTGACTTTTCACCCTCTTTTTCTCCGCTATCTGAATATGCTCTGAATGTAGGTGTCACGATTTGGTCTAGTCTCCATCACGTTTTGATTTGTTCATGTCATGTTCCATGTCTGTAATGTGATTCCCTGTTTGTCATGTGATCATGCCATGTGTCTTGTCATTGGTTAATTGTCTGTTCATTGGCATTAATCTGTGTATGTAAACCCACATGTCCGTCCTGTGTCTTTGTCAAGTACTGTTTCCTGTTGTTGTGTAAGTTCATGCCTTGGTTTTTGTTTTCATGCCACGCCATGTTTTTCTTCATGATTTGTAATAAATACTGCACTTGGGTTCTCGCTACAACTTGCCTCCAGTGGATCCATTACAGAATACCTGACCAACAACCATGAACCCAACAGTTGCCCTCCTAAGACCTCACCATAGAGGATTATGTGGCAGTGTTTTGTAAACTCTCTCACTGCTTGGACTAATGATGTGGCCTTAAAGGCAGACTGATCTCATGAAATGGCGTATATATGACACGGCAATTCGTATTTCCATTTTTGGTGCGCTATCAACACGCATAATCGCTTTTCAGTGTGTTTATGAATGCCGTTGACTTAACGTTAGGTATATATAAATATATGACCTACCCCAACACCGTCCCTAAACCTACCCGTCACTGGGGTTAATACCATTTATGAGTCTTCCCCTACCATCCTAGGAAAAATATCGCTTCTCAAATGTAGATCTACATTTTGCTTCGTTTCACTCGGGACATTTAATGGCGTGTACATACACGCGGAATCACTCGGACATTTAACGGCATAGACATACACACGGATAGCTCAAAATGCATATAGATAACACGCCACTTGACTTGACAGTGGCGTGTATGTTTACGCAAAAGTTTAAATGCTTAAAGGACATATTAAGGGTAGGTTTAAATGAACCTATCCGGTCATGTTTACCCTGGCCCAGTATATTGACTTCACTAACTCTTTAAAAGGATACTCCACTTTTTCTGGAAATAGGCTCATTTTACAACTCCCTCAGAGTTAAAAAGTTGTGTTTTACCATTTTTGAATATATTCAGCCGATTTTCAGATATTTAGAAGAATATCAGTAACCAGACAGTTTCTGGTCTCAGTATATTTTTTCCTACTATGGAAGTCAATGGGACCAGAAACTGTCTTGGTTACTGATATTCTTCTAAATATCAGAAAATCATCTTGGATTCAAAAATGGTAAAACCCAACTGTTTAACTCTGGGGGAGTTGTAAAATGAGCCTATTTCCAAAAAAAGTGGAGTATCCCTTTAAGAAGTTTGGGGAATGGAGACTTTGTGCTTCTGACTCTTTCCATGGGACCATGTATTCTTGACTAAAAATATTGTGGTGGCACAAAGAAAGAAATAGAGTTATATTCTAATCTAACAAAAAGGTTCCACATTTCTATAACTGGTAAGACACGAGGGCCTGGATTTTACTTCAGCACAACAATTTGTAAGAAGCGCAAAGGAAATTGGAGTAATTTCTCATACCTGAGAAGTCGTGTGAGGACACACAATGACACGGGTATCATTTAACCAAAGAAGACAGCGAGGTCTATGTAATTTATAGTAGTGCTACCCTCTAAACACTGCCTTCTTCAAGGTAAAAATGTAAAATGTACATAGGAAGTTCTGCCAAACAAAATCATCATACCAAGAATATATCTGGGCCATAGCAGTTAACCAACATTAGTGTTTTTTGTTTGTTTGTTTGTTTTTTAGATATTGGATATTTATTGCCCAATATTGGCGAGAAAAAAAGAAATGGTGTAACATTTCAAAACATTCAATATGGTTACGCCACAGTCCAAAAAAAAAAAAGAAAAAGACTTGCAGTGTGTAAAGACAAATTACATCATGCCTGGTTAAGATATGGTGTAATGGTCAGAGAGTGGAACATTTTAATGAACAATAAAATTATCAAACAATTATAGTGTTTTAGGCACTGGAAAAAATATTATGTAACATCATAAGTGGACGTCAAGGAAAAAATGCACAGTAAAAAAATCCAATATAGCTCATTTAATGTTATTGAAATCTGTATTATGACCTTAATATCTTTTTTTATTGTAAAAACCATGCACCAGCATAACCACTGCCTTTTAAGGCAGATAACATCATGATCGCTCTCAGAAGCACGCATAGACTCAAGTTTTATCATCTAACCTAACTTTAATCTCAGTCAGTAGGCTATATTCCTCATGGACAGAAGCCACTTGTTTGTTTTTCCAATACATAAAGTAGTAGTATGTTTTTTAGCACCATCTGAACTCCCATGAAAATTGTCTTAGATTTCTCATAAGCACTTCAAAATACACCCATGTGGTTTGCCACGCTACACTTTGCAGATTAAACAATTTACGGTCATCATTAACGCACATCATATACAACGTCTCTATCTGACATCTTAAGTTTACTAGAGGGAAGAACAACCAGGGAACACATGAAAGGTAAATAATAAAACCAGAATCACAGCGCCAATAGTTCCATAACTGCCTTATCATGTTATGCTTCGCTAATGAAACCCACAATTACCCATATTCCCAAAGGAATATGTTGCACCATGATTGCATAAGAAAACAACAGACAATAATAGGTCTGTAACACATTTAGAAATTGCAGATATGGGATACAGTTCAGTGAATCTGAACTAATTCAAGCCCACAGATTATTAGAGACAGATGTGATGGTTATTAAACTCAAACCAATTTTCCCCTTCTTTTTATGTGCTTAAATAAATCATGATGCACAAAAAAAAAAAAAGGTAAATAGACACCATTTATCCAAATGTTGATGACTTGTGTGATAGATGCAAAGGTGAAAAGGTAGACTTTTTTCATATGTTTTGGGCTTGTCAAAAGTTGAGTGACTATTGGACATACATATTTAAAACATTAAACGAGGCCTTTAGCTTGGATATAAAACCTAGTGTTGAAGTTGCTATTTTTGGAGTACCAGAACATGGAGTATCATTGACAAATAAAGTAAAAAATGTTATTGCTTTTGCCACCTTACTAGCTAGAAGGAGAATATTATTGGAGTGGAAATCAACAAATCCACCTAAAGCCTCAATGTGGTTATGTGATCAAGTATCATATTTAAAATTAGAGAAAATTAAATATTTAATGAAAGGATCGGTTGAAAAATTTTATCAGACTTGGCAACCCATGATTACATATTTTGAGAAGATGAGGACTCTCCCACCTATTGATCAATGTTAGATGTGATTGTCATTTGGGGTATTGTTTTGTAGTTATGTACTGACCACGAACATGTCAGAATTTCATTATTGGCTATGTATGTTTATTTATTTATTATTTATTTTTATTTATCTTATTTTATTTTTATTTTATTTTATTTTTTTGGGGGGGGGAGGGGGATTATTATTATTGATATTTTTGTTTTGACTTGTATGTAATATATTGTTTTTTTATTTTGGCGGAATGGGTTATTGTGGGGGAAAATCTTTAACTTTGATTGTATCTGCTTTATGTTAATGCTTCCTGTTAATGCTTTGAAAAAGTTGATAAATAAATGTATAAAAAAAAATAGACACCATGATAATCATAGTATATCAAAAGTATCATAATATTACCATTGCTTGTGGTGTCGAAAAAAATCTTCCAACCAGAATAAGAAAATTAACAAGAAAGTGTATTTATAAGAGTGCTTTTTTGGCTGTAAATCCAAAAAGAAACAATTTGAATGTGTCTGTAACACTGAAATCTGAAATAAAAGCCGCTCACAAGTCCATTCACATAACTGGACATTAAGGTATAATATAAAGGCACAATGGCGATGTTATTAAAATGAATGATAGCTCTGTTTGTGGCCAGTCTACTTGCAATCATGTTTGAGGATCATTACATGAAGCCAAGGAGTTTAAAAATACAGCTCGGAGACATTAAGTGGTAGTGATGATAATAACAGCTTTTTTTTTAAGCACGCTGAATACAGAACGTACCCTCACTCAATATTTAGCATATTTGCCCAAACAATAGCTTTAGTCCGATAGCACAAAACACATTTTACAACAATTCCTTTAGACAGGAAACTTGGAACCGGGAAAAAAAAAGGAAAACTGTACTACACTGATGATGATGCTCCTCCACTACTCTTAACCTTACATTTTCACCTGTCTTCAAAAATCACTCAGTTTCTTCAAGGCGATTTCTCACAAACACACTTTTTGAGGGTTTTTTGTTAACTCTGATCCCAGTAACAATACAGCTTCGCTTTGTTCGGTTACGGTCCTGAACCCTTTAAAAAAAGTGTCTCTGCTCTTAAAAAAGTGCAATGGTGTGAAAGAGACATCTACACTATTATACGCTCCTGTCAGCTTCCCTCAACTTCAAGCCAATATGGAATAAAACATGATGTGTTAAAACAAAAGGGAGGCTTCCTTTTCCCAGTAGTGTTTATGTCTTCCGATTAGCCATTTAGCCATCAATGCTAAGCACTGGGGAAGTGGGAACACACTATTAATAATCTACAAGATCCATTGCTTCCTCACACATTCAATACACCTTTTTCACACACTTGAGAGAGAGAGGTATTTGAGATATAACAATTTCCATCACCAGAGGGATTGTTTTTCCTAATTGACAGCCATCTTAGATCCATTAGTACACTGCTGTCAGTATACAAGGCTTTGATCTGTGATGTCAGCTGGATCAATTTCTATGCTTGGCAAATATGCAAATAATTCCCTAAGAAGAGAGTGTCAAAGGCACTCAGCATATGCTTGCGCTAAGACACTGGCTGTCTCTCGATAAAGAGCAAAAAAGGGGGGTGGAAAAGAGCGAGAGAGAGAAAAAGAAACTGACTTTGAGATTCCACAACGGCTGGATGGGGAGGGAGGGAAAAAAAAAATCTTAATATGACACAAGAGGCTTACAAGTCTCAGCATGCGCACGGGCGAAAGCAGAATCACGGGCCCACAGCCTCTCTGTGCATAACAATGTTTTGAAAAATTGCACGCCGCTGTTTGCTTTTAAAAACCCACAGAGTGCAGAGCAGAAAGGAGAGTCTCTTACTGGAGGCGCAAGGCGGGTGACACAGAGCATTTGTCTTTATTTGCAGGGCTTCACCCTGGCTTACCGCACGGTCCGCTGGGAGAGGAGAGCCCCTAGATTAGACGCTAACGGACTTCTCAGGACACCGTCCAAAATGCTATTTTGCCAGGCATGAGAGTGGCCAGGTGTCTAGCCCACATGTAAATGAACTTGAATTCCCAATGACGGCTTTGTTGCTTTTTAACTCGGGCTGCCCACTGAATTTGCTCTATGTAAACATAAAAGTCGGACTCGCTTAGAAGGATACAGTAACGGCGCCGAGATCCCGGGGGCTCTGCATTTCTCTGAAGGATACAACATGGTGTGAGTCTCCTAGCAAAACATGACGAGTATTCAAAATACCAGATGAAGCAAAACACATCATAAAGGGATAGTATAAGCAACTTTACTTAGAAAGGAGTAGGAAAGTATATCTTATATAGAAGTGGCCTTCCTGACACATTTTCGCAATGCTTCCACCAGCAGAAACCATCCATTAAAATTTTTATGAAATGCAACCACCCAAGAATCTTTTTAATGTCACTTGCACTACATCACATCTGACAGCCCGCCACACTTACCATAAGAACACATTCTGTCTCTCTCTCTTTTACTTTCGTCTTTCGTTTTGACCATGTACATCCAAACGACTTCAGCTGTTCGCCGAAACATTATTATCCAAAACAATAATTATGCACAAAATACTCTTCTATCAGCAGTGTTTTGACAATAAATGTTAGCCTGATTTATACCAATCTCATTTGCATGCATGTATGCAATCACATTGAATTTGTCTCTAATGTATTATGACATGAACGAAAAACAAAGGTTGCTTTAAAAGAAAAGCCAGGAAGCACTGTGAGTGAAAGATAATCATCCAACATGCCCTGCATTGTTATAGCCTGACCAGTGATTAACATTAAATATGATCCATATAAAACCTCATCTGCTTGGCCACCAGACGAGATGAGATTGTACTTAACGCAAGTCTGTGATGCTGAGCGACAGATGCTAGATTAGTCTGTCTCTCCAACCACACATACAGATGAGGTCTATAACTTTAGTTTTATTTAGATCACCGATCTTTGACTAGGACCCTGACACCGAATAGTGAGCCCAGTAGTGACTAAATTAATAAATAAATCCAATAAGGAGCCAAATTTAAGGAATATATGACTGTGTGATGCATCGAGTAAATCCTTCACGGGATATAAATAAATATATTGTGAGTGGTTTATGGGGTTTGTGGACAGCAATAATCAGTAAATCCGGCCGGATTAAGCATTGGAGGGACAGTGAGAGTGGATTAATAAACATCTGCAGAGGCACTAGTCTCCAACACAACGCTCTCTAACCGAATCAAACCCAGAGCATATCAGATCATTAACCCCAGCGCAACATGTCTCAAAGCATCGGTAATGCAGACCCATCCTGACGTTAATGCGCTCTGTGCACAACCCAACACCAGCTGTTTCAGTAAGTAAGATCAATTCGAGCAAGGTTTCAAAAGTCAACAGTGATGATGACTTTCACTGCAAACATCAAGATGCTTGTCACTCACACTTGGTTAAAAACAAACATATTTATGTGGAGAGAGTGAGAGAGGAAATAAAATGTAATGAACATAACATATATACAGCAAAATCCAAGTGAAAAGTCATGTGATATGAGGCTGTGCCTCCACATGATTGGCTGATCATGCTGTCAGCTGGATAATGAAATCGTAATGGGTGTACAAATCAGCCTGAATGCGTTAAACTAGTGAAAATGTCCCGACTCGTTAGACAGTAAACAACTGACCCACTCACACTTGTGTCATGAACTTGACATGACTTGAAACACAAAATGATCTGTAAGTTTTTTTTGCGAATAAATTAAAGGTACACCTCTGTTCCTGCCAGCATCATCATGACACCTGCAGTGGTTACTGAGGATTTGATGAATAACGATCCCAAACAAGGTCACTTTACTAATACCGATAATACCCAAACAACAGTTTGCACTGATACAATTGTACAAAGCACTATTAAAATTACTTTTGAAGCAATGCAAAACTTTAAAAAATGCCATCCATGAGACTTTTATGCATGTAAACACAGTACATAAAAAAGTAAAAATTATTTTTTTTTATAGCAATGTGTTCTTGTTAATAATTTAAGGTATATTGTTACCACATGTACATCAATGGAATAATATTGGACCAAAAACAACAACTGCAGAGATGAGACTAGATAGATAGATAGATAGATAGATAGATAGATAGATAGATAGATAGATAGATAGATAGATAGATAGATAGATAGATAGATAGATAGATAGATAGATAGATAGATAGATAGATAGATAGATAGATAGATAGATAGATAGATAGATAGATAGATAGATAGATAGATAGATAGATAGATAGATAGATAGATAGATAGATAGATTAATTAGCATTAGTTGGACTCGCAGTATTATCTATCACATTGCTAACTTCTGACTACTAGTACTCTAGATTAATAGTCATTCAGAGTAGTCATTTTGATTACTAGTGTCTTCCCAACTAGATAGTAGAGCTAATACAACTATTGTAGTGTTATTTTTACTACTACGCCTTCTACCACTCTCTCTACTACAAACAATAACAACAAACTGATCTTTAGTATTGTGGTTGTATATAGCATACATAGAAAGCTTTGAAAAGAAACGGAGGGACGTTTGAGCAGTCGTCAAAGTGAGGATGTGTCCCTTTTCGAAGTAAATGACTAAAGCCTATGTCGCAAACCAAAAAAAACACATGAATCACCAGAAACGTGCATCGGCATACTCACTCTCCACAAATGTTTGAAGTGCAGATAGAGAAGCAATATAAACCCGAGTTCAATGTGATGGAGCGATGCACAGCTGATAAAGACGCACTTACTGTGACACATCGAGTCTCTTCCCTTCCTTAGAGTGATGCGGGCTCACTGCGAGACTCTCACTGAACCGAGCATCCAAATAAAACGGACAGGGTCTCCAAAAAGTGCCGCTTAATGTCAGAATATGCGAGTGCCAGCGTTCAGCTGGAGATATCGCGCTATCCACACACGGTCCCCGCTGATTCCTGCATTAGATCAACATGAGCCCGCGCGCTGTTCGTGTGGCACGGGGTGGGCACCTCCCACACTGTGCTGGAGGGCTCCCAAAGAGTCACACAAATCACATCATCTTTGTGTCACGAAGGGTTGAGGCTTTGACATTAGGGATACGAGGACACAGCTGAAATGGCAGAAACGTACATTTGCAGTGAAATATGTCCATACATTATTCATTTTGCTGGGTGCACTGTACAGAGAATAGACACACTGTAAAAATGTTAGTAATTAGAACAACTACAATAAAGAGCAGTAATATTGTAAAATAATATATTGAAATATCATAATGTCATTGTAGTGTAAAATAAGAACTATAAATAACCTTAAAATTTATGGAGAACATGTATATTCAGCAAGGCAATATATACTTAAATGGTAAAATATTATTAAAATTGTTTGCAAGAATAAATAAATAAACAATGAAGCATTTGTTGGATGTTAAAAAGTTTAATAGATCAACCTCTGACCTTAAACTCAAATGTAGATTTATTTTTGAATTTAACAAAGCCACATAGGCTACTTTAGACATTACCACATTTGTTATCACCTAAAATATTAGGCACAATAAAAAAGGCATTTTTAAAGCTAGTGTCAAAAATGGATAATTTATATGATAACATAGGCTACTTTAACCTGGAGACCCCAATAATGTGTAAATGTAATGATAGTAACTTCATAAATTAACCTCTTACCTTTGCTCATATTCTTTTATTCTGTTTGTTTGACCCAACACCAAACTTATTAAAGCTTTAACTCACAAAGCAGGCATGCACCTTTCAGAAATAACACTTTTATCCTACAGAGTAACACTGTTTCTCTTTCGGCCCAATTCGACTCCGGCAAAAACTCTAGAAGAATACAATAAAACAAATCCAATTAGACAAAAGCAGAAGAGCATCTCCCTCACATTGTACTGAATGGATGATACTGCACCAAGTTCTGATAACATTCTGATAACATTCGTCACGATACATAAGCATGCCTCATAAGACCCCAAACAGGCATTCAGCATTACAGTGGTTTTGCAAGGAACACGAGAGCTCATCACAGAACACAGTTGCCAAATACAATCTAAGAGAACCCCTTATGAAGCAGTTGCATTAGCTGATCAATTATGTATGTCTTTTAATGAGATCGCATTGCTCTATATGTCATGATTGGACTCCCCCGCCTCCTCTCCTCAATACTATCCCATTTTCCTCAATTAAGTAGGATCAGAAGACTGATCTATCAAGGCACCTGCGCCAGGGGGTTTATAAGCTGTTCAGTAAGTGTCTTGATCAATGTTAGGGGCTTATTGACATGCTTAACTCCCGATGGCACCTTCTGTCTGCAGTGACAGAACGGCAAGGTGGGGAGCGCGACATGTTTTGACACTGGTGTGACAGGGTTGTTAGGTGCATGTCTGTGTGTGTGTGTGTGTGTGTGTGTGTGTGTTGCTGTTGTATCTATGGCTGCTTTGCATATGTTCATGCAACTCAAAGGCAGGGGGAAAGGCAGCAGCACACAAACAGTGCAATTTCTCATGCACAGCTTGAGAAATAGGTCTACACTGAATCCATCTTCCTTAGCACTCATATCCTCATAGAGGGAGCCAGGGAGGCAGATTGTATTCACTACGACTGTTAGAGGACACATACGGCCATAGATGCTCTGGTTGTGTGTTTAGGACCGGTGGAGTTTTAATGCAGTAAAGCTTCCAATTTGTGAGACTGTCAGGGAGATGAATCAATCGTTTTTTTATTGGATACGTAACCTCATGTCCACACAGAAGGTGCTAATCCACTAGGTGGCACAAGCTAACAAGCCTGTTGTCAAACACAGGTTTTTCAAATAAGGATAAACCGGTGACATTACTGTTTGGGGATAAATATAGCGCTACCGATTGCTGCCGCACTCATTTTTGGCAGACACTTTATTTTTTTATTTACATAATTATTGTGCACTTTGTATTGCATACCAATCTCAGGATTACACTGCAAGCAACTACATTAAAAAGATCCAGGCCCCTCTACAAATGAATTCCACCTTTGATCCCTTAAAATTTTCATTATCCACACATAAGCCCTAATTATAGTAAGTGGGATTGGAGAAAATCTTCTCCTTTTAAAACAGTCAATTGAAAGGCGATAATTAAAAGAGAAGTAAATTGAATTCCTGATGGGATTAACTTGCAGGAAAGACAGCGCGAAAGAGAGCAACAGCCTTGAAGGGGGAACAGCGAACAGCAGCTTCACTGTCTTTGTGCACGCTGACTTCTCACGCTGCATATAAAATCGCTAAATCACTACAAGATAAAAAAGAACGTCTGCAGCCAAGTTGACGGTGTAAATGTGAACAAAAGAATACATGCCAAATTGTTACAAATCAGTCCTTTTTTCAAGATGAACGGTGTCATTTCTGGGCCATTTAGTGGAATTGCAAAATTATGACTATTTTTTCAAACAGGTTTCCAGAACATATCTGTTCCACGTCAGACAAGAAGGCCATTTTAGACTTTATGTCCTGGTATATCATAGTTATCAGCCAGCAAGCCCATTTTATTGTTAACCCTCTTCCTGCACTGCATGCCTCCTTCAGCCCTGTCTTCACTGCCTCACATCAGCCCTTTGCCTCCTCCTACACTACTCTATGCATCGTGGATTCGCCTCAGGCTTATAGGTCGTCCGCTTTGCCCGGAAGTGCCGATCCCATAGCTCTGAACAGACCCCAATGCCAATTGGCTCCACCTTTGCTCCCCGCTCCCTTGGCTCCACCTGAGACTGTCGCCCTTACGGCTCCACCGAGCTTTCTTGTCCCTCAGGCTCCGTCTTGGTCAGCCGTTGCTCTAAATTTGTCGCAGACTTACGAGGCTTTATCGTGGACTTGTCGCTCCACCCCTTTGTCTCCGTCAGGCTTCACCTCAGTCCTCGTTACACCGGCTCCGCCATCCACTCTTCTTCAGTCAGTTGTCCCCCTGGCTCCACCATGGCTCCTCCCTCCCTCGACTCCGCCATTGGCCAGCATTCTGGTTCTCCTGTTGGGGATACTCCCTGGCTCCTGCAGCCTTCGTCTCCACTTTGGACCCTCCCGCCGTCAATTTCACCCTGGCTAACCCCTCCTCTGGGAGACTCGGCTCAGTCTGCACTCCCTTCCTCCCTTCTTCCCTCATCTGTTGTGCTATTTTTGATGTTTTAAGATGCAAGGGTGCTCTGCCTTGACTAAAATAAACAAAACAGTCAAAATTTAAAAAAGAACAGCCGGTATTCATGGACGATATCGGGAAACCTGTTTCTAAACAGTCAATTTTATTTATTTATTTATTTTATATTTTTGAAAACCCAGACAACTTCTGGCAAATTTGGATTTGCTCTGAAAGTTAAGAGCTCATTCAAGCCCATTTCCAATCTGTTGAAATCGAGGCACCAATCAGAAACGTTGGGGCGGGATTTACACGATGACGACAGTGCTGGAATTTTAAAGCAGATTTTGTAGCCTACATTACAAAGATGGAGGGCACCGTCGAACATCACTTATTCGAATCAGCTATTGCGTCTGTTTTTGAATGTCTGCAGCCAAGTTGGAAACGAATGTCCAAAAAACGGACGCAATAGCTGATTCGAACAAGTGATGTTCGACGGCGGCATCCATCTTTGTAATGTAGGCTACAAAATCTGCTTTAAAATCCTAGCACTGTCGTCATCGTGCTGAAAAAAAAAAACGTTTAAAAAAACGTTTCCAAAAAAACGTTTCCAAAAAAAACGTTTTTTGGACGTTTCCTTTTTGTTAAAAACCGAGCAAAGAACAACACTTGGAGATATTTCTCCACCGGCCGTCGCTCTGCATACGTCATCTCCTTCATCGCTCTGATTGGTTTTAGGTCAACCTGCGACGTCCGTTGGTGACGCCCCTCTGGAAGTGATTTGACGCTTTGCCAGACCATAACTCGGTTACAACTGAGAATGGTCTGGTTTTAACCAGGCTAGAAATTACGTATATGCGTTCAAAAAAAGTTATTCAGGGTCACTCAACATTAACATAAATCTTTCACGTCAGGTAGTAACCATAGCAACAGTAGGCCGCTTCAACATTTTCTATTCATATAGATTAATTATTGTACAGAACACTGAGAGAACATATTTGATCACTTTGTTGTCGATTTAAATATTGCAAACATATCACAAAAACTTAATAACTGCAACTTACTATTCATAAAATAATTCTGATAAGTATAACAGTTTCCACAAAACCACAACATTGATAAAAATATGCAATGTTTCTGGAGCACCACATTAGCACACCCCAGCACTGGAGTAATGGCTACTTTGCCATCAAATATATTAAAATATAAAAGATTTGTTTTAAATTGTAAAAATATCCCACAATATCACTGTTTTACTTCAAATCACAGGATAAGAGAAATGTTACCAACCCCAGACTTTTTAATATTGTAATATCTTCTATGGCATGATCTAAGTTTGGGTAAGATAAAAAATTGCAAGGGACCACTAGTCCAAAATCCCTGTTAAAGTATTATTAGTACAAACCTCAGCAAAGACTATATGTGGGCAGATTTGTTCTCAGAGTTGTCAGTCTCCAAAGGCATTTTTTAATTACGAGAAAGCAACCACTCGTACTGAATCTCTTACTAGAAGTTCAAGGCTAAGCATTGCCACACTGACCTTCCTCTTTGTGATATTTCAGCGTCTCCTGGGCTGAGCTCTTTTGGGACACGTCTACTTGGTATCACTCTACAGCCGCTAATGACTCATGGACAGAGGCATTTAACTGTCCGTGCTCAAGTTAAGTACAACCTCTGTACCATGAAAGAAAGTTGCACTCCACACCGTGTTGACTTTTCTCATGCTTTACATGGATAAATCAATTATCTTCTGATGCAGTATTCAAGGGGTATTGATATTCAGGTTGCATGAGCTTTGTGGATCTTGATAGCTCATTAATACATAATATTCCCCATCCACTAAAGGGTTTATATGATTAAGACGAGATCTCCTGATCAACAGAGATTATAAACTGTGCAATGCAATAAAGAATATTAATGATGTTGGGAGAAGAGCTGCTCTAGTGCATTTTAAAGTGTCGTACAGATCGCAGAGTGATTTTAAGCATTAGCTAAACTCGCTTCGGGAAGAGCAGTTTCATACACAGGAAGCGTGACGTTATCAAGCCTTTTTATCAATGGCCACAGGGTCATTTTGAATGATGAGCCCTGTTTCCTTCCCATTCGGAATTACATTACGGCTCTTGACGGCGCACATCCAGTAACACAATAGTTGAGACTGACAGCACAGCTGAAACGCATCTACAAAGTTATGTGGGGTCAGATCGGGTAAAGGGTGATTTCAATTACATCCTTCATTGGGATTTTATAGCGTTAGGGTAATTGTTTTCTGATTTTATATGGATAGAAATATTGAGTTAAGCTGGTTTGTTGATCTTTGCTGGTCCCAGCTGCAACTGAAGGCCATCTTAGAGTTTCTGAGGATCTATCATGCATTATCAACTTTATTTTTAATAATGAGTCTTTCTTAAAAACCTAATCTATTCATCTAAGTGACTTGGCTGCTCTGTCTTGATTTAACTGCTAGGTAGACATTAGCTTTAACAAGACCCGTGGCTAAACGATCAATTGACGACAAGAGTATTTTTCACAATGGTATTAGCATTGAGTGCTATTGTGCAATATTATCACTCCCTATAATTAAGAAACTATTTGAGCTCAAGTCATGGAGCGAAATAAATCTGAGGAGATTTTCTCCTTGTGCGTGTGCCATGTACCACATAAAAATCTGCAGTGGAAAACAATAAACAATGAGGACAGTTAAATCTCTATCTATCCCTGGATAGAGAAGATAACCACCTTTTATGGCCAGTGCGGCAAAGAAGAAAATTAGTTTCTGAAAAAGTCATTAGCAAGTTGCCTGCTTTATAGTTTGACACAGCCCCCTGTGTCCAATATTGCCCAGTTTCTCTTGGAAGCTTTTTTTTTATTGGCCGAGACCCAAACTGGGCTAAATCCGTGGTGAAACATTTCTCAGCACAAGCTGGCAAAACTGTCTAAATCACACCTGTTCTGGCTCAATCAAGATCAGATGTTTGCATTGCTCTCGAAGCTAACTGTGCCAGGTACATGTCAACAAAGTCTCCACAACTTAAAGAATCAAATTAGTAAGAACAACTTTTATGTACTAGGTTATATACAGTGAGGTACAAAAGTCTATTAGACTGTTGTGGCTAGTTGTTAGGGTTCAGGTTAATCGAATAAGTTGACATTTACAGTAGTTGCAAAGTTACTTGGTTTGTTTGGGGGACCATCAAAGTTTTATCAGATATTAAGCAGACAGTCTATTAATAATCTAATCAGAGTTAGCTGACACATTGCAAAGTTATAGTTAGTAGATTGTCTAAAGTTTTACATTTTAAATACCTTTTTCTTGTGGCAGAATGAGTTATATACCACAATATCCCGGTTGTTCATTTCCATTGAGGGTTTTCACAACGCGCCATCAATCCGGAAGGCGGCCATTTTGGAAGCACTGAACGTAAACAATGCCACTGAATTGAACGGACTCACAAATTTGGCTGATTATTGCTGCTGAAAAATGGTCGAGTTTTGGTCTGTACTAATTGGTCGCATCTGGAAAAAACATTGAGTTCTATGGACTGCCAAAAGTTAAAGAGAAGAGTGCAAAAAACAGATGAAAGAAGGCATTTGTGATTGAGAGAGGCACAGCATCAGCTGCAAAACTGTAGGAGGCTGTTATTTAAAGCTTTTTTTCCACGCTCTTGTCTGCGCCGGTTTCAAAATATGTTTCAGAAATAATCATTTTCCTGCACTTTGTAACACAGCATTGTTTCCTTTAACAATGTCTGTCGTTTACAATTTATGTGGCGTGAGAGTAACATACCACCCGAAATCCGATCGTTCAGACTGAAGCCGATGTCCTGATATGTGAATGGGATTTCAAACCACATTTGTTGGTGTATGAATGAGTGAATGAATGGGTGAATGTGAGGTAAAATATGTAAAGCACTTTGGTCGCCATTGGTCTGTTGAAAACGCTATATAAATGTAACCATTTACCATCTACCATATGGATGAAGCTTAAAACGAATTTCATGTGCTTTTTTGGACTGATAATCTGAATAAGAAATAAGATAAGATAAGAAATAGAAGGAATGAGAATGTCGAGATAAGAAATAGAAGGAAGAATTGCAGTATGGGCTAGAGAGCTTGTTCGGAACTTTACCACTCATAAACTTCAGTTTGTCAAAATTTTGCTTTCTCTCCTGCTTACTAAGTCCTTCTCTATATGATTTCGCACCTAACACATGTTTTTTTGCAGTTCCTATGTTGTTTTTATTTGAGCTTTCATTACACATTGGGACGTTGTTGTTGTTCACGGTCGGGGACTATTTTTTTTCTAGTGGTTTTTAGTGATTATATTTCATGAAAGCTGCACTAATACATTTTTTTTATTTAATATTTTCATTGTGTGGTAACCATTTTTGAAAAGCAATAAGGTACTCGAGGCAAGTGCAGTATCGTGAATAAGTAACGGCTGAAGGGGTTGCAGGTAGTTCCTCCGCTTTGCGTCATGCCAAACAACGCCCTTCAGCCGTTACTTATTCACGACAGCACAGCCTCTCATACCTTGTTACTTACTGTAAAAAAATATTTTCAAGATTTGTTATCACAACATATTTTCTTTTTTCAAATCAACTTATAATTTACTAATTATTATTACTTACTAATAATTTATTTAGTTGAGATAACTTCTGATGATTAAATGAATCACCTTCTTTGTATTAACTCACTTTTTCCAGTTCAATCAACTTAAAATTTTAAGGCAACCCAGGTTACTTACTTTTTTAAGTTAAACCAACAATATTTTTTACAGTGTAGTAATCACAACATTTTTTCTTTTGTCAAATCAACTTAAATAATTTATTTAGTTCATATAACATATAATTTTGAGTTTCTGATGATTAAATCATTTTCCTTCATTGTATTAACTCACTTTTTCCAGTTCAATGAACTTAAAAGTTTAAGGCAACCAGGTTACTTACTTTAAGTTAAACCATCAATATTTTTTTACAGTGTACATTATCAATCTGGTACACAGTCACAAATAGCCTACCATGTCTAGCCCACAAATAGAAGCAGGTTACATTTCCAGAGTAGTCTGGTCTGAATAGGACACATGCACAATGCGAATAATATACAATAGACAAAAAGCAAAAATTGGTCAATACAAGAACAATAAAATCAAAATAATCACATTTTTTTCTTTTTCTTTTAAACCACGAGTCAAGATTACATCTTAAGTCTTCCCCCTACCCCTAAAATGAATGAGTTTGAATTAATGTGTTTTACTTTTATATTTTTTCCAACAATTAGCATAATTAGCCTAAATGAGTTTACTGTAAACTGCACACTTTGCTGAAATTAAATGTCTTTAAATAAAAGTGTTCTGTTAACTCTGCTAAACTAAAACTGAAACGAAATATACTAAAAGAGCAAACTTGGAGAACAAATGCATGTATAACAAAAGATCCCAGCTCTGTTGTTTGAGACCTTAAAGAGGTCTCATTTTAGGGATAAATTCTCATTCAGAACACAAAGATAAACCTTGAAGATTTTCTAAGTCTTGCTTGCAAAAAACTTTTCCCGTCATCTGTTTTTTCCCAAAACTGTGAGACTAAATTCTACACTCTAAAAAAAAAAAAAGGCTGGGTTGTTTTAACCCAATTTGGATTACATTTTTTAAATGACATTTTTAATCCAATGTTTGAGTTTGTCCATATTTGACCCAATATTGGGTTAAAACAACCCAGCATTTTTTAGAGTCTACACTTGCGCCAACCCAAAAATAAACGAATTGCCATCAAAGCCACAGCTATATTATAATTCAGCATCCACTAACAGTGAATCATATGATTACAATCTAGACGGCGAACCCAGATGAAGGCTTTGATGTTTGCATCCTTCTTATTATTTTTCTTTGTTCCAAAGAAAACCTATTAAATCTGCATGAGAGATTTTGTTATCTGTCACCTAGGAAGATCACACCCCATTTGCTTCCAAAAGAAACGCATTTGAAGAGAAAATAGCCTTCTGTGGAGCTCTCACACATAGCTCCTTTCTCAACACATGATTGTTAAGTTTGAGTTCAGACCCACTGCCTCTTCTGGAGTAGAGCAATATACAAACAAGAAATCCTCTTTATTAGTCACTTCTCCTATGGAGCTGTACTGCGAGAAATACACAGAAAAGTCTGCAGGCCAATTACTCCAAAAGGAAAAGCGCTTCTCTTTAAGGCCAAGTTTTTCACTTTTTTTTTTTTTTGTCTTTTAAAAAAAAAAAAAAAAACATGAACACTCCGGCTCCACAGATTAAGGCTCTGCGCCAAAGAGTGAGAGACTGCTGGATCCATGCTGGATAAACCCATGTCGCACCAGCGAGTACAGTGATGGGTTTTTAGATTCCAAGAGATTATAAAAAGAACTGGGAAAGTGGAGGCGGATTGGCAGGAAAAGAGAGAACACAGAACCCTCTTGCCATCACCCCCGGGTGGCACGCTGATCCTAATTTCCCTGCTCGCTGTAGCACGTCTCCCCACATCAGACCGTTCCAGGTGCTGCCTCGACTGCCTAGTTCCCCGGTGTCACGCAGGCAGCGGGACGACACCGAAGGCAGAGGACACGCTAACAAGGATATGTGCAAAGAGTATACATGCACTAATGCACATAGATATATCCGGGGGTACCGAGCGGGAAATGAAATCCACTGCCCCTCAAGAGGGGACTTCATCTAAACCCACCGGATCCGCGCTGAGGAGTACGACAAGCGTTGCGTTTTCTCATTTAAATGCAACAAATGCTGAGCTAATGACTTACAGTAGGCTCCTGACAGCTGAAATGTAGTAATTTGTGAGTCATTTCCCCAATGGCCGAACTATACTCTACTCTGCAAGTAGACAGCAACGAAACAAGCAAAGCAATATTTTGGCTGGCTATGGCAAAGCCTCATTAAAAAGTCATTGTGCATATGAGGAACAACCTTGTGAACCTTTGTAATTGGTCTGCAGGGAGTTTGCTCACTGGTATCATCAGGATTCATTTCCCAATGCCATTAATGTGAACGCCACAAATAATCATTACTCTCCTCTTTACGCCGACCAATAAACTCGTGCCCATGAACTCCAATATCAGCCTGTATTTAGAAGGATCGTAATGGGCATGTCAACACAAAATGAAAGCTTGCTGATGTTATTTGTGCAGTATTTGCGGCTTGCAACGGCAGAGCAGCAATATAATAATAATACTAACAAGAATTATCAATCAACTAAGACCACAATGCATCATGGGAAATCAGCCTCAGGCTAATGTCACAGTAGCCCTCAATCGGGTCATGGGGTCTATATGACCCCAATTGACTTTTACTTAATAAACAAAAAAGGTTCCCTTCTTCTCAGTAGAATAAGATTTTGTGACTTTTCATACATTATCTATCTATACACACACAAAAACTGGGATTGATTCGGTTGTTCTGAAGGTATGTAAAAAAAAAAAATGTTTACATTTTTGGTCTTCGGGGTCAATATGACCCCACATTGAAATGAATGGGAAATGTGAAAAAAATGATTTTTACACAGAAATGTAGAGCATAAATGTAATGCATCATAAAAAATAATATTTCATATGCAAGCTAATGGTGTAGTTGAGGAATTGTGTGGTATATGGATACAAAAGTACTTTATATCTCCAAAAACACTGCATTTATGAATGGATGAGAAGTAAACAAAAAAATTATATATTATTTGTATGATTAAAAATGTATATTTTTTTGTACAATTATTTAATCAATTGTTGGGGTCGTATAGACCCCAAAGCCCAGAAGTGTAAACAGGAAACAAAGACCATTTGAAGGTTAAATATAAATAAAAAAATATGGTTATACTTTAAAATAAGGTTAATTTATTAAAAATTAGTTAATATATTAACTAACACATACTAACCATGAGCAATACATGTGTTAATGTTTTTGTTAATCTTTGTTAACGTTATAAAAATGCAGCTGATCCTTGTTTTTTCATGTTAGTTCACAGTGCATTAATTAATGTTAAGAAGATTTTAATAAAGTATTAGTAAATGTTGAAATTAACAAACATTAACCAATGCTGTGTAAGTGCAGGTCATTATTAGTTAATGTCAACTGATGTAGTTAAATAATGTTATCTAATAAACCTTATTGTAAATATACTGTAAAAAAAATATTTCCATGATTTGTAATCACAACATTTTTTCTTTTGTCAAATCAACTTAAATAATTTATATGGTTCAGATAACATCATATTTTGAGTTTCTGACGATTACTTCAATTTTTCCATTTCAATGAACTTGAAATTTTAAGGCAACCAGGTTACTTCATTTTTTTGTTAATCCAATAATATTTTTTTTTACAGTGCATGGAATTATGTCCATTAAATTTACATTATTCATTGCAGTCTCGCTAGCACGCAAATATAAATATATAAATAAATAACGGTTCAATTGATGGTTATTCTATAATAAACTGTTTTATTTTATTATTATTATTGTATTATATTTTGTTATAAAATAATAACACATATGATGTGCATGGTCTTTAAATTTGTTTAGAAAAACACAAGTTACATTGATCGATGCATAAACATATATTTAAAATATTGCTCATTTCCTCTAAGTTAAAAATGTATATTTCCTGCTGCAATGAAGCTACATCATTCTCGACCAGTGTCATTGGCCATCATCCCAAGGCTCACTAATTGCACACGCTAAAGCACACACACGCACAAGAACACACAAATAACTTACCCATCAAGAGATGTTTTGCCTTGAATGTCCAAGATACTGACATCAGTCTTCTCCTAAACAGCCGTTCCCATTTTCACGTGACCCTTCCTAGGAAAAGAATGAGTGACATCGTCTTGTGAGCCGGTTCAAGATGGCCTTAATGGTCCAAGATCATGTTGCTCCACTGACACACCATTAAGTGCTAAATGTTCAGAACTGCATTACTGCAACCTCTAAGATTAAGAGTGATAAGGTAAAGCACTATTTCCCCTCCTCTTCCCTCTTCCTATCTACTCCCAGGCTGCATCCGTAGCTTTCTAAGAATGAATTATTCATACCTCCAAATCATCAGCTGCCCAAGATAAAGGAGCTCTAACCACTTCTCAAATGTATTGATTTCTGTAGCATTCGCATGATGGGCGCTAGAAATTGTGTCCAGCGGAGGCTGAAATCGGAGAATGTTAGATAAGTCAGAGTAGTTTTTAGGGAGTTCTTTCCATACTTGTAATATCGCTATCAAGGACACGAGGCCTCGAGACAGGAAGTTAGATCGAGAAAGCCTGGAATATCCTTTACAAGGGGTTTCAGCTTTTGTTGTGAACACAAACGGATTATGATGTGAGTGTCTCAAATCAAGCAATATCAACATTGTGTCAGAGGCATTCGAAACTTTGAAAGCCATTTTCCTGCAATCTGTTGTCTATACAGTGGAAAACTATTTACATCTTATGCAGCATTAAGCACATTTGTGCATCAAACATCATTTCGCACATATCTGCAAAGCCTTTTTAGGCTTCAAACCTGAAGGTTGCATTTGATTTTACTTAAGGCAGGGCAAATGCAATTTGAGTATTATATACAATGGCCTATCATCTGCACTTTTAAAAAAAATGTCTTTGTTAAAGCGTTTTAAACCGCACTTCAAAGGTTCAAGACTGTGTACAGGCTTTAGTGATAGAAAGAACTACAATCCTGTTAGTAAATGCAAACAGCATAATCAAATAAAAAAAAAATAGTAAAACTAACAAGCATCGCAGTTAATGCAACAAATCATTCATGTAATCCAACACAAACGGATTAAAGGAGTAGTTCACTTTAAAAAAAAAAAAAAAAAAACTTTTGCTGATAATTTACTCACCCCCATGTCATCTAAGATATCCATGTCATTCTTTTTTCAGTCAAAAAGAAATTAAGGTTTTTGATGAAAACATACAAGGATTTTTCTCCATATAATGGACGTCAATGGGAACCAAACGGTTCAAGGTCCAAAAGACAGTTTCAGTGCAAACTGCAAACTGTTCAAAGGGCTTTAAACGTTTCCAGACGATGAATCAAGTGAAACGATCGCTCATTTAAAAAAATACAAAGTTTAAGTTTTTATCATTAAAAAATAATATTCCTATGGAGAAAAATAATGGATATTTTACTTCTGGAACCTGACTGTTGCACTAAAGCCATATAAAACACTCCAGAATGTTTTTGTTTTTTTTAACTGACTGGAGTAGACACCAGAAATTCAGTGAAAAGATGATAATAGACACATCATGCACACAATTCAAACACTGTAAGTGAAATTGATATTCAGTCATGGTCAGAGGACAACACCACCTCCCTGCGCAACCTAATTCCAGGGAGGAAAAAAAGGACATATAAGTCGACATCAGAAATAGATCAAATCTGAAATCAGATCAGATATCAGATATAAAAGTTGCACTAAAGTCAAATCTTAGGAGGATACAGAGGATAGACAAGCACCACATGAGAAAACCAAAGTAATAGTTATAAATGCTGCTGCAAATTTGAGTCACACTAGGCTGATCGCCAATTAGCGGTATGAGTCAGCTTTAAAAGAAGTCTGACAATAAGAAGCTTGTTCTCATTTCTCACAAGCACTTGCGTGTTTGAAAAGATTAGCGCACATCCATTTGAAAGGATATGAAATTGTTAGTTAGTGGAGCGAGGTGTGCAAATGATGAAAAACACATCAAGGAATGTAAAATTGCATTTCTATTGCACATATCCCTAAACCAAACCAACCACATTTTCAAAAGCCCAGAAAAATAGGATTAATCTGTTAGGTTATGTAGCTTATGTAATCTGGCTTATGTTTATCTCGTCCCATTGAAGAAAAAAAAAAAGAAAAAAAATCATCCCAAATCGTATCCGATGACATTTTGTAGTATAAATAGTATAACAAAATAAACGTATAAAACTCATACAGGCCCACATCTCGTTGGTGGCTGTGTATATAATATGTTGGTGTCTAGAAAATCCACATTACCTTCAAAATCCACTATTTTTTTAACTTTCATAGTTCTACACAACTTTGTTATTCCTGAAAATACGCCCCTCTTCAGAATTTTAAAAGCAAAATTTTTGTTCGTCTGTGTCCTTTAAGCTCTCTCCTGCTACGCTTGGTCTTCTGCCAAGCTTAAGCCTGATTAGTTCTGTGATATTTCTTCATCTTCATCAATTACCGACTTGAGAAGCTGTCGACTGATTCATGAGTTTTTTTTTAGGGTTTTTTTACGTGCGAGTTCAGCGAGGGTTTCTGCCAGACTAACACTGTGACTCGGCTCTCTCTAGCAGAGACAGGATTCACTCCAGAACACAAGTGATCTGACTTTGGATGGGCCTCAAGGACAAACAAAACTGCCTCCTGCTATATAATGATGAAGTGGTTACCCTTTCCATTTAGAAATAATAAGTATTATTTCTCTGTCCTCCTATTAATCAGGAGTAAATCTGTTTAAAACAGGTCATTTAAATACAATGAGGAGTCACATTGTGTATGCAAAAACATAATGCGGCAAATAAACTATACAGTCATATGGCTAGTATGAAAATTGTGCACCCACAAAGTTGTTTAGAATATAAACAGCTTTAGATTTACATAATGTGTGCTATAATGAGAATGATAGCGTGTATACTTCAAATAGCTGGAGAGATCAGTTAGCTTACATCCCTTTCATATAAAGCATTCCACTGTTAAGGATAATGGAATTACTCTCCATTAACCTCAGATTATACTGGTCAGCTCCATCACAATCTGAAACTGTACTTTACGTGCACTTGAGAGTTGTTATTTATCCAAGTAAGATCTTTTATTGATTGATATTCAGTTGCTCACCCTCCAGTGTTGACGGTGCAGCTTCAAGCAGCTCGTTCCCTTCAGAGCAAATAGCAAGCACTGCCAGAGAACTTTAAAAACATGTGCTGATGCTCTTTGCGGCCTCGATAACATACACGTATTGAATTCTGCCTTATCCAGTCGTGTTATGCTGTTGGCTTTTATGTTCACTGGTTTAAAATACAGAAAATGTACTTCCTGACTGGATGAGCCACATTTAAAGCTACTTAGAAATCCTTCCTTTTTAATTCTTGAGAATAAAAGAAAAACTCTTTATACATTTATTTATATGCTGGATATTGCAAATTTATAGTGCTAGGATTTTTGTGTTTTGTATACCCTAATAATAATAATAATAATAATAATAAATAAATAAATGAAAAAAAAAACACTAAATTAGTGCTCTATTACGATGGAGTTTAATGTGTCACTACAAAAATATGTCCAGGATTATAATAATATCAACAAGAATATTTAATAACAACAATAAGAAATGTATATATATATATATATATATACATACATACATACATACAGTATACATATACAGTATATACATACACACATATATATATATATATATATATATATACTGTATACAAATATATATATATGTATTTGTATATGAATATATATATATATATATATATATATATATATATATAATTTATAGACTATGGAGTTTTAATGCAATCAACTAAATAGTGATTGTGCCATTTATTATAAAAGGTTTTGTTGAGGTCTGATAATTTGCTGTTTATTAATTTTTAATGATGATGACTTACAAAAAAACAAAATGATATTTGGCTGCAATTACCCTTATCCTTACAAATCACAATAAAAATAAGAATAAATCAATAAAAGTTATCAAAATTAAATAATTGGCCTTGAAATCATTTGGTGTCAGATTAAAAATAAAACGTGATTTTTTTTTTTTGGTTTAAATAATTAGTTTATTTCTATCAATAATTTTAATAAATGTAATTTTTTTCTTTTACCATAATTCTGTTGTTTTATAAAAGATTAACCCACTCAAAATCCTGTAACACCCATTCTTTTGTGGCTCAGCGCTTTATTATACAAACAGAGCGAACTCATTTAGACAGCTAACTTCATTGTTTGAATCTTTTTGTGCGAACTTTCTGAGCCAATTGTTCTCATAACATTTATTTCTGATAATTGTGAAAAACAACACTTACAAGCCCACTTCCCAGTGCTGTCATTTCACAAAAAAAACAGCGCTCTTCTCGCAGAAGCAAACACATGGTGTGTTCTGCGGGATAACAGAGTCTGCTGGGACTGTGGCTAGGATGGTGTGCTCCGCTGGAGCTTTCAAAGGGTAAGTGGATGGAGCTTAGGGGAATGTTAGCGATGCAGAGAAGCTTTGGCCTCTAGATGAGCCACTCCACTGGACACCACACACCCAGATCAGTCTACCTGCTGCCAGCATTCTCAATAACAGATAAGAGCCTATCTCTACAAACCAGATACACAAGTCATTTAACATATAAGGTGGTGGGCCGCAGAAGAAAAAAAAAAGAAGAAGAGTTCAAACTCTCTTCCTTTGGCTGCTCCCACCCATCAGTGACCTCGCTCTTCTATAGTAAGGGATGGCGGCCTTGGTGAGTATTGATTCAGTGTTTGTTGTTCACCAAAACAAATGCTGGATTTACTGCTGGACTCAAGGGAACATAATTAATTACAAGGGAAAAGCCAATGATGGAAAACAAATACACCTATATATTCGACTCAAATGTTTTCTTGCACCTGCAATCACAGAAGCAAAAAGACAAACATGCAGTAGCATGACATCTAGAATGATCTACATAGTCCCTGTGAGATCATGCTGACCACGATGTGCATTCATATCTTTTTTTTTTTTTTACGATGGACTGCACTGCAGGGACTTGATTTAAACATCCATCTGTTCTTAAAGGAAGGATAACTGAAAAATAACATCAGTGACAAGTTCACCAATTAAAGAGCAGATGGTAGACTGTGGCAGCTGCTACCTGAGCTGGGTGAATAGCATATGCTGGTGGACGGAGTTTACAATTAAGTTCACTTTAATGTTTTATTAGCATAGCGAGATCAGACGGGTTGCCATCACATTACGAGAAACTTTTTTTTTTTGTTTTTTTTTTTGTTGAAAACACTATTGCCTAACAGCCACATAGAAAAAGCCATTCATATAGTATTGGCATTTAAAAAAACAATCAAATTAAAAACAAATGAAATATTTTTCCTAGCTGACAGTGATGTAAGGCGGCATTGACAAACAGTACATCATTGTCAGCTGAGAAAAATATTTTATTGGAAGTTTCATCCTGTATTGACGTGTATCAGAGTGAAGCGGCTTCTCAAACAAGAAAACATTTAGGGTGGGACTTGTCGATTGGGAATTGATTGGATCTTTGTGGTTTGCTATTTCTATTGTTCTGCCTTCATGCCTGTAATAACTTTAATCTGAAATCACATGCTTCCCTCCTATAGGTATGAAGCTTGTTTCCGCCACAGAATGAAAAATAAAAAAGGTAATTGCGACTCTTTATCTCGCAATTCTGACTTCACATCTTGCAATTCTGAGAAAAAAGTCCGAATTTTGAGATAAAAAGATATTTCTCAGAATATATCGCGATTCTGAGTCTATAACACGCAATTGCGACTTTATTTCTCACAATTCTGACTTCATATC
Source organism: Pimephales promelas (assembly GCF_016745375.1). The sequence continues at coordinate 14,901,880 of NW_024121543.1, read as the reverse complement.
TCGCAATTGTGAGATAAAAAGTCACAATTATTTTTTCCTTTTTTTATTCAGTGGTGGAAACAGGCTCACACATTATGTTACAGGCATAAAGTACCCAAATGACATACTACTTCCAGTGAGATTCTTAAGTGTGCATAGGATGGACACTTTACTCTCCCATGAGGCAACGGGAGTATATTTATGAATGGCAGTGAAGCGATGTAACTGACACCGGTAGGTCACATGATAATGACAGCATGGAAGATGTAGTACATCCGGATTAAACTCATACTTTGTACACAAAACGTTCTTTTTTTAGCGGTCGTGAAGTAATTACTTATTTTAAAAAGTGCCTAGAGAGAGAGTATGCGATTTCGGATGCAACCGAGAAGAGGTGAGAGAGGGAGGTGATGATATTTTCAGTAAAAATTATGGGGGAAGACAAAACATTGCAATATTTCATAATAAAAAATTGTCCATTTTGATTTCATGATGACTTTAAAGGGATACTCCACTTTTTATGGAAATAGGCTCATTTTACAACTCCCGCAGAGTTAAACAGTTTTAGAGTTTTACCGTTTTCGAATCCATTCAGCCGATTTTCTGATTTTAAGAAGAATATCAGTAACCAGACAGTTTCTGGTCCCATTGACTTCCATAGTATATATTTTTTCCTACTATGGAAGTCAATGGGACCAGAAACTGTCTGGTTATTGATATTCTTCTAAATATCAGAAAATCAGCTGAATGGATTCGAAATTGGTAAAACCCAACTATTTAACTCTGGGGGAGTTGTAAAATGAGCCAGCCAGATCTCACGGGAATTCGTACGAATTTTACGAGGTAGCTAATTCGTAACAATTCATACGACCTCACTCGTACGAATTAGCTAAATCGTACATATTTTACGAATTAGCCAATTTGTATGAATTCGTACGAATGACCTACCCCTTACCCCGCCCCTAAACCTACCCATCACGTAGGTTTAGACAAATCGTACGAAATTCATACAAGCGAGGTAAAAAAAAAGTGTAGTATCCCTTTAACGTATTCAAAGTTAGTAAAATTATACTAGCCAGCAAGAAAAAGTGCACATACTTCCCCCCCAAAAAATATCCATCAAAATGGCTGCATAGAAAAATTACCATTTTTGTTTGGAAACAACAATAGTGTAGTTGGACTGCATCCAGATTTGATGTTCTATATGCTAATTTCACACAATATTGCACCAGCACTCACTGAAACATAAAGATCAGAGACGGATCAACCAAAGTATAGATGTGCATGCAAACTATTCCTGTGTGGCTCTGAGATAGGTACACTGAATTGTCTTTATGGAGCAGCATGTCGCCGCTGGGTAATGGAGTGTGATGAGCACTTTGTGTCAAGCTCAGCTGTCCCAACAGATAAGACCCAAGCCACCACTAACAGTTGGTGTCATATTTCCACCTTAGCATTGCAATGGAAGTTCAAACTGCACAGTATACAGTGCACTGTATTTCTTTATCATGAATCCATGCATCCATTTTTAAAACTGGTCTGTTCGGCAGATTGCAATTTCTAAAAGCCAAAAAAATGCACACACTCAAAAAATGAAGTTAATAGAAATATTTTTAGAATTAAAAAACCTGAATTAAAAATAAATTATTTACTTGGTTATTTTATGTGTAACTGAACTTTTTCAATAGTATAATTATGCATACTTTGTTTTTTTTGGGGGGTTTATTATAAACTTAAGTTGCCATGACTTGATGCTATAATTGTAAGAATGATTATTTATCATTAATCAAGAATAACAAAAAATAAATACAGTTTAAAATTGAAATTTAATTACATTTTAAACACAATTATAATGCAAAAGCTCCATGGAGACATGTTTCTGTTGTACAGTGCTAAAACGCAATACTTTTTTCAGGATTTTTTTTATTTATTGTATTTCAGAGTCAGAGTTATTTGGTGATCCCAGATCTTTGTGGAAATTACATCTGCTCATATACTCTGCCTGAGTGTGTGAAGGACTGGCGCTTCAGGACGCACAGATAAATTTCCTGTCGAAGCTCAGAAGAAAGGACACACGATCAGATAACTTTGAAACACGTGCAGTAAGTGGATGCATTGGAAGATGACACTTCAATTGATAAGCTATCCTGCTTCTTTTTGCTTTCTTTCTTTTTTGAAGTTTGTGTCTCTCTAACCAGGTGTAAAATGGAAAGTTTACCCCCAAACAATGTCAGAAAGGCTTGAGCTGGTCTGAGAGAATCTCATTTTGCCCATCACTGCAAGAAAGAACATAATTATCATCATTATTATTAATAATTATTGTGCCAACCAGCCCGAGCAGCAATTAACAAAACTTACCGCTTGCACTTTATTGTATAGCGATTCATTAAATCTATTACACACTTCTGCACATTGAGCCAAGTGGAAATTTATTTAACCTCCATATGGAGGAGTTAATGAAACTCCCTTTGACTGTTCTGCTTGTGTTGACACTGGGAACCTTCTGCAAAATTACAAAAAGTAGTTACAAAAGATGCATTGTTAAAAATAGGATAATCAAAGGAAGTATAAAAGCCGTGAGAACACGATAAAAAACAATAAAATCATGGGTGTTAATAATTAGGGACCATTTATTTTACATTCCAGTGTAATTAATTACAAAGAACGTCAACTAGTTCATTAAAATAAGTTTTTCATTGTGCATTAAATAAACACTTCAGTATGTGCTGTTTTTAAACTGGGAAGCTGCAGTCTAAGACAAAAAATACGATCCATAAGAGTTTGTCTATTCAAGCTACTGTATGTGTCTTGCATAAATCATCTGGAGGCAATGTGCCCTCTATACAGCACATAAAACAGAATGCAAATTCTTTTCTCTTGGAATTTTAAAAGGTTGTTTCATGGCTCTTCTCTCATATTACTGTTTGCTTAGACATTCTGTAAGATTAAGAGGAAAGGTAGAATAAAGATATTGTTTGGCTACAGGTTATACAAACCCTTGGTTCTACTACACGGTTTAATGTCTTGTCTCAATGAAATGGGAAATGCACATGTTTTACTGGCAGAACATCATTATTTTAAGATTTCACTTATATCCGGAGCAAAAATAAAAGCTTTCAGGAAAAAAATATGACATTAAGTCTTATTTATATGACATTAAATGAACATTGCTTATGATGTTCTGCATGTTCACTGAGTAACAATAGAGATCATTCTTAACTTAAGGCATTTTATTTTGCCCTGGAGATGAAATGCAGCATATTGGGGTCTGAATAGAACAAACTCTTTCTAATGATGATCTGTGACATAAATGCACCAAATCAACAAACCAAATAGAGTTGGGTGAAATATGTATGTTTGATTTGGTACATTACAAAGCTACATATTTATCCAGATATTTATGGATTGCTTTGTTGATGTAAACAACGCAATCTCATCCATACAGTAAAGCTGTTGACATTGCGTCTAAATCCGACGCACATGGCACCCTTTAGCGTCAATATAACACGCTTCGGTTATGGGTAGGTTTAGTTCTGGGGTAGTGTTGGGGTTAGACCACTAGTAGGCGCCTTCTGGCCCATATATATCTGCGTCTCATATTGACGCTAAAGGGTGCCATGTGCTTTGGACATCAGTATATGACGCCTTGGGATTAGACTGGGCTGATGTAAAAGATGACAAATCTTTCTTCCCATTCAGATAAATCCTTGCTCAATGTCTATTGACGATGCATTTTTGAATCGATTCAATAAAATGTAGAGTTTGAATTGATTCGTGAAAATGAACCAAACTTACCAACTCAAACAGTGTTTTTACTGAATTTTAAGACATTTTCTGAACCAGTGGCAGGATTTTAGGTCTTTTTACCAGACCAATGGCAGATGAGGGGAGTGTTTGTGAAACCTGACTGGAAACAGTTTGCAATTCAATTATAAATGACATACTAAAAAGTAATTGCTACTTTCCTGTTATCCGGACCCCACGATGGCCTAAACCCCACCCCTAAACCCACCCGTCACTGGGGTTAAGACCAATCAGGGACGATGGCCTACCCCTAACCCTGCCCCTAAACCTACACATCACTGGGGTTAAGACCAATCAGGGATGACTATAGTTCCGAAATGGTATATGGTGCGGACCGGATAACAGGAAAGTACCAATTAAATAACTCAGATACTCAAATTGTTTAACTTTGCACTATCAGCAAAATCCTCATAAATATAATGTTAAAATTCAATATCATTGCCATACTTTTTTTTTACTGTGTGGTTTATCATTACAATTTATAAACTAACTTCAACCTCAAATTCACAAGCAAACAGTGAAGTGGCAGACTGAAGAGAAAACATATTCTCTTCAATGTAGGAAAGAATGTATGATGAAACAATTTTGAAGGAAGTTATAGGCAAACTTAATTCATTCTCACACGATTGACATTTCTGTCCTGTGCCTCAGAAAGTATGCACCTCTTCCAAGCTAATAACAGTCCTTCCCGTAACTGCAGTTGAAGCATTGAGAGCATTTGTCAGAAATACGACTGCTCATTGCACAGAGACAGGAAGGTGAAAAGAGAAAAGTCCGGGTCTTAATTACAGGGCAATGGCATACCTCTACAGGGCAGAGTCGAGTGGATCAAGTTGGACTGAGTGGGAGAATGCCTGGAAGATTAGCCGTAGGCGACAAGGTCCTATAGGAGAGAGAGAGAGCAGGGCTTCGGGGTGGAAGATAGGTGACTGGTGGAAGGATGGGGGTTGTGTGTCAAACTCTCAAAGGAGATCCATGCTGATGATGCTGACATTGGCCTGTCTACCACTCAATGAGCCAACACCTGTCAAGAGACTGTAATCAGAGTCAGACAGACAGAACGAAAGAGAGACAGACTTGACTTCTCAGTTATTGCTGAAAACAGCGAGAAGATTCACAGGAGAGAGAGGCACAAATGGTAACCACATGATATAGACAGTAACAGTTTTTTGGCCCATGATGACATTGTCCAACTCAGTTTACGGAGGTTTACATACCCGACACATGACAGGTGTATAAATGACTTAGAATACATCTAACTATTTCAGAGAGCAGTAGATATAGACAGAAAATTATAAGGAAGTGGTGGTGGAAAGAAAAACGTCACGTGAGCTCTAATTGGTAGACAACTTTTTATATATTACTATTACTTTCGCGTATTAAAAGGATAGCTCACCCAAAAAATGAAAAATCATAAAAAGAAAATCCATTATGCGTTTTTTTTTTTTCAAAATGTGCAAAAAAACAAAAACAATAATTCGTTGAATTACAGTAAATGAGAGCAGGATACCTAGGAACCAAAATAGCAACACCTTTGCATCACGAAAGTGGCTTGACACCACTTACAAGATTTTCATAAAATGTAAAAAGCTATAGTTTTAATTATTATTTGGCTCTTTCCAAATAGAAAAGTAGAACAACTACAGAAAATAATGAGACGATGGGGGTTAGAGTATGCATCACCAGCCAGGCCATGTTTCTGGCCAAAAGCTGTGTACTATTCCAAATGATTTTTATTTTATTTATTTATTACAATTTGTATGTAAAACCCAATATGCTTTAACACTCGGGTCTACTGAGAGTAACTCTTGCTTCCAAGAGTCTGAGTGAACTGTTACAGCAAGTTCTAAACTCTCCTTTGACTGACTGGAGCCAGCAGTTTTGGAAATTATGTTGATCATGAACATTGCTGTGCATCCTCACCTTTAGCCCCTGGCTCCATTCACTGCGGTGCTCTAACTAACACAACTGGGATCTTATCACTCTTCTTTTCAGGTTTTATATTGTACTCTCTTCACTACCAGTGCTAGCTATAGCCTCGACAAGTCCACACCACTGGTGGATGACAAAACTTACCCGCCCATAATAAAACCTTCACATTTTACATGGGTTAGGGTTACTTGGCCTGAACATATACTGTATATATGTTGAGGCCAAGTAACATGACTTTGCAACGCATTCTCATCCCAAGGCATCATCTAACTGACAATTTTGACCATGCTTCAATATCTGTCGCTTTACGCACCCTTTAGCGTCACTTACATGACGCAATCCCAGGGCATCATCTAACTGATGCTAAAGGTAAAGCATCAGTTAGATGACGCGGGTAGGCTATAGGTTTAAGTCTGCGGTAGGGTAAGGGTTAGACGTGATCCTAGGGCGTCAACTAACTGACACTAAAGGGAGCCTAAAGGGTCAGATATTGAAGCATGGTCAAAAATGCTTCCCAGGGCGTCAGTTAGATGACGCCTTGGGATGAGAATGGGCTGGACTTTACTGACTTCTTCAGTTCCTAACAAAGTTAGCACATTTTATTCACGTTTAGAAAGTGTTCATTTTGGCCCATGCACACTTCTAATAGCTTTTACCCGAGACCACCAGTGCTTTTGACTCATGAATAGCATTTTAATCAAATTATCAAGTACAATTTACGGTGTGTACATTACAATTCCATTTTACACTGTAAATAAGGTCTTACGCTGTCTATTGTAACTGAACCATGTATATTTGTATACTTGGAAATATACTTGGAAAGTGCTTAAAGCTACAGTCCGAAGCGTTTTTTGGGTTAAAAATGATCCAAAATACATATTTGAGAAAATACATAACCAGCCAGTGTTCAAAACTCTGTGCTTGCCTTAGCTCGATTCAAAGCGGGATTCGAGCATATCTTTGCGTCATTACGTCACATCTCTACACATAAAGAAGGAGTCTCGGCTAGTCGGCTATATTGCGTGTGAGGATGCTGGAGGTGGAGATTTATAGCCTTTTCTCACAGCACTTGTTTTAATTAAATGTATCAATTTGATGTTTGAACTAGAGAGGGTCAAACAACAATCTCCAGAGACAACAGATTCACCCGCTGTAAAATGCAAAAGACTTCGTTCGGACTTCAGAGTGGCTACAGAAAAAAAGAGACTGCAACCGGACCCGTGCGAAAACAAGGATACATTTTGGATGGGCAATACATGTAGTCACACAATGCTTGCTTACGTTGTTAACATTAACAATTTGAGAACTAAGTGTAATTTGCACACTTTTGTGTGATATGATAACTAATAAGCGATTTACTGCAATGTCAGAACCAGAACAAAAGTGGATTTTTTACTTGTTCAGATGACATTTTCTGGTGAAAATTCTTATGTTGGTCATAGTAAAAAGAATAATCTGTGATTCTGAAAGCCAGTATCCACACCGGCAGGGTAATTGACACAGCACACTCTCCTCAAACATTGTGTTCATCCATGCAGTGCTGTGTCGAGGGTGTTGAACTCGAATGACTGCAATTGCAGATTTCGAACAGAGATGGCGACAAAGAGGAAAAACGCCAGACTGCAGCTTTAAGCAAGCAGGAACCAGGCTGAAAGATCACTTCTTAAGCAAAGTGTGAAACTGGCATATGGTACAACTATCACACTCTGACTGTCTGACTCAGAAACAGGTATGATGCCTCACAAATTGCTTTCGCTGTCCCTTTTACCCTGGAATATCCAAATCATCACCATTGCTGAGAGTTGGGTACAGCCACTCCTTTCCTCTTAGTAAAAGATAATGAGAACATTCAAATATGACTTATCCCGTTATTATGGCATGAGTAAGCTATCTGCCTTCTCACCGTCTCATAATCAGGTCTCACAGGAGAGCTGCTCAATTGTGTGAGCATTAGCACTCCACATTGACATTTAGCTATTATGCCGAGGCTGTACCCAACTCTCGGCAATGGAGACGGAGTCATTTGGATATTTCATAGTTCAACTGTGCGAGAGCTACACTGGTATTTTAAGATGTTCCCTCCTCTTCCCAAGCCTTTTCTTGTGAACTCGGGACTGGCCCTATCTCCAGGGAGGGTACTCAAGGCGTTCATGGAGTTCATTAAGTCTTTTGTCATCGGAAGAGCTGTCGGGATATAATGTGTATTATTATCCACTTCTGTTGTTTTAAGTGGTTGGTGTCTATCCTCACTGGAAGGGAACCTGATGTATGAGTTATTCACAAAGCCACAACACAAAAGGAACCAGAGATACAGTTACCCTTTTATGGAAAGAGTATATGACCATGCTACAGTATCGTGTCAATCATCTAAATTATCTCATGCCTGGAATTCAAGAATACATCCTTAAATGCCCCTGTTCTTTTCCCATAAACCCCCTGATTAAACACACACAGGATTGAAAAGAACCTCTCTTAGGCTCACCAAGGCTACTTTTATTTGCTAAAACAAATACATTATGAATATTATCACTGCAAATTAGAACAACTATTTGAAGTAATCTTAAAATGTTATTTATTTCAGTGATGGCAAAGCTGTCATTCATCAGCCATTACTCCAGTCATCAGTGTCACATGATCCTACAGAAATCAATGAATTGATTTTGTGCTCAAGAAACATTTCTTTATATTAGATATTAAGCCCAGTTGCCCCCTGGTACCAGGGGTGTCCGTTTTTAACGGGTTAAAGGATCAGTTCACCTCAAAATGAAAATTTCCTGATAATTTACTCACCCAAATGCCATCCAAGATGTTCATGTCTTTCTTTCTTCAGTGGAAAAGAAATTAAGTTTTTTGAGGAAAAATAATAATAATATATAATAATAATAGACTAATAATATATATATATTAAACTATTAATTTTTATTTAACTTACTGACCCTGAACAGTGGTATATGATTATTTTTTAGAGTGTAACAATGGATACAAATAAAAATGTAATAAAAATAAAATAAAAATAATAAAATAAAAATAAAATAATAATAATAAAAATAGTTTTTCATGGTCAGTAAGAAGTATTTATGGCCAGTAAATTCTCTCATTTCATCCACCATTGGCAGGTGTGATAAAAAAGTTAAATGTTGGACCCTGGGTCCTGGACACAACTGCATATGCTCCCTTTTTTTTCTTAATTCCACTGCTGGGTCAAATTTGTCTTTTCCTTCTCATTTCTTTCACCTCCTCATGAACGCAATCTTAAGAAACTGACCCCCAGGTCATTAATATGCAAAAGAGGCTGTGTTTCCCAACTGAGGACTTATTGGAGCATGTCCCCATGTCTTTACGAGTACAATAATGTGTTGCCCATGACTCTGAGTGTGTTATAATCAGCTGACACATGGGAAGGAGGAGTGTGGAGCGAGGTGGAATGGAGCAGCACCCCTGGAGGGTGAGAGATGGAAGCGGCGTGCTCTTCAAGGATCCTAGCAAATCTTATAAAGGACCGGTGGCCTCTGGGGCTCGGGAAATGAAAGTTTGCTTCCTCTTTTAGAACAGGTGCTGTAACTTTTAGGCAGTGATAAGTTAAACATAGTTTGGAGGCTGGCCTAAAAAACACAGCTCTTCCAGGGAACTGCAAACCTCAGATGGAGGAGAGATGAAGTTCCAGGACTCTAGGAATGGGGTAAAGCTGCAGCTGTTTTTGCTTGCATATATTTCATATGGAATGCTTAGCGGTCAGGTTTGTAGTCAGGTGGGGTTTTAGTCCAGATTAAAGTGCTGACAGATAAAATAGAATAGAATATACAATTCTAAATAATATAAATAATTCTCAAGTCATACACTTAGGTTGAAAAAGGTTTATTTATCTATTGATCTATTTTTTAACAATATGGATTATTTCACATTTAATTTTTCATTAAAAATTAATTATTGTTAGTTCAATTTGGCAGGAATTTTTAGGTCATCATTCATCCTTAGATCCTAATACTGGCCGCTATGTTGGATATGCTAAGATATGGCTCATCTGCTTAGATGATATGTCTGTAGGACTATTTACCCTGGGTGATTTTAGCCAGACAGATCAGCTCTGATATGGTGAAAACTACGAGTATTCAGAGTAAACCATGAGCAACCATGAGTCAGAGTCAGACCATCAGCAGGGCCAGCGAAAGCGTTGGGCAAACTGAGCAATTTCCCAGGGCGCCAGACACTAGAGGGCGCCATACCATGATGAGGATGGGTTCCTCGAACTTGTGAAGACCTGTCTGTGATCGACACATTTCATGCAACCAAATAAACCGTTAGTAAACGGATTGATGGCTCAATCGGACTGAAATGCCTTCATGTAAACACCTTAATCGATCCGATTGAATTCGATCCGAATTAAATTTCAATCAGATTGAAAGGGGTGGCTTATTCCTTTTCTAATCCGATCGAGAGGACGTGTAAACACTCCATCTGATTGAAAACCGAAACTGAAAGAACTGGACATGTGCAATGACGCAGATAGCGTAATGAAGTTTAAATTGGAATTAATTCAGTTCGATTGAATCAAAAGGTGTGCTTGTAAAAATAGCAAAATCGTCTGAATGGATTGGCCCAACTTTTAATTCAGCACCAAATCTGTTGCAAATTGGATTATTTCAAGATAGTTGAAGAGTTCAGACCAGCCAAAGCAAGAAAAGGTCATCTTTTAAATGGTGAGTCTAATGTATTAATTCATTAAACCTGTCTTAACTCAACAGTAGGGGTCAACACGAGATAAATTGCCACTTTTTACTCTTAAAAAATAAAATAAAAATAAAATAAATAAATCGCTGGATTGGCTTCCCTCATCCCTGACCATCAGATGAATACGGCTGAACATTTATATGACTGCTGGTTTGCCGAAAAGCAGTACTTAATGAAACAAATTGACATTTAAACAAAATCGGGAAAAATTAAGGGGTAGCCATGTAAACTTTTGAGCTTGACTTTAAGTACAAGTACTGTAAAATAAAGTTCAACCATACAAGGATACCAACATTCTTGTGTGCGCCACCAAAGATTTCAATTCAGGATTCCTTTAGTCAGACAGGCACCTAGCAAGACGCCTTATAAAACATCTACCTGCTAGAAGCAAATCAAACTAGGTTTGAATATTTTTTTGTGAATGAATCTGACTGCTTATAATGATAAGACAATATTAGCTTTTAATTCAGTCCAATCTTTTTGTAATAGCAAAAGGGAAAAACAAACCAGCCATCATATAATTGTACAAGGAGTTTCTGAGATGGGTGCCTTAGCAGTGGAAAGGGATTACTTCAAAGCACGAATCATTCAGAAGAAAAAAAAATTCAGCTGAAGATGAAAAGTAGAAAGTAGCCTAAATACTTTTCACATGATTGCTAAAGCAATTCAGCAACCTTATTCATTAAAGTGAATAAGCAGGCTTGTATTTGCTCTTTTACCCTTGCTAAAAGCAAATGCTCATCTCAGTTGTCTAAATGCTATTGCTAAATGCTAACGGTCACCTTTCAGCCAACAGCGTAAAATTGTTGAAATGTCTCTCTCTCTCCCTGTGTGTGCGCATATGTGTGTGTTTTTCTGGTCTCAGGTAGTCTTTAAAAGGAGTGACGCTTGACTTTGATTGATAGCTTATCTCCATCGCCCTCCAGATGTCACAACAAAAACAGCCAGGGCCAGGGCTCAGGTTCAAAACAAAGATTCAATTCCTAATGTGCCCACGTTTATCGCCTCCGTGAAGCAAGGCTATATCTCCCCTGGGTCATTCCATAGGTGTGTACCTGTCCGTTTGTGTGTGTGAAAGAGTGTGTATGTCAAAGGCAGCGACAGCGTATCTTCTCGGTTGTGACTTCCTGGATAGATCATACTTGGACGGCAGATTCAATTCAGCTGTTGATCACTCTCTCTCCCACACACTTCAGAAAAGAGGCAAAGGTTGAGGTAGGAATCTGGTAAATATTGATCGGTGCAATCGAGACATTTACTTATTTATTTTGCTCCACCCTCAGATCAAACGTCTCGCCGCCTACCGCTAGTTGTACGTGATGGGGGAAATCGGTCACATGCTGAAGAGAGAGAGTGGATTAAAAATGAACTTGCCCTTATTTAAAAGGTTAGTTCACCCAAAGTTGAAAATTCTGTCATAAATTATCTCATGTCATTATCACTTTCAAATTACTGTAGAGTAATTCTCCCTTCCCCCTTGACTCGAGGTTGCCAGATATGCTGCAGGATCCAGCAAGAACGTAGGCTGCTACAAGAAGCTTCCAATGGCAAGTGATGAGTCACAGTCAGTTTTTTTTTTTTCCAAAGGCATCTTCTAAACAGATCCTTTATTTATTCCGGACTTTGTCACAAAGTATTTCGGATTCATATCAAGGTTTTTTTGGTTTCGCAACGTTAGACATTTTTTATCTGATTCCGACACGTTTGTATCTGCAGCTGTGGTAACTAGAGAAGAGCTGGCAACCCGAATGCCGCAACACTACTGTCTCCGTGATTGGTAGATCAGTGGAGGGTGGCGCATCCGAACAAAACACAACATGACAACATCAACAACTACACTTTTGACAATAGGAAATGACAATATCCTGGCCGGACTACTGTTGTCAGTGATATAAGTATTTGAAATGAACATGTTTTAATGTCTAGAGACATATCAGGGCCATTTTATGATTAATTTAAATAAATGTCTTGCATACAGCTCCTTTAAATGAATATAGCCTACTTTTTATTTTTATCTATGGGATTTCTGTCCCTCTATTGAAAGTCTATTCACCCAAAACATTTATAAAGAGATCGTAAAATAAATCTATATGAATTGAGTGGTCCAATTCGAGTCTTCTGAAGAGGCGATATAATGAAAACATTTAATTTAGGCTTTTATTAACATAGAAACATTGATCAGCGAATGTGCATTGTTATAGAACATTCAAATTTTGTAAAAATGCATGACGCGAAAGAACCAATTGTCCATTCTCGTGTGTTACACGTTTGAACTTCCGCGAGATCCAGTGAGGCTGTTCTTGAATGTCGCGCCAGCAGTTTGAGGTTTGTTCTCGCGTGCCAAGCAGGTATGGTTGAGATTTCATTTACCATTTTTGAGTGATGTTGAATGTTCTCTGATCAATGTTTACAGAATAAAAGCCTAAATTAAATCTTTCCATCATAGGAAGTGATCGTATCTCTTCAGAGGACTTGGATTCAACTTCTTTATGAACGTTTTGAAGCGTGAAGTTTTGGGTGAGTAGACTTTCAATGGAGGAACAAAAATCCTTTTAATGCCGCCCATTTTCGTTCGACGCCGCTGACAGGAGCCTCTAAATACCCCACCACCCTGACTTCAGCCATCCCCAAGTCTCATTCTCTCTTTCTAGAGCTGCTAAGCTTTAAACATTCCGGTCATGGTTGGGCAAGGTGCACACTGTCAGTTTTATTTATAAACCTGGCTGCCCTGGTCTTTCATACGGACAGCAGGCCTCCAACCCTCCCACATGTGCATGCCGAGAGAAAGCAGGAGTGGTGGGCAGATACCATTCACCTCTGAAAGACACAACCAAACGCTTCGGTGGCCATGTGACCCGCCTGATGTTAATGGGACGACGTTAGGAGGGTGTTAAGAAAGCGAATACAATGAGGCTGAAAGGCTTGGTTGCGCGCAGTGTGAACCGAATTCATGCGCCAGGTGCCACTAGCCCACCGGCTTTCCTATAAGAACCTTCTCGTGGCAAAAGACACTGAAGCGGCGAATGTTTTGAAGGCACCTGAGGCAAAAAGTCAGAGCATTGTGACAGTGGGCTCTGATAGGCACAAGCCAAATGATGATTCTCTCGGCAGGTGGGGGCGTGTGAGTGAACCGAGAAAGCCATCGCAAGACATGCACCCTCACCAGAGTACTCAAACTATGTATTTGCAAGACATAATGGGGGCAATGGCTTGCAGCCACATACTCCTTTAAAGGGATACTCCACTTTTTTTTTTTGGAAATAGGCTCATTTTACAAGCCCCCCAGAGTTAAAGGGTTAGTTCACCCAAAAATGAAAATTAAGTCATTAATTACTCACCCCCATGCTGTACCAACCCCGTAAGACCTTCGTTCGTCTTCGGAACACAAATGAAGATATTTTTGATTACATTTGAGAGCTGTGTAACTACCACATTGGCTCCTAAGGGACTGCCTCTTGACGGCCCAGAAAGTCAATGAAGAAAATGTTTAAATATCCCAAGTGACTACCGTGGCTCAACTATATGTTTATCAAGCGACGCGAATACTTTTTGTGCGAAAAAACAAAAAAAATAACAAGTTTATTCGAATATTTCTAAGATTCCTTAGAATTTCCACGACGCATGCGCGAGAATTGCAATTGCAATTGCAATTTACCGTTTTCAAATCCATTCAGCTGATTTTCTGATATTTGAAGTCAATGAGACCAGAAACTGCTCTGGTTACTGATATTCTTCTAAATATCAGAAAATCGGCTGAATGGATTCGAAAACGGCAAAACTCAACTATTTAACTCTGAGGGAGTTGTAAAATGAGCCTATTTCCAAAAAAAGTGAAGTATCCCTTTAAGACTTATGTGGCCTAATCAACACTGAGCGCGTGTTGATGCCACTCGTTACGCCAATATATTCATCTGACTAGATGTGCCGTGCATTTCGCTCTGTAAATTGTGTCAACCTGCACTACGTGCCACCCATTAATATAAAAAATAAGTATAGCTCATCAAGTCATTGTGGTAGTGTACGAATGCTAATGCTATTAGCTTTAATTAGACCTCTTAATTTGCGAGAGGGTTATAACTCAGCCGGCAGGAACATGAATCATATGAATCAAATTTAGAGAGCATTGTTGCCTATCATATTATGCCACTGCAGCTGTTTGCAAAACAACAATTAAAATACAAATGCAAAACATGGTTTATTGAATCAATCTCAAATGCAAAAAGGCGATAGATTACAGAATTAGACTCTTACCTTATAGTTAGGCTTGCCAACAAAGTAATTTCAATTCAGTATCACTTTATGAGTGTAACATTTCATTTGATTTTTAGTGAAGTGCAACGCTTCTGACAATCTTTGCCATGTACAGAATACAAACAGACAAATTAGAATGAACTCAATGACCATAACTCTTTACATACAAGTTTTACTTAGCAACACTGGAATAAAACTGTACTAAATATTAAAATGGACCACTGGCAGAGAGTCCAATGAAATAGTTGTTTTCAATTTGCATAACAGTCTTTAGGTATGGGAATGGCGTATTTTGAGTTTTGGGCTTTTTTATGATTGGCCAATGGGCTAGTTTTGTTACGCAGACGTGGTAACCCTGTCTGAAATGTATTGGCATTACTGAATAATGTTAAATACAATAAGTATTAGTAATATAACTATTAACAACATGCCAGTCAGGGCCTTCTGTGTCAATTCATTTTTTATTTTATCAAATTTTATTTTTTCACTTCACAATAAAAACGATCTAGACATTTTTTTTCTATAGAAAAACATTAATGTGTTCACAAATCTATATAGCAACATTGTGTCGGCCCAGATCCGGGCCACATCTTTTATGTGGATTCAATGTACCAGATGTGGGCCGGATCTGGGCCTACACCATGTTGCTGTCTGGGTAACAAATAAGACACATAAAAATATTCAACATAATACAATGTAATGGATCACTTTTACCAAGACACAAATCATATTACCCAGTCTCGCCCTACATTTCTTGTTTGGCAAAACTTGCTGCTACAACTTAAAGTGTTTCTATGCAATTGCAAGGATGTTGCTGAATGAAAATTAAAAAAAAAAAAAAACACTTGCAAAGTAGTCATATAGTTTTAAATACCAACATAACTGTGTTCGGGACTGCCATTTCTCTGCAAGTGTGTGCCATGAGCAGGTGGGAATAGCTCTGAGGAGGCACTTTCCAGCAAAGTCGCCACATCCATGCCATGTGCCATCTGCCTTAGGCTAAATAGCCTGGCCGAGATGGCCCATTTTTGACATTAGTCTCAGGCCTGTTTAAGTGTCTTTGCCATGATGTAATGCACATCTTTATTGTGAAGCTGGTAGGTGCTTGTTTTATAGGTCGAAATTTTTCCATCATTTGAATATGTAATCTCACAGCACCAAACACGCTCAATGCATATTGATTGAAACCGCAAGGGATTAAATCAAATAATGGAAGGCAAAATCATTTCCAGGGATCTCTGGCTGATTTGCGTCATGTAATAAATCATTTTGAGAGCAACAAAGCGATCTATCTGTCAGTGGACATCAGTTCCACCAAACGAACACAGCTATATACAGTACAAGCACGTGCAAGAATGGCCGCTGTCAGTCAGACATAAAACAATAGACAAGCGCGCATGCTTACATACACTTGAGATAAGGGGCGTGCAATGGTGTCCTGAAATGAGGATGCAAAGTCCTCACAGTTTTCTTAAATGTGTTTTATAATGTGTTGAAATATATATTTATTAACCAGGAAAATGTGACAACGTTAAGTGTAACTGGGACATGAAATATATATTTATATAACCACCTCTTGTATTTCATGTCCCAGTAATACTTAAGGTTGTTATATTTTCCTGGTTAAATAAACATTACATTAAAAAAAGAGAGACATTGTATTAATACATTAAAGGAGTAGTTCACTTAAAAAAAAAAACTTTTGCAGATAATTTATTCACCCCCATGTCTGTCGAAAAGAAATGAATGTTTTTGATGAAAACATTCCAGGATTTTTCTCCATATAATGGACTTCAATGGGAACCAAACAGTTCAAGGTCCAAAAAACAAAGTTTAAGTTTTATAAGCTCAAATGGTCGCCTTGCTCTGTTCTGTGATGCACATTCGTGACTCTCCTGTTTGAACTCGTTTATCAAAATGCATCACAGAACAGAGCAAGGTGACCAGTTGAGCTTATAAAACTTATACTTTGTTTTGTTTTTTTATTAAATGAGTGATCGTTTCGCTTGATAAGACCCTTATTCATTGTCTGGAATCATTTAAAGCTCTTTGAACAGTTTGCAGTTTGCACTGAAACTGTCTTTTAGACCTTGAACCGTTTGGTTCCTATTGAAGTCCATTATATGGAGAAAATCCTGGAATGATTTCATCAAAAACCTTCATTTCTTTTCGACTGAAGAAAGAATGACATGGACATCTTGAATGACATGGGGGTGAGTAAATTATCAGCAAAAGTTTTATTAAAAGTGAACTACTCCTTTAACAATGTATTGTATTAATACATTAGTATTAGCATTAAGTATTTTTACATTAACAATGTAATAAATATTATGTTATTTAAAACCAAGTGTTACCTGTGAACTGATGTCCAGCTATTCTTTTTAACATTCAACTGATGTTCGAATCATCAATTGATCTGTAAAACTGGTCACATGCATGATCAATGTACCTTTAATTTCCCCAGGTTGATTGCTCACTAAAACCCCACATAATCATGTTTTCAGGCCATTTAAAGTTTCATTTTGACGTGACATTAAGCTGTGATAAGTGGGTGAGTTGTTTACTTAGTAAGTCTTTCCATTAATGTCATCCTTTTATTCAGACTGATTCTCAGACGTGCACGAAAACAAGAGGTGGGATTTAATCGTGCAAACCAATCATAGTGCGATTTATTTCTGTAATATGGATTATTTTCTTATCCAATTTGTGAGTGACTGCCTCTCTTGCCTCCTCAGAGGAAACGCCCCTGCTCGAGATGCAAGCGACTCCATAAGCTATATATCCACACTATTCGAAATCTCTGAACCATATTAAATCAACACACCATACACAGTATAAACAGCATATACACTAGTTCCGATGTTTGGAAGGCCTCAATGGCATCTAAATTATATCAAATAGACCTACTTTTGAAGTTAGGCATGCAAACCAACTAATCCGAGCCAAAGAAAAGCCTTCAAATAGCTTCTATCTTCAAGTTATCTCCATATACTGTACTACTCCTGTAGATGGTTTCAACAAAATGAACGACAAAAAATGTCTACCCAGAGACATTTCTGGCATCGCAAATCCAATTCTGGTTATTCTGATTTTCACTCTGTTATTTGCTAGAGGGCCACAGATTGTATTTCCTTGAACAAAACATCTATGACTTGGTTGGATATATTTGCTCAGTGATGCTTAAACAGCATTTACTGCCTCACCAGTCCACACACCATCGTAGCCAGAGGGAGGATTGCTGCACCGAGAGCCATCTAAATGTAGCCTATCAAGTTAGCACTTGTTAAATTGGTGCCAACTATACATTATGAAGGGGGAGAAGAAATCGAATAACTTTGTACGTCTGAGAGAATCCCTGGATTGTATTGTGGCAAATACATTGAGGTGGTGCAGAGAATCCTTGCAACACAAAACAGGCTAATTCCATCTTCCGGCATCTACAAGGGACAAGATGGAAACACTAATATGACACGGCCTTGATTAAGTTGATAAGACACAAAATTCTGTTTTTATTTTTTTTTCACTTGTGCTTTTTCTTTAGTCTTTCATCCCCAACAATTCCCACTCCATTTGCACAAATTAGGCGGATGCAAATTGCTTTATGAGCAATATGAATGGTAATGCAGTTCTGAGTGGGTGAGATGAGAAAATGAACACGGAACCATTCAATCAAGTGACACATTTCAGTCAGAGCCATTTGTCAGTGTCACATTTCTTTATATTTGATCCACGAGGTAAGAGTGTTATGCAGAGATCATTTGTCTTCATCAAGTATGAGAGGTGACTTCACTCTTCTGCCCACTGAGCTGTCAGTCTGCGAGTCCCTCTGACTCGAGAAGCAAGAAAAACCAGTCAGTTTCACAGTCGATGAGCATTCTCCAGTTTATCTGGGTTGAAATGTATTATAACATGAATAATCGCAAATCACTAACTCGGAATATGACAAATGACGATGACAGTATATGACAATACTGTGGCTGGAGAATAGTATATAAAGCATATAATCGGTATAATAATTAGCAAGGATAAAATAAATTGACCAAAAATGACAGTATTCATACACTCTAAAAAATGCTGGGTTGTTTTAACCCAATTTTAGGTCAAATATCGACAAACTCAAACATTGGGTTAAAAATGGAATTTGAAAATGTAACCCAATGGCTGGGTTTGTCCATATTTGACCCAAAATTGGGTTAAAACAACCCAGCATTTTTTTTAGAGTGTAAGTTTATAATGTTACAAAAGATTTCTATTTTAAATAAATCCTAATCTAAGTAAGTTGCTTTTCATCAGATTCCTGAATAATCCCAGTTTCCACAAAAAAATATTGAACAGAGCACAACCAATTTCATAATCAGTATATTTCTTGGGCACCAAATCAGCATCAGAATGATTTCTGAAGGATCATGTGACTGAAGACTAATGATGCTGGATATTCAGCTTTTTTACATTTTGAAATAAATTAAAACATAAAACAATTGTTAAAATATTTCACAATATAACCCTATATATTTAATCAATTAAATACATCGTTATTGAGTATAAGATAGTTTTTTATATTCCAAGTTCCAACCCCAAACTTTTGAAATGTTAAAAGCACAAGTTTTATAATACTTTTATTGGCCTGGTTCTTTTTAAAACAGTGGGGGGAAAAAAAGTGGGAGAAAAGATAAATACTATCACTATATAATTGGAGGATATACTAAAAATGAGCAGTGAAAAAATGCTGAATTGTTATCCTCTCAATAGTGATGCAAAACACATTTGGTTTCTGAAATGATAAGCTGGGAAATGACAATACACACACCATGTTTTATACATTTCTCTGTCACACGTCTCTCTCACATACAGACGGCTATTTCTCTGTGCTAATGTATTAAAGCTGTTGACAAGTTGGCTACAGAATGCTCTTGCACACATCTCTGCATTTGCCCCTGTATAAAGAGGATTTGAAGAGATGAATGTTTGCTGGAATTCTGGTTAGTCATTTGGAAAATTTCAAATGGTGGTCATGGCTTCTTACTATGGCACTAATGCCAGACGTGTTAAGTGTTAGTCATGATTCAGGGCACAACATAAGAGCCCCAGGCTTAGTGCTTTCACACACACACACACACACACACACACACACACACACACACACACACACACACACACACACACACACACACACACACACACACACACACACACACGCACACGCACACGCACACACACACATGTTTACTTAGCTATCTAAATGGGGACATGCCATATATGTAATGGTTTTTATACTGTACAAACTGTATTTTATCCCCTTACACTAACCCTACCACTAAACCGACCCATTACACAAAATGTTCAGCATTTTTACATATTTAAAAAAAAAAAATAATAATAATTACTTTATTTTTAATACGATATTTACTAATCAGGACATCCCTAGGTATTTAGAGATTTTGGTCACTTCTGGGTACAAATTTGTCCTCAAAATATAGTAATGTAGCCACACACACACTGAAATTTAAAGGGATAGTGCACCAAAAAATGAAAATTCTATATTTCAATTATCCATTTAGCAATTTCATCCAAAGCATTTTGCAATAGAAGAACTGTAAAAAATAAACGTGATTTTAACGGTAAAAGAAAAAAAAAACTTAATTGGTTAACAGAAAGTTTCCATACAATATACGGTAAATAACTGTGATATAATTTTACTGTAAAATACCGTTAAATTTACAGTTTTTGAAAGTGAAAAAGTAACATTTACAGTGAAAAAAACGCAAATTAACATTCCCACAATTCCCTGTGTGACCCTTCACATTTTATGTATTTTTGTTGAAATAACTACGGTTCCTCAGTTTTCTTGTTTTTTCTAATCAGTTATGTACGGTGTTTAAAAAATGTTTATTGCATTTTTTTTATTTCATGCATGTTACCAGGATGTTTGTTTGAATGACACTGTGCAGCTTCTTTATATTAGTATTAACTTTCGAATGGATTTCTACTTGTGATGAGCTTTCATTGCTCATGTAACTCATCACTGCTGTGATGATTGTTGGTTGTCAGTGTATTACAATGGTAAAAAACAGATATCAATTTTTCAAATAGTTGGTAAATCAATATTTTATCAGAAAATGAAATACGGTTTATTACTGTAAATTTTAAGTTAAGTCTGTAAAACCATTAAAGTTCCTACCGTATTTTTAACGGCAAAGTTCTGGCAACCACAGCTGCCGTTTTTTCTTACCGTAAAAATTACGTTTGTATTTTTTACAGTGTAAGTAATTCATCCCAGAGCCATCATTATTCATAGTATAAAAGCAATATAATGTAACTAGTAGACAGTATCAATCACCCTTATGTTATTCCAAACTTCTGTGGAACAGACAGTAAAAGAAGTTATTTTGGAGCTTCGAACTACATTAGGGTGAGTAAATGACAACAGGAGTTTCCCTTATAAGGGAATATATCATTTTAGGGAATATTCTATAACGGATAGCAATCAACACCACACCGGATTTATAACAGTCTCCAACCATCTTGAAATGCCTACAGAGAATGATTAACACCATGAACACCTGCTGGGACTGATTTCCCATCTTTTAACAGAATTGTGGCTAATGCTGAGTTGAGTTGCTCACAGTCCACAGAGCTCATAATTAGAGGAACTGGAAGTGTAAAAAAAAAAAAATATTTTGCCAGAGATATGATTATGTTATGATCTGGCAAAGGTAACGAGACATACAACAGATTAAATCCTGCTCGTAGACGGTAGAGGTTGTGCTCTTTTCAGACACTGAGGAGAACAGTATTAATTGAGGTCAAAATGCCGGGCCTCACAGTCCATTTAACACAATTTCCCCAAGTAAGACCTGCCCTGAACTGGCCACACACCCTCAGGAACTGGTGAAAAGCTGCTTGAAATGAGCCTGTCATGCCAGGCAGTTTTCCCTGGGATGCAAGAGCAGGGAGATCGCTATATTGGATTAGAGGAGTGTTAGCACATGCTGCGCGTCTTTGGGTGAGTGTGTGCGAGAACATTTGTGTGTGACGCTCCCATGCCTGCTGGCAATAATAAAGACTAAATGCCACGTTACGAATGTGGTGTCATTAATCTTTGGGTGGGTTCCACCCAATCAATGTCTTTTTCTCACAGGAGCCAAGATTGATATTACGATTGTAGCCTTAACTCTGTAATCAGCACGACTACACCACACGCCCCCTTGACATCACATCTTAGAAGTAACAGATGCGCTGATGGACATGTTGCATGGCACAATGAATGCTTGCTGTTCTTGCTACAGGCATAACAAAGGTAGGCTATATTAATTCCTTTCCCTTTTTTTTTGTGTGAATGTGATAAGTTCTGTGTAAAAGTGCCCAGATTGCAGTTTGTCAACTTTTTGAAAGGTAATTTTATTGCAACGTGAGTAGAAAAGATAGTAGCCATGGGAGAAATAGCATTAATTTCCATCCTATTGTTTACCACAAGAAGACGTTTATGCAAGTAATGCAGTTTTTCTTTAGACCCAGACTAGTGCACATCTGTAATACAAAGACCAACAGGATATTCTTTTCCACCATGATATAATGAGGTTATACTATTTGTCTTCATAATGCCACATGAACCGTATTATTATTACTTAATTTTTTAGCCACTATTTCTCTAGGTTACAGATGAGGATAATCCAGTGTTAAAGCAGTCAACCAAATAATTTAATATTTGTTCATCAAATATTCAACAACATTCATGATTTAAGGGATTATTTGTCATTTGTACAGTGTGCTCATATTAAAAATCATTCAATTTCATACAGGTTTCAAAATCTTTTTACAGTTTTACAAACTGGTGGTGCTAATTCGTATCTGATTCATCCCTTTTCAGATGAACCGCTTACATCCCACTGAGCAGGGTTATTTTTTACAAAAAAAAAAAAAAAAACCATAAAAGAAAAATGAATTACTTGAAACAAAAGAAAATTCAATATTTAAAAAAACTACCTTATTTTATCTCAGCACCTCGTAGTTACATTTTCTCGTGAGATCAGGTTGGGAACATCTTGAAATGTTTTTACATCATATAAACCTGGAGCGAACTCATGTTCAACATTAAAACATTCAAATATTCATCATTCATGATTTAAGGGATTATTTAGCATTTGTAAAAACTACAGTGTGCTCATATTAAAAATCATTCAATTTCATACAGGTTTCAAAATCTTTTTACAGTTTTACAAACTGGTGGTGCTAATTCGTATCTGATTCATCCCTTTTCAGATGAACCGCTTACATCCCACTGAGCAGGGTTATTTTTTACCAAAAAAAAAAAACATAAAAGAAAAATGAATTACTTGAAACAAAAGAAAATTCAATATTTAAAAAAAACGAACTTATTTTATCTCAGCACCTCGTAGTTACATTTTCTCGTGAGATCAGGTTGGGAACATCTTGAAATGTTTTTACATCATATAAACATGGAGCTATCTCATGTTCAACATTAAAACATTAATTTAAACTTATGATTTCGTTTTAAAATCAATGGTTTGGAAAACTAGGCTTTTAAAAAAAATTCTTGACAAATGATGAACTTAGTTTGAGACCAACGAGACTGCTCAGCATTATCGCTCTCCATCCTTGTCCTGAGATCTGCCCAATTGAAACAGAAGGGCCCATAAGGGAGATGGCACCGTTCACTCATAATTTACTCTCATTCAATCATGTTGTTGGATAAGTCTCCCAGGAGTTGGCTATTCTGACTGGTAGACACGATACAGCAAAGACTCAAAACTTTGTCAGATAATTGCTCTGAGAGGTTGAGAGGCAAACCACTTTGGGGCCTAGTCATTTTTTACAATTTAACCAGGGGTGGTGATCAGAGGTGTACTAGGGGGCATATTCTGACATATGTCAGTCGTTTGACATTATTGATATTAATGTAACGAATCAAATATTATATAGCAACTATGCTCAGAGGTGTAAAGTCCAGAGGTCAGAAAGTAAAAGTCCTGCCATATGTTTATTCCACCCATGAACTCAGCCAGTTGATTTCACTAATTAGTTCAATCACCTGGCTGAACAACTGTGCTAATTATCAAATCCAGGTATTTGTAACAAAATACTGAGGAGAACTTTAAAGCCACGTTTACACAAAGCCGGGTATTTAGCGAAACAAATATTTTCCCTCTCTCCGTTTTCAAAAATAACATCGTTCACACACCCGCATAAATACGCCATCGAGCGCCATCATATCTATGCCAAACCTATTGGCGGCAGTGTAGGGAGGAGCATAAAGCCATGCAAGCCAATCAGAATCAACAAGAGAGAACCTAAAACGCTGTTTCTCCCAGTTTACATGACTGTTTCGAGAAATTTCCACTTTGGCCGGAGTTTTTAGAAATAATCGTTTTCTGTGATAAAAATGGGGTTTTCGTGTAAACGAGAGGCCAATCCGCAGGGAAATATCTGCGTTTTCCCTGCGTGTAAACGGGGCCTAAGGCTCAATCCCAATTCACCCCTTGCCCCTACCCCTTGGGTGGCGTGTCCCAATTCTTGTTGAGATTGAGTGGTTGGACAAAGCACTCGAAAGTTTACAGAATACATCGCAAAACACCAGCGAAATGGCTTTGCAAACAGTTAAACATTTAAATTTAGCACCAGATGATATCACCATGCACTTTATTTACTCTTATAATAATACTATAGTCATTTAAAATTAAGAAATTGTATAATGAATTACCTTTCCGAATCAGAATAGACATACATTTCGAGGAAGGAAGTTAAGTTGTTGATTGTCAGTCGTTGTCATGGAGAAATCCTGTAAAAACTCTGTAACAGCAGAGCAATCGCCGACGACTGACGTATTGGATTCATGAAGGGTTGTTCCAATTCGTAGGGAATATTGGGTAAATTTGAAAACAAGGGGTAGGGCCAAGGAATGGATTGGGATTGAGCCTTACTCTCTGAACATGGACTTTACACCTCTGACTATGCTAAAGTTGAGTAACCACACTGTAAAAAAAAATATATATATATATATTTTCATGATTTGTTATCACAACCATTTTTCTTTTGTCTAATCAACTTAAATAATTTAAGTAGTTCAGATAACATAATATTTTGAGTTTCTGATGATTAAACCAATCTCCTTCATTGTATTAACTCAATTTTTCCATTTAATTGAACTTAACATTTTAAGGCAACCAAGTTACTTCATTTTTTAAGTTAAACCTACAATATTTTTTACAGTGCATGAAGATGAAATCATCATGACATCAAGTAATTCCTATAACTTTAAACACAAACCAGCATTCCAGGAAGAGGATGCATCTCATAATTACCAACTCGTCTTTATCAGCGCTAGTGTCTCTGAAAGTGAGCGTGTGAGGGGGGTTTTGGGCTCAGTATGAGGAGGCTGGTTCACGGTCTGCTGCCAATGATAATCCTCCTGAATATTATTCATCTTCACCGAGCAATAAGGCAGCAATTAAGCGCTTTAATTTACAGAGCAAAGCAGCTTTGAGGAGCCATACATCACCATGTTTCTCTGCACGCAACACTTGTTTGCTTCAGCGTCCATGATTGGTTGAATGATTCCGGACTGTACGGAAATAATAAAGAACATGTAGGATTTGATCTGGATGTTTCTTGGTGTTATTGTATTAATAGTGATAAAGCGGAGCTTTTAGAGTTTCTAACAAGCTAGCGCTAACAACCGGAAGCTAATGAATGAAGCCCACGCTCATAAATCTCTTCAGCCGATGTTATACAGCAGCACTGATCCCTTCAATGGGGTCAAGGCAAAAAGTCAGAAACACGACCAATATGATTCTATAGGCATTAGCATGGCCTATTGCTTATGTGATAAAGTCCATTTTATTTTATGCCGCTATTTTCTTTACAAGAGTTGTAAAACACTGGCCTATCAATCCTATCAGTCTTATAGGCCCCGAGGACAGAAGATGTCACATAAATTTGAACACAATTTGCATGTACAGTAAATCCACACATAGCTTAATTCCATTTCAAACAAAGATACACACAGCTTTTAATTGAACTCACAGAAATCCATATAACCATCATTATAACTAATTCAATTTAAAATCCAACTCGTGAACCGAAAGGGAAACAATTTTGTAGGATCAGTGAGAGTCAGATGAACGGCTTTATGACAAATCTGAAATGTAAATGAGGCTTATTCAGCTTCCTAATTAATATGAAACGCACACAAATTTCATTTCCATTACTAGCAAGGTGCTATTTTGTAAACAATCATTTCCAGTCAAGAACCCGTCGTGCCATAGGTGTCACAATAATGACAAAGTGCATAAACCACGCTTCATTTCAACTAAACGATTCCACGTTATTGATGCTCAGTGCAATCAGTTTGTTCTCAATGGCGTTTGATTCCGACATAAGACGTGGGTTTCGCTGAAGAGCCGGCAGCTGCATAGGGGAGATAGGGCTCAGACCTTTTCTTTTCATGTTGCACAAACAGGATTACTTTAATCAAGTGTCGTAGCTGGAATATTTTACTATCTCAACCTCGTCACGTCTCTGGTTTTCCACTGCGGCTTTCGAAATTTACAGATTAGGAGGCATTCTTACTACTTCCATACATTAATCTCCATAAAGAACCCATACACAAGGGTATGAATACAGATACGTTAAGGGCTGGGATGTCAAAATGTATTACAGAGATAATTGGAGTCGCTGAAAATGAAAATACTGAAGCCTGACTTATGCCTATTCTCATGTTTAGGGTTTTTTTCATGATAATTGTATCATCTTGAAAATATATGCTTTGACATTGATCTTCTGTTGCATCGAAAAATTCCTCTTTTATGGGTTTGGAAAGAAACAAGGAAAACAAATGTAAAAGCTTTGATCTAGTGTTAGCAAAAGCTTTGAAAATAATGAAAAACATGTTTTATGCTATTATGCAATAAATGCAATACATATTCTTTACCCTACTGACAAATATGACAATGCAGACTCATGCACCGGCTGTTGTGAAATGTAGTAGGCTATAATCTGGAGGACACTAAGGTGCTTTAACTGTAATAGTGTGTCTCTGTCAGTTCCCGTCATGGCTTATGACATGTCCCTTGTCATGCAATGCAAATCTTTAAATCCGCTTCATGCTTTATGAAAATTACCATTTAACACTACATACTACTTTTTGGAAAGGTTTAAAAAGTTCTGTGCTGTCAGTGTTCCAATACTTTTTTTTCCCTCATGTAATACTACGAGAGGCTGCTCACTGAACCAAATGATGTCCAGCTCCCCCTCTTTGGACATAATTGGTGGAACTTGGGGGTCCAGCCACACTATAACCTTACCCTATCCCCTACCCCTATCCCTAAACCTGATAAGGAGAAGATCCATCTATTAGGTCCACAGAGTCCCATTACATCCAGAGAGGGGGAGCAGGACATCATTTGGTTCTGCAGTGAGCTCCACTTGAATACTACAGTATTAAAGGGTTAGTTAACTTGACAACAGAACCGGAAGACAATACAATGCTGGATAAAGTCGTAGTTTTTGTTATTTTTAGACCAAAATGTATTTTAACTAACCCACTGATGTCACATGGACTACTTTGATGATGTCTTTATTTCCTTTCTGGACAAGGACAGCATACCCTACATACATTTTCAATGCAGGGACAGGAAACTCTCGGATTGAATCTAAAATATCTTAAACTGTGTTCTGAAGATGAATGGAGGTCGTATGGGTTTGGGACGACATGAATAATAGAAATGCAGGAAAATGAATCAGACTTTCCAACGCTGCAAATGACAGAGAGAACAATATAGGAAAACTGATTCATTAGAATGAATCCGACTTAATGAATATGAATTCATTACAACATATCGTTCTTTCTGAATGAACCAATTCCCTGGAATGAATCAAAACTATCCAAACAAACTTGGAGTTCATTAGAATGAACTGGCCTTGCCAACACTGCATATGAGAGAGAGAAAAATGACCGACTGTCCCACACCACACATCACTTCTCTCAGCTCTCAAAACAACACGTGTAATACGAAGACATTAAAAACAGCATGCAACTAACCGTTCGAAAAAAAAAAAAAAACATTTACCATTTCCATGTTACTTCCCAGTGCTGACGCAAGTTGTATCTGATTCATGTATATTCGAAATGTCACTGTAATGGATCACAGGTAATATTTAGATGACAATTTGACGTAAATCAATGATGTTATGGCAAAAATAAGCCAAAGGCTTCATTACATCTTCTGTAGTAGTGACAAATATTGATTAAACACAGGACAGTTCATTATAAAAGACCAAAATATAGCGTTCTTAAACTTGTCTCTCATTCTCTGATATTTTGAACATCTTTTTGAGGAGATTAAAAAAGAATCAGGCTAGATTCTGAAGAAAACTATGACCTGGAAATAAGAAAACAAATCTATCCACTCACATTTGGTGGGCTCTTTCATTCACAAGCTGAGAGTAAATGATGAACAGCGGTGATTGCAAAGTTTGGTTCAAACTGAGTTCATGGCTTCAGGTTCAGCTGAGGGTTGCGCTTACCTTAAAGGGTGTTCATGGAGATCGAAGATACAAGAGTATTATTTGAGAGATATTCTTGGAATGAACTTTTAAGTTCAAAAGGTTGCCTTAATCCTTTATGTAAATACAAACAATTTTAAACTTTTTCCAGGTTGCACTTTTGCATCAAAGTCAAACACATATATCACCTGTAACAATCACAGCAGATTTCAATTGTTGGATTTGCTGGTACAACTTTAAAAGCTACTTGAGGAGTTTTGGTTCTTCGCCTTTTTTTTTTTTTAATGGCGGTTGGCAAACAACTTTAAGGTGCATTACCGCCACCTGCTGGTAAGGAGTATGGGTCAAGATCTTATAACAACCCATTTCCTAATACCCCCTAACCTCCTAAATTATTTGATCTAATTGAGTCCTTTTTCAAATATTGCAATTGATGAGTTTTCTTTCTTGTACTGAATTATATTTCTTGGTGAATCTGGAAGTTTGGGGAGGGGAAAGAAAAGTGCCCACCTATTTTTAAAAATACAACCAATAGCTTTTGGTTTTTATCAAAGCAAGCATTGGGGATGGGGGATCAGAAAATGGAAGGCCAATATGGACAATATATATATATATATATATATATATATATATATTCATATTCATTCAATAAACATGTTTGAACTGAGCCATGTTGGCCTGCTAATATATATATATATTTGGACTGAATGGGGTGATGCTGGGTTTTAGTGAGTTTGAAGTGAAAGTATACTATGTGCAGAGAGCATTCACTCAATATTATTCACTCAATATTATATTAATAACATGATCATATCATACTATATTCAAAACTCTTTAGAAGTTACCCAAAGTTAAGGGATTAATAATGAGGGAAAAGGAGAACACAAGCAGACAAACGGCAAACGGCATGTTTTCAGAAGACTATGAATAGCTTTCAAATATTCGTCTTTGCAAATTAGGACCATTTGAAAGTCCCAAAAAGGGGGAGGGGGGGGGGGGTGAGAGAGATACCTCTAGACTGCCAGTCATCTTTTCCAGTTCTTTGTGGGGAGAGGGTGCTCCCTGTCTTTTTAATTCTCTGTGAATCTTCTGTCCATCACCACACTCTATCCCTGCTTAAGAGCTTGGCTCTGACTCACGCACTGTCACTTTCCTGACAAACTACACCTATGCATGGAGAGACATCATAAACTGTCAGGAAAAAAGGGAAAGAATCCACCAGACTCTTCTCAGGAGAAAGAGGAAACTCACAGATAGACTCCATACATATTCACTTTTTACTTTGTACTGCCACTGAATAATTCTTAAAACATTTTTTTAATTTAAAAATATATGAAAAATGTATATAAGTTAGGGCTTTCAAACGATTAATCGTGATTAATCGCATCCAAAATAAAAGTTTGTGTTTACATAATATATGTGGGTGCACTGTGTATGATTATTTATATACAAATACACACACTTGCTTGTATATATTTAAGAAATATTTTCATGTACTGTAGGCTATATAGATTTATATAATACTTTAGATTATATATAAATATAAATATTTTATATATAAAGACTATTTTTTTCTTAGATATGCATGCATGTATGTGTGTATTTATATATATACAAAATAATTATACACAGTGCACCCACATATATTATGTAAACACAAACTTTTATTTTGGATGCGATTAATCGCGATTAATCGTTTGACAGCCCTAATATAATTTTTAAAAACCTAATTCAAACTATAGAATGCAGACTTTTTACAAACATGAAAACTTTTATAACATTGTTTGCCATTATTTTACAAGCAAGTCTGTGATAGAAATTATGCCAACGTTACACGGCAAAGCTAGCTCTAACACATTGGCTTTGAAGCTTTTTGTTATGTTTAACCTCATTTTAGTCTTTTAATAAACCCGGGACATTATTATGGATTAGGCTCTTGGCGGGAAGCTGCAGGTAGGCAATTCATGTAGAGGTATTAATTTGACCTAAAATGAACCATGACCATTTTCTAGGGCTTTGACAGCACCCTACTTGGATTAGCCGTTTTAATTATCGCAAATGTCAAGCGGGGCTAACAACCTGCTCACAACAGGCTAAAAACACCAAACAAAATGACTGATCCAGTAATACCTTTTTCTTGGTGTGAATATATCCCTGAAGGCAGGTGAAAAACACGAAACAGCACCAGTTTGTTGAATATCCCTCTTATGGCAGTACGAATGTTGTAAAAAAAATAAAAATAAAAAATAAAATAAATAATAATATTTGATGCTTCTTCTTCACCTGTGTTTTGATCCAGAGATTTTGTACTCTCTCAAAAGATGTGTAATAGCGCCCCCTACAGTATAACAGTGAAAACATGGATCGGAAAATTCCGTCAATGTTCGGGGGAAAGAGTTGGACTTGACCTAACATCTAACAATGAACAGTATTTTTTTTATCAACAAAGATTAACACAAACTGTAACAAATGCATTGCTCATTGTTAGCTAATGCTACTGAATCCTTACTGAGCCCTATTGTCATACTTTTTTTTCACGCAAAAATCCTTGCTTGACTTACATTTGATTACATTTTGATACATTATTGTTTAATAATTGCAGTGCCAAGTTCTCACAAGAAAATCAATGTTTAGATTTGACATTGTTTCAAATACAAATTTTAAACTTGGTCTATTTAATTTCTGCAACATATTTTACGCTTCAGAGGATCTCCTGTTATATACAGCTCATCAGAATATAGTGCAAACAAGTCAATGCCGTTTGATCAGGTTTTGTGCACCTGTACTTAATGTGAAAAGTAAGTGTCTCTCTGAGCAGTTTCCTTCTGTTCAGCTGACAGGTAAAGAAACGGCCCATCTTTCCTCTAACTTCTAATCCTGTTTACTCTTCTTCCTCGGATGCTGCTTTTCCACAGCTTGGAGTCTGGGGACAAGCTTTGTAAACACACAACCTTCTCTATTCACGCCAATTTACAGGCCTAACAGCCCAAGGCTCTACTTTGCAGATTATGAATGCTTTAACCTGGCTTTCCACACCTCTTGGTAATTTCGTCTGGTTTATCTTCTTCGGACCACATTTTCCCTCCCCCTTTACGTGTGTCACTTTGGTGTGAATTTACATGCGTAAACATCATGACCGCATCGGCTCCGCGAGACACAGAGAGCTCTTCTTGATTTGCTGCCATGTCATCACATTCTACTGATGGTGAAAAATTGTCAAATTAAATGATTAGTTTTGCATACCAAATTAGGTCGTGATCAGTTTGATTGAAGTGGTTGAACAAATGAAGTGATATTCTAAGGCACAGGGCAATAAAAAGGACAGTTTCTTCTTGGCACGCGCACACGTCTTTAAACTGCAGCATGACATGTAAGTAATGCAGCAAATTAGCAAATCATGGCAAGCTCTTTTAGATCAGGTGCCACTTTCATCGGTGTGTTTAATTGATAAGGCAGAGTGTGGGAAACCCTCTGTGAATACATTACAGCAATTACAGAAGATTGCACTTACAAACTAGTGCAGGCACTCAGGTCACATTTATTTTGTAGCAGTTGATGTAAATCTTAAATAAGCCTCAATTTATCATTTCAGTCCTCATTTACACACCCTCATGTCTTTTGCATGTTCCATTAAACACAAAAGTATGTTTTGCAAAATGTTCACACGCTTCTGACACACAAATCTTCTGGAAAAAAAAGAAAGAAAAAAAAATGAAATCAAAATCAACCGTATATTTTCTTAATGCATGTTACTTGTGTTGTTACATGCAAATGTTATACAGAGTGTTGGGGTAACGCATTACAGAGTTATTTTTTGCATGTGACTTTGATTTCTCATGCGTTGACTGAGAGCTTTCCTGTCCTCATGTGGAGAGAAATCATGAGTAAGTGCAGAGGTGTTGTGTGCGCTGTGTGAACACGATAGTTATTGTAGTTCTAGACTATGTGGGGATGCATTTTCTCACATCACTTGCTCAAAAAACAGTTTCAATGTTTCTCAAAATGAATAAAATCTGTGAAATGTAAACTCAGATTATTAGGCTACACAAACCTGCAAAAATGAAAGTGTAAATAATACAAATGTACTTTCTGTATTTACTGTAATCTCACTTTATTTACTAATGTCTTTGCTGGCCTGCTGTTGAATTCAACCAATTCAACCACAGAAATAAGCAAAAAAGATATTAGATAAACCACATTTGTATTTCATTTTTTTTGTCTTTATTGCTGAAATAACTTTCTTCTCTTGCGTCCCAATCTTCTGTGATCCAGCCCAGATGAGAAAAAGTAACGCAAAAGCAACGCAACATATTACTCTCATTAAAAAGTAACTAAGTAGGCTATCACAATTAGCAACTTTTTAAGGAGTATTACAATATTGTAATGAGGTCTCTTGCCTCAAACGCATTCTCATCCTATAGGGCGTCATCTAACTGACACTTTTGACCATGCGTCTAAATTCGACGCACATGGCAACCTTTAGCGTCAGGTAGGTGACGCGGGTAGATTTATGTCTAGGGTAGGGTTAGACCACTAGGAGGCGCATCTCATGGTCAAAAGCGTCAGATGATGCTTGGGAGAACGGGCTGCTTGCCTACGTGATTAAAGATATGGTAAAACAGTAATATTATTCAAATTATTATTACAATTTAAATTTTAAAAGAACTGTTTTCAATTTTTATATATTTAAACATGCAATGTATTACTATGATATCAAAGCTAAATTTTCTGAATCTTCAGTGTCACATGATTCTTCAGAAATCATTATGGTTTGGTGATCAAAAACCGGTCAGTTTCTGCTTAATATTTATGTGGAAACCATGATATATGTTTTTTTTTCAGGATTCTTTTGAGAAGAAAAGCATTTATTTGAAATATACATTTATTTGAGACATTAGCTTTAAAAGTTTTTATTGTCACTTTTGATCAAGTTAATGCATCCTTGCTGAATAACTTCTTAAAATAACTTCTGAATAAGACCAGGCGAATATGTTACATTTATAAAATAACTAAACTTTCTAAACCAAAACCTTTTTGAACTGTATTTATTTTATAATTTAAGAAATTAAGTGTCAGTTGCCATTTTCATTCAGACTTCAATGTATCTCAAATACAGTCTTATGACTTTGGCACAAGAAGCCTTCAACAGCTTTATTAAAGGAATATACCAAATAAATAAGTAAATGTCATTCTTTTACATATGCAATGTGATTACATAAAATGTGAGAGCGTGTGATGCATCTTTAAGCAGCGAGTTTGAATATGTTCTGTGAATTACAGACTTACATTTAACTATACCTTTAAGAGTGATGCATTAGTTCTCACTTGAATTAGATCATATTAGCACTCTTTCTCAATAAGGTTTTCCCACTGATTCAAATGAAGTTTTGTCTTTGTCTCCCTGGAGGTGAAATTTGTTTTATGGCCCTCACCTGCTTGTGCTCGAAACCAGCTAAATAGGCCGCCAGGTCTCTCATACCCCCTTCAATATTACAACCTTCTTCTCAACCTTTCCCTCGAACATGCCAAACTTCAGAACCATTCATTATCTTACCAGTTTCCCCCCTGTGCCGCTGCACTACTAACAAGTGAACTATGACAGCACTATTCTATCATTGAAATGATTAATTTGAATAGCCAAAGGTTTCCTCACAATTATTTCTCCATTTATGTATCCGAAGGCCTTTATAAACCGCTACGGCTATCTATGAAAATCTGGGCCACATTTTCTCCATTCATTTTTGCATAAGATCCATTACATCGCTGCAGGGTAGAATTTTTAATCTGCCCCACTTCAATAAGCACATCTCTGCCTACCTTGAAAATATTGTCAAAAAGGAAGGTAGATATTATTTATCAGTGCCAGTTTTGATAATAAGGGACAGAGAAGACCTGGTAACAGTGGGTCCAAAAGAGACCATATTAAAATAAGCCAACATTAAACGGAAGTTGCCATAAACTTTTCTCCCCTATTGTGATGATATTATATGAGAGTGAAATGGCTTCTCGAACAAGAACAAATGTAGGGCGGTTCTTGGTTTGCTATTGCTGTGATCTCATGTGATTGACAGTTTATACCCTCACACTGAAAAACAAAACAGGGGAGGGGAAGTTATTTTGATTAATATATATATATATATATATCATAGCGAGTTCAAGTAAAACAGACATAATTCAAAACTGAAGAAATCACATCTTTTCTTTATTTCAGGACACTGAACGCTTTGTTCTGGTTAGCAAAGTGTCTGACTTATGGGATGGAACTGCTATCAGATAAGGTAAAACTCCCTTCAAAATTGAGCAGGGTTTTATTACAACCATTTTGTGAGAATATGCAGACACACTGGCTTGGCAAAAGTAGTGATTAGGAAGCAGCCTTCCCATGTCTCGCTTCCATATGGGTCTTTACAGCTCCAGTGAAGCCATTAATTTAGAAGGATCAGTGCGAGAAATATCAGTCCCCACCAAAATTTGGTCAGACTCACAGGCACTATTGAAGGGCGCCAAATGACATGCAAGGAGGACTTCCAAAAGGCTCTGTGACTGCTTCCGTTTCAGCTGGACTAGTATTTACGGTTAAATCCCCTGGTAGCCCAACAAGTCGGAGCAATTCTCGGGAGATTACATCCATGTTCGCACTCTTACCTGTCAGTGTTCCTGACAAGCTTATTCCTCTGAGCTCTTGGAATAAACTCCTACACCTTTACTGTGAAATCTACTTTAGCAAACTCCATTTCACACCTCAAATGTAGCCCGGTTTCATAACTTAATGTCAAATGTTGGTAAATAAACATGTGGGATGCTGCTTATTGAGTGAACATTTAAGTCTTTCCAAAACAGATAAACAATTGCCTACTTGTTTAGTTGGAGGGTTGTGTCAAATATTTATGTCTTGACCAAGGTCACACTTTTTGGCCTTGTAAAGGGCTACAATATAATTAAATATGCATTGATTAATTATAAAATTACTAAATGAGTACCTTAAAGGGCAGTTTAGTTAACATAATACAGAGAGGTATACTGTACAGATCCAAAGAACCACTTTAAATCTGGTCTTTTTTCCATCATCTATACTTAGAAAAATTTTGGACTGAAAAATATGAGATGGTGGTGGTGGGGGGGGCACAATTATTGAATTGTTTTTTGCGTTATCTCGTAAAAGTTTTGGGTTCACCCAAGAAACATTGCATTCTCTCCCAGATGTTTTGTTTCTCGAGA
This sequence comes from Pimephales promelas, assembly GCF_016745375.1. The sequence goes on along the minus strand of NW_024121543.1, from coordinate 14,866,447 downwards.
AACCGCAAATATTTTGCGAGCACGGGTAAAGTGTCTCAGGAAAATGCAAACATTTTCTGAGCGAACACAATGTTTCTCAGGAAAACGCAAACATTTTTCGAGCGAAAGTAACGTTTCTTGAGAAAAGTTTCCTGAGAAACCGCAAACATTTTGCAAGCGAACGCAATTACTTACTTTATTATTATTACTTTACTTTCATCCTATAAGATGCTTTATAATTCACAGATTAAACCCACAAAGAATGATGTAAACTGCAGGGGAAAAAACACACAGAAATGTGAATGGAGTACGTATATACAATTTACAGTGAAAAATAAAAGAATATGAAAATAAAGTGTTCAATTATTGTGCCTATATGTCTATGCATCTATATGCTTATAAAATCCCATCTGGGCTATATAAAGTTTCTTGGGAAAACGTAAACATTTTGCAAGAAAACGCAAAGTTTCTCAGGAAAACGCAAATATTTTGAGAGCAGATGCAAAGTTTCTTGAGAAACCGCAAATATTTTGCGAGCAAGGGTAAAGTTTCTCAAGAAAATGCAAACCTTTTGCAATGAACGCAAAGTTTCTCAGGAAAACGCAAACATTTTGCGAGCAAACGCAAAGTTTCTCAGAAAAAGGGAAACATTTTGCAAGCGAACGCAAAGTTTCTCAGGAACAAATATTTTGCAAGCGAACGCAAAGTTTCTCAGGAACACAAACATTTTGCAAGCGAACGCAAAGTTTCTCAGAAAAACGCAAACATTTTGCAAGCGAAAGTAAAGTTTCTTGGGAAAACGTAAACATTTTGTGAGAAACGTTTCTCAGGAAAACACAAATATTTTGAGAGTAGATGCAAAGTTTCTCGAGAAACCACAAATATTTTGCGAGCAAGGGTAAAGTTTCTCATTTTGTGAGCGAAAGTAACATTTCTTGAGAAAAGTTACTTGAGAAACTGCAAATATTTCGCGAGCAAGGATAAAGTTTCTCGGGAAAATGCAAACATTTTGCAAGCGAACGCAAAGGTTCTCAGAAAAATGCAAACTTTTTGCGAGCGAAAGTAAAGTTTTTCGAGAAACCACAAATATTTTGCGAGCAAGGGTAAAGTTTCTTGGGAAAATGCCAACATTTTCCAAGCGAAGCAAAGTTTCTCAGGAAAACGCAAACATTTTGGAAGCGAACACAAAGTTTCTCAGGAAAGCACAAACATTTTGCAAGTGAACGCAAAGTTTCTCAGGAAAACGCAAACATTTTGCGAACGAACGCAAAGTTTCTCAGTAAAACGGAAACATTTTGCAAGCGAACACAAAGTTTCTCAGGAAAACGCAAACAATTTGCAAGCGAAATGCCAAAGCGTTGACATATTTTGTCCTCCCATTCCATATTTTTTTTTCTTTCAATCATGTCACTTTTAGGGTTCCTTATGCAAGAGAGCGGATAAGGATTGAAATATATTTTTTCTCCAATCTCATACCGTTTTTCATCACCATGTGCCTTTAGGGGCTGTGTAGAAAGGTTATCAGTTAAGAGATACTTCAATTCCCATTCCACAAGATGCTTTTAGATCTTTCTCAAATCATGCTGGATAAAATGATCAACACAACAGGTTTTACACAACCTTTTAGAGTTCATGTCAGTTTAAGTGCATTTAAGTTAAAGGAATCCAAAGAAATTCATGTTATTTTTCACTTCAACATTTCAATCAAATTGTTATGCTGATAATATAATTTGTACTGAAAAGAAAGTTGTACTTAATTAGAAAAATTAGAAAAATTAACTAGTACGCTCAGACTTCTGGATCCACTGTATATTTTTCTGTAATTTAAATGCCATCTTTACACTCTCATCCAGCAGAGACTAATCTCAGTAAATTGGTAATTACCAATCAGTATGCAAGTCTTTAAAGGAATCGTCTCTAGGCAACCATATAGATCAGCCAATAAGCCCTCTTCCATACATCAAATCAGAATGAAATGTCTCCTCCCAGATCAAAAATGCTGCAGTGTCTAATACTGTAGCTAATCACATATTCGCTCAACATATATTTCAATATGAAATTGCATTTATTTTATCTCTCAGAGATTGTACAGGATTAATACAAAGGTATTAAATAGCTCAGAATGCTTACATAACAGCAAAATAAAACACCAGGTGAATATGTTACATTTATAAAATGCAAAATTTCAAAATAAGGCAAAAAAATATGGATACTATTAGATGATTGACACATACAAATACAATAAACAACATACATTTTATAAAAAATATAAAAATAATAGTAAATAAATAAACTAAAGTAATAATAAATAATGGTTTTACATTTACATGGTTATTACCTATAAATACAAAATTTGAAACGAATAAAAATGATTAAATAAAACATTTCTTTTAGACACATATTTAGAAAACATTAAACTGGCAGAGGGAATATCTGGTTATAAGCGCACAGTTCTGATGACACACTTTGGTCTCATCTTCAAGCGTACAAACTCAGCAGATGTTTGAACGAAAGATTATCACAGGAACAAACATGATGAAGCATCTTTAAAAGATGTTAGGAATGAAACCTACTGTTTAACTGACTCCCATAGAGAAAATATGAAAGACAGTGAATTGATAAACAATGGGTTGAATTTAAAGGAACAATATATGAAGAGTTCAGATGCAAAAGCCTCTAAATGCCATTTGAAATTTTCTTCTTTAATGATGATTTTTATCAAACTTGTATATTTAAGTTCAGTAATTTCACTTAAATAACAATTAATAGGTAATTATCATTGCCATTTAAGTGAAATTACTGAACTTAAATATACAAATTTGATAAAAATCATCATTAAAGAAGAACATTTCAAATGGCATTTAGAGGCTTTTGCATCTGAACTCTTCATATATATATATATATATATATATATATATATATATATATATGTCTCATTTGAAACCATCAAATGCTTGACTGTCAAACTAATTTTTCAGAATAATAATTCACAATTAACTAGCAGCAATAAATCAGTGTAATTACCCAGAAACCATGTATTAAACCAAACTGTTGCTATTCATCAAAACAGTAATATCTCTCAGGCTTATGCAAAACAACACAATATATCTCATCTATCTAAAGGCCTTTTTACATAAACAGACACAGCGTCATTGACTTTGACGCGAGTATGAGGAAAAACAGCATGGGTATAATTCATAATTCAAAGTTTTCTCTTGGAGATCCAACATTCCAGGTCACTAACTGAATTACTCGACTTACTATTGTGCTCACGTTGAATCTCAGTTCTGAACACCGAAGCAAAATGATTAGCTAAAAGAGAAAGCCTTCTTTTTTTTGCATACAATCTACATACAAAAGACAAATAATTTGACAAAGAGGTAAAAAAAAAAAACCCATCACAATATAAGTCAATGGAGCAGATTCAGCAATATTTATCTTTTTTTTTTTTTAAAAAAAAGGAAATAAAATGAAAACTATAACCAACCAAATATTTTTAAAAGTCTGTTTTCACTGTTTTCTTCCTTAGTTTTTTTTGTCTTGTTTTCCAGTACAAATACCTAAACATTTTTAAATCAAGGTACTATGATCTTAATTAATTGAAAGTCTTGTTTTCTAAAAAAAATATCTACCGACATGTTCAGAAAAATAAACTTAATTCAAAGGGAAAAAAGGATTATTTTTCTCACCTCATTGGCAGATAACGTTCTTGTTTTAAAGGAGTAGATCACCTTTAAAACAAACTTTTGATGATAATTTACTCACCCACATGTCATCCAAGATATCAATGTCTTTTGATGAAATTTTGATGAAAACATTCCAGGATTTTTCTCCATATAATGGAGTTCATTAGGAACCAAACGGTTCAAGGTCCAAATGAGAGTTTCAGTGCAGCTTCAAACGGCTTTAAACGATACCAGACAATAAGGGTCTTACCTAGCGAAACGAGCGGTCATTTCGTTTCGAAAAAAGATTTGTTCATTTTGATGAACGAGTTTGCATCACAGAACAGAGCAAGGTGAGCATTTGTGCTTATAAAACTTAAACTTTTTTATTTATTTTTGAAATGACCGATCGTTTCGCTAGATAAGACCCTTATTCATCGTCTGGTGTCATTTAAAGCCCTTTGAAGCTGCACTGAAACTCTCGTTTGAGAACCGTTTGGTTCCCAATGAAGTCCATTATATGGAGAAAAATCCTGGAATGTTTTCATCAAAAACCTTAATTTCTTTTCGACTGAAGAAAGAAAGACGTGGACATCTTGGATGACAAGGGGTAATGATTTTGCTTCTCAAATAAATGTTAAGAATGTTTGTTTTTTGCAGTGTTAACGTGTGTAATTCATTTTTTTCAAATGTTAAAAAATACTTTTTCCTAACTATGCAACAATTTTAAGCAAGTCATTTTTATGGGAATTTCTCTACACAAACAGTATTTGGGAAACAGTCATTTTTTTTTTTTTGCAATTCCACTCTTGTGATATTAGTGGCACGGAAATGACACACTTCAGCTTTAAATAAAGGCAAACTTCTATGAAAACACCAATGACAACATCAGAAACACTACTCCGTGAACACGGGCCATCTTGCTTGCGTCTGAACTGAAGTATCCCCTTGAGTTTAGGCCTGTGATGGAGACGAACGCAAAGGCATCATGATTATATGAAAGAGGCAACTACAAATGCCAAGCAATTGCAAGGTTAGCAGTTTGATTCCGTGTACAAGCTCAAATACCAGCGTTCACTAAATTTAATGAGCTCACATGAAGCCTTACTTGACATCTTTGGTATCCGTATAGGGCTGCTGCTGCTGCCGTCTCCTCCGTCACTCAGGGCTTTGATCTGAACGAGCAGGTCTTCTTCTGACGGCACCTGAAGCTCCACGGACGTCCTGTTGGTCTCCACTACGCTGCTTCCTCTGTGCCAGTTTTGACGATATACAACCTACGTGGGAGAAAGTGGGTCAGTGAGGTGCAGCTATTAGTTAAAAACACTCAAAAATAAAACGAATAAGTCACAAGAAGGATATTTCATGCCGTACAGCGGCCACAAAACATATTTGACCGCGTAAAAATGTGATGACATGAAAGTAGCATTTTTTTATGAAGAAAAATAGCATAAGCACACTTAACATTTCACAAAAATAGGCCATGTTAGTACACCATTTCGTTTGCAATAGTAAACAAATTACAAAATGCTCACTTTACAATAGTGGCCTAAAGTGGCATCTTTACCCTTTATTGAAATATTATTAAAAAAGTAGTTGAATATTTTGCTTGGAGTTAATTATTAGAAAAGTGAGAACTCAACATAATTTGGAAATCTTTTTTGGCCAGGCTGAGAAAATTGTGAACAAAACAATATATTAATAACTGATTATACTGTAGTGAGCCTATTAACTGATTTTTGTCGCATAGTAAAAACCTGTAGCTGTAGTTTACCTTTAATTTATTTTTTTTAAATAATTTTATCAGATAAAAACCTTCAACTTTAGTGTTCTTCCCTCATTTTCCTTAAAAAAAGCCAACAACAGCAGCACTGAAAAGTTCATAACGGTCTGTTATTAATATTTCCCACCGTCTCCATGCAATCTCCAACCCTGGGCAAAAGAGGGAATACAAATTAAAAAATCGTTATCAATTTCAAATTTCAAACTGATTTATAGTGGGAGGATTATGTTTGCTGACATATCTAGCTGTGAAAAAAATAGGTTTTACAATCCATTTTTCATTTAAATGTCTTTTTTTTAGATTGACAGTGCAAAACAAATAGCCACCAAACTGATATTCTCTCTTGCTCACACAGTCTAGAGAATGTATGATTATTGATTGCATTATTCTGCAGGGGCCTCACAGCGAACAGTTAGGATTGCAAATGAATAGCGTTTTCTCCCTTCTGAAAGTGTCTTTGGTGAGGAGTCGCTAAGCTCGTAGCTCCAGATGGAGGATAGCATCAGAGCCGTCCAGCTGTTCACCGACCCGACGAACCTCTACATTTCAGAGAGACCGTCGTCAATTAGCCGGCAGAACGCTGCAGCAAATGAATTTGCTCAAAAGAAATGAATCACATCAGACAATTTTTAATCCTCTTTCTGAATGAACTACTGCTACAGATGACTTGGGTTTTGAGCGCAGCAGGAGTTTGAAGAAGCTTGTTCTGAAATGTAAAAAAGACTAAGATATTGCTGAACTGCATCTATGACCTTGAGTGCTTTATTGCGGAAATTTAATTAGAAAAATAAAAGATTACACTAAAGGGGAAATCAAATCTAGACTTAAAAAAACCCTTAACATTTAATGTTTAGCCATATATTTGCTTTAATCCATTCACTTTTACCATTTATAGTTTTTGGGAAAAGGAGGCATCTATTCCAAAACCTTGGATTTTACTAAAAAGTTTTGCTAGCAAAAAAGAGAGAATGGTCTCTGCTGGCTCTTAATATGGGCTTCTGCTTATGCTAATTTGATCTGTTTTGACCCAACTCTGATATGAACAGTGCAAAAAGGCCGGTAACCATTTACAGAAAGGTTGCATATGTTAAGGTTTCGTATGATATTTAAATGGTACACTGTAAAAAAAAAAAATATTTTCATGATTTGTAATCACAACATTTTTTCTTTTGTCAAATCAACTTAGATAATTTATGTAGTTCAGGTAATGTAATATTTTGAGTTTCTGGTGATTAAATCAATCTCCTTCATTGTATTAACTCAATTTTTCCATTTCAATGAACTTAAAATTTTAAGGCAACCAGGTTAATTATTTTCTTTAAGTTAAACCAACAATATTTTTTTTTTACAGTGCTAAAAAAGGCTGTACATCACCAGTTGTCACTTAAAACTGGTATTAAATCCAATGTCATGCAAAATGGTTTGCACTTCAAATAAAAAGTTCAAAAGAATTTGCATGAGCAGTTTCCAGTATCTGGAAAGGCTTCAACCAGTACCTCACAATAAAAAAAGTGAAATGAAAAAACAGTATATAATGCAGCTTTCAAAGGTAATGTTCTCAGTCATTTATCTCCGAGATGTTTTATGTGAAACACCAGCTTATGTGGCACACTGATACAGCATGTTTATCAGCAAAGAAACAGAAGAGCGAGAGCGGGGGGAAAAAAAATACCTTGTAGCCTGTTACTTCTGATTCATTGTCCATCGCCTTCACATGTTCCCAGTTCAGAAAGACCTTTGAGTTGGTCAGGTTCCACTCAATGTTCCCTGGAGCTTGACTTGGAGCTAAAAGACATAAATCATTTTCGGATTTACTTCCAACCCGTGTAATATAACCGAACAACATCTCCTGGTTAGATTTTGCAATCTTGACAATCAGCAGCTGAGATATCACTTAAAGGGATAGTTCACTTTGAAATACATTTTTGATATGTTTTAGCTTACCTCATGGGCATCCAAGATGTTGGTGTCTTTGTTTCCTCAGTATTTTCAATTTTTATATTTTTAGGTCAAACCGTTCTTGTCTGTCAGTCATATAATGCAGGTCAATGGTCACCACCTCAAAGAGCATGCACAGAGAAGTCCAAATTAAACTTGATTAAATGACTCGCAAATGTAAGTACACATTGATGGCCTAAGACACGAAACGAGCAGTTTGTGTGAGAAAACGAACAGTATATCTTTTTTTTACGTTTACGAGTCATTAAATCATGTTTATTTTGGACTTTTCTGTGCATGCTCTTTGAGGTGGTGACCATATACCTCCATTACATGACTGACAGACAAGAACGGTTTGACCTAAAAATATCAAAATTGAAAATCCTGTGGAAACAAAGACACCTACATCTTGGATGCCCTTGAGGTAAGCTAAAACATATCAAAAATTAATTTCAAAGTGAACTGTCCCTTTAAATTTAAAAAGTGGCACAGTTTCGATACAGCTTAGCTCTAACTTTAAATTAGCTGGACTACATGTGTTAAAATGTAATTAAAAAATTATAGTTGAAAGTGAAAGTTGAAGCTGGGTTAAAATTTTAAATGACATTTTTAACCCAACATTTGGGTCTGTCCATATTTGACCCACATTTGGGTTAAAACAACCCAGCATTGTTTAGAGTGAGTAAATAATACCAGAAATGTCTTTTTAGGGCGAATTACCCCTTCAAGGCCAACATTTCTTTTCATAACATCAGAATTGTGACACAAAAAAATGATTTAATCCATTTTATGCGACTTAGCAGAGATGTTCAAATAGAATAAAAAAAACAAATAACTAAAACATTTTTTAAAAGCTGTTTGTAATATAATGTAACATTGCAATTTTCAATCTTCTGACATGATAGACTGCTTGAATGTCAGTGTGTTCTTTTTTTCCTTTATTTCCAAAACTCCCTTACAGTAAAAAAGTTGCCCCTGATTGTAGGGTTGCTTAGGAGCAATTGTATAAATGTTGTGTTTGCCACAGCCAGGTCATGTGCTCACTCAAACAATTCAGAAAACATCTTTCAATGAATGACTTTTCACAGTAATTCAGGAATTTAAACACAGTTTAACTCCAAAATAACTCTGAACCAGGGACAATCGGATCTCCTTTCTCATAAAATTTTCATGGCTAGGACGTTGTGCACCCGGCATTCATGCTTTAAAAAAATTGAGGATAATAGATATCGTAATTTGAAGCAATTTAACTAATGATACTCAGCCCACCGAGTCTACAATACATGCTATTATGATAAATATACTCGATCATAACAGTGGTCTGCCCTATCACAGTATGCTTATTCAGAGAATCTACCGTAAAAAAGGGAAAAGAACAATCGCCTATCTGCTCCAACACAAAGAAAGAGATCTGTTAAGCTCTTTATTTTAAAGCGGCCTTTAATTGTACGCTCAGCCTATTAGCAGAAAATAGCCATAAGACTTCCTCCACAGTAATGTCATAGTTTATCTGATCAGTTTCTGGCTCAGTTAAACACAGTGTTTTGTTCTTGATTATTGGCATCAGATAATGAGCCTATTTAGCAACGGTAGTTTAACAGAGCCCACCTTAATCCCTCATAGTGTTGAAAACACCCCACTAATAGTTTAACAGGGTCGGATTATGATCCTGTCAGGCCTCTAATCTCACATCTTTGAAGTTCCACGCTACTCATTTAGTGGCATGGTATATACAGTATTAGGGGTGTAACGGTTCACAAAATTCACAGTTCAGTTCGACACGATACACTTGTGTCACGGATACAGCAAAAAGAAAGAAATGCCAGAGAAATTTCCTTGATTACATTTTTTTAATTATATTTTTATTAAAACTAACATCATAAAGTATGTTTTTTTTTTTTTTTTTAATTTGAGCAATGATGGAGCTTTACTTGCCTTTTCTTAGGAGTTTATAAAACAAAACAGCTCCTTGGACAAAATGAAATGGAATATAGTTATAAACAAAGGTTTATTTTAGTTCAGATTAACATTTGAGTGAAGCAATTTACGGAGGCGTATTGCATTCACTTGAAGAAAAAAAAATCTACTCTGTTTTTCTGAATTAACGAGTTAATTTTTCATGAGAAAAAAAAAATTGCTCTGTTTTTCTGAATTAATGAGTTAATTTTTCATGAGAAAAAAAATATTTTGCTCTGTTTTTCTGAATTAATGAGTTAATTTTTCATGGATTTTTTTTTTGCTCTGTTTTTCTGAATGAACGAGTTAATTTTTCATGGATTTTTTTTTGTTGCTCTGTTTTTCTGAATGAACGAGTTAATTCAGAAAAAACAGAGCAAAAACTTTCCTCACAAAAAATTAACTCATTAATTCAGAAAAACAGAGCAAAAAATTTTTTTCTCATGAAAAATTAACTCATTAATTCAGAAAAACAGAGAAAAACTTTTTTTCTCATGAAAAATTAACTCGTTAATTCAGAAAAACAGAGCAAAAAAAATTTTTTCTCATGAAAAATTAACTCATTAATTCAGAAAATCAGAGTAGATTTTTTTTTCTTCAAGTGAATGCAATACGCCTCCGTAGCAATTGCATTCATAATGTCAAAATAAAACCGACGTGATGTTACTTGAAAGCATTATAGCCTACTATTCCTGCCAAACTTACAGCTAGTAGTGTACAGTAAATCCATGGTGAATGTTGCTGATCTGTGGACACTGGATGGTTCATTCATGGCCCTCATTCATCCCCCAGTTTAGAGCCCCTGGAAGTCTGAGGCCCCAGGGCACTAGCCCCACTGCTTCTGAAGACTATACTGGATACTTTGTTTTTAGTTTCTATACAAGTATGTTAGAAAAGCAGCATTCATAACAAATACAGGACTCATTCCACAACACAGGAACTTCCACAAATGCGTCTTGTCAACTACAATCGTTTAAAAACTATAGACTTACGTGGCTTCTTGGTGGTGATGCTGATGGGGGCGCTGGAGGGCCCAGTGCCAGCGCTGTTGTGTGCTCTGACTGACACCAGATAGATTGTGCTTCCCTTCAGGCCTGTGATATTGACTGAGCTTTCCGTGACCCTTACCCTCTCTGCATCGCTTTCTGGTGACCCATCCTCCAACCACTGCACCTGTAATAGTTAAGGTTATGTTTAAAAAGACGCAGATCAGCGGAATGAAAAATGCACTTTCTTTTGTGCAAAAGTCTTTTTTTGAAAGTTGAACTTCTTTTAATCCGTTTACATTGGGAAACAATGGAAAAATGGCACATTCTGTGTGACGTCCTCTAAATCATTTCACCATTTACAACACACACAAAAACTATGCAACTTAAAAATCTGGGCTTTGAATTGATTACAAATTATATTAATAATTAATCAAAGTTTTCCATCCAGCCGTTGGTACTTGAAGTGCTGCTCGTATGATTGGGAAATTATGCTTATGTGCAGGTCAGGGGTATGATTAGTTAGTTTTTAATTGAATCAGACTAAATTACACAAACACAATAAAAATGTACAAAGTCACACTGGTGGAAAAGTCAGAAATACTGTAAATAAAAGTGTTTTAGTTACCCTCACTTCACAACAAATCCTTAAATCCTATTATTTTTACAGAATTAAGAACAGTAGTGCAAAATATAAGTATAAAACTAACTCATTAAAGTTGCATTCCTTATAAAAAACATTTATTATAAACAACAAGCATAAACAAATGTATTTAAACTGGGAATTTGGATGCTCTATAAAAATAAACAATCGGCACAAATCCTAAAGTGCACTTTACGCATGTTTTGCGTTATGGTAATTCATTTGCATTCTAAAAATCACATCACGTTTCAGATGATAAAAAATGAGACATATTTATCCGAAAAAAATGTATGACTTATCCGAAAACTACTCACAATCTGTTTAATGAATTGAATGGGCATTCTGTTTCTGCCTGAGTAAGTGCGCTTCCAACCTCACAGCTAAGAAATCGACTTGAGAGGAATGTCACTTTTGTTCCAGCATTAGGGTTCAATACACTATGAACGGTGACAAAGTCACTGTGACTCGGTTTCTTTCTTTTTTTTTACTGCGTTCAATAAACATCTGCAGACTGCAACAAGGGACTCTGAAAAGTATTTGTGGATTTTCATATGTGCTCTTTTTACTACCCGAAGCTGTGAACGACTTTGTGGTTTCACCACGGAGCTACGCCGCGTGACCTGGGATTTCTCGCGGAAGGCTCGTCCGGGTTGGAAGGAGAGAAATGGGCAGAATCCTGTGGGTTTCTCACGCAGTGAGAAACGACCTAGCAGCTGAAGTGTTTGCAGGAGGGGGAATTGATGTATGATGTCCACACATCTGAAAGGTGATTTATATAAGTGCCCAGAAAGCCTGGGTATTGCCGCTCCCCGGGAGACAGGACCAGCTGTGAGAAGACCTCTTCATTCTGCAGATGAGATTGTGAAAAATGTGGCCGGGGGATCGCAGACTCTTCTTGGGGAACAGGAAATTGCACACCCTGCCATCAGCACAGTGCATACATTACAGAATCTGATTGAGGTGATGCAGTCGGAGGTCAGAGTCTCTTTTTTCCCTTCCTCCATTTATGGTGATTACGTACCTCATAGCCTGTTATCCGTCCTTTTCTGCCGCTTTGGTGGACAGGTTCCCAGAATACCTCGATCTCAGACGCGGACAGAGTGCGGGCCCAGACTCTCGGAGGAGCAACCGAGGGTTCTGTACGTGAGGTCATCCATATAGGAATGGAAAAAAACATTAGCTAATGAGAGCAGACAGTTTACAGGATTTTAGTGCTTAAATGTACCACCTGTTTGCAAGAACTAATTGTGGTGTTGGTACACTTGCGAATAAAGAAATTACCATCAAAGTGCACTAACACAGCTGTAGAGGGAGTGTAATTAAAAATTGCAACGCATCCATCAACTTTGTCATTCTTAAATGATGTCCAATAATGTCCTTGCACAATTTGCATACAATCAGCACAGAATACAAGCATATTAACCTTCATCTGCTGAATATACAACGACCACCGGGCTAAACGGTCCCTCTCCGATGTTGTTGTAGACGCCGACTTTTACTTCAAACCGTGTGAGTGGTGGAAAAGTATCGTTTTTATAAACGTATCGTGATGCGTCAGCAGAGGCCAGGACGCTCTGTTTCCATGTGGTCGTGCCAAGCGGACGAAATGCCACCACATAACCAAACTCTTCTCCATTTTGTAGCTCCTCCGGCAAAGACTGTGAGACAAAAAAAACTGAGAATCAAACATGATGACTCATAACGGTTCAATAAAGAAAGTTACTTGTTTTGCTCCCCAAATCAATCAGTGTTTATACATATAATAAATTGGCAGACGTTTTATAAACGCGCACACACACACACACACACACACACCAGTTCAGTCCGGTTCTCGAATCTGATTGGCCGAAAGCCTTTTCCAGCAGTGCCAGCAGCGGCGGACGAGCTAACCACCTTATATTTACAAATACTACTGCTATTGTGTCACAGAATGCTATTTTAAACGATTTTTTTTAGGCGAGAATGTATTTATTTAGATTTTCTACAGCCAAATCACATCCATGCTGATATAGAGCCGCCCATAACGCATCGGTACTCGTGTGATATTGCTCATACATCATTATCAATGCCTCATGGAAGTGGGCGGGCGCTTAAGAGTTATTTTGATGCTAGATTTTTTGATTGGTGGAGATTTTTTTGTAGAATGTTGCTTTTTGTAGTCCAAATTGCTTAAACAAAAGCATATAACTTCAACTAACAACCTTGTAGCTCACAGTGTGTTTGTCTTTAAAGGTTTAAGTTATCGTTCTTTCCTCCATGGAGAAAATTAATGTGATGTTTTATGTACCTGACTGTATTATTCTGTTAGCATTCTTGTAGCGCCGCTGAACCACCCAAAACCATTCAAAATCCAGAGTCAACAGAGTAATTTTAGCATTATAAGAACACAAAACAAGTTCTCCTCAACAAGTCCCGTTGATTTGAAGCGTCACTCATGCCTGTTAAAGGAGTAGTTCACTTTAATAATAATTAATACTCACTGATAATTTCTTTCTTGAATGATTTTTTTTTCGGGTCATTTGGTTCATTCAACGAATGAAATGAACGAAATGACTCGAAAGAGAGTAAGTCGAGCATTTGTGCTTATAAAACTTAAACTTATTTATTTGTTTTTGAAATGACCGATCGTTTTGTTATGTAAGACCCTTATTCATCGTCTGGTGTCATTTAAAGCCCTTTGAAGCAACACCGAAACTCTCATTTGGACCTTGAACCGTTTGGTTCCCATTGAAGTCCATTATATGGAGAAAAATCCTGTAATGTTTATCAAAATCCTTAATTTCTTTTGGACTGAAGAAAGAAAGACGTGGACATCGTGGATGACATGGGGGCGAGTTATTATAAGCAATTTAAAAAAAAAAAAAAAGTGAACTACTCCTTTAAAAAATTGGTGCGGGATGGTTTAAAAAGGCAACATTTCACAGGGTTAGTGGGTTGTTCAAAATATGAGCAATAATGCATTAAAATGCATTAAAGCAAAATCACTCAGCTGACATGACGTTACATTACTGGAAGTTGACAAGCAATTTTCCGTGGTAGGTTTACATTGTTGCCTACATAATCTGAAATCCATTGAATGCAAGTAAATAAAGTAGACAAATTTAAGCACTACTGTGTCAGTCAAGAACCCCCTGGACTTAGTGAAAAATGCGGTGTATTTGGAAAGTAATACTGTATTTAAACACGCCGCTGAATATCTGTTGTGACAGCCGGTAAGATTACAAGAAAGCCATTGATAAACATTGTCATTTCAGATTTACTGGTATGAAAGCTGTCTCATATCTTGCGTCTTCATTATGATTTACATACCAGAGGGAGCAATCCCACTGAGGCAAAGACGACAGCGCTGCCTTTTAATTAAACCTTGTCTAATTTAAACCACGTCACCGTGGAGAATTCCCTCAGAATCCGATTCACCACAGATGACTTTTTTGAAAATGCTCCCGTCACAATAAATACGCTGAGCTCACCTCCCAAACAATCACGAGTTCGCCTCGGTTGCCTCCACCTCCACTCACGTTAGCTGGGGCGACTTCAGGATCTACGAGCCAGAACAGAGAACAGACAGCAAAACAGAAGAAACGAGTTTTATACCCGTGGGATTGGCGGCAAATCCGAAAACACTTCCTCTTCCTGCGCAGCGGCTCAAGGCTCTTTTCAAAATGCTTCAAAGATTTTGGATGAGGTTGAATGTAATAACCTGTAGAATTTTTAGTTTCCTGCTGAAAGATGGTCTTAGCATGTCACCCAGCTAGTTTTTTCTCTCTCTTTTGCACTTTTATAGCTGGTCCAACCAGATAAGACTAGCAAACCAAACCAGTTCACTTTGAAATTAGTTTTAGTTATGTTTAGCTTACCTCAAGGGCATCCAAGATGTAGGTGTCTTTGTTTCCAAAGTATTTTCAATTTTGATATTTTTAGGTCAAACCGTTCTTGTCTGTCAGTCATATAATGCAGGTCTATGGTCACCACCTCAAAGAGCATGCACAGAGAAGTCCAAATTAAACATGGTTTTATGACTCGTATATGTAAGTACACATTGATGGCGTAAGACACGAAACGAGAGCTTTGTGTGAGGAAACAAACAATATTTATATAGTTTTTACCTCTTGTATCCACCCGCGCCCTCAGATCACTTGGATGTGGCTGTGATTGCAAGAGGAAAAAACGATATAAATACTGTTCGTCTTCACACACAAAGCGCTGGTTTCGTGTCTTAGGCCATCACTTTGTACTTACATTTACGAGTCATTAAATCACGTTTAATTTGGACTTCTCTGTGCATGCTCTTTGAGGTGGTGACCATAGACCTCCATTATATGACTGGCAGACAAGAACGGTTTGACCTAAAAATATCAAAATTGAAACTACTGCGGAAACAAAGACACCTACATCTTGGATGCCCTTGAGGTAAGCTAAAACATATCAAAATGTATTTTAAAGTGAACTATCCCTTTCGGGCAGGTTTAAAATGTTACAAAAAATATGACATTCAAAGTTTATTTCATTATGTTTTTTTCATAGATATTTGGTGACATATGTTGATATCTGTTTTTTATATTCAGTCAGAATATTAATATATATATATAAATATATTTTAATATAGAGGCAGTCACTAAATATTTCTTATTATCTCACAGCGTAAACAGGAAAGACAATTGTGTTCTATTGTAACACATTTACACTGGCTGGAAGCAAATTAATTAAAAGTAAATAATGCCCAATTCCCCAGCCAAAGGGAAAACTAATAGCTCTAATTATACCCATTTACACTACATAACTATTTGCACTATCATCCCACAATGCAATTTGGTAACTTTTTTTCAGTAATTACGGCAGAAAATGACATATATCCTTGATTTTCACAGTCTCTACAGTATTTTAAGACATTGCTGTTAACTAGCGTACAATCCTGGCAAACGTAGTTGCTTTGTGAACTAAGTTTTATTTGCTGAATGGTTAGGATCTGAAGGAAACAGCTGTTTGGATGTCAGTGATCGAAGCAGTTGCAAACGGTACCTGAGCTTAAAATAGCTTAAAATTTCGTCTGTTTCTGCCTCCACACAATTTTTGTTGGTGTTGGTCATGAATTATTAATAGCTGCATTTCCTGATCGCTAATGTCCAGTATGCAGCAGGTTTGGGCCTTAAATAATATAGCTAGATTTTATTTTGTCCTGAATTTCCATGCAACTACATTTTCTTGCGGTTTCAAATTAGACAACCTTCTGTGATGCCAGTCCGATTTCTGCACACTTAATTTGTGTCCTAATTACTTAGCAATTTGGTTGTTCCCAGGAAAACCTGTGTGAATACTCGAGTGTTTATTTCTCATGGCTGAACTCTATTACGAGGAGTCACTCCTGGTGATTTAAACTAATTATAGAATTAAATTACATTTCTCCTTCCTGATGTATTAGAGATGACAGATATGGAATCAGGAGGGATGGGCGCATACCTGCAGCTTTGGTGCGAACGGGTTTGGATGGCACACTGGGTTCCCCAACCCCCACGCCGTTGATAGCCACAACTCTAAATTCATAATCTACCCACGGATTTAGATTCACTGCCGTCGCATGAATCATCTGTCCAGGCACAGAATCAGGAACTAGGATTAAAGAAAATTTGGAATGGAAAAACACATCAATGCACATCTGCACAAATGAGTAGCCAAGCATAATTATTTTGGTCTATCTTGGTCTATCAGACCACTTGCACGTTTCTTTTTTTTAACCTTTTAGAGTGCATTTAAAAAAAACACACATTTGCATGAATGAATCACATTTAACCCTAAAATGGTTGAGCACATTTTGAATCACTATATTTTATTGAGAGAAATACCTAACGTAATTCAAACTGATTGAGCCATCTCTATCATCTGGTTAGGGTATATTATGCCAAAAAAAACAAAAAAAAACAAAAACAAAAAAAAAAACAGTGTCTATCAACAGCACTTGTCACAACACTTCTTCTAACATGGATGTCAGAAACAAATACATCACCCCAGCCATGTGAAACGTTTTTGGTGAAATTTTGCAAGCTAAGCATATATATATATTTTTTTACATATAACACTGTAAGAGCCCTAACTTTATAAAATGATGTTACCTGGTGCTATGAAAAAACTTAAGTACATTTTTAATAATTTTTCAAAAACATGCTCAAACAAACGGTTGATTTGGCACATAACGGTGAATTGTCACCCCCTTTTTGAGAATGGACATTACAATGCACTAAAACTTGGTTGTAATTCAAGAATGCTTTGGAATAAAGACCTAAATTTAGTCTCGTTTTAAAGACAACACTCAGCAGATTATTGCTGAAGTAAAAGCACTTGAAAAAAGTAATGGAAGTTTTAAATTTACATTAAATCAATACTGTACTATACTGTACTAAATATTTTTTTATTTTATATAAAATATATATTTTACAAAATATTTTTCCTATAAAATAACTATAAAATCAAAGCCATATATCTATATAAAATATATATATTACAACATATTTTTTTCCTATAAAATAACTATAAAATCAAAGCCATACAGTATATCTAACATGTGTTCCAAATTTGAAGTTGATATCACAAAAATTTAAGATTTTTTTTTTAGGCATAATACCAAAAATGACATAAATTCCTTTGAATTTAATTGTATGCATTTTGCTGTAACAAATTAATACATTTCTGTCCAGATATCACTTCTGTTACAAAATATGGAACTTTGAGACTCAGAGAACTAGAAAAGGTTTTGATAATAAATTAAGATGGGCGTATGTGTATGAATTCCGGTACCATTTATTACCATTAAGTGACATCTCAACCATTTGGTAGAGACTGATATTTTAAAATTAGTGTGAGGTTACTAGAAAAAAAGAAATGCAAACAAAAAATGGTGTGGACACTCACTAAAAAAAAAAAAAAAAAAAAAAAAAAAACATGTGAAAAGTTGCTTATATTTTTATATTAAACACTGACAAAAAAAACAAACTGTTTGGATTAAAATGACTGGATCATTATCGCAGTGATTATTATGTTTATTCTTATTATGTCCATCAAGAGGTGCGTACATTCGACGATGCAAGAGTCCGGCACTCTGTAAAGTCTTCTCCAGCACATCCTTTCAATGAATTTAAGTCTGGACTCTGAAAATGATTCTTCATGCTCCCACTTAACCATTATTTCACAATTTGAGCCTGATGAATCTTGACATTTTTATCCTGGAATATGGCCATGATGTGTCTTCCTACATGGTTGGTTAAGAAATGCTACTCCGTCAATTAGGGTTAGAAGAACTGTTGCTAAAACATATAACATGCTAGAAACATAATACTGATCCAATCTTTGACTCATAAGCATTTGCCTATTTAAATCAGTGTAACAGATTCTACAAGAAAGTGCTACATATTACTATACCGGTTTTGACTGCCTGCCATCCGATAGAGAAAGGGGTCCTGGCTTGCACAATGTAGAGGGTAACGGGACTGTGGTTGTCAGGTCCGGGGCCCCACGAGAGCTGAGCAGTCCTGTCTGTAACGTCCCCCACCAACACACCCACTGGAGCACCAGGGGGCCCTGACAACACCGCCGCCAAAGAGACAAAAAGGACTCAAACTTGCTGTGTATTCTCATCAGAGAAGGGCACAGCAAGGTGACCAAGTACCTTGCGATGTGAGACAAGTCTGCCCACAAAAGCCAACATTAATATTCAGAACCAGGGAGAGTGATCGTTCACTTGATGATGGAAATACAAAAGGTTCTAAAGAGCACGAAGCAGGGAATTAATGCATTGATTTCAGATACTCCTGTAGTCATTACTTCAAGAGCTGAATCACGGAATACAACAGAAATAGCAGGGAAAATTGTAAGGCCTTTTTAATTTATATTTGATAAATGCTCAGAAAAGCGTAGAATACTAAACAGCCTACTCGAGGCACGGCGCACACACCTCTGACAATTAAGTCTGCTGCTGCAGACACGCTGTCCACTGCTGTATGCACCATGCAGACGTACTTCCCAGAGTGCTTCAGCTGCACGTTTCTGATCATGAGATCCCCAGAAGATCCCTATAAAAAAAGAGCAACATATAAAAATGTACTATCCATCCATCCATCTATCACGATATTCATGTTTTATGGAATGTAAATGCTACACTAAGGTACTTCAAATAAACTATAGCTTTACAGTGGCATACAGTGGCAGATAATTCAAATACGTTATTCGGCAGATGAGTAAATAATTGAACTGACAATTACAAATAGTAGGCTCCACTGTTCAAATGTTTGAGGATTTTTAAATGTTTTTTAAAACATACTGTACATGTATTATGCTCACCAAGGCTGCATTTATTTGATCAATATAATTAAAATTAGAAATTTATATTTGAATATGTTTTGAAATGTTATTTATTCCATTTTCAGCATCACTACTACAATGTTTAGTGTCACGTGATCCTTCAGAAATCATTCTAATATGCTGATTTGGTGCTTAAGAAACATTTCTTATTATTACCGGTGTTAACAACAGTTGTGCTGCTTAATATTTTTGATTTTTGAGGATACTAATGAACAGAAAGTTTAAAGTCTTTAATGAGACTTTTGAACTAATTAAAGTATTTTTTTCTTAATGAATTCTAACTGACCCCAAACTTTTGAATGCTAGTGTTATGGTAATACTGTGGTACTTTTTTAGGTCTCAGAAATCAAATATATTTTCATTTCTGTAGTTATGACACATTTGAAAAACATCAGGGAACACATGCCAATGATGTAGCAAAGGACCCTCTGCTCTGCTCTCATATTTGATTGGCTCTTCAGTTCAGATAAGGATCCTTTATCTCACTTAAACAAGCAATCCTACTGTTGTTAGTGAGAGTCCGCCATTTGTGCATTTGATCATTGGTCTCTCCAGGTTCTCAAAAGCAATTCTTGACAACCTGAAAAGCTGGATGATCTACACAGTCAGAGAATGGTTCCTGTGGATAGCTATTTGACGTTCACTGTGTGTAAAACAGTGTGCGATGAAAATCCTGTAATCAGACAGATTTGTGCCTCTATGTTCAAAGAGCGGCCAGGTGCCCCTGTACTCATGTCCCCTCCATTGCTAGCTGAGCTTCAAAAAAAAAAAAAAAGATAAAACGACAAGAAATCTCAATCATTCCTAACTCGCATTCCACTACACCTAGTTCTTTCAAAGAGAAATCCGAGGCTACAGTACATTAATTCAGAAATACAGCATTTTGTAGCATTGAATTATGACGGAAAGAAACGCACCCCTCCAATCATCCAGAAGTGATCATGTCTACTGAAATCGATGAGTTTCCCGTTGAAGAACCACTTGAAGACGGGGTGTAGAGTGGAGTCTTTAGATACTTCACAAGGCAAGACAATGCTCTCCCCCACCGTGCCATCCATACTCAAAGGGGGAACTGTAATCTTGGTCGGTTCTGTAAAAAAAAAAGTTTTGAGTGAGACAAAGGGGAAAAAAACGTATATGAGAGACTTTCACATGCATTACTTCAAAATACTTTAGATTTGTTATAAAAAAAATCGGGGGGCTTTTATAGTTCTAACTGGGGCTTGTGGTTGAAATCGTATCCCGAGGAGGTAGTGGTGGGGGTGTTAAGGGCCCCCTCAGATGAAATCATGTTTGGTTCCATTGCATTCCTGGCGGGGTTCAGATCATGGAGGGCCATTGTCCTGCAGAGTGTATCTCCAACCAGCTCCAAAAACTTTAAAGGTTCAGGTGTGTTTAAAGGGATAGTTCACTTTGAAATACATTTTTGATATGTTTTAGCTTACCTCAAGGGCATCCAAGATGTAGGTGTCTTTGTTTCCAGAGTATTTTCAATTTTGAATTTTTTAGGTCAAACCGTTCTTGTCTGTCAGTCATATAATGGAGGTCTATGGTCACCACCTCAAAAAGCATGCACAGCGACGTCCAAATTAAACATGATTTAATGACTCGTAAATGTAAGTACGCATTGATGGCCTAAGACACGAAACGAGCACTTTGTGTGAATAAACGAACAGTATTTATATTGTTTTTACCTCTTGTAATCACAGTCATGTCCAAGTACAGTACTCTGAGAGCAAGGGCGCTTCTGTCAGCAAAAGTGCCGGAAATCCCCGGAAGTGATCTCTGTACGTCACTCGTTGTTTACACAGAGATTTCAGAAGTGTTATCCTTCACTGTTACCATATTTAGATATACAGGAAATTGCAATGGAAGACGATTTTGATATATCAACAGACAACGTGGCTGTGGTTACAAATGGTAAAAACGACATAAATACTGTTCGTTTTCTCACACAAACCGCTCGTTTTGTGTCTTAGGCCATCAATGTGTACTTACATTTGCGAGTCATTAAACCATGTTTAATTTGGACTTCTCTGTGCATGCTCTTTAAGGTGGACCCCATATACCAGCATTATATGACTGACAGACAAGAACGGTTTGACCTAAAAATATTAAAATTGAAAATACTGTGGAAACAAAGACACCTACATCTTGGATGCCCTTGAGGTAAGCTAAAACATTTCAAAAATTAATTTCAAAATGAACTATCCCTTTAATTAGGGTTGGTGCTTAACTCTGCAAGACAGTGGCCCTCCAGGAACTGAGTTTGACTCCCCTGCTTTAGAGAATTGTGGGGCAATTTTCAGCCTGTCAGGCTTAGAGACTGAATTAGCTTAACCAGCTGAAACCAGCATGGCCCGGTTGGGAGAGCAGACCAGCTTAAACCACCTCAAACCAGCTAAAATAATAGATTACATTTTTTTTTTTAGTCAGCATGTAGGCTGACTTGACTGTAGCGATACAAATGGAAGTCTGCCTAATTTTAAAACTAATTTAAACAAACAAAATTATCTAAAAAATATGTTCATGTCCTGAATTTGAATATCCCTACTTGAAGCCATCAAAGTGACTGAAAACATGCATATGTAATGCCTAACGTTATTAAAGGAGGAAATTGAGAAAAACAAAAACAGCAGCATATTTTTAATTAAACATGTAGAAAGTGACTGGGAGACGAGGAGAAAATCCGCTCGCGGTGCTGTGGACGGCTAAGGATTTTTTTCACACCAACGGCTGGACCAATAACTCACACATGACAAAAGCTTGGATGAGTTATACCTCTGTCAAACCAGCAGGAACATAAAACAACTATATATTTCATTATCAATTTCATGCTTGGGTTGCTCACTGTTTTTCCACTGGTTCTCATCCGGTTTAAGGCGTCCGCTTAGAAGTAAGAGAAATGTGCTGTTTGTGAAATATGAAAGGTGTTTTACCTTTGACCACTAAAGTCCCAGAACTGCTGGATGTACCAAAGGGGTTTCTGGCAACACAAGTGTACCTCCCTGCATCAGACTTGGTAACGTTGGTGATCCTGAGGGTGCCGTCCTCTAAAATGGTCCGCCTAAAATGATAAAAAAAAAAAAAAAAAATGGAATACATTGAACAACCAATGACATGTTGCTATCACTTATAATACATAAATTATATACACACCACTACCATTCAAATGTTTGGTTTAAATTATTTTTTTAGGGCTGGGGAACGATTAATCGCATTCAAAATAAAAGTTTGTGTTTACATAATATATGTGTTTGTGGTGTGTATAATTATTTTGTATATATAAATACACACACATGCATGTATATATTTAAGAAATATTTGCATGTATATACTTTATATGTATTTATACAGAATTAATAGTATATATAAATATTTGATGTATACTACATACATGAACGTGAGTGTATTTATATAAACAAAATAGTTATACACACTAAAGACACATATATTATCTAAACACAAACTTTTATTTTGGATGCGATTACTCACAATTAATTGTTGCCCAGCCCTAATTTTATTTTTTATTTTTAAGAAATGACAGTGACATGAAATGAAGGCCAAGTATGGTAATTTACCCATTCTCTGAATTTGTCCTCTGCGTTTAACCCATTGAAGTTAGTGCACACACACTAGGAGTAGTGAGTAGTGAACACACACACACAAAGCAGTGGACAATCATTTTTGCTCTGGCACCTGGGGGGCGATTGGGGTTTAGATCATGCCTTGCTAATTTCCTGCCGGTATTGAGACTCAAACACGCAACTTCCGGGTTACCAGTCTGACTCACTAACCATTAGGCCATGGCTGCCCTGCCCCAATTGTTGAAATTGAATTTTTTTTTCCAGCAAGGATGCATTTAATGGTTCAAAAATGACAGTAAAGACATTTACACTGTTGCAAAATTACATCCAAAATCTTCAACTTGTGTATAAAAGAACTGTGTTGGGTAGAATAAAAGTATTTTGGCAGTGAAATTGACAAGTCTACTGGAATAGATCAAAGAATAAGAAAAGATGGTTTTTAACCCAACACACTCTCTGACACACATAGTCTGCTCAGGTACTGGATCAGAGCTTTAATGTTCAAAGATACAGCAACCTTCTTTCCTTTCGTCTTGCCTTCCCAAAATAAATTCTCAAAGAGTCAGACTCAGCCAAACTATTCCATACCGAGAAACAACCCTGTTTGTATCTGTATGCTTTTGTTTCTTTTAAAAGATTGTGAAAACTGTAGGAAATCATTTAGATTAAATAACCACAGCCAGAATTCTCAACAGGATATAGTCAGATAACTGAAGACTAAACTGGATCTACATTTACTAAGAGTATGTAAAGGAGAAGCTGATTCGCTCAGGGTTGAATTCTCACCTGTGGTCTTATCATTATCCAACATATGAAAGATGCTATCGACACATTAAAAGGTGTTTCCAAATATGTCTGGATCATGTGAGGAGATGTTGATAGCATCTGACTGAAATACTAACCTTCGCAAATAGAGCTCCAACAGCACAAACAAAACTGAATCTCGCACTCTCTTCAAACAGGTTTTTATTAGTGGTGGTTGTATATACAGGTTATGGATTTTTAATAAATCGCATCCAAAATAAAAGTTTGTGTTTACATAATATATTCTGGTGTGCTGTGTCTAGTTATTTTGTATTGTAATGTGTTATTGTAATGTAATGTTATTCATATATAAAATATTTATATATAATATAGATTATTATATATATATATATATATATATATATAAAGTATTTACGTGCAAATAATTCTTAAATATATACATGCATGCATATTTATATATACAAAATAACTATACACAGCACACACCGATGTATTATGTAAACACAAACTTTTATTTTCGATGTGATTAATCGCAATTAATCTTTGCACAGCCCTAATTGTATATATATATATATATATATATATAAAAACTAAATCAAGAATTAACCATGCTAACAAAATCCCATAGACTTGCATTGAAGAAGTGACCAGAGACAGTCTAAAATGCTTATACTAGTCTTACAAGTAGTCATCTAGCCTTAATCATCTTATTGTTTCTTTAAGACTGATCATTACTTTTTGGTAACACTTTACAAAAAGGTTCATTAGTTAACATTAGTCAACTATTTATTAATGTTTGTTAAAGGGATACTTCACCTCTGGAAAGATGAATGTGTATTTAAAATCAGGTCATTTATGTAGAAGAAATGTGGATGAAAGACAACAACTCCCAGAATGCACTTGCTTCGCTGCCCTAGGAGACCACGCCTACCGGTAACAGAGCGCAGTAGTTAAACAACAACTCTAGGCTACTAGTGAGTCTCCGTGATGAGTCTGCCCAGGATTTCTAGATCGCCCAAATGTCCAGGATTCGGCTTTTGCGTTCTACAGTCGCCATTTTTTTTACTGTGGCGAGCAGGACGAGGCTGAGGGCCGCGGGAGAACAGCGCGAGGCCGGTGGCGCGATTACCAATGAGCGAGACCTGTGAGACGCATCGGTCTCGTATCTCTCACGGAGGAGGGGGAATTTTCTAAGCAATGTTAAAACGCACATCAACCGATCACTTGTTTAGCGTTCATATAAACACTACATTCAGATTCACCAATCGGAATCAATTCAGTTAGATTGAAACAAAAGGTGTGCATGTAAACAATGAATGCCGATACGAATGTTAATAAATTAATTAATGTTATTGTAAAGTGTTACCGACTTTTTTAAGTCAGTTACATAACAACATAGATAAAGGTCTCATTTGAATCTGAAAAAATGAGACTGGTTACCCATTGGATAACTGCTAGTATCTTTTGATGATAGGAACAGGAAGTAACCGTCTAGCCCACACCACCTTATTACCTGCCTGGCAACAAGTTAAAAATACTCAGAACAATCAAGCAACCAACATCACCTCGTCAACTATGGTAGACTTATGTACCACTCACATTTTCTTCAGAAAATGTCCAAATTGAATTCTGATTCATTGCTTGCATGTGTATTTCATATAACTGGAGGAAACAGTTCTCAGAAGTGCTTCATCTACCTTGATGCGCATCAACAAGCAATGCTGCTTTGTTTTTAATAACCAGGAAGGGATTGGAAGGAATGATAGATAAACAAATACAGCAATGTAAATATATGACGCTGAGATCCGCTGTGACCTTCTCCCAGAACAAATCAAACATGAGCGCAGCAGACCTGCCAGCTCAGAAATCAAACAATTTCAGCCGCAGCTTTTAAAAATAAATATGTATTTACTATGGCTCAGAGAACATGCTTTACGCCGAGAGCTTTCATCTGATTTATTGACAAAAATTTCAAGCGCTGAGCGATAGAAGCGTGCCGACCAGACGACCCGTGAGCAATGAGCTGCAAAACAAATAGAAAAAAAGGCAAGAGCTATCTGCTTACGGAACGAAACTTCTGACCACACAGAGCCACATTTATATTTGCGTCAAGACATGATGGCTTTGTAATCAGTCTCTGATCCTTCCTGTGGAATATGATGACTAATCGATGCTTCTCCTCACAAGTTGGGGCACGTCCAAAATCACTTCGATGAGGCTGCAACACATCGACTTGATACAAACTCAGGAGTGTGAGATCCAACATTAGATTGACACGTTCATGTTTGCACCTCTTCAAACTAAATCACAGTGTAATTGCTGTGAAAATCTGACAATCACGCATATTTACCAACTAGAACAAAGCCTCAATCTGTTCCTTTACTCGTGACTATTGTAGGTGTCAGTAGGTTCAGAAGAGCCCAATACCTACACTTTTGTTCAAATGTTTGGGGTCGGTGAGATGTTTTAGAAGAAGTTTCTTCTGCTCATTAATATTGTGAAATATTATTACAAGTTTAAAATAACTGCTTTCTATTTTTATATATTTTAAAATTCCCTGTGAAGATAAAGCTGAATTTTTAGCAGCCATTATCCCAATCTTCAAGAACTCATTTTATCAGTAATTCACAGTCATGTTTGATGAACTTAATGTGCCCTTGTTGAATAAAACTCTTTCAAAACTCTTACAGACCCCAAATATTTGAATTGCAGTATGCATAGTATAGTATACACATTTTCACTATTTATGGAATACATGCTGTAGTACATGAACCTAGTGCTACTACTGAGCACGCTGCAACAAATACAACAAATATATCAGCCATGATTTTAAACTCTTTCTTGAATCATTTTTCATTTTAAATGTAATTTTAATTGCTGAATTAAATGTAATATTCAAATAATGATATTGTATATTATATGTTCAATAATAACATTGCTTGAACAATGCAGGTAGAAACATTTTGTCTGTGTAATATTTTCAATTTTACATAATATATATATTTTAAACAGTACTATTTTAATACTATTGATTGAAACATAGGGTTGTCGCGGTTATGGAATTTCCCTTGCGGTAATGTTGAGTGGCGCAATAGCGCGATATGCGGTATTACCACCATTGGTAATGGACAAAAACGAGGACATTTTCAGTAACCAATGTAACAGCGTCTATATGCTCATTGAAAGGCTTTCACTCAGCGCGCATATTGTTATGACAACGGACTTTGAGTGAGTCATTAAACCGTTCATTCAATGAACACATTCAAAAAAGCTGATTCATTAAAAGAGATGTAGCCTTTAATGAAACAAGATGCTAATTATTTTTAACTTTGAGTTCCACTTTTCAAGGCTCAGCTGAGCAGCAATGTGTCGCATGGGTAACGCTGAAGCTTCACTTATTAGAGACCAATATGGCATTGATTCAATGCGTGACTCAGTGATTTTATTTCCCCACGGCTTTCTTGCGCTGTGGGATGCTGCTGCTGACGCGCGTTTCTGAGAAATACCCGTGAAGTGAACGTTAAAATGATGATACGACAAATATTTCGCTTTCATTTGACACGGCAACCTTTCCACGACTTCAAACACACTCGCAGGTAATCGCACGCGCTCTACCGATCTCTCTCCTTCACTGTCTGTGTGAAGCCTCTGTAGGCTACACATCACAATAAACAGTCTTGTTATCATCATGAACTTGAATGAAGTTAACAAAAAGTGTATAGACTTATAAAAAACGTGAATCTTGCGGTTGCGTGCAATCCTCTGGTTAACTTGTCAGAAGCGCGGTACTACAATATTGCGGTTATCGCGACAGCCCTATTGACACAACATTTCCTTTCACTGTACGAGGGAAGTGTCAACATATTTTACTCAAAATTTGATTGATAAAATTATGAAATGTTGATTGTTGCATATTTCTATTTCACATTTCCTATTTGTAAAAAAAAAAAAAAAAAAAATGCAGTGTGGACAATCTATCCCACAATGCATTTGAGTGGATTGTCAAAAGTTGTAAAATAACTACTTCCAAAAATGACAACTAGATGCCACTTCCTGAATTAAACATGTTTGTTAGTGCATTTTGCTTTATATAGACAACTATTTCCAAAAGAGCAATAGTGTATCCCACAATGCAGAGCACTCGACCGCCCATTTGCTTCCTGACACATTTGAGTGGCCAATTCCACTGAAAAATACTGCAAAATAACAATTTCAAAAACGATAACTGGACGGCGCCTTCTGAACTCATTGCATATTGCTCCATATATTCAACAGAGCTTTAGTACATACTGTGCAGTATGCATTTAGGAGTACGTTAGAACTCCATTTCAGACACTCCGAGGCTTACCTTTACCCTCTGATAGACGGTATCTGATCCCCAGTCTTGCACCTCTTGTCTCACTTCATCAGTTCTCTCTAACTTCCACTCGCTCTCCCCCTTTCCATCACTCCCTCTTTCCCTCATCCAATAATCACATAGTTCCACAGAGACCCTGGGCAGCATCAGTGAGTCATGGCATGTGTGTTCTCTCTCAGGTCCAGATGGACCACAGTGCACGGAATGAGCTCCCATTGGTTATCGCTCCATCCCCATCCATTACTGGAGATCATACACTCGTCCCTCCTGCCACCTGTTCTGACAACGGCCATGCTAGAATGATTCTGTCCTGTTGAAACCCCACAGGAACGTCGCAGAACCAGGGGTGTATTAATTAGTGTTCCACTAGGCACTCACTCTTGTGTGAAAAGTGGCATCAGGAAGGATGTTGTTGGTTTTGAATGTGCAACATCTGTGCCTCAGCAATGTGTGTTCAATATGGACAACAAAAGCAATTATGTTCGAATAAAAATGTGGACATATATCACAGAGTAATGGGCTGATGCTCTGCAAATAATGACTGCTGAAGGAGGAAAAGAAAGAAATGGGAAGTTGAAAAATGTATTCTCATTATAAAATGTAATAAAATGTTGCATTATTATTTTTGTGGGAAATAACATTCATTTTGGGGAGTTCATTTAACGGGAGTTTTGTCCTAACTATTGTTCGAATCGGGTCAGTGATTTTTTAAAAGATCATTTAATTTTTGATTAACTTTATTCAGCAATACACATTAAACTGATCAAAAGTGACAGAGACCAAACTAATCCTGTTATTTTCATCTGTAAATAATCAAATAATCCTAAAAAAAACAATATCACATGATCATGGTGGTCACAAAAATATTAAACAGAACTATTTTCAATCATGATAATAATAAGAAATGATTCTTGAGCACCCAATCTGCATATTAGAATAATGACTGTTAATAATTAGCAGTCATCATTCTATCACAGGAATAGATTACATGTTAAAAATATTACAATAGTAAATAGAAAACTCAAACATTTAAATAATATTTCACAATATTTATGCTAGTGTATTATTAGCAAGTGAACTCAATTAACACTATTTCTGGCAACATGGGAATATTATTGTTTTTCAACTGCATTTATCAGTAAATACGTTGCTTGTTGGCAATTGTATTAATTTGAAAACTAATAAAAAAACTGTACCGATCCATGCAAGAAAGTGCCCGGAACAACCCTGAACTGCTTATGTTTTTTTCAGAATTAATAAATGAATAACATTTATTTCGTGCAAACAAACCCCAAGGCTGTGGGGACAACAGGAGTGCAAGTGGCTCATTTGACAGCGACCAGTCTGCTGACCCGTACCTCTTGCTGTCTTTCAGGAACTCGTTGCCTCTCCTCCAAGAGTACGAAGCTTTGGGGGACGCATGCGGTCGGCATTCGATGACAGCTTCTCCACCTCTCTGGATCAGTGTGCTCTTCTTCAGTGCGTTTTTGGAGAAGTCTGGAGGTGAGGCTGAAGACATGCGATATATGATATATTATACCGAATACCACGGTTCCCACACATTTTGAATGGCACAGAAATACATTTTTCTTCACCAAAACACCTTTTCATTTAGTCCTGAAATCAAAAGTAAAGTTTATTTCATAATTAATAAATGAATCACATTTAGTCATATGCAAACATTTAAATTGCACATGAGGCAGTTTTTAATTATGCTGAGCCATTACACAAGCCATTTCAGAACGTTGTACTGTATATTTCAACATAACCTCTGATGTCCATTCATGTTTATTTCATGCTATACTAGTGTGAAAGAGGAAGAGATGATCGATGCTCTGCTGAACTGTCAAGCCACATTAAAGAGTGCCAAAATTACATTTATTATTTAAAGGTACACTATGTAAAAACATGTTTTGGAAGACGGATTCATGATATTATATATATAAATATATTAGGGCTTTGCAAAAATTAATCGCATCCAAAATAAATGTTTACATAATATATTTGTGTGTGCTGTATATAATTATTTTGTGTATAAATGCATGTATATATTTAAGAAAATGTGTTATTCATATATAAAATATGTATATTTATATAATATAGATTTATATATATATATATATATATATATATACAGAGAATTTAAGCACAAATAATTCTTAAACGTATACATGCATGCATAGGTATTTATATATACAAAATAATTATATACAGCACACACAAATATATTATGTAAACAGACTTTTATTTTGGATGCGATTAATCGCAATTAATTTTTGCACAGCCCTAATATATATATATATATATATATATATATATATATATAATGTGTTAATATATATATATATATATATATATATTATTATATATTTAATAATATATTTAATATATATATATATATATATATATATATATATATATATATATATATATATATATATATTTAATATATATATATATATATATATATTTAATATATATATTTTTTAATATATATATATATATATATATATATATATATATATATATATAGATTTAATGTGTTAACTTTGAGCAAAAAAAAAAAGTTACATAGTGTACCTTTAAAAATAGCTGATTAAATATTTTAGGGCAGAACATTACTAGAAAAAAAGAACCAAATTCCATTACCAAATTGTATTACATCCCAAGACTTTTTCAGGTCTGACCAGTTTAGATCACAGATATTTGTCAAAAATTGTATAACATTGAAAGATGCTTACCCACAACTTTGAGTTCAGCGCTAGCATATATGACTCCGTTATCATTCTCTGCCAAACACTGATACATCCCAGAATCCATCAGGTTTATGTTGAAGATGGTTAACTTGCCACCATCAACACGAATTCTGTCCTGAGCATAAACAAAACTGTCAGTTCAGAATGTGACCACGACCAATAAACAAAAACTACACATTTCAAAAATACACATTTCAACATATACACTCCAGCACACAACCTAAGTGTCTTAGCATTTCAGGGAAAAGGTAAAATACATTGTGGGATGTTATTCTGGTGGCGGTTAGTAAAATCACCTGAAAGACCAAAGGCTGTCCATTCATGAGCCATCTGTAAACAGGTTGAGGTTTTCCATTAGCCTTGCACTCCCAGTGAAGATCAGACTCAATAGCCATGTTTGCGTCATATAGAGTCTGCGACCACTGCAGGTGTTCCACATCTGCGTGAACAGCAATGAACTAAAATATAACAAATGCAGAGGTCTGCATCCTGCCTTAACACAACGTTTGTCTCTCTGAACCTCCTCCCTTTGCAAAGCATTGTGTTTTATAAACCATCAAAAAATGAGGTTACTGTGTGCACATTAATTCGAGAAGATTCTTGTAGAAGAGTACTGTTTCAGTGCATATATTACGGGTATTCTGGGAACACTAAACAACACCTACTATAGCCATTCTAATTAGTCTTGCCTTGACAAAAAAATCTATCCTTTCATTATTTATTATTTACCACAGGTTGCCGTGTGATCCGTTATCTGACTCATTAAAAATTTAAATTTCTCGTATTGATTCTCCTGCAGTAATCGTGATGGCAGACAAAATGCTGCATGGATAGGAGAGATAAACAAGGTCTTTTAAATTGTGAATACTTTGCACACAATGTTTTGGACACAGCTTGTCTAAACATTTCTGTCATGGAAGCTCTTGGGAGTATTTGGTATGGTATTGGCTATGACAATGTTGGTATAATAATACTCATTTCTTAATAATAATAATGCTTTTTTAAGATCTGCTTTTTTGCAGATCTATACAGGTGGAGCTGGGGAAGGTGGAGGGTTTCTGAAAGCAAATGCTAACCAAGTATTTGAAGCTCATTGGCTACAGAAACAGAATGAACCAATCATCGGTGCCCTACTGAGAATCATGTGATTGCAAGCAGGTTGAGTTAAGGACTCAATCTAGAGTTTTATGACAGAACTTTGTATTTCTTACTTTGAAAAACAAGACGTCCTTTTGCAATACTGCGTCCTTTGGAGTTTTCGGCCACACATTCATAAAGTCCAGAGTCCTCTGGACGGAAATATGGGATCTCTAGGACCCCATTTGAGTGATTTATCTTCATTTTTCCAGGGAAAGGACTTCCGTCTGCTCTCTTCCAGGAGATAGAAGGCACTGGACTGAGGAAAGTCGAGAAAAGAGACCATATTTACATCACACTGTGCAGAGATGATCTATGGAGGCTTTACATGATTCATCAAAGCAGAACATGTTACTAGTTAGTCAATATCTAGACAACACTAGAGTAAAATGTGATTCAACATCCATTCCTGCAAAGTTATGGATATAAATACATATTCCCCAATCCCTTGCATGTTTGATTATTTATCATTTTAGCTAAGTACATTTTCCAAGTAAATAGATGTTAAATACATCACAATTCAAAGGTTTCAGGTCAGTAATGTATATTTTTAAGAAATGAACACTTTTATTTTGCAATTTTGATCAAAAGGGACATTAAGTTTAAAAAAAGAAAAAAAAAAACTTTTGCTGATAGTTTACTCACCCCCATGTCATCCAAGATGTCCATGTCTTTCTTTCTTCAGTCATAAAGAATGAAAACATTCCACGATTTTTCTCCATATAATGGACTTCAATGGGAACCAAACGGTTCAAGGGCCAAAAGACAGTTTCAGTGCTAACTGCAACTCATGTCTTTTTTCATGTCATTTGGTTCATTCAGCGAATGAAATGAACGAGTTGACTCGGGAAAAGGTTCGTTCATTTTGATGAACGAGTTCGAATAAGAGTCACGAACAGAGCAAGGCGACCATTTGAGCTTATAAAACGGCAAATGTAAACTGTTATTTCTTTTTTTTTTTTTTAAATGAGCGATCGTTTCACATGATAAGACCCTTATTCATCATCTGAAATAGTTTAAAGCCCTTTGAACAGATTGCAGTTTGAACTGAAACTGTCTTTTGGACCTTGAACCATTTGGTTCCCATTGAAGTGCATTATATGGAGAAAAATCCTGGAATGTTTTCATCAAAAACCTTAATTTCTTTTCGACTGAAGAAAGAATGACATGGATATCTTGGATGACATGGGGGTGAGTAAATTATCAGCAAAAGTTTGTTTTTTTTTAAATGTGAACTACTCCTTTAACGATTTATGTTACAAAAGATTTATATTTCAAACAAATGATTTTCCTTTGAACTTTCTATTTATCATCCTGAAATCCCGAACCACAGTTTCCATAAAAATAAAAAGAAGCACAACTGTTTTCCACATTGATAAACAGAAATGTTTCTTGAGCACAAAATCAGCATACTAGAATGATTTCTGAAGGATCATGTGACACTGAAGACTGGAGTAATGATGCTGAAAAATTCAGCTCTTCCATCACAATGTAGCTTTATTCACATTGCAGCTTTATTCAATTTATAAATAAATAAAATATACAAATGCATGGCATGCCAGCATCTCTGTTCTAGACCTATAACCTCCGGTATCCCAGCATCCCTTAACACATTACCTGTGGACAATCCAAAGCCAGAACCCTGCCCGACCCCTGGATCACAGTCTGCGGCTGTTTTAAAAATAATGGCCGCCCCCCTCCATCTGCAACCTAGTACTTCACGAAGATTAAAAGATCCTGTAGATTTCAGAGACATTTCTCTTAAATAAACTGCTAAGATGTACTATGTGCCAAGTGTGGCGATCCCCGGTTAAGCAAGGCAACCCTCTCTGGGCAAGAAGTCCATCTGTTAGTAAAGTAGAGACCTACTTTCCTAAAGCGAAACACTCCAGTCGAACCGATGATCCTTTGGCAACGTGGAGCATTTTTTCAAACTGGACCTCAATCTTTGGCTCATATTCCCCCATCACAGCTGTAAAATAAGGATAAACAAGCATAAGTCTTTTAGGGTGAAAGCAATGCACTTCAATTCAAATCAAACTATTTATAGCATACCACTTGAAGTGCAAACAAGGCTTATAAACAAGTTTACAAACACATGCAGCTTGCCAAGGAACCCTGCTGAAAAGAGAATGGCTGGTCACCAGAATATGTAGGGCTTTGGATGCTGATGTGATGTTCACACTCGGCTTTTAAGGCTTTAGGTTGACTTTTTTTTTTTTTTTTCCATAGTTTTGTATTTTTGTACTTGGCATGTCATATTCATTCATGGCTGTCAACCCACCCGTTTTTTTCCGGGTTTCTCACGTTTCCAGCTGTCTTCCCGTTTTAGTATTTTCCCGTAAAATATCCCATATTTTTACGCTCTGACTGTGTCAGACGTAGTCTGAAGCTCGGACAGATTCGGCTTGAAGTCGTTCATCCTCGGATGTGGCGCCACGCGCGCTGTCACAAAAAAAGCTGTACACAGCCATGCGAAATGAGGTCTTGCGCACCCAACGCGTCATTTTTGCCGCGCTCATGCGGACGCGCCTCTGAAGCACCCCTCTCTCCGTTTCCCCAAAGCCTGTCGGTTTCCCTCATAAGCTGATATTAGAGTATTTAAACATTCTCTCCGATATTTTTCTCTCTTTCTCTCTCACACATATGTAGGCTAGTTTTGAATTCTTTAGACTTTTAAAGTTTGAGGGTAAGAATCGTGTAAATGTCAAGAAAATGTCAGAAATGTTTTTTTTTTTTGTGGTCTTGTTTTGTAATGTTGTGTTTTATGTTTTATGTTGTCTGTGTTGTAAATTACTTATGTTTTTTGGACCCCCTTGAAAATGAGATGTTGCATCTCAAGGGGCTATCCTGTCAATAAATTCAATTCAATTCAAATTCAATTAAAAAAAAAATCCCTTATCTTGGGGATGGATTTCGGGAAATATCACTTATTTTCAATGTTCAATGTTGACAGCTATGTATTCATTACTTTTAGTCCATTTGACTCATTATACTTGTATACTTTCTTAAATTACTTTTTTGGTGTTTTTTTTTTTAAATTATTACACCATATAATTTTTATAATTTGAATAAACAAAATACATATCAGTACTGAAACTTTTATTATGAAAAACATTCATTTAAATATGTACCATGCATACATAACATAAAAAAAACAGTGCTTGTATTGGATAAATTGTGATTTCTTAAATGCCATAACAATAAAAAAATAAAACTTTCGTCAACTAACACTTTTGGTAGTTATTTTGTTTAATTTTTACTGAGATTAACATTGCTTAGCCAACAAGTTTTAGCAAAAGCTTATTCAAGCAGCTTTAGCAAAAATATCACGACGGTGGACCAGCTGATTGACTAGCACCACCGAAAATCATGTAAATTTATGCTGGCCTAAAATGCTCTTTCCAGCAGGGAATGTAGATCAAACATAAGGAAAAGTAAGAAATAAGAATTAGTAAAGTAATTTGAGAGTTTGGCAGTGGTCTCGAGCCCAAAATATTCATAGATAAAAATATTCAATATTCACATTAACTCAAAATATTCAAAACCTCTCCGCCCTACTTCACACCTTGTCTGGGTGAATATTAAACAGACACTAATGACTGGTGATGTTGAGCCTTCCGGGGTATATGTGTGTGAGAGAGAGAGAGAGAGAGAGAGAGAGAGAGAGAGAGAGAGAGAGAGAGAGAGAGAGAGAGAGAGAGAGAGAGGGTGTACATGGTCACCTCTGTTTTTTTAATGCAACATCTCTCTCTCTCTCTGAGTATGGCTCAGATACTATGAATACACAAATGCTACATCTCTGAGAATCAGTAAAGCAGACACTGTTATGCTCAAATCCACTGATTTATCACTGTTAGCAGTTCCTCCAGGCTACTCACCATCCCGACGTAGCACCACTGGAGTTGGGGAACTGTGGACCGTCGTGTTGGTCATCACATTCCTCACCACACATGTGTAATTGCCCACGTCTGACGTCTCTACCTTAGCGATATATAAGTTTCCAGTCCTCTGGGACACAAAGCGTCGGTTGTCCCCAACAGCAACGCTCGGGCGGCCATTAAATATCCAGGAATATCTGATATCTGCGAAAATTGTCAGATGACATTACTACATTTTTAAGCCAATTCTTTCCATTCTTTGTAAGAAACACATTCAGTAGACTGTATGTGTATATTTCTGTATAAAAACTGTCTCGATAGTGAATATCCTGCATGCCATACTTAGTGTACAGCTTGATGCCTTATGAAAAAGAATCTTTAAACACTTGTTTATTAAATTCAATTATTTGGAATGAAGCTTGTTAGAGCTCAGCTGTGGGAAAAGAGTTTGTATATAACAAGGTTAAATCAACATAGTTTCGATTTTGACAGTCAAGCAACAGCAAACTTATACCGTTCCATAAAAAAGGCACAAAGCCACCACAAAACATCTTACTTTATAAAAATGCGCTATTAAAAACGACACTAAATTCAGAATCAGCAGTCATGTGAATATCTTTTAATATTGTTTTTTTTTTTTTACAAAAACCTAATTCACTGTTGTAGTCATCCATCTTAAATAAAAGTCAAAGTGTGTGCTAAAATACAGCAAAAGGTTCAGCAAATTAGTTTTATAATCAACACAAAGCAAATGAATGTGTCTTCAAATGAATCAGCTTACTCAATGATTTTGCTTTTCAGTGATTTTTTTTGTGTGATGCAAGTTCCTTTTGTCTTGATAGCCTTTTCATTTTATTTCTTTATCTATATTTATTCATGTCACCTCTCACTCTTTCTTAATGAGACAGGGAAATAGAAAGGGGATAAAAGGAATACAGGAAGAGCATACAGCAAGGCCTGTGGTATAAAATAAAGTATGAAAGTATCAAATTAAGCAGCATTTATTAGAGGGCAGACAGGGGGTTAGAGTGGCTGAAATATGGATTGATTAGGGCTATTTACTGTAAGGTTTAAACAACATATCTAAAAGACTACAGAAAAAAAAATAACCATTTGGCTTCCAGATTGAAAAAGGTGAATTAAAAGCATCATAAATGGAGTATAGTGACAAGGTGGGCAACCTCTCGTCATTACTGGGCACTGTGCTTAAGGCTTTTGCTCTCTTAGGAACCAAATTCACAGCCAATATAATCATGTGACAGTAGCCCAATTATCAGTAAAAATACTGTACATTAATGTAGAGCTGTTGCTAAAATTCATACGGTCCAGTTCAATGTTCCAAGTTATCCACACTGAAAGAGAGCCAACAGTAATTTAACTAATATTAAAGTCATACTAAAATTAAATAAGCCACCAAGAAGACTTTTAAGTGTTCACCTTAATACTTTCATTATATTTATCATTATAATTGCATTATATTTAGTGCTTTCAAATCGATTAATCACATCTAAAATAAATGTTTGTTTTTCTACAGTTTATACATGTATAAACTATATAAAAAGTAATATGCATATATATACATACATACAGTGTGTTTGTGTGTCTGTGTGTACATATACTATATAAAACAAACATTTATTTTAGATGTGATTAATCGCGATAATGCAATTATCATGATATCATTAAGTATGAGTAAGTATGAGTATGTTAGATGTGATTAATCACGATTAATCTATTATATATACAGTATATCATTTGTATGTGTCTGTGTTTACATATGTAAAAACATTTAAATTAGATGCGATTAATCGATTATATATATTTATATATATATATATATATATATATATATATATATATAATAGTGTTTGTGTGTGTGTAAAAATGTCTCACTTTTCGCAAAAATATTAAGCAGCACAGCTGTATAATGAGCATATTTGTACGATTTCTAAAAGTTTTTAGGACACTTGAAACTGGCGTATTGGCTGCTAAAAAAACATCAGAGAAATTAATTATATTTTAAAATGTATTCGAATTGAAAACAGTTATTTCAAATTGTAATGGTATTTTACAATATTACAGTGCTTACTGCATTTTGATCAAATAAATGCAGCCTTGGTGAGTATAAGATCATATTTTTTGAGAACAAGAGATTTCTCATTTGAGACGAATGCTAACAACTAACCAAACTAATGGTAATACATACCAAAATATTCACATCACATGTAATCATTTAGCATACGCTTTAATCCAAAGCGACATACAAATGAAGAGAGCAATTAGCAGTCAAATGAACAATAGTGCAACAATATGCAAATGCCACGACCATATTAATAAATGTGTATATGACGTACATATTTCTAATGAACCAGAGTAAAAATAATTAGTTCCCAAGAGCAAAAAAGCCAGATTTCAAATGGTACACTTTCTGAGTGATCCTCCATGCCCAGCAACTGCCTTTGGGATAAAATTGGGTGCTAAAAATCACTTCCAGCCCTGCATAAAATCACTTTCTGGACTGAATAGCAGTCTCTAAACATTGTATAAAGTCCAATGAAGTATGATCCATAGAACAGAGCCTCGAATTACGGAATTTGGCAAACGGTCAAGGATGAAGTGGCGGGAGAACAGGGTGGAGGCGGAGAGTGGGGAAGGTGACACTCAAGGCCATTGATTCGACTGGAAATGTGGTGGAATGACAGAACGCCAGTGCGGAGGCATGAAATTGCACCTCTGGAGAATGTGTGTGTGGCTCTTTGACGGAGTGCTAATCAGCCCTATACAGACACAGAAGAGGTGCACAGCTGGACAGGGGGATAAAGAGACATGTTGCTTTAAACCAGCCACCGCATGCCTTTATTACCTTTCAACAGAAGGCCAAGGCTTAAGAAAATAACCTTTCCAAATGACCACAAGGGCACAAGTGCCATTACGGAGGAGGAGGAGGGGGATCTAAATGCCACGAGGCTGGTGCATGAATGCAAGAACGGGAGCTCCAGAGTGAACCATTGTGCTCTGGTCATTTGAAAGCTTGATTTGCTCACAATATGAGATGATTAAGACACAATCTGAACCAACATGCACCACACATAATAAGCGAGCAAAGCGAAATGAGGTTTTCTTTGACATCACTAGCACGGAAGTGCCACTTGCGGTGAATTCTTGACTTTGGATTTGCTTGCCATTATTCCACAGGCTAAACAGTGTTCGAACTGATAAAAAAAATAAAATAATGTGCTGTGGAAAGAGGCTAATAGGTTTTGCAAACAATTGTCACACTTGCTTTGTACGAAAGCATCTCTATTGGAAAGTGGAAAATAATTGATCATTTCAAAGAATAGGGGCTTTGTGTATTTGTAAGCAAAAGAAACCCTGACGCGCATAAGAAAAATACATTCAAATTCATACGGAATACAATAAAATGTACCTCCAAAGTGGGGTGGCGGACCGCACAGGAGCACAACAGCCTGTCCTTCCCTCACTAATACTGGACTTCTGGCCTTGCTGCTGAAATTCTGCAGGTCTGCAAAAACAAAATAATGACATCGCCATAACTTTTCATTAAAAGCAGTGTCATCGCTCTGACGCGCAGCAGACGACTCGCAGACCAGGGACCTTTAGAAATGCCTCTCTATAGCACAGGAAGGGACAGTCAAGAATGACATCCCACACTGGGCTAAAGCTGTGGTGTTTATTCAAATGTCAGTTCTCCAGCCTCTAGGACTGTGTGGAATGAGTTTTGTGGAAGCAAAAGACAAACTGCAAGAAAAAAAAAATAATACAATTTAATGAGGTTAATGCATACATCAAGAAACAAATGAGTTTAATTGGGTAAGAATTTGCAAGTTAGGTAAACAAAAATAAATATAACTGTTAAACTTAGCTATATGCAATTAACACATTCTGACATGTGGTTGCCGTGGTAAGTTTGTTAATTATGTATCGTCAGATCTTTAGTTTATGGATGAAACTAAAGGAAAATGTGCCCTTGAACTCTAAAATATGTGGATTAAAGACATTAATTAAATGTGTTTTGTGTGAGTAACAAAGTCATTCTTGGAGTTATCAAGCGAAACGATCTCTCATTTAAAAAAAAAAAAATTTAACAAAGTTTAAGTTTTATAAGCATTCGTGACTCTCCTGTTCGAACTCGTTGATCAAAATGAACGAATCCTTTCCTGAGTCAATTCGTTCATTTCTTTCATTGAATGAACCAAATGACACGAAAAAAGATTTGTTCGTTTTGATGAACGAGTTCGAACAGGAGAGAACAGGAGTGCAGAACAGAGCAAGGCGACCATTTGAGCTTATAAAACTTAAACTTTTTTTTTTTTTTAAATGAGCGATCATTTCGCTTGATAAGGCCTGGAATCGTTTAAAGCCCTTTGAACAGTTTGCACTGAAACTGTCTTTTAGGCCCTTGAACCATTTGGTTACCAGTAAAGTGAATTATATGGCGAAAAATCCTGGAATGTTTTCATCAAAAACTTTCATTTCTTTTCGACTGAAGAAAGAATGACATGGATATCTTGGATGACATGGGGGTGAGTAAATTATCAGTGAAAGTTTTTGTTAAAAGTGAACTACTCCTTTAAAGAGTTTTTAAAGAGGGACTTGATTTCCCTGTATACCTGTAATAGATAAAAGTGTCTGCCAAAATGCACAGGAAAAAAAAAGACAAAAAAAACAAACAAACAAACAAGTAAAATCACAAAATGGAAAGCTTTCTTCATAAGAGAAAAAAATATTCCTCAAAACAAATCATTGGGAAAATGCTTTTTCCTGCTCTGTGAAGGCCAATTTTGCCAGTGAAGCATCACCAATTAGTCCTACAACCATTTTCTGCATCACTCAAGCCTTGAAAAGACGCATCTTGTGAAATTTCACATGAACAATGCGTTCATATGAACACACAATATGAACGAGGCAGACTTTGTGTGTTATGATTATGTCGATTTAAGACCTTTTTTTCAATTATTCATGACAGGCTGCATTTCAATAAGTACCACTGGACATCTCCTGATGGAATCTTCCAGATGGGAAAATGTAGTTGTCAGTTTAAAAGCCTGTCACATCCATGGAAGAAAGTATATCTAACCCACTAATGGACCAATTGACAACATGAAATATGTAAGATAACATAGCGGCCATTTTACCTATTACGCATTTAAGCTTCCAAAAGACACATATACAGACAACATAGTCAAAGTAATAGTAAATCAAGTGTGAAGGAGACTGTCAAAAGCTATTTTCAAACATTCACACATAAAAACATTCAGTTTAGTTGGCACTTACATGCAAACTCAACTTTAGCCTCTCGGCTCAGAATGGTTCCGAATGCATTAGTGGCGATACACTGGTAAACACCGGGGTGTTTAGTTGCCTGAGGTTTACTGATCAGAAGGTTTCCCTCAACAAGACTGTAGTTGAAGTCCATGTCAATGTCAAGATCTTTCCCATTGAATTTCCACCTAAATGTAAAAACAGGCCGAGTGAGCACAGAGTAATGATGATGAGAAGAAAACAGGCATACAAATTCTTTCAGTGGCAGTCAAAGAAATTGTTTATATTCAGTTCCTTCAGAGAGAAAAAAAGAGCTCAAAAGCAGTGTTGTTGTCATTAACAAACCTATTCAAAAAAACTATTAAAACATGTCTGTTAATTGAAATAAACCTGAGATAAAATATAATATAAGACAAAGAATAAAAAAATGACAATTTCTAATTTTCTAACTGAAATAAAATAGATTGAAGTACTAAAATTACAGAAATAAAAATGTATAAAAACTAAATGGAAATATATAAAAACAAATTAACATTGCAAAATACAATTAAAATGAAAATGTAAATTACAGAAATAAAAATGTATAAAAACTAAATGGAAATATATAAAAACAAATTAACATTGCAAAATACAATTAAAATGAAAATGTTAAAGCATTTTTTTTTTAATTTACTAGTATAGCATTTACAATTTCAGTCAAAACCTGAAATGAAAAAGTAAATTGTGATATTTTCTTGTTAAAATCGAAAATCTGACTTTTAAAAAAGAAAATATGACTTTTTTTTTTTTTCCTTGTTTTAATATTTCAAAATCCTAAAATGTAATTTATATCCAGGTCTTCAGTATGGTGTCAGACCTTTGGATTCAAATATAAATAGAGACTATATTGAGGAAAAGTCATTACTTGTAATGTGGCTCTGGACTTCCCTTGGCTTTGCAGTTAATAAATATCTTGTTGTCCTCAGCACTTAAAGGGAAAACACTGTCACTGGGCTCTTGCGTGAACACCGGGCCATGTCGAACAATTCTCTCTAGGAGAAAGAACAAGAAGAGTCACAAACAGCTCATAATCCACAATCTGGAACGTGAATCTGGATTGTAAAACAGGTGTGAACACATCAGGTCCACATTATCTCTAATGTGCGCTATTCATTTATTTTCAGCAACCTCCCACACTGCGCTCATTAGATCTGCAACGTAAACACGTGCCAGAGGAACAGCTTTCATTTCCCCTCTTGTAGCAGGAACCGTATCAACATGACGTCCTCCTTTTGGCAGGCCCGTAACACGCATGGCAGCGTGGCTAGGTCTGTTGTTTCGGTTGACTGCTGCCAAGACACCAATCCACCTCCCTAATTACCCCATGTTGTGGTAATTACTCTAGTGAAATGTATCATTTCTTAAATGAATAAACAAGCTCTCGGAAACATGTCACTGGGAAAGGAATTGTGCTTTCTACTTTGCAACCTTTCCCACTTAAACTCACCAGCGACTTTTCTCGTTCTCTTTGAGTGAATTAAATTCTTTTTTTTACAGGTTTCTAACCTTGATGAGGACACAAAGAAATGACCCTCCCACATCATCAAGCTAATGGAAGTGTCCAGGCGTGTTTGCCTGGGGTGAGGGCCCCGCCTCCTCAACGCTGGGGGAGATGCTACCTTTTTCACTTTCCCTTTTGCGTGTCCTTTGAACGACGGGAATTAATGAAGCATTTAGAGCGAGGAGTAGCACACTTGCAGTATTACACGTTTATGTGTCATCTTGCGGTGAGGACATGTCCCCATCACTTTTAGTCTTGGGCAATTTTGCTCAGGGATAAATGCAGGATAATACAAAGAAGCATCTATAGTTCTTGAGCAGGGCTATTTATTCACTGTGTAGTTAAAGCAGCACTATGTAGTTTTTTTTTACCCTAGCTGAATAGCTTCTGAGTTATTGCAATGGTTATATCAAGCGGCAACATTCTAATCTGAAACATGAAGCCTACCCGGAAGTGCGAAAAACTGCAATACATCGAAAATCCCAAAAGGGAGCAAATGTCTATATACCCCATGTTAAAATGTCCGTTTTCACAGCATATATTCATGTTTTTACAGTTTGGTCCCATGGACTTTTATTGTAATCTTCAATATGTTCCGCGTGCCTGACAACTGTGAGGGGGGTGAATTTTTTTCTAACTCATTAGTTTAGATCGGATTTAGATATAAAATGTATGACAAATAAGGGCGGTTAACTTTGATTGACAGCTGATAACAGGCTGCGCCGAGTGGAATTTGACGTCTCGGCCATGATCTGACACAACACATCATACCACCTCTGTATCCTTTCTGAACATTTGTATTTTCATTTCCCAAGATTTTCCAGATTTTTGCCGCCCATACCCCCCATAAACAGCCTCAAACCCGTTCTTCAGAAAGTCTATGGGGGACATCACAGACGCTTTGTCCATATTTTTGGGTTATATGACTATTTTCATGTTGAATGTTTGGCGTCTCACCCATAGATATCTATATAAAGGCTAGATGTCTTAAAGCGGAGTTTCTATCGTCATCACCGGCAGCCATCTTGTCACAGGTAAGCTGATGTAAGACGAGTGGTCAACACACAAATACTCTTATCTCCTTGAAACTTGATATGTTTACAAACGGTTTGGCTATTAACAA
This sequence comes from Pimephales promelas, assembly GCF_016745375.1. The sequence continues at coordinate 14,822,719 of NW_024121543.1, read as the reverse complement.
TTGGCTATTAACGTGGCTATAATTATCTGGATGATTATTTATTTATACACTTATTAGTCATAAGTATGCTGTGTCATAACTACATCTCTGACGATTATAACAAACCAAACCGTTTGAAAATCGGTAGAAAATTTAGCAAGTTATGGTTATTTTAATAGTACATGTACCATTAGCACAATGTAATGAGTGAGCGAGCTGCCTGTGACAAGATGGCCGCCAGGTGCAGACGTCGACCTCCATTGGCCAGCAGCATGGATGAGATATCTAGCCTTTATACAGATATCTATGGTCTCAGGCCGTGTGTGCAGAGACATTGCTATTTACGACAGTACAAGTACTCCACAGTGACTCTAGGGGTCACAGTTTGACAAAAACGGAAATCCTGCATAGTGTGGCTTTAATTATAGTGGGTAAAGTAATCAGATGTGATCTGGAATCTGTTTTTTTTTATGCAAACATTAAAATGTTTACATGTCTTTTGGGAATTGCTTACATGTCATGGGGAATTGTATGTCAATGTCATTCTCTCGCAAATATTTAGTGTTTCCCTTTGAAACTTTTTGCGAGGGAATGCGAACACAGTTTCTCAGGGAAACACTAAACATTTGCGAATAAACGCAAAACCATCGAAATACAGTTTTTCCATATTTTTTTCACCATGTCTATTCGGGTTCTATTTAGCAAGGACATATTTAATACATAATTAAAATTGACAGTAAAGACTTTTATATTGTTACAACAAATCTATTTCAAAAACAGGTAAATGCCGTTCTTCTGCAGCACAGCAGTTTTTATCTGTGATAATTGGAAATAAGCAGCAAATCACCAAATGATTTCTGAAGGGTCATGTGACTGAAGACTGGATAAACGGCTTCTGATAATTCAGCTTTGCCACCACAAGAATAATGTAACACAGTAAAGTCATTTTAAATTGCAACAATATTTCAAAATATTACTGTGTTTTTGATTAAAAACATTTCAAAAATAACGTCACAATTTCATTTGAACATCTGAATCGTTTCGACAAGAATGCCTGTTCCGTTATGTAATGAGACACGAGTTCCTCAATATGAATTTTTTGCCTAAATGATTTTGTACATTTTATTTCTAATCATAATGTTATTAATAATTGACTTACTTACAATGAATAAAGGGACATTCAGCCTAGTTTAATAACTTCTTATTACTATAACCACATCCTTAGGTCCATTCATTGTTTGAATATTAACTACATTCATATTCAGTGTCTGAATGTTGAATAACTATTTCACTATGTTATATCACTATTATTCATTTACTCAATATAACCTAAATAGGCTACGTTCATTTCTTCATTATCAGTTCATTTCTACACAGCTTTTATGCACACGTTTCATCAAAGTCTGCCTTCAAAGCTAGGATCTGGCAGGTTGTTAGATACAGTATGTGTTTGGTTGGTCTCCTTGCTGAATAGCTTCTGCCCTTCTATCTGATGCGGTCTGGCCTGTGCACTTCCTTCTCTCCAGCTAAGCTTTCTGAATATCAAGCTGTGCAATCAAAAGAGCACCTGTGGCTTGAATGCAAATGCCCATTTGAGTTGGCATAGTTACTGTAGAACAACAACGGCAATAACTGGAGCACTGGCACTGAGTGGGGGACATTGGTTCATTTAAATGGGGCACCTGCCTCTTCAGAAGGCCCCTTCCTTATGTGCTGTGAGTCTCACAAACCATAGGACAAATAATAAGAACATTTTGTATGTTATAGCTCATCGCAAGAGTATTGTCTAACTCTATCAATATTCTGTTAAAAGAGAGGTCTTCAACTGGTGGGATGCAGGTTTGTTCTACTACCAGTGCAGAAACACAAGAAAAAATATACTCAAAAGATACAATCTCTGTAAAAAAGTATCAATATTTTGTGCATTGTTGCCTCTTAGGTAAATTTATCTTGTTTCAAGGATTTTCAGAATTTTTTTCCAGTGTAATTTCTATCATGCATTGTTTTTGTTCAGCCTTTGACGTTGGCAAATTGATTCAGAAATCCTTGAAACAAGATACATTTTTCTGAGAGCAAACATTGCATAAAATATTAAGACTTTCAGAGAATGTATCTTTAATGAGAGTATTTCTTACTGTACCAACAGGATTTTTCACTTATTTTAAAGAAAAAAAAATCTGCCAGTGCAGTAAGACTGAATACATTTATATATTCGCAAACTTATAAATAACACTTTACAATTAGGTTTCATTTGTTAACATTAGTTATATTGCACTGAGAACAAACAAGAACAAACAACTATATTTTTACTAACAAATATTAATAAATTATTTTAAAATATTACTCATGGTTAGTTTATGTTAGCTTATGCATTAACTAATTTTGACAAATGAGACCTTACTGTAAAGTGTTACTAAAAAAAATCTTATGCCATGTTGTTTCTTAGATATTTTTAGATGGAAAACCAACACATTCTCATCCCAAGGCGTCATCTAACTGACACTTTCAACATCCGACGCTTTAGCGTCAGTTAGATGGCGCTATCCTGGGGTGTCATCTAACTGACGCTTTACCTTTAGCGGGTAGGTTTAGGTCTGGGGTAGGGTCTCATATTGACGCAATATTGACGATATTGACGGTCAAAAGCGTCAGTTAGATGACGCCTTGGGATGAGAACTGGCTGGGAAAGCAAGTAAAAAAACAACAAAAACTATTTATGCAATTTCAATAAATGTAAATGTCTGATTGTAAACGCATTTTGGATGACTGGTCACCACTCAAAGTCTAATATAAAATTAAAACCAAACTACTTCAGAACATTCTTCAAAGTCCCTATGCTAGTCTATTATTATGAACAAATAAAGCATGCCAATATAAGTTACTGTACAAGTTATTGCTGAAGAGAACAATCAGAAACTGTGTCAAGACAAACGTCCTGCTGGGGCAACCACAAGCGCTTGTTCCCAGCATGCATCTGTCTCTAGAGGAATGTGGAAATGATTAGAGAGAGGCATGAAAAGCCACTCTCCCTGCTGAAGTGGGGACTATGCAGAACAGGTGAGCTATCAAAGGCAACTCGGGGGATATCGTACCTGCTAGGCAGCTCTTGAGTGACAGCAGGATTAAGAGTTCCCATGGCAACAACATCTTCATCTTCCAAGGTCACAGATTTCCATTCAACTGCAAGAGAAGCAAGTCGTGTTCCTCCTATGTGAAGTCAGCTTTGTTGGCTGCGGAATGAGCAAGGGACAGGGCAAGAGGGAGAGGGAGAGAGAGAGAGGCAAAAGATTATAAAAACAAAACAACACAAGCAAGAGGAGATGTACTGTACATTCAGATCAACCAGTGAAATATTAATAATTCATTCATCCAAATAAGGACAGACAGGATTCCATGCCTATGGGCCAGCTCACAGCTGATCAACTCTGCAGTGTGAATACTGAGCATATACCCTCAATATATCTCCCAGGAAGTCGAGGGAATCAGAGAGGGAGAGATAGATAGACAGACCCGGGGAGAGCGAGGGCCTAAGAGAGATATGGAAAAATCCTCACTGGCTTACGGCAGCAAAACCTGAACACATATTCAGCTGCCAAAGGCAATGTTTGGATTGTGCTAAAAGTATTGGTTCTACACACTTACACTGGAGGGGGAGGGGGGAGGAGGGGGGGAGCGTGTGATACATTTATAAACCTGCAAACATATTTCATTTTCAGCCCGCCGTATCTCAGAACAGGATTATGATTCGATAGGGGAGGTGATACACTTTGAAAGGGCAGTGAATATGATAGAGGAGTAAGCTATACGGCATCAGCCCTCCCTCTTTTTGAGTCGGCGGCGTGCAATTCATCCACCTCACAGGAATTCAATACTCTTTAAAGCACATCAGTGTTGTCAAATACCCACTTTAATTTATAAGGGTCAACGCCACCGCTTTGGCTTTTACAAATACGGCCCGTAGTGGGACGTGCGGTTTAAGTGTCAAACTGTAACAAATGTCTTGCAAATGAGAGTAACATTTTTGACATTTCTGACTGCGGAACAGCTTGTGGTTTATGAGCGATATATGAACACTGGGGACATCACATTTCCAATAAGCCATGAAAGTCATCGTAATGCATGACGTGTTTAACATTCAGACTTCTCTTCATTTTCTTCGAACGCATTACCAAACCTTGAAGGATCAATATTGTTTAGTATAGTTTATTTCTAATCATTTGAATTGCTTTGAAGCATTGCCATTGTTTAGAAGGATCAAATCTGCTTTGAAGCATCAGTTTTGTTTTGAATCATCAGGATTGTATTGGAAGAATTTGCTTTGAAGCATCAACGTTGTTTTGAAGCATCAAATCTGTTTTGAATTACCAGTATTTTTGAAACAATACTGCTTTGAAGCATCAGAACTTTTTACAAGTTTTAATTTCATTTTGAAGTTTCAAAGCATCAAAATTGTACTGAAGCATCAGTATTGTTTCGAATCATCAGGATTGTTTTGGAAGAATTTGCTTTGAAGCATCACTGTTGTTTTTAAGCATCAAATCAGTTTTGAATTACCAGTATTTTTGAAACAGTACTGTTTTGAAGCATCAGAACTTTTTACAAGTCTCAATTTCATTTTGAAGTTTTAAAGCATCAACATTGTACTGAAGCTTCAGTATTGTTTTGGAGGAATTTGCTTTGAAGCATCAACATTGTTTTGAAGCATCAAATCTGTTTTGAATTACCAGTATTTTTGAAACAATACTGCTTCGAATCAAAACCGTTACGTCTCAATTTCATTTTGAAGTTTTAAAGCATCAACAATGTACTGAAGCATCAGTATTGTTTCGAATCATCAGGCTTGATTTGGAAGAATTTGCTTTGAAGCATCAAATCGGTTTTGAATTACCAGTATTTTTTAAACAATACTGCTTTGAAGCATCAGAAATTTTTACAAGTCTCAATTTCATTTTGAAGTTTCAAAGCATCAACATTCTACTGAAGCATCAATATTGTTTTGAATCATCAGGATTGTTTTGGAAGAACTTGCTTTGAAGCATCAACATTGTTTTGAAGCATCAAATCGGTTTTGAATTACAAGTACTTTTGAAGCAATACTGCTTTGAACCGTTAAGTCTCAATATTATTTTGACGTTTTAAAGCATCAACATTGTACTGAAGCATCAGTATTGCTTTGAAATGCCATCATCGTTTGGAAGTATCAAATCAGTTTTAAAACAATAAACATTCGTGAAGCATCAGCATTGTACTGAATCATTAAAGAACCAGTATTGTTTCAAAGCATCAAATTATTCTAAATAACGAACATATGAAGCACCATCTTCATGTATTGGTATTGTTATTTAGCCCATTTAACTGACTTCTTTCAAATATTAATAATAATCTCAAGAGCAGCTCAGTTGTTGGGTAGAAAATGAAAAAGACCCGACAATCGAAGGAAAAAATAGAGTGCAGATCAGGTCTGAGAAGGGGGGAGAGATTAAATTAGATGAGATTGATTATGTTCCTGTATTATCTACTCTAAGGGACCACGAGCTCTGACCTTCAAGTCCTTCGTCATTTCAGTCATCTCTATCGATTTGGTTTCCATTTTTTTAACCTCCTGCCTCCTTTGTTTGTCATTCTGCTCCTGCAGCCCGCTATGAGTCTCAATCAAGTCTGGGAGGACAGGTCAATAGCCGGATATTTGTTTGATGTCTTTCCTTATGAGATGCATAAGGGTGATCTATAACCGGTGAGTTTGCGAAATGAAGTATGAAACTATAGATGCGCAATGGGGGAAGATCTTACTTTGACCTGCACATTTGATTCCCTGCATGCTACCCGTTTTCGTGCTTCTTCAGATCAATTCATTCAATCCTACTTCCCTGCAACGCTGTCCTTTGAGGTGTGTTTAATATGCTCGAATTAGATAACTGATATACATGCTGCTCTGCTTTATCATAATTTGAAAAGAGGGTAAAGGCTTACGTACAAATGACACCTATTTTAAGGCACTCGGGGAAAAAAAATAAGGTAGAAGATCCGCAAGCATTAATTCCTTACGTTAAAAAAAGTCCCTCGGAATACAACATTAATGACGCTAAAATGATGTCCTTGAATGTACCGAGAACCATGTGCCGTTTGAAAAACAATCGAGAGTTTCTGGACTTCTGGGACATCTAGTAAGACCATTATAATCTATTTCCACAAGATGTCTAACAAGCCCTGTAAGGCTCAAATCATTAAGGTGGCATGTTGGGCATAAATGATCAATGCTAATTTATGTTTCAGTCTTGTCAGCAGTCCCCGCTCACTTCAGAGAGAGGTCAGATCGCTATTCGTCATCCATCCGGGGCTCTCGTACATTTCAAAGTCACAAAAAAAAAAAGCTTCCTGTTTCTGTCTAAAGCATATAATATGAATCAAACCATACTGGGACAACCACGAGCGTTATCTCTGTGTCAAAAGCCATCCCACGTTTAAACGATTCATGATGTCTCTGGCATCTTTGGGGAAGGAGGGAAGGAGTTTCTTGGTCACTGTCCTACCGGATTCAGAGTAGTTCCTTACATGATTAATTTATAGAGCAGGGAAAAAATACAATGGCAATAATTCTTGTGCCCAGCGGATGACGGTCACAGGTGGTAGAAATATCAAGTGGGCCGAAGCCTGGTTAATGGTGCCTGCAGGGGAAAAGATCTGTCAGGGATAATCTCTTATAATACTCTGCCATAGATAATGTGCTTCCCCCCCTTCCACTGGCGGCAGATGAAGAGATTGCATAGCAGACATTATAAAATGGGATGAGAATTATCATGACTATGCTGCCTGTGTCCAGAGCGATAAATGCAGAGCTAAATCTTATTGAGAAAATGGAGATATGGTGGGCGAGTGTGCTAAAAAAGATGGGACACCACAGTGTAATGTGATCTGGAAGGAATACTTCATGACTTTGTAGCTAAATGTACAGCTGTACAAGAAAAAAAGGTTGACAATGGTGTCAAACTTGTGCTTCCATGCAAGAATATGAGTCTGACGATGAACCTAATTTTTAAAGGCTGTAGTGGCCTTACATATAAAAGGAAGAGGTTTGTATATATATATCAATTATATAAACAAATACACATTTACATATTTTTCAGTGGCTCTTTCTACAGGTTACATAGGTGGTAACAAGTGAGTCATTTATCATTCGACTGATTCAATATGACATGCCAATTGATCAGGAAATAAACAAGTGACTTTCTTTAGGATCGAGTCACTGAATCATTCACTCAAACAACATGTTGATTTATTCAGAAACAAAGCACCAACATAAAGATGCACAATAATTGGTGGCAAGATCACATTTTATTGAGCTGGTTCTTTAAAAATGAACTAATCTGGACTAATGAACTAATTTAACTCATTTTGTTCATTTGAGAAAAGTTCAATTAAAACATAAAACAAATATCCATAACCCTAAACCAGTTGGATCTGGGAATATTTTTTTCTAATATTGTTAATCTAGAATTTTGCTGTTCAATATTCAAATTTGTTTATGGAACTGTTGTATAGCAATATCAAACTCGCAATCATACTATTTTTATAAATATTTGAAAATTATTTAAGATATTTTTTATAGAAAATGGAACATTTTTAATAGACTGTGGCAATCACATATTTATTTTGACAAACATTTCAATATCCGCATGAAAAATAAAAAGCCTACCCAAATATCCAGACGTGTCAAACTCTACCTAAACCTGAGTAATAGCACTCCTCAATAAGACATGATATATGCTTCCTTAACTCGCCTGATAAATAAATAAAAAATCCAGCATACCTTCATTTACAGCATTAGATAAATCACATAGTCTCTGACTGCAGATTGAGTCCTCAAAGAGCCTTTGTGAGCTCCACACCAGCCTGCAGAAGCCAGAGGCAGAAACGCCGGCTGGGTTTAGCCGATGTGAACAGAATCTCAACATGGGCTTCAGTGAGACAGCTTCCATCAAACCAACCAACCAGCTATCAGCCTCAACCATACACAATCTGCCAGCTCATTGCCCCACAACCTGCTCGATTCTGTGTGCCATGCTAAATAATACCGGTTTAGATGCTCTAAAAATTACACAAATTATACAAAAAACCATAAAAAGGGTTTGATGAACTGTTTTTGCAAGTGCTTAAATATACAGCCAGCTCAGGCAATGCACATAGGTACTATTCTTTTCAATTATTAATAATCTACCGTTAATTTAGCTGATATTTGGCCATTTAGGAGGTCACTGACATTGGTCAATAACGATGCCGAACAATGCAATAACAAACTGATCTCATCAATGCAAAATGTATACTTTCCGTTTTAAAATGTTATTGAGAAAATACTTTGTGTTATACAAAAACATATATGTCCCACTTTACTTGTACAAACACACACACACATTTATACAGTATACAGAATATATATATACTCATACACACTCACCTAAAGGATTATTAGGAACAACATACTAGGGGGCCATTTTAGTAAAGTGAACTCATTATCATGTTCAAGAAACCAATTTGAAATGATTCAAGCTTTGTGTCTTGGTGCATTATCCTGCTGGAAGAATAAGGTGGCCATAAAGGGATGGACATGGTCAGAAACAATGCTCATGTAGGCCGTGGCATTTAAACGATGCCCAATTGGCACTAAGGGGCCTAAAGTGTGCACAAAAAAAACATCCCCCACACCATTACACCACCACCACCAGCCTGCACAGTGGTAACAAGGCATGATGGATCCATGTTCTCATTCTGTTTACGCCAAATTCTGACTCTACCATCTGAATGTCTCAACAGAAATCGAGACTCATCAGACCAGGCAACATTTTTCCAATTTTCCAACAGTCCAATTTTGGTGAGCTCTTGCAAATTGTAGCCTCTTTTTACTTTTTGTAGTTATGCTGAAGCAAACCAGAATTTTTGTTGACTAAAACCGTTTTATTAATTTAAATAAATGAATAAAATGTAAATATTAGGTGAAAAACCTAAACTTTAAAAAATTAGAAAATTAGAAATGCTGATTGGCAACTAATTGAAATAAGTTTAAGCACTTAAAAAACTCAAATTAAAAATGTAAACTATAAGAATAACATAAAATATTAATAATTTAAAAATATTATAAATAATTCAATATATTAAAACAAAATAGTATATATAAAAAAATCTGAAATAACACTGGCTGCCGAACAACCACTAAACACTAGGGCACGGCTCTGACGGTAGATTACGTGATCAAATGTCTGGAGGGGCGGATTTCCTGATTCACTGTTTACATACAGTACACATGATTCCTGGGTTAACGCCAACAAGGCCTTTGCTGACAGCAATTTGGTTTCCTTGTGCAGGCAGACTCCAGCAGGGCTATCAAAAAAAGACAAATAATTTCAGCAGGTGGATGAGGAGAAGGCTGCAATGACCTAATAAAAAAGCACTCTGCATATAGCCCCCCCTCCTATAATAGGGGCCTTCTGGCAAGCTTGTAAGAAAACATGCAGTCTGCAGTTTCGCCGGGCTCTCAAAGAACACCCATTAAACAAGTAGCTGTTGACTTGTTATGAATAATAAAACAAAAGCATCAACACTGTGGATGTAACGGGTGAGGGCTAACATAGGAACCAAGAAGTCGAGCTAGCTGACGAAATAGCTTGCGAAAAAAAAAAACCTCATATTTTCCCATATACTGTTAAGTTCGTGACCTCAATTTTCAAATTCATGAAGACAAAGTTTTCTGAATCAGCTCTTCACGGAAAAGTTAACTAGGTTTATTGATAAAAATAACAACAATTATTGATTTTAAAAGTGAAAAACATGTATTAAAGGGTTAGATACTGTACACGCCCACTCCATGTCAAGAAACATTCTCATCAAGCGTGGTTCTTTGTTGACCTTAAAAATGGCTTGAAATTCACCCAACTGAGTTTAGCATCTTTAATACAGTATATCCAACAAAACAGAAGGTGTGGGCATGTACAGTACGTAATCCTTTAATCCATTTATTTTCCACTTTTGATAACAGTTTTGTTTTAAATATATATATATATATATATGCAAACATTTTATATACAACAGCTTTGCGCTGATGAAAATAACTTTAGCAGCAATAAATTATTTTGTTAAATAAAACGACATCTTATCAATACATCTCAACTGTGATCAGTCTTAATGCCACAACTCACTATTAACGTTAATGGGCAGAAACAGCTGACCTTATGACCTCTATAAGCTATAAAAACCATGGTCAGTGCAAATGGGGTATTATAATGATTTTACTAGTTAATGGAGTTACACTTGGAGGTTTAAAGAGGTGTTAGGTACTCTACTTCTAATATGCATGGTGAAATCACTCAAATGCACATTGTTGAGTGGCTTATTGCTAATTCTCATTTTCCAGGAATAATAGTCTTAATAGGTTTACAATGGCACCAGGGACAAGGTGACAAAATGCTTTATTGACGTGATTTACTTGAGCTGCAAATAGCTAGCAACTGCGTAATCCCATTTGTGATCGAAGGACACATGATCCTCTTCCAATCAATACCCAATGTCTGTTGGTGACAGAGAATGGGGATTTCATAACACCCCCCCAAGGGATCTTATAAACACCATCAATAACATGTTACCACTCAAATGTGTATCATTTCCTCCCTCATATGTTGGCGTTGAATACGAACGGTTGTAATATTTGACAGCTTTTCTGATTGAAGGTCATCAGAAACGCCAGCGATTCCTCTCTTCCCTACGAGGTTACGTGAAGAGGAAACGGGATCATAGATTTACCGTATTGTGACAGCAGATGTATACACCCACACAACCGCACTTCAGTCTTGCTCTGCCAATTTTGTAGTAAAACAAATTAGCGGCGACGTGATATAAACCACCCTTTAACAAACTCGGGAGCCTTGGCTTTCCCTCTTCATCCTGGTGGTAGCGGGACCATCTAAAACCCTGTCAGTTCGAGTCACTGTCTCACTTTTAGCTGCATTAGAGGCAGCATTATCAGTGTCCGAGGTGTTATATTTGGAGCTGTAATCTGCGTGCACAAAGGAAAGGGCTCTATCTCTTCCTCTGCCCCCACCCCGGCTCAAGTATCACCCAGACCTTTAGAAACGCCACTAAGTGCCCAAGCAAGCCGCTCACATTTCCCCTTCCCTCCAGATTATGAATGATAGGGCAACTCTTTTTACATTCATTACACAAGCACGCATGCATAATTGATTTCGCTCAAACCATGGCACCCCGAAATATTCAACAGAGTTATGGCCGGCCCCTTACATCCCCAACTGACTCTATTTGTAGGTCTACACGAGATACACGCTTACAATGTAAAACGGCCTTCAGGCAGCAAGGTTTTGTGAATGTATTGTGTGTACAAGACGAATCAGCTGCAAACGTTTTATTCATTTTATTTCGCCTACATGAAATATTTACAGTAATTGCCGAGATGAAAAATCAGAATCATCAGTGCGCAATTATTATTAGCGCAAAGGCTGCAGTTTTGATTAAATAAAAATGTCCTGCGTATTTCAAAGTGAAGCACGGTGACGGCATTGTGTTTTTGTGCACAGACAGACAGATAGATAAACATTGACAGATTGACAAACAGACAGACAGACAGACAGACAGATCTACAGACAGACAGGTAGATAGACATATATATATATATATATATATATAGACAGACAGATAGATAGACAGAACTACAGACAGACAGATAGACAGACAGATAGATAGACAGACAGATAGATAGACAGATAGATACAGACAGACAGATAGACAGATAGACAGACAGACAGACAGACAGATAAACAGACAAGACAGACAGACAGATAGATAGAACGACAGACAGACAGACAGATAGACAGACAGATAGATAGACAGACAGATAGATAGACAGATAGATACAGACAGACAGATAGACAGATAGACAGACAGACAGACAGACAGACAGACAGACAGACAGACAGACAGACAGACAGATAAACAGACAAGACAGACAGACAGATAGATAGAACGACAGACAGACAGACAGATAGATAGAACGACAGACAGACAGATAGATCTACAGAGAGACAGGTAGATAGACATATATATATATATATATATATATATATATATATATATACAGACAGACAGATAGATAGACAGAACTACAGACAGACAGACAGACAGACAGACAGACAGACAGACAGACAGATAGATAGATAGATAGATAGATAGATAGATAGATAGATAGATAGATAGATAGATAGATAGATAGATAGATAGATAGATAGATAGATAGATAGATAGATCGATCCAACAGGCATAGCTTTAGCTAAATGTGTAATTTTAAGTAGATACATGAAAAAAAAAAAATATTTGCATGCTATTACGCACAATGCATTATCTCCCGCAACTTTAAAAAGTAATTCATGGGAAGCTGACACACAGCAAATAATGAATTGCCTCGGGTCAAATATCAAACCTTGTGAGGATTTGTGGAGATGAAGGTTGTAAGGAGAAAAACAAAAACAACATCAAATCACAAAGTGCTGATGCTGTAACAGGCATCATCACATTGTGGAATATCACGAAAGTGGTGCCGAGTTCTGTCAACACAGCCGGGCTGCGGGTTCCTCAGGGGGATATGGGCTGTCATTCACCTGAATAATGCCACAGACACTGCTGGTATTTCAGAGAGTAGAGGAAGTCCATCATCTAGGATAGGTCACTCAGAGACTAATCTTGCTAAAGGTTAGATGTGAACTGTGACCGGTCCCCACAACAGGATCCTTTGACAAAGTGCACAGGGAAAAAAAATGAGGGTCAGCGTGTCCAATGATCTTCTGCTCCTCTAGAAAGGAACTATACTGAGATGGGGGGGATTTCATCTTGTGCATTATTTTCAAACACCATGCACATAAGTAGCAATAGCATTAAACCATGATGGAAATAGAAAAGGATTAAACTCGGATTAAATTTAGCAAATATGAATAACGAATGTTTGAAATGCCAACTACAATTTCTGCAATATGATTTATTAAATGTTAGGCTATTTTCCCCATATTAAGAAACATCATACATTTTCAGGCTAAAAAAAACAACACAGGAATAGCATGACACTAGATGGAAATAGAAAAAGTGATTAAACTGGGATTACATTATATGAACAACCCAAGTTTGAAATGCCAGCTAGTTTTTTTAAGTATATTTAACATAATTTATTATTTAATAATAAGTATTTACAAATATGACATTATATCTTTTAATATATTACATTACATATTTATTTTTTCATTAACACCACTTATTATATAATATTATACAAGACATAATATACTATATATATATATATATATATATATATATATATATATGAAGAGTTCAGATGCAAAAGCCTCTAAGTGCCATTTGAAATTTTCTTCTAAAATGACCATTTTTATCAAGCTTGTATGTTTAAGTTCAGTAATTTCACTTAAATTGCAATGAAGATTACCTATTAATTGTTATTTAAGTGAAATTACTGAACTTAAATACACAAGCTTGATAAAAATGGTTATTTTAGAAGAAAATTTCAAATGGCATTTAGAGGCTTTTGCATCTGAACTCTTCATATATAGTGTATAATGTGTATAATACGTGGTGTTTATGTAAAAAATATGTAACAATAATATAATATAATTATATATTAAAAATATAATGTACTATTTGTAAATACTCATTATTAAATAATACGTTATATTAAAAACTTAGAGCAACCTTTTAGTTCATTCAGTTTACTGATTTGTAGCTCAATAGAATTAGACAAGAAATATGATAATATTTGATAATGTGTGTATATATATATATATATATATATAGAAAGAGAGATAATAAGAGAGAACATGAATATTTCTGTTCATCTTTCTTCTATTCTATTGAGCTATAAATCAGTAAACTGAATGAAGTAAAAGGTTGCAAATTATTGCATTTTGACTTTTTCCGAAACACTGTTCCGGTACAAATCCACCTGGCGAATCTATAGCTAGCGTATTGGTGCATCAAAAGGGCAATGTTAGAAGCACTTGATACTCAAGTCAAAAGGCTCTCGTTTCAACATGTCAAGGTCGAGAGTGGCATGATTAGATGTTAAAGGGTTTGTAGTAAAATGCTCAACAATCAGATAGTTTTGAAGGTCGAGAGTAGAGACAAATGAAATATCCTCCCACATTGTTCTCATGCATAAACAGCTATGCAACTCATTTACCAGCTGCTGCTCGTGCAAATGGCTTGGCTAGTCAAAATCCCCGCGAGTGTGAGGGTGCTTGAAAACATTTAAGCAAATACTACAGCTGTGAAAGCACACTGCACACTCTCTGCGCGCATACATATTTATCAACTGCATGTAAAGGGTTGAATGTGAAAGCGCTCTTTACACGGCGGGCCAACTGAAACTACTTCTATCTCAGAGGTCTCAATTAGAACTGGTTTAAAACCTTATTGGTCATGCGAGACCTATAGGAACTCAGACTTTATAGGAATGCAGCCATTGCCATGCGTTTCTCAACATTGTTTTGTCTATCAGGAGGAATTGTTTGAATATATCTCACCTTACTTGAGAAAATCAATGTTAACCAAATTTTTCCCACTGAGCAACATATAAAACAAGTGATTAAATGTCAAATCTGAGTGCTGTTTGATTGAATTTAAGGTAACATAATTAAATAGTGTACGGCTTGTGCGGAAGTAAATACAGATCACCCGTCGGGCTCAAACCACAGGAGGAGCATTGCTTTAAATCAGAAAACAGCAAGGGTTTAAGAATACCACAATTATCTCTCTGGATTCTGTATGTAACCACAGTATGACTGTGAGTCGAGTATCTATATAATGACAAGCACCATTAATCACCAAAATAGCTTTTGTTCCGTCTGAGTAAACTGAGCTTTTATTTATTTTTTGGTCTGCAGAATGGATGCACAGAGTCAAAAAAAAAAAAAAAAAAAAAAAAAAAAAAAACCCCATTTACACGTTCCTGGTCTTATTGTGCACTGTAAAAATGAATATGCTTTATCTAAAAAAAAAAAAAAAAAAAAAAAAAAGGTGGCAACAGATTACAAGCAATATTATTAAATAAATTTAACAAATTAGAATTGAGTAATAATTAATCAAATTAATTCCTTAAAAGTTAACCATTTAAAATGAGTAAAACTTACAACAACCAAAAAAACATAAATTGAAGTCACCATTATGGTGATCAGTGTTTGTTTTAAAATGACGGTTTTCTCCTTCAGTGATTCAGCTTAACATCAGGTGTCTTCAATGTTGGCAATATAAAATAAATAGTTCTTAATTAATCTTTGACGTCTGTCTGTTAGTGAGATATTTGTGTAACATTTTTTGGTGTAATTTGATTAATTATTACTCAGTTCTAATTTGTTAAATTTAATTAATGATATTGCTTGTAATCTGTTGCCACAATTCTATTGATTAGATAAAGCATATTCATTTTTACAGTGTGGATGAAATGTTACCCAAGTCTGCCTCGAAACAACTTTCATTTTCTGCTGTTGTCACCTAAGCCGCATGCGGGGAAAAGCAATATGTTAACCAATAGTCAAATATTTTACAGAGTCGATGTCTGATTTAGAGATGAACGTCGGTGGTGTTTTATCCTTTCTAATCGGGAAAATCAAGAGCCATTCCACTTTTTTACTTCACTTCGCTCAGAAATGCAGCACATTGCGGGAGTAAATATTGGTCGCGAAAGCGGTTTCATGTTGACTTTCACATTACACAGAATTATTACAATGTGGCATAACAATACAAGCCATAACGTATTACAGCTTTTCATATTATTTTTTCAGGCAGGATATGAAAGATCCAAAATCTCTCGATGCAATCTAAGCTCTTGCTGTTATACTGATGTAAATGCAAAACCAGAACCGAAGGTAAACACCATCTTAAAAGACGTAAACATGTCCTCCAAAGAACAAATATCATCTCAGTTTTTTTTTCTAGAATAAAGGGGGTTAAAGATCTTGTCGAATTTCATAGTGCTAGATGGCCAGATCTCTTGAGCATGCAGATTGTATGCGCTGTTCTCAAATCGAGGAATGTTTGCATTTCCTGTGAGTCTCAGAAAATTTGCAATGTATATTATGAGAAAATTCAATTGTTTTTTGACCTTTGAAGCATTTAAAGCTATTGCAAGAGAACAAAACAAAATAGGAACCTTTAAAATAGCAAAATAGGGGCACTTTAAGTGAGCCATTTATATGCTAATTCCACCCCCAAAAATTATACACTGTGACTTTGGCACTCTAGTCCATGCATTCAGATCAACACTATAACATTTACTCAACCAGGGGTGTTAAGACGCATATCTGTAATTTTTTGTCTGACCAATGAAAAGCGGCAGAAGCGATTTAGAAAAATCTAAATCATTGGAGAAATTCCACACTTTGAGAAGGTTTACACCTACTCCAATGATTCTAGCCTTCGGCTACAGCCAATACCTCTGAGTCTGGGAGTTCTCACAGTCTCCAAAACAATATGTTGAAGTGTGTCTCGCTGTGATTTTTCAGTGAAAGATTCCTTTAATTGCAACGACACTATCGGTCACAAGTGGAGCTACTAGTTCAGTTTTAGGTCTCAAGCCTCATTTACACGTCGCCCCTCACTGAGCACGACTCTTCGCCTTGAGGATCTTCACATGGTGGTTTAATTGATTGCAGTTAGCCAGAGGTGATCATTAACCGAGACATCACACGTCTGTTTGGGAAAAGAAAAAAAAAGTGCAAAGAAAATCAAGTCTATTTATATGCCACACTTCACACAGATATTATAAGCTCATAGCAAATGAGTTTGGCTGTCAAAAAAATACACTAATGCAATTAAATTGACTTTACAATAAATTGAATCTTTTCTAACACTTGTTAATTACTTCACGTGTTAATTCAAAATTGTATAGATTCCAAATAAGCATTTGTTTATGCAAACACATTTGTTCAGTTATATAATTTACACGTGATCTACTGACGACGTGCAAATTAAAGAACACATACGCAGCCGAATCCAGTGTTGTGCACTCGAGACTCGGACTCAGGACCATATTTTAATGGACTCGGAATTGACTCGTACTCGAACATATTGGGAGTCGGAACTCGGACTTATTCCCGAGTCCACTCGAGTCCCATTCAAAATATGTCATGATTATTACTGTATGTTAATATTTCTTTTAATTGTTGTTTGATTGAAACGTCCAATGATTGCTGACTTTCTTGTGCGAAACTGCGCATGACTTGAGAATATAATGTTCACGGAACGCAAATGCAGCAGGACCCAGGTCAGATGTGATCTGGAGCCTCTAGCTCAACTATGTATCGAAAATGTCTGCCTTATCCATAATTCAGTTTGCATATAAGAGCCACACATAATTCGTGTGCAGTAATGATTATGTGAAATTATGTGAAAGAGCACTTACTGATTATAATAATTTTAAGTCATATTTATAATAAAATTTTACACTATGTGGCCTTTTTACCATTACGGTGTACATGATTCCATGGTATATTTGGATTATTGTTTGAGTATGGTGCCAATTTTATTTTTACCACCAAATATTTTACATATTTTTGAAGATATCTTTAAGTCTGGTTTGAGACCCAACCTTAGGTTATCCAACCGCTCTGGTCTCGGTCTCGACCGTCTTTGGTCTCGGACTCGACTCTCTTTGGTCTCGGTCTCGACTCGGACTCGAGTGAGCTGGTCTCGACTACAACGCTGGCCGAATCATTTCAATAATGACCAACCCAATCCACCCAGAGCAGTGCAAATTTCCATCTGGATTAAGACAATGCTTTTTTGGGCGTTAAATAATGTGGCAAATATCAGTAAATTGACAAACACAAAAATCACCTTGCATAAATCATTTAAATACTTTCCTCCCATTCATGAAAGGGAAACTCCTACAAATGCGTATGCAATAAGGTTTACATAAAAAGAGGATTTGCACTGGCACAAATTGTTAGTAAATATGGCCCTTAATATCCATGATGATTGTGATGATTATTTTCATGGCATGAAGAGTAGAGCTTAAAAAAAGACACCGAAAAACTATAAACAATACACTCTTACAGCCCTTGACTTGATTTGACAGAAATTCTAAAACTAGCGTTTTTTTTTTGTTATTGGTAAGTTAAACTAAAACAGTTTTTGTTAATTGAAATAAAGCTAAAATAAAATAAAACATAAAAAGTAGATTAAACCAACCCGTCACTGGGGTTAATAGCATTTATGAGTGTTCCCCTACCATCCAAAAAATATCGCTCCCCAGATGTAGATGTACATTTTGCTTCATTTCGCTCTGACATTTACGCATATACACGCGGACAGCTCAAAATGCGTATAGATAACACGCCACATGACTTGAAAGTGGCGTGTATGTTTACGCAAAAGTCATGATGTCATATTGTTAAAAAACATCTCAGTTACGTACTGTATGTAACCCTCGTTCCCTGAAGGGAATGTGACCAAATGAAAGGGGAACTTAAACATCTCAATCTTATTTTATTTTAAATAAAAGTTGACATACTAAAATGGCTAAAACTAAAATTTAAGTAAATCTAATTTGAAATATAAAAAATCAAAGCCAATTTAAATAATCCTAAAATAAAGCCTACAAGTTAAATTATACCGAGAGGATTTGATTGTGCAGATCTCAGCACTGCACAAGACCTCTGGCTTGAGTGATGAGGGGATTCTAACTTAAACACATCTGTTTGGTCATTGCATTCAAAAGATAGGTTTTTGATTGGCTAAAATACACTGTAAATAGAAAACCTATTAGTTTCGATGACCTCAAAAGCACATTACCAAATCTGTTTATCAGTTTATGATGAGAGTACTCAAGAGAGTGCGGAATTCAGAGTTCAGCTTGTGCACTGAACGCAACTCCGGTGTTTCAGCGATTCGAGTCGTGTGTAACAATACTTATAGTGCACAACACTGTAAAATGTGTAAAAATGTATGATGCAACATGAGCAGATCTAAAATGGAATGCTTTTTACTTCATTTTAATTATCTTTTCATTATTGATTCCACACAAGATAGAATGTCATACGGGTTTGGAACGACATGAGGGTGAATAAACAGAATTTCCAGGGTGAACAAAGTAACACTTGGGGCATCTTGACTTGTGTTTAGGTGTATATAGTCTCCTAAGGTTAGTCTCCTCAGCTATACAGTACTAAATATACTCACAGGGCGCTTTCTCTCTCAAATTCATCTCTGTTGCCTGGAGACCTGCATGGCCAGAGATTTGCATGCAAAGGATTAGTGTGTAGGATGGTGAACATGATGTCTGCTGCCTGTGACAAACTGTAATGAACCTCAGCGCCCCTTATCAACCCTGCACAAACCAGGAATGATCACACCAGAACAGTACAAGGCAGCTAAATTGAACAGAGTGTGGAAAGAAGAAACGGCAGGCCAATAACAATGAGCTCGCAGCTTTTAATACATAAAAATAAGGTTCAATTACAACTATCTGACTCCTATAAATTAGGAACACTATTAGCTTCTTTCTTTCGTCATCTTTTTTTCTCTGCAGGCTTTTGTTAGAGGCATAGTTCACAGAAAAATGAAAATGATGTCATCCTCATGTCATTCCAGACTTAAGATTTCTCTTTTTCAACGCAACGGAACACAAAGGATTTATTTAGCTGGATGTCCAAAGTTACTTTTTTGTCAGTTAATGAAAAATGAATAGTAATATGCTCCGAAAAGGACAAAGTAGTACCATACACGTGTCTCATATGAAATTATATAACTAGTCGTCTAAAGATGGCAGCTTTGTGTGGGAAACAGTCATTGGACAGTCATTTTATTCGATTTTATATATATACTTTTTTGGGCCGTTTTTGAAGTGGCAGCTCCAGTTACTATCTGTGACGAAGAGGCTGTGGCGTTTGAATCCATCTGCAGTAATTTATTGATACAGGTGAGCCAGCATAGACATAAAACTCAAAAACAGCTCACAGATAAGGGCAATCCAAGAATCATAGTATAAACAGGCAAAGGTCAGGGCTGGCGGCTGAGGTTCACAAACGAGTTCAGAGTCCAAGTCAAAATATACAAGCAAGCACAAGAAAACAGGTCAGAGATAGAGTGTGGGTGAATCAAGACTTGAGAAAATTACAATGAACAAAATAGTCCAAATAAAGGGGAGCTTATGGGGCACAGGTGATACTAATGCAATGATGAGGGGATAATCAGGGGATGTCCAGTGCTATATAAATAAAAGGGACTTGACTTTAAATTAAATTAAGATTAGAAAGCCAAAAAACAAAGAAAAACCAAAAACCAAATCTCATCACTTCTTGCATTATTAAACCATTGAAAGAATATTGCTGAAAAAAATAAATGTCATTATTAGGAATAAAATGACAGACAATGCTCATGTCATATTGCTGGATTCTTCTGGTAATCTCTTGAATCTAGTAGCAGGGTGTAAACACAGTAAATACCCTGTAGGCCCTGTAAGCCAGCAAAGCTCTCCTATGATACGGCACCCTCACAAAAAGATAATACATGGTAGAAAAATATTTTCCATGCTAATTCTAACGGAGTCTGGGACTGATACGGGTCTCTAATGCATCAACATCGCTCTTGGTTCCATTATCTGCTGCTGGGGAGCAGCGTTTCAATACGGCACAGAAATCCTTGGGATTAGGAAGGAAGGAGAATCCATTTCTAATGAGATATGAGTTAGAACCGCATAAGAATTGGCTCTCTGGTTATACATCAACAAGTGGAGATGGAGTTAAAATGCAAAAATATGTTTGTAATGCACTTTAAATCTATACATAAAGGAAAACATTTATCATATTGGTTCGTTATCAATTTTATTAACATTATCAATCATGTTACCACCTCAAACCCAAACAACCGTTTGCGCAAATGTTTAAATTTCCAAATTTTGTCCTAAAAAGTACAAAATAAAGTTTCATTTACAGCTTACACTTCCAAAAATATAATTAAAAGAGTTTAAATGGGATAAAGAATGCTGCTTATATCCAATCTGAGTATCTTTACTATTTGAAATGTCACCTGCAACAACATTTTAGAAAATTCTGATAATGATCAAAACACAATAATCATCCATAGACTTAACGGGATACTCCACTTTTTTTGGAAATAGGCTCATTTTACCACTCCCCCAGAGGTAAACAGTTGAGTTTTACCGTTTTCGAATCCATTCAGCCGATTTTCTGATATTTAGAAGAATATCAGTAACAAGACAGTTTCTGGTCTCATTGACTTCCATAGTAGGACAAAAATATACTATGGAAGTCAATGAGACCAGAAACTGTCTGATTAGTGATATTCTTCTAAATATCAGAAAATCGGCTAAATATATTCGAAAACGGTAAAACCCAACTGTTTAACTCTGGGGGAGTGGTAAAATGAGCCTATTTCCAAAAAAAAAGTGGAGTATCCCATTAACTCTGGGGGAGTGGCAAAATGAGCCTTGTTTCAAAAAAAGTGGAGATTCTTTGATGAATATGAAGTTCAAAACAACAGGATTTATTTGAAATGTTTTGTATAAAAAAATGTAAAAGTGTAAAGACTGATACGGTTAACTTTGATCAATTTAATGCCCCCTTGCTGAATACAAGTTTTCAAAAACTGCACTGATCACAACATTTGACTGGTATAGTGCATGTAAAAATGTATGATTTTACATAAACTGAAGCGGATTATTAAACCCATGCACAATAAGAAGTGAAATGAAAATAAAAAATTGATGCACTGTCCTGAATCATATTTATTTCATTATAAGAAAACACTGAAACCGCCATCTGCACAAAGAAATGCAACTCTAACAATTATCATAACTTTCTTTAGCCTGACAGATTTGCCAGCACTATCCTGGCTCTAACGCAAAGGCCAATTAGCTTTTAGACAGAGATCGCTGGGACGGAACGCGGGAAGCTGAACGCGCTAAAACGCTTCTGGTAAAAGGGATGCCAATCATGTGCCTGAAGCGCGCTGAACAACAGCCACCCATGCAGCTAATGCTGAGCGCATGCTTCCTTGTAGCTGTTGGCTGGTAATCCTCCATGTGCTTCAGAAAAATGACAATTAGAGTGAAATAATTTGCATTGTGGATGTAGGGTATAGGGAATGTGTGATATCAGCAAGTCTGGGCAAGAAATAAGCTGTGTTGATCATGTCATGGCTCAGGACTGCAGTGCTCGCAACTTTCAGTGTCAGAGAAACAAACACACAGCCATCTTTACAATTTTGTATATTAAACTCTGTTTTTGATGTAGCTCCAACGCGTTCTCATAGTAGGGCGTCATATAGTGACACTTTTGAAATTTCATCTAAATCTAACGCACATGGCACCCTTTAGCGTCAATATAACATGCACAGAGCTTTGTTCGGTTATGGTAGGTTTAGTTCTGGGGTAGTGTTAGGGTTAGACCACTAGGAGGCAGGGTACCATGTGCGTTGGATGTAGATGAAATGTCAAAAGCGTCAGTATCTGACACCTTGGGATGAGAATGGGCTGGTAGCTCTGTATAATTCTATAGGATCGCTGTCGAAGAGTTATTAGCTGGTGAAGTGGATTTACTTATTGCAAAGTTATCATGAGTATTGTAATGTTTGGAGCAGATGTCATAACAAATGCCAGTAGACCGGGAAGATTTTAAAATGAGCAGTTTTAAATAAGATTTAATCGTAAACCTGTAAGATCTTACCTTCATGCTGTGCCAATACAAACTGGAAGACGGAACGCAACGAGCACAGCTCTGAAAAGGGGCGGAGCTACATAAGGTCTATACGTCACCCAAAATTTTTTCATTATTTACTCGCCCTCATGGGAATAACAACTTCCATCTTCTAAAAGTTACACTTCAGAAGACTTGGAATATAGCACATCCGTCAAATAAATCAGTTTTATGATACTTGTTTATAGCGCTTTTGCGTCCTTTTGAAAGCTTGATAGCACCATTACTCATTCACTTTCATTATTTTGAAACGAACTGGCAGGATTCACCTCAAAAATTCACCTTATTTTGATTCCACAGAAAAATAGTCATGCAGGTATGGAACAAAATGAGGGTGAGTATAGAGTTGGAATAACATGTTTTGAAGGTTTGAGGCTAACATTGAGGAAAAGTAGTTGTTAAAACATATATACTTTACTGAAAGTTGAAAATCAACATCTCTTAAGTCTCTATCACCATTCTTTTTTAAGGTCACCGGATAATACTTTTACTTAAAGTGCTTTGCATATACTTGCCTATTTCAACAGATATAAATAAACTGCGGCAAAAGACAGAGGGTCTGCATGACTGAGAGAAAGAAAGAAAGACAGCGAGATAAACAGCTACGCACCAAGATCAGGATTTCAATGGCCATTAAACCTCCGCCAGGCTTTAAATCACTGATATCTTTGCCTGGCTCCTCTAAGCACTTACTCATTTCAAAGCTTCGGAAGCACTATATAAAGATTTTACAATTGCTTCATATTTAGAAGTCGGCTACAAACATATGAACATGGAATAAATCAAGTTCAACTGGGATGCTAATGTTTCTATTTCTGGAAAGACAATTATAGTATCAATAATATATTAAGATATAAAAGTCATTCAACCAAGCAACCACCCAAAATACTGTAGAATATAGGGAGAAATTGTGTGCCCAGAAAAGCATAAATAGATATAAAACAAATTAAAAAACGATTTATACATCAGAAAATATAAATCTCTACTTAATTGTGCTTTTTAAAATACATCAGACTTTATTTGGATTGAAGTGTGAGCGTCTTAGTAACATTTGCCTTCCTAATTCTCGTTTTTGAAGTGGGCATTTGTCAGTTTAGTGTTTGATATTACTAGTACTAAGACAGCACAGTCCTTCAACAGCTTTTCCTCTGGCTCTGTGTGTAAGAGATAGAGGGACATCAAATGTACATCAAGGACTCCACTGAAAGAGATGCTTTGTTCAAACAGTGGTTTGTTAGGACGCTAAACCAATTCTGAATTCTGAAAGGAGAGCGTCGTCTTCATTCATTCTTAAAAAAGGGAAGGATGCATCTTTTGAATTTAAGAGCCAAAGTGTTATGCATATCCTTGCCAGCATATATGTATTAGATACTGTGACATTTTGCAATATGTGAAAACACACACACACACACACAAAGAAATACCCCAAATGACAACGTACAAAACAGCTGTAAAAATTAGCTAAATAATTTTGAAGGTACACCATAACCATGTCTGGAAAAGCTAACAATGAATCATGTTTAAAGGGGTGATGAACTGAGAAATAAAATTTTCCTTGAGCTTTTGGCATCTAAGAGGTCATCATATTATAAGAATATCCTGTAAGTTTCAGAACTGAAAACGTCCTTGTTAGTTGACACCAGGCTCAGCAAACGACTCGTTTTTCAAAGTGAGGAACTATGACATCAAAGAGGATAAAACACCACCCCCGCAGAAGATCAACACGGCCGGTTTAGCCCCGCCCACCGATTCGCACATTATACACATAGCTAAATAACATAGATGCCTACCTCGTGATGACAAACCGAATTGAGCTACCGAACAATACAAAATATTGTGCAGTGCCTGGTTGTGGAAGAAGACAGTCACTGGATTCCAATAGGACTGCATGGATCAACTTTATTTTTAATGATTTTCCAGCTGATGAGGGTAAAACACCGTCCGTCTGTTCGCTTCATTACACTGAGGATTGTTTTGTAAACAAGACTGGATTTGCAGACCGATGAAGAGTAAAGAACGGTGCTGTGCCGTCTATATTGGATCCGACAGGCATCGCCCAACACACGGACTCTGGGTCGAACATGTATGGGCGAATCATTTCGGTTGCCAATCAATCAAAGTGCATTGACGGGTGAGTTGAAACTCATTATAATATGCAAAACTGTTATCTACTCACAGCAGTGGGCGTTTACTTCCAAGTCTTCAGTGCGAGACGCCCATAAAAACCGAGTGTTTTTCAGCTAGGCTCAAAACTAGGGTATAAAATAGCTTATTACTTATTCATTTTGATGTTTTTGAACGCAAAAACCAAGCGAACGTCATAAGTTGACCTCAGACAACAATATAATTACATTTAAAAAGCCAGTTCATGACCCCTTTAAGATTTTGTAGCATTTACACAAAGACATATTATGATGTAAAATGAAGAACATATAGAAGACGACGTAGAAGAACCGATTTGAAATACAGTAAAACCACTTATATTGTAAAGTATTTAAATCAACCGTTTTCTATTTTAATATATACTAAAATCTGAATTTTTTTTTCTACAGTCTTCAGTGGCACATGATCCTTCAGAAATCATTCAAATATGCTGATTTGGTGCTCAAGAAAGATCTTATTATCAATGTTTAAAACCATCATCCTGTTTTCAAGGTCCTTTGATGAATAGTACATTCAAAAGAACAGCATTTTATTGTTTTAAAGAAATATTTTGGTTATTTTTGTAATATTATAAATGTATTTACTGCCCCTTTGATTAATTTAACGGATCATTGCTGAAAAAAAAAAAAATTCTTAACCCCTTAAAACAAAACATTCTTACAGACATTGAAAGGTATTTCAATATTTAAGCTTCAGAAACCCCAACCGAATCTTGACCCAAGAATAAGTACTTTCTAGACTTTCAACAAAACTCAACATAAATCCAGCTCATCTTCATCATATTATAAAACCCCAAGGGAAGGAAAGAGCCCCTGTTATTGACTGTTTCAAGAGACAAAAACCCTTCCCCACCCATGAGAGTAACCTGACCTCATTCTTTGGTTCAGTACATGCACTCTGCTCTTGTTTATGTTCTTGGCATCTAGGAGAGCTTTATTATTTACAGCCTCACTATATCCAATCATCCTGCAGCATCCACAGCTACAAATACTATAAATATCAAGAGCCTGGATCAGAAGAAGTCTGAGCTCTCAGCCCAGATGAGCAATCACATCTATTCATCCGGAGATACAGGGCAACCTGAGAGCGCATAGACAGTCTGTCCGTGGACCATCTGAAATCACAGTGTCCATATGCTGCAATCAAAGCACGCTGATTTGCCTTTACTTTTTTAATTGACCTTTTAAGCATCGGAAACATTCCGTTCTTGTTATTCTTCTGATGTCTCTCTCACACAGGCAACAATTGGCAAGCAACGGTGCTATATTGGAAATCAAAGCTTTGTGATTACCCATCACAGACATTGGGAATTAAATTAATTCATTCTCAATGCAACTCTTTTCTATACCACAGCTTCCAAACCACAGTCAGGTTAACTCTCACTGGGCCTGTTAAATTAAGTTCACTTTAAAATGAAAATTCTGTCATCATTTACTCACCCTCAAGATGTTTCAAAGCTGTATGAATTTATTTCTTCTGCTAAACACAAAAAAGAACCCCATTGACTTCAATAGTATATTTCCCTACTGGTCAATGGGTTCTCTCAACTGTTTGGTTACCGACATTCTTCAAAATATCTTCCTTTGTGTTCAGCCGAAGAAAGAAATGCAGGTTTGAAACAACTCGTAAATGATGACAGATTTTCCATTTTTAAGCGAACTATTCCTTTACCTCTTTCCCTGCCATTGTCGGAATTTTCCCGGTTTTCCGTGTTTTCACTGTTATAAAGTAGAGGGTACTATCATGCAACTTCTGAAAGAGCATTTAATCTTAAGATGAAACATATGCAATAAAGAAGCAGAAACAGAAGATAAAAGCCCTGCTTTTGCACTCTGTATTCTTTGAAAAAATGCTATTTTCTCCACTTTTTGTCCAAAATGTTGTAATTTGCCACTTATCAACATTCAAATGTTGATAAAAAACACGAATGCATGAAGCTATTCCATATTGCATGTTCAGATATCCAACAAAATATTCTAGGGGACAGGGAATTCTTGTGAAAATGATCAAAAATGTCAGTGGTGGCTGGCAACCTTTAAAAAAACAAAAAAAAAAAAAAAAAAACTTAAATGTGCACGTGACTCGTCCTCTCTGCTGTCACTCTATGGAAAAGACCTGTGTGAAGGTCTTAAAAATTGTTTTTCGCATTTCACTGGAAAAAAAACAAGAGCATATGGGACTAGAACAAAACATGGGTGAGTGAAAATGACAATTTCGGTTGTTTTTTCTGGATAGATCGTTTCATTGTGAGAATATGCACAGACACAATCTCCAAGGACAAATCCCTGGGGTATCCCACCATTTGTCGTTAAGACTGAAATTCAAAGAAACCAAAGCATGTGTTTCACTAAAATTAAAATGCTTCATTTGTGACTGTGAATATTAATATTCAATTGGACGAATCCAGACACAAGAATGAAACATGTTTTTCTTCAACACGAAAGGCCATGCTGTGACCTTAGCGCATCCAATCACATGCAGCCAGAGAATGTCCAAAACTACAACCTTAAAAGGAGAGTTCAGTCAAAAATGAAAATTCTGTGACTTTCTTTATTCTTTAAAACACAAAAGAAGACATTTAAAGAATGAATTAGTGCCCTTACAATGAAACACGTGCTTTGACAAAAAAAAACCCAAAAAATAAATACAAATAAATATGATGAGAGAGAGTTTTCATTCTGGGTGAACTCCTTTAGATCTATAAATGCTGCTACTAAGAGCTTGTTAGTACAGGGTACATATCAAACGATTCAACACAATCACAAACTAGATACAAAACCCAATGTTGGAAGTCAGTCAGAAAAGCCTGCAGCTTCATTTTACTGACATCATTGGGAATTTCTTCTGACAAGTCTGGTATGCCTGGCCAAGTCAAAGAAAAGGGATCCAGAATTCTTCCAACGCTTCATGTTCAGCATGAGCAGACATGAATATTAAAGAGTTGCCTCCTATCAAAATATATACAGTCTTCTAAAACAGTCATTATCATGCAAAGAGACGAGACGGTGCTAGAGGGTGACATAACTATAGACGCAAAATAATAGTGCTGGCATAGTCAAATGAATGAATTTATTACTGTAAGCCAGCCAAAATGTGTTTACGGCTATCTTTTTTTAATACGATTTCTTTTTTTAAGAAAAGTCTCTTATTGCGGTGATATTTTTTCGCCACGTTATTTCATAATGACTCCTGAGAAATGCTTTTGGCCATCTCAAGAAACTCATCTTTAAAATTGCTTTCACTTGTAGCTTTCTCCATCTCCGGCAATTCCTTGCCGCTGAAAGCATCCTAATATCATCAAGGATAATTAAGTTCAAAGGAATAACAACAACTTTGTCTCAGTTTGCGGCGAGTTGCGTAAGCACGTCTGGGCTGGGTTCACACGAATGCCGAGCTGAGCTCGCCTATTTCACCTTGCTTTTACAACAACCTTTGATGTCCTGACTGTTTGGCTCTTCAACAGCCAGCATGGGTGTTAGCAAAAGAATCAAGCAGTGTGGAATGTGTTTAAGAGAACATGCTGAGACTGTCTTTTATATGTATGCCTCCAATTCAGTCACCCTAATGAAAGCAATTCGGTATGATTAGTCAAAGTTATCTCCCTTAATAGGGAGGACTTATCACCTTGACGGCGCACGCTAGACACAGAGGCTAATAGTAATCTATCTAACCTCACTGGCATACAGAACACCCTCCCTACCATGGGTTTATATATGTGGGTCTTTTAATTTACTGAAAAAAAAAGAAAAAAAAAAAAAAAACGTATTATAGATGTATTATAAATCTGTATGCAAACAGGAATCACAATTGTATGTTCATATACCACATATTTTAAACCACATTCTAAAAAGTTGAAAGAAAGTATAAATTTTAGGACTATCAAACGATTAATCAAAAAAATAAAAATAAAATAAATAAATAAATAGCATCCAAAATAAAAGTTTGTGTTTACATAATATATGTGGGTGCACTGTTTGTAATTAGTTTGTAACGTGTATATATATATATATATATATATATATATATATATATACACATGCATGTATATTTAACAAAAAAATTATATATAAAATATTATATATATATATATATATATATATATATATATATATATATATATATATATATAAATTATATATAAATCTATATACAGTATATAAATGCAAATATTTCTTAATTATATACAAGCATGTCTGTGTATAAATATATATAAAATAATTATACACAGTGCACCCACATATATTGTGTAAACACAAACTTTTATTTTGGATGCGATTAATCACGATTCGTTTGACAGCCCTAATAAATTTAGTTACATTTAAATCCTGCCATTTACTCACCGTTACCCGCACTACAAACGTTTTTTTAAACCTATATTTCATTTAATTTCTGATACGAACGTCTGTGCATGACTTCATTACTTTTGGAGCGCTGTAACTTGCAGTACACCGCTGTCCGAACTAATGCAGTTGTTAAATAAAACCCCCCCAAAAAAAACGCTTGCTCAAACAGAGAGAACTCTGCAAATGTGAGATTCTCCATATTAATAGGGTTTCAAAACTTTCAATGCATAAAAAGTAATCTCAAATGTGGTTTCATCTGCCTATAGGAAGATTAGCCCGAGCGAGGATAGCAGAGGTTTAGCTGGTCTGGGGATGTCATGCTCATTTGAATATATCAAATGTAAAGCCAGGTCTCATAATATATTCCAGAACACACAGCAAGACTGGACGAGATAAAGGCTGAAGGACAGTTGCTTCTGCCATGGCTGGAGGTTTTATGAGGACGCCTTGGCTTCTGTTAAAGCTAATGTCAGTCAAATGTTATCTCTAGGTGAATGAGACGCTGTCCTTACGGGGAAACGCTAAGACCTGTCCAACAGGAGATGGTGATTATTTGAGGAGATGCCATTTTTAAATCCATGCTCTGTCAACTCCAGTTTGAAGAGAGTGGTATCCCTCCACTCAAGGTCATGTCAGTGGGAGAGCCAGCCCAAATCTCTGTTAGATGGTGTTAGTTGGCACTGAGAGCATGGGAGGATCAATGGAGAAAGCTGGAGCAGATGGCAATCATGTGACAAAAGCCATGGCTGGAAAAAGATGCAAAATAGACTTAATGGTCAAGTTAACTAAGCAGGTATATCATTACCAGCCGTTATATTCATTTGTGTCATCCAATATTACACTCTGCTTTCCAAAACACAGATGCGTTTCACACTTTTTTGGTTCATGACAAAAGACAAAGAACAACCTGCTCTTTTACCAGGTAGCTTGAAAATCCCACTTCATATGCTCCATGGATTTATAACAGTTCAGTTGTCAATATCCTGAAATTAGTCATGAAAATAAATGCTATAATAGGAACTCCTGGTACATTTAATTTGCATTTGGGGAGGTGTACGCAAAATACACTGACAGTTTCGAAGGAAGGTGTTTGCAGCATCCACTGGCTTTTCTTCAAACACACTTCAAAAGACTCTAGAATAAACTCTGGTGCCTTTACACAAGTAAAATACTTTTTTACAAAATAAAAGTTGGCCAATGTCAGTGTTTTAATACTAGTTTTATGTTTAGGTGTGTTTTATGCTGCCATTTAGGTAAAAGGAACTAACCTGCTCAAATAAAGGAAGAACATACAGTATAAGTTCTATTAAATTTAATACATACAGTGGTGTGAATAAGTTTGGACACCCATGCTAAAGTTGCCTAAAAAGAGGAATAAAAAAAAAATCATCTTTTGGATATTGATCTTAATGCCTTAATTAGAAAAATGAGGAAAACTCCAACCGTTAAGTACACAAATTTTCTTTGTTAATGAATAATGTATCATAAATAAATAAATGTTTTTCCTTAAAATACAGGGTGCACAAGTCAGGACACCCCTATGTTAAATTCCCATAGAGTCAGGCAGATTTTTATTTTTAAAAGCCATTTATTTCATGGATCCAGGATAATATGCATCCTGATAAAGTTCCCTTGGCCTTTGGAATTAAAATATCCCCACATCATCACACACCATTCACCATGCCTTGAGATTGGCCCCACATGGCCTCTGCTGATTCAGCAGCCAATGAGATTGCTTCCTTAACATTCAAATAGTCCTGTAGCGCGCCATCAGAGTTTTTCCAAAAACCTCCATCTCTCCTAGTTCCACCTGTCTAGATCTGCTATGGGGATTTATGTATTTCTACATATTAGGCAGCAGCATATTGCTCACAGCAGATTTTCTGTGTATCTATTGGCAGTCCATACTTGCCCTGTAGCATCATAGCAGACCTACTGTACTCTGCCAAGACCAAATACATTAACATTCCAAAACTACTCCGAGAGTTGATTGAAATTAATTTCTTTTGAATTGCACTTAATTCGATTTCTTTAAATTCATTTTCAAAACGTTATTCTGCATCCTGTTTGCTGCCTCAATTCAAATTCGTGAATTGGTCCTGGTTGGTGCACAAACCGAATGTTTGCAAATCTTCAACACCTGTCAAAGCCAGGCAGATCAGACAGTATTTAACTTCAACTCTGATGTGGATTTCCACACGAATTACCATCTGCATTAGAGACCTGCGCGTGCCTTGATCCGTGCAGTCCCGCTGTGTTGACTGCACCATGTGGCAGAGGACTCTGTGTGCTCTGACCCTCTCTGTGTTTACTGCACTTAACCATCTGGCTGCATCTGAGCAGCAAGGTCAGCTCTTAGACTCATTCAGACTTACATTCACTACCTTCACTGTGTGAAAAAAAAAAAAAAAAAAAAAAAAAAAAAACAATTCACACAAGTTTGCACCAGATTTACATCATAAAAAACAGAGAGATTGTTTAATTTACACTATTTTTGTTGTTGTTGTAACAGTGTACTTTAACTTGTCGTGAATCCGAATGCATCCTTGCTGTATTCATTTCTTTAAAAAAATATATATTTTTAAAAATCCAAAACTTTTAAACAGTAGTGGTCCACCTTCTCTTTAATATCTCTGGACACATGCTGTGACTTTGTCACATATTCTAAGAATAATGCAAATAACACTAAGAATCTACAACAACTCTGCAGAGGTGTCAAAAGCACATTCATTATTCAAGTAAAAATAGATACTAGGGTTTAAAAAAACTTCTGTACAAGTTCAAGTATCAACTCAAGATTTTTACTCAAGTAAAAGTACTGTAAAAAACTACTTAAAGTATAAAATTAATGTAAGAAAAAAAAAAATCCATAAAGGAAAAAAGCTTAGACATGGGGCTATAGTGCACTACCACCTCCTCAAAAAACATTTTTCTAAAGGCCATAATGACTATATGTTATATTAAAATGTTAATGTTGAAAATTTTGGGATGCACCCGTTTCAGACGCACATGTTATTCAGATAACATAAAGTTATTCAGCCACAATATGAGGTAACAAGCCAGTGCACTCAGAAACGCATAACCAGCACAGTGCTGAGTGAAAACCACATGCACTTCACTTCCGAAGGTTTGAAATTAGTCTTTGAAATCAACTGGTTCAGGACAATAAACCGAAATCTAATCAAGCCTGCTATTCTCAAACAACGAGATTGAGTTTCCACCATCAGATTTTGCACTGCTAGCAGGAGGGAGCTCAGGTAACCCTCCTCATTACATTAACAGACACAACCAGTCTGCCCTGTAACTTATACATTATGCAAAGTGACAAGCATATTTGTTTGGGGCACATGGGACTGATATGTGTGTAGACGAAATTGCACTCGCTCAAGCCGAGACAGTATTTATAATTCATATCCTCTTGCTGTTTTACACCAACAAAAGAGGAATGAGATTTTAGTGCTTAGAATTAGATGAGGTCTAAAATCAACATTATACGAGACTCATTTACTCTAGCAGAGAGGAAGGATTATTGTTGGCAGACAATTATATAATTGAAACGGCATTTTTATTTCTGCTCCATTAATGGTGGTGGGGTTTAGCCCATGCTAAAAACCTCAATTATCTTGTTGTCAGTAACAGCCCACAAGGAAGCAATAGATGAAGGGTCGATGTAAGCTCGTAAGCATTTTAAGCACTTTGTGAATCACATAATGCATATTTAAACATGCAAAATGTGCGCAGACACTAGTGTAAAATATACATTTGTGCTAATAAATCCAAGTATAAAAGCAGCAGGGTACTGTTAAAATGTAGAACAGGCTAAGCTTACAACTAAAGTCCCTCAAGCTATCATTAGCTGTTCACAGTTACTTTCAAACTGGTAAAAAATGGTGAAACTTAAGAATACATTGTAATATTTAACAGTGGTCTCTAACAGTCCTGCAACGATTCACTCAAAGCTTGGTATTCAAGCTGAGAAAATAATCCTAAAAAAAGCAAAAGTGCAGCAGCTTCCAGCAGTCTGTCTGTACACCCCAAGACTTTCCTATATTGACATATTTCCTATTGAAACAGGTCACAGCTCTATAAAAAGCAGCTAGCCACTGCTGGTAGATGCCAAAAATACACATTCTGGCAGAAGAGAAGTTTTTTCTATTGACAACCACTCATTTCTGTGTATTGTGACAAACTATTGTATATAACAATATTTGTTTTACCAGTGCCTGATAAATCTTATTTCTTATGAACCCCTGCCCACAAAAACACAAGATCAGTAATCTTATATATATATATATATTTAAATAGCAATATTTAAATCTTGAGGGTTTGAAAGTGAAGAATTTAAGACATAAATAATATAACGGTTACTTATAATTATCAAATTATTAAGTATAATATTAATTATTATTATTATCTCAGGGGGTACTTCAAGTAAATATCTTACATCGAAGGAGTTCAATTTAGAAAACCTTGGCTGAAAGCAAATGCTTAAAGATTTTTAGATAATTTAACAAAAAAAATTAATTAAGAAAATAAATATTTGCAGGTCATATTTCATAGAAGTGTTAAACAGCGATTCACTATATCACCAGCACCATTGTGATTATAATTTATTTTTATGTAATCAAAATAAGTACATTTTTGATTGATATTTTTTTTTCTATTTTAAGATTTAGAACTTAACCCTTTATGTAATTATGAATATTTTTGAAAGTGTCCCCTTTCTTTATCACCACAGAGCCAGACCGGTTTATTCGCAGGCCGATTTTAAGCATTTTCCATATCGGTATCAATTTTAATATTAAATCCAATAGCAGCCATAACACTTCACTAAAATGCCCAGTTAAACATATTCAAGTGACACTCTGCCAGATAAACAATTTACCTCAGTGACTGATTCAAAACTGTTGAGTAATTATGCAAATGGAAATGTGAAGAGTACATTTCGGACACTAACATTACGTTTCTGCTATGGCTGAAATTATGGTTCTTTCAAATTTGCCAGCACCATTTTAAGTCCTAACTACCTCTTTATGGCCATCTGAAAACTGGAATGATTGCACAGTAATCTGAAATGTGGTTTAGAATAAAAATAACAACAAAACAGTGGTAAAAGTAAGTGTTTCATTGGTGAAGAGAATCCCACTTTCAACTGCCATTATTATTAGAGCTATCTTCAATCTAGTAATCTAGTTATCGCCTCAGCCCTCAGGTTATACACTGGCTCGTCACCACTTTAATTTCTCCTTTAATAATTTTCTCCCTCTCACACGGGTAGATTATAGTCTAATTGGCAAACATTGGGCCGCATTCCATATAAAGGTAGACTGTAGCCTGCTCTCAAAAACTCCCACTCACTGATGAAAATTATCCCATGGTAATCTCGCACAAGACTCGTCCTTTAGTACATCCACATTAAACCTGAGAACGAGTCTCCATCTGTGAGTTTCTTTCAAGCACAAAATAATGAGCATCTACTCTGTGAAGCAATGTTGAAAATGAGCCATCATCTCTACACCCCAGTGGAACCCATTGTCTCCAAGACCATGTGCTCACGGACAATCCATCCTGGATCCAGCAACTTTCCCAGATTGTATTACAGAAGTAGATCGTGGATCTCACCAGGGATCTAGAAAATCTCAACCCAGAAGCCAGTTATTAAGATTCTTGCTATAGGAAAATCTAAAAGATCTCCAGAGTTTGGCCGAACGCAACTTGTTTTTTTTAGCACGTTAAGACGAATAGCATACTACCAGGTTCAGAGAACTTTAATATAGTTGAACATATCCAGGCAACCCCACAAGCAGTAGCAACTTCTCTCAGGGACAATACCAATGACAAAGTTGGTGTACAATAACCAATGTGTCCAATAAAGGGAGGAGGCACTTCCAACTAGGCGCTCCAAATGATTTATGGACTGCAATCGTAGGTCCATGTTGGGAAATCAGGAATCCCTTGCCAAGAACATTGTGTTCTGGTTCAATACCAGCTGGGGACTGCATTACGGCCACTATCTCTTAAGCAAAAAAAAGATCAGATTGTGATTTATGTACGTGAAGGTGCAGATGGCAGGACGGTAGATCCTTAGAATTACCCGTGTTTACAGGACACCTTCCACTAACCCAAAGCACTGCCAAAGATATGCCTGTTTCTATCGAAGAACAATTTCTGCAAGCTTCCAAAGCCTTTGCGTTGATCTTTTTTTCATTACACCTCAATGAAACCACAATGCATAAATCAGACGAGTGAAGGCTACTACAAAGGTCTTGAACCAGAAGTGCTGGCAGCAACAGAAAGAGAAAGAAAAGCCTTTTCTTTTCACAAAGCCAAGCCTGTCATGCTTTTTGGCCACATTATGAATCCATTCCAGTGCAGAGAGAGAAAAAGACTTTCTCCAACCGCTGCAAACACAAACAAGCCGACTGCGTCGAAAACGAAGGCACGTTGTGGCCCTGAAGATAAAGTTAAATCAATCACGCCAATGCAAGTGTAATAGAAAAAGACAGTTTAGAGGTTTGGAATAATCACAGATGTCATGAGTTATTTTTCACTTCGGTAGAACGAACATTATGTTGCCTTGGAAAATAAAGAGTGGAGACGTTTTGACGATAGAACGAGGGTGCAGATGAATGGAACACACAGGCGACAGCGAGATATAGGCTAGAGGAAATGTCAAAGACCATCTGGCGTATGAGATGTAGCCTCACTTCAATAACAAGTTGCAACACTATTGTGTTGAGAATGTACCGGTCTAACCAACATGATCACTGTTATTCCTTCTAGCATAAACACACTTATTTTGTTTTAAGTAAATTAGGCTTATTATAGATATATATTATAAATGATGGTCTTATTCTCACATTTCAGAGCTAGCCTATTTGGTTCTTTTGTGTGTAATTAGCCTTGTACAATTCCTACAGTACATTCCAGCCAATTCTCACCCCCAAGGCAAGCATTTTGACCATGCTTCAATCTAACTGACGCTAAAGGGCGCCTAAAGCGTCAAATATTGAAGCATGGTCAAAAGGTGACACCTTGGGGTGAGAACGCATTGTACATTCCTACAAATGATCATAACTAAGCTAAATGTTGAAGAACAACAATATGACTGGACTTTTAAAAGGGTTCTCTGGAATCCTTGATTCTGATTGGTCAATTCAGTGGTCAAAAATTTCTAAAAAAAGAAAAAAAGCCTTTTCCAACTTAAATCGATATTTCATTGTCACAAAGCCTTGTATTAAGATTGGTACTGTACAACCCCCCTTCAAAACACATCTTCTAAATCGCAGCATAAACAATTTCAGCTTTACATTGTTTGCACAATTCTTTTAGTGAATCTGGAGCTAAGACAACACAAACAGCTTGTCCAAAGCATTGTCCTCCGTTTCCTTTTCAGCTGGCAAGTTAAAATAGCACCATAAGACCATTGCTGCGACACTAATAGTCTAATCAACAATCCACCTTACACACACACACACACATCTACATCCTCTCTTACTGCGTTTCAGTGTGCAAATTCACTGATTGAATGATTAGCACTCAGAGGGACAGGCATCAGTTTATTGCAGATGTAAGCAGTCTATCAGAGAAACGGCTCATTAGAAATCTATTTAGTGTGCAGCTTTAATCATGAGAGTGACTCTTTAAATCTCTCTAACATGCGTTTCAGGACATTTTCCAAAGCTATCGATTGAGATGTTGTATTCTAACCAAATTTGAGTTGATCAGACCATCTAATATTTTTTTCACTACTAAACAGGCAGGACTGATCAGATTTTAGCATCCAATTAACATGATGTAATATATATCATGCGAAAGTCAATTTGATAGCTTCCTGTTGATATCTCATTATCAGATGCCACAAGCAAAAGTTTTGATTGAAGTACACAGGGAAGCGTGCAGTTCATTTCTTGTGGGCTCTTTAATGGCTGTGGATATTGATCCATAAGTGCGGTCCATCGCTATAAGTGCTAATTTGCATCGTCTTTCAAAAAGACGGATTCAAATTAACCAATTCACTTCGTAAATTAAACAATTCCGCTGTGTTTTCTGTTTGTCATATGGTAACCGTAGACTGTAAACCACCAAGGGATTTGTGACATGATTTATTGTAAGCCCTGATTAGCTGGCTAAGTAAGAAAGATGTGCAGAACACAGAGACATTCATTCAAGCGCTTGTGGCCAGCAGGAGGCCCTCAAACGTCTGGTGTCCCAAGCTTTTGAGTGGTTTGCTTGATCGTTGCAAAAAAAAAAAAACCCAAACAAATAAACAAAAACATAATTTTGGCAAAACATGTAATTGGAAAATTAACTATTAGTTTTTTTTTCATTCATTGGTCGCTCACATTTTTTATTTTATTTTTCAAAATCCTAAAAGCTTCAGTTTACGTCCAGGTTTGAGTTCGAAAGCCATATTTTGTTTTGAAGGGCTTTCAGCTATTTTATTTTTATAAATGTGCAAAGCAGATACATCTAATACACACATTGCTACACAAAATAGCAGCTTTAACTTTAAGGCTCCGTTTACACGACAACGATATGCTTAAAATGGGGAAGTTTTCCTTTGAGTTTTCTGCGTACAGTCGACACCATAGGGGATTATCACGCTGACACGTAGTACTTCCGCATTCAGTAATCTTTGCGCACCGCCACTTCCGTTGAATCGCCGATCACTCTGGCGAACTGATGACTGACTACACTAGGTTTATTTACACGCAACACATTCTCACCCCAAGACGTCACCTTTGACCATGCTTTAGGCTTCAGATGCAGCTTCAAATGTCTTTAAACGACACCAGACGATGAATAAGGGTCTTATCATGTGAAACGAACGGTTATTTCAAAACTTATTCCAAAAATGTAACTTTTCTAAGGACAAATGCTAGCCTTGCTCTGTTCTGTGAGGCGCGTTTGTAACGTCACGTAATACGTAATTACGTTCAAAAGGTCATGGGCGACGTAGCCGGAAGTACAGAATCAAAATCGTCTGGCATCGTTGTTTTACCTTTTAATTCCTTTTTTTGTAAACGCCGTTGAGTTAGTTTGCACATTCAACCTATGCGTTTAACTTATAAACACTGACTCTGTACTTACGGCTACGTCGCCCGTGACCTTTTGAACGTAATTACGTATTACGTGACGTTACAAGCGTGCCTCACAGAATAGAGCAAGTCCTTAGAAAAGTTACATTTTTGGAATAAGCTTTGAAATAACCGATCGTTTCGCATGATAAGACCCTTATTCATCGTCTGGTGTCGTTTAAAGACATTTGAAGCTGCATCTGAAACTGTTATTAACTGTCTTTTGGACCTTGGACCGTTTGGTTCCCATGTAAGTCCATTATATGGAGAAAAATCCTGGAATGTTTATCAAAAACCTTCATTTCTTTTCGACTGAGGAAAGAAAGACATGGACATCTTGGATGACTTGGGGGTGAGTAAATTATCAGCAAGTTTTTTCAAAAGTGAACTAATCCTTTAAGTTAGTATGGTAGTTGATATACGTTTAGGTATCGGGATTAAGAGATGTAGAATAAGGTCATACAGAATAAGGCATTAATATGTGCTTTAAACACTAATAAAGAGCAATGCAATAAGCAATTAGTTAAGGTTGAGAATTGGACCCTAATTTAAGTGTAACCGCCAATTCTTACAGCCCGAAAATGCTTAGCCTACTTTACGGGTGTCTCTAATGCATTCTGTTTGTTCGAGCTAGAACATGTAATGTTTCATTTATTTGCAACTTGGGTTTTTAGGAAAACAACAAGCAGTCACAGTCATATAATTAGAATGAATTCACTCACTGTGGAGAGCATCATCAGATTGAGTCTATACCATTCCATTCAAATCACATTATTTAACCGACTCAATGCACATTTCACTGGGTTCACAGCTTTTTTTGCTAAATGCAGTAAATGTAATAAGCCAAGCAAAGACAAAGTTAAGCATATTCACTGGTGATGGAATATAACGCATTTCTTTTTCATTGTAATCTTACATTGTGTGTGTGCATGTGTATACACTGCCTGGCCAAAAAGAATGTTATACGTTTGGCAACAGTTCTTCTGACCCTAATTGATTGAGTGTGTTTTTCATTTCTTAAACAACCATGTAGGAAGACACATAATGGCCACATTCCAGGATGAAAATGTCAAGATTCATCAGGCTCAGATAGTGAAAGAATGGCTGGGAGGGAGTAGAAAGAATCGTAATGGTGAATAGCACACAGCCACAATATCAGTGTAAACATAGAATAATGTGTCACACGATTAAACATGCATCATCGTTTTCATATACACTGAAAAAAAATTGAAGTAGGATTTACTTGGAAAAAAAGCTAGGCAACATTTTCACTCAGAAAATGCTAGTAAATTTACAAAGATTTGCCAAGTAAAAACCTAAACATATTTATCAGTAGCTTTAATTAGAAATCTTTAAGTTAAATTGACTTGGAATATGGAATTAAGTAAACTTTACAGAAAATAAGTCATTTTAACTTGGCTAGAAACAGGTTGATTAATATTGATTTAGTTGAAATTTCCTTTTCCTTTGCATTACATTTCACTAAAACAATAACATTGAATTTTATTAGTCATTTATAGTATGAGCTTTACTTAGATCATCCAAGTAATTTATATTACATCATGTGAATGCAAAGACCTCAATACTCGGTAGAAAATACACAATGGCGGTAACATTTGATTTGATGGGTCGTTTTTGTGTTTGAATGTGTAATTTTGAGCAAAAAAAATCAAATGTCACAAAATGACAAGTTACTAATACTGACAACAAAAATCAATGATAAAACAGTGTAAATACAGCTGGAAACCAGTGAAAAATGAACCTCAGTAATTATTCAAGATCCAGTGCATGATGGGAACTCCAGTATCAGAAAAGTTGAGAAAACTTAATTTTATTGAGTTGATTTTTACACTTTCATTTCTACTCGCTTGAATTAAGTACTGATATGGAATTTACTTAGTATTTTTTATTCTTGCCTGAACTAACTTTTTCATGTAAATTACATTGTTGTTTCTTTCAGTAGTATTTACTTCACCAAAAAAATTATTATTTTACAGTGTACCTTTATTTTCACAACACAAAAACTACATGTTCTAATTGATCCACTTGGGTGAGAAAAAAAAAAAACAGTTTTCACAGGATAAAAACACTGTCTCAGTGTGGACGAAAGGCCAAAACGGAGAGAAAAAGATGAGTTTGAAAAAATGAAAACGCATATTATTGTGGACAAGGCAACCCACTAGCTAATCGCTTTTGAAAACATGGTCATCCCTAATGGCTACTTCATCAGTGAAGAAAAGAAAAAAGGAACCAGTAAAGCAAATCATGACCAGACTAGCATCAGCCTACTTTGCAGAATGCATTCTGTAATTCAAGCCATGACGATGGTGGAATTTGCCTCCACGGATATGGATTCCATCTCGATAAAGTATGTCAAACAGAGGCTCAGTGTCTTCATCACACACCACGCTGATTGATTTGGACATTTGGAGCCGAGTGGTAACATGGGGGAATCTCTCAAATGAATGAAGCCTCCCTTTTGCAATGATACATTAAGCTATTTGCGGCAAGAGATGAAAAAAGTTAATACGAGACTAGCAGTTTTCCAACCGTTTCCTGTGGGATTTTTCTCAATTACATCCCTGTCGCTCCGCAGTGGAGTGAAGCTCAGAAATTTCATTCGGAGTTAATGTGATGTTAATACCTGTGCTGAAGATGACTGCATTACAAAAAGGTTGGGCGAATTAACCTACTCATAAAAATAGCACGCAGGTCTACACACATCCATTCCGATCCCCTGAAACGTGGGTAAGCTCGATGATGAGTCGTTTTGACTGGCGTGACATTTTGACTGGCACATACTTGGTTTTTGTACATTGGAGAGGGACATAGGGATTGTGCTTTGTGAATGCTTTAGATCAAACTTGTCAGAACTCTTAACACAAACAGAACAATACAAATTAGTGTCATGCAGTTTGTGACAAGCACACTCTGATGGGATTACATTATGAATGGCCTTTGTTTGTTATACATCTAAAACATGCATAAAGTTTAAAAAGGGTCAGAGAAAACCCAGCCACAAAGGACATTTCAGTAGCAGTTGTTGTGCTCCACTCCAGTAAATTCAATAGAAATGGAGGACTGAAACATTTATGACTATGTTATTGAACTTGAATGTTTAATAAAGATGCAGAGGGATTCATACTGTATCACATAAAACACCATGGATGCGAGTCAACAGCCATTTCCAACAAACAACCAAAGTATCTGCTTCCGGACAGAACCTTTAAAGGCACACTATGCAGGAATTCTGTTTTTGTCAAACAGCGACCCCTAGAGTCACTGTGGAGTACTTGTATTTAACGTTACTGTCATAAAAACCACTCGCGAGAGCGTCTCTGCACTCACGGTCTGATCTTCCCCTGAAGCTGTTAAATCAAGGTACAAATCTTGCATAGTGTGCCTTTAAATAAGAGGTGTAGGGGGTGTTTATTGGTAGCCCTACTATGGTATTAGACTACATTACCTATAATAAAACAAAGATAATGAATTTCAAACCTAAACCAAACATTTTTATCAAAGATCAAAAGTCTGTCATTAGTCTTTAGTCTGCCACCAAAAAACAGTGTGTTGTGGTTCCGGTACACCAGCCATGTCAACGAAACGAATTAATGAAAGTTTGCTTATCAATGAATATCTAAATTGGCAACTATATCTTTGTGGAACTTCAAAAAAAAGAAACTTAAAATAGAAATAGTAAATCGCCCTACTATTTACTATTTATAGTTTGTTTACCATCAAAATGACTTTGAAGCTGTTGTATTAAAGGAGTAGTTCGCTTTTTAAAAAACTTTTGCTGATAATTTACTCACCCCCATGTCATCCAAGATGTCCATGTCATTCTTTCTTCAGTCGAAAGGGAATTAAGGTTTTTGATGAAAACATTCCAGGATTTTTCTCCATATAATGCACTTTAATGGGAACCAAACGGTTCAAGGTCCAAAAGACAGTTTCAGTGCAAACTGCAAACGATTCCAGACGATGAATAAGGGTCATTTCGTTCGTTGAATGAACAAAATGACTCGAAAAAAGATGAACATTTTGATGAACAGGAGAGTCACGAACATGTCCCACAGTACAGAGCAAGGCTAGCGTTTAAGCTTATAAAACTTAAACTTTTTTTTTTTAATTGAGCGATCGTTTCGCTTGATAAGACCCTTATTCATCGTCTGGAATCGTTTAAAGTACTTTTTTTTAAAACACTTTGAACAGTTTGCAGTTTGCACTGAAACTGTCTTTTGGACCTTGAACCGTTTGGTTCCCATTAAAGTGCATTATATGCAGAAAAATCCTGGAATGTTTTCATCAAAAACCTCAATTTCTTTTCGACTGAAGAAAGAATGACATGGACATCTTGGATGACATGGGGGTGAGTACATTATCAGCAAAAGTTTTTTTTTTTTTTTTTTTTTACAATTCTTGCATAGTGTGCCTTTAAGATTCATTTCTTAAAGTATATTTGTTGTATGCCACATGACTTCCATTTGCCAAGTTTATTAACAAAAAAAAAAAACAAAGTTTGCAACTTAACTTTGTTTCAACGCACCAATAATGCAATGTTAATTAAACAGGAAACTTTATAATCCTCTTAACATACATTATTTGCACTACAAATAATTAAGAAAGGCTTTCTTAAATTCCAAAGGCACACTTCCGGCTGTCACTGCCGGCTACGCATCCCAAAGATGAGCCGGTAAACTCTTTAAAGGTTGAAATGAGCCTCGCAAGCCTCTGAATAGTTGTTAGAGCGAAATCATTAGGCTTGAGGGAGAAATTTGCATGCAAATCTTAGAACCATTCTGTGGGTATATCCTTCAACTTGAACTTTACTTATGGACCCCTGAAGCAAGAGAGGCCATTGTGTGTGAGGAGTTACAAGTTCTTCTGACTTTAATGGCCACACAAAACTAAAATTATGGTGAATATGGTGATAAATTCCAAACCAAATCTGTTGCAAAACCTCAAAAGCATTTTAGAACAGTAAATCCACTCGAGCCCGCAGCTGTAAACTTGATTATGGTGCCTTCTTTCCCCATACTTCACTAGTGCCATGCTAGTTTTCAATTCCAATTAAATCGTTTTTTCTGCCATACACTCCCAGATATCAGGGAAGATTTTGC
This sequence comes from Pimephales promelas, assembly GCF_016745375.1. Next base: position 14,779,265 of record NW_024121543.1, on the reverse strand, counting down.
ACCCATTTAAAAATGCAATGTAAAACCCGTCCTATTGTAGTACTATTGTTTAGGAAGAACAATGGCAAGCCTTTATTCTTCCTAAAGACCATAAATCAAACCTTCCTTTTCAGAAAGGATGATACCACAGAAATCTCAAAGGATGTACAGTTGAAAATACCACTAGCAGAGGACAATCCGAATCGACAATTGTGTGACATCTCAAAAAAGTTGCTGTTAGTGTTCGGTTCACCGTACGGCCTGGATTATTAATGGATAACGAATACTATTATTTGGATGAATAAAAATATGACACAGGTTAATATTTATAAAGCTGCCAATAAGCTATGTCTCTCTAACGTACTGTGGCATTAACCGCTCGCAATATTTTAAGCAAGGAGGGAAGAGGAGAATGATGAAAGTACTTTTCGGATGAAAACTGTACGGAACATGATAATTCCATTCCCTCTTGCTCTAAGCATTGACAGTGAGGGCTTTGATTTATTCATGAACCTTGCGCATACTGCCAAGAAGCATTACATCGGAGCGTGTGACTGAAAGGGTGGGGGCAAAAAAAAAAAGTTGCTGAGAAAAGCAAAGTACAGGTTCAAAACAAATCAAACCAAGGTGTGGACACCACATGTCTGGCACCCTCTCCATAAGTCTACTGGAAAAACGATTTGTCTCAACATGAACCAATTAAAGCATTTCCCTCTTCAAAACTCACCTTGGGAAACACTTGGAGAGTGCCAATCTTTGTTCCAGCAGACATAGAAATGCCTTTCTTTGAAGAAAGTGCTTCGTATTAAGGTCTTTCATCATCATGTTGCGCTTGTTTACCAAGCAAGCAATAATAAATTGTGTTTTCAGAGCTGTATTTTAATATTTGGGCTTTTGAGCAGAAGCACATCTCCTGCAAAACTAGCCAAATGCCCTTTCAACTACCTTCAAACGCCCTCTTTAAGCATATCATATCAGCGCCCATGGGAAATGCTTGCTAAATGTCACATAACATGCATATCTGGGTCCACGTCTACACACATCTTAACCTTGTAATGCCTGACATGAAGTAATAGTCATACTTTTTTTTAATGGATCAGTTATTTTACTATAAGACAAACTATAAAATGAATACAATTAGGGCTGCAACTAACGGTTATTTTTTCGATTAATCGGATAATTTTTTTTTCATTTTTTTGTTTATTATAACTAAATAAAACCCTAAACCCCTAAAAACCACACTCTTTTGTGTGTTAAACAATCTACTTAATACAGACAACTTCATTACAAAGAAAAACAACAAATAAAAAAAATATATATGACCATAACCTATGACAAAAATGCTATTGTAAACTAGATTAGTGGATAACTCAGAAAAACTTAGCCTAGAAATATCACAAGTGCACAATAATTTTATCAAATCTGAACATTTAGTGAAAAAAACATTCCTTAGTGGGGAACAAATAAGAGACAATAAGTGTAGCACTAACTCTGGTAAAACGTTACACATTGATCTTTGTATTGTTGTTATACATTCATGAAAAACGTCGTAAAAAAAATCAGATGCACAGCTTAAATGTAAAGCACAGCTGTTTAGTGAGAAAGCAAAATATAATAGATAGGACAGAACAAGAAAGGCTATTAATAAGCTTTCATTGCGCAAAAGTATTATGACATGACAACACTCTCACGACCAAGTCGTACGAATTCGACGAATGATTAAAAAGTGGCTAATTCGTAACAATTCATACGACCTCACTCGTACGAATTAATACGATTTTGCTAAATCGTACATATTTTACGAATTGGCCCATTCAAAAAAAGCCTCAAATCAAATTTATTCAGAGGACAAAGCGAGCAAAAATCAGTGTCACAGTGAAGTGCGTCCACACTGGCAGGCTTGTTGACTAGTACCTGTTGTACTGTATCTCCATTTTGTGCATGAAATACACATTGAAAATTTCTAAATGCATCATCAGAGAAGCGCTAAATAAATGTCACTCTTTCAAAGATATCAGCCATCCAAAACTACTCGTCTGCAACCCCATCCAAACCTACGCGTTGTCTGCCGCTTTAAATGCTGATTGACTGAATGTTTTTAATGTTATTTTGATTGTTTTATCATTCATCTGCTGGAAAGAGAGTAAAATTATGAAAGCGACTCCAAAGATATCGTCCTTTTGTTGTTTTTGTTGGTTGTAGACTTTGCTATTCTCATATAGGAAGATAAGATTATTATTTTACTTTAAAGTCAAAGTTATTGTTATAGATATTGTCCTTGGTGTGAAGTTGAACAGGCTTTTAGGACTGAGCATAACTACAAAAATGTATATTCATTACCTCAGAAATCACTGTAATGATTGTTATAATTTGTTTTTAACTTCTTGTATTTTACAAGTTTTCCATGCCATAAAAAGAGAGTAAAATAAATACAAACATTCAATTAAATTAAAAAAAAAAAAGTTAAACCAACAACCTTGGAATAGGTATTAGATTTTCAGAGCATCATGATCTCACTGTATATTTTCAAGCATGTCTTATGCATGACTATAGAGTCATACTTTGTTGGCATTGGCAATAAGGATCAGTTCAATAGTCAACAGAAGGAAGCCAGTGCATGCTCAGTTCAAAATCACAGCTTTAAGCGTGTGCGTTGGTAGGGGGAGGCTGAGGAGGAGGCTGATACGTTAAGAGTTATGTCTCTGGAAAGTTGCTTTATTAGCAGATGTTAGCAGAAGGTTATACACTCAACACCATCTGGAGACATGGCAAGGGAAGCTGTTGTACTTCAATAATCTACCATACAGAATGACATCAGACATACAGAAAAAGCAAGTGCGCACACTCCCGTGTCCTATTCATCATTTATTCAGCTTCTGGGATACTCCTGGGAATCTCTATTCTCACAGAAGTATTCGGATCTAAATTTTAAGCGTGGCCTGGAAGTGCTCTATAAAGAATCATAAAATCACATCTGGCTTTACATATATATATATATATATATATATATATATATATATATATATATATATATATCACATTAATTGAATTGATAACAACACAGCTGGTATCATTCGAATCAGGTTCTCTTTTTTTAATTTGATATACAAAACAGCCAAGCGTTTCACCTAACTAGAAATATAATAGCTGATAGGGAGAGCTGTAGCACTTTTCAATACAATACATCAACTGATGACTTCACGCAATTGGACAGTGAATAATACAAACCTTTAGTGAGTATGATCACACGCATGTTCTTAGATTGTTTACATAGACACAAACCTATTTACAAGTAACCACTGCAATCACCCTAACAATCAATAGCAAGGTGAAACACACCTGATCTCATAAAGTAGAAAATTATATTCCAAAATTAGAAATTAGGATTCACACTTTTAATCATGTAACGTTAGCCAGTACGTGTCTGGCCGGTGCGTCGCGTCTCGCGCTATTCCCGTTTGGAATATCTCCTCCTTTCCCTATTATGGAGATAATTCACCATTCTTTTTTCACCATACTGTGAAAGCGAGGAGAATGATAAAGCATTCTGCGCGTTCCAATTAAAGTAACATTACTGCTTTGGAACGACGCGAGATTGAGTAAACGAGGGGGGTCTGTCCCTTTAAGACAGTAGAACTGTAAAAACAGTTCAACTTTTAAAAACCCATCCTGTGAACGTTGCGCGTAGTCTTGTTGCAAGAACGCGCCTTGTGTGATGCATCTCAATATTTCGATATGCAATAGGCTAATGCATATCGAAAAAAAAAAAACTTAGGAAAAACTCGGCCATGCATGATTCATAATTCACAAGATCCTTAAATCAACTATATGTAATGATATAGAATGACGTGAGGAACATAGGTGTCCTTCAGGTAAGTGATTCGCAGTATGCACAAGACGCCTGGCGTGCTGGCGCGTCCCCGTATTCCCGCACCATACAACATATAGCCAATCAGTTAGACCTTTTTCAAACATTTAGATGTACGAATCATATCGTTTACCTCTGGGTAAACACATTGCACCGATGAAAGCGAGTCGTCTTACCTTACCTCAAGCTCGGTTCCAGTAAAGGCAGTGAACGGAGACAGTGGGGAGAGATGTGGTCTGCTGGAGACACAGTGAGGTCTGCTGTCCGAACTGTTGCCTGTCTCCTCTCAAAGCGCATAGCTATTCTTAACTGAACGAAACCCCTCCCCTGCTTCACACATGATATTTTCAGCAACATTGAATTTGGGAAAGATGTTTTGCTAGTCTTAGCCACCGATTTTTTTTTATTTTTTTTTTTAGGCTACATCTCAGGGCTGCGGTGTCAAAATATGACACGAGGTCATGTTTTGCAACAACATTTCTTTCTAAAAAGAGGTTTATTTCAGTCATAGCCATAGCAGGTTAAATTGTATAATGCATTAGTGGCTCCTTAAATGCATATAAACTTTGCTGAAGTAGTCTAATAAAAAAAATAAGAGGCTCTTATTTGGCAAACACCACCACATCATTGTTTTTTAGATCAGATTTTTGTTCATTAGCTAATTATACTGTTTGAGGTCAGTAAGTTTTTTTTTTCTTCCAAAAAAAAAAAATAAAACCTTTATCAAAGAGGATTAAATTGATAGTGACCATAAAGACATTTATAATTTTACAAAAAATCGGTTTGCTTAAAGGGTTAGTTCATCCAAAGATGAAAATTCTGTTACTCACTTTACTCATGTTGTTCCACGCCCGTAAGACTTTCGTTCATCTTCGGAACACAATTTAAGATATTTTTTGATGCACTCCTTCATAGACTTCTAGGCAATTGCTTTCTGCCGGTCCAGAAAAGTTAGAAGAAGAAAAAAAAAAAACATTGTTAAAATAGTTCAAGTAACAACTGTGGCTCAACCTTAAAGGATTAGTTCACTTTTCAAAAAACTTTTGCAGATAATTTACTCACCCCCATGTCATCCAAGATGTCCATGCCTTTCTTTCTTCAGTCGAAAAGAAATTATATGGATTTTTCTCCATGTAATGGACTTCAGTAGGAACCAGACGGTTCAAGTTCCAAAAGAAACTTTCAGTACAAACTGCAAACGTGTTCAACGGGCTTTAAACGATTCCAGACGATAAATAAGGGTCTTATCAAGCGAAACGATCGCTCATTTAAATAAATAAATAAATAAATAAATAAAGTAAAGATCAAACGCTCGCCTTGCTCTGTTCTGTGGTGCACGTTCGTGACTCTCCAGTTCGAACTCGTTCAACAAAATGAACAAATCTTTTCCCGAATCAATTCGTTCGTTTCTTTCGCCGAATGAACCAAATGACTCGGAAAAAGATTTGCTCATTTTGATGAAGGTGTTCGAACAGGAGTGTGTATCAAGCAACGAGAATTATTTTTGTGCGCAAAAACAAAAAAAACAATGTGTTTATTCAGCTTCATGCGTCGTAGTGCTCTCGTGAACTCACACCTGATGTAATCTGTGATGGCCGCACTAGCAGCCACACATGTAAACTTCAACTCACGGTGGTAACTTTCATTTGTTTTGAGCGCATAACATATTGTACAAAATAAATAGCTGGACACATACACACTTTAGTTTTAAAAACAATTTTATTAGTTATTTGACTTGGTTTTCTGTTTGGGTGCACACTTTTAGTTAACTTTGTTGTCAATTTAGCTAATTTCAGGTTCATTATTTTTAAGTTACATTCTGTGAAGTTAATACCTTTTTGTGTAACCAGTTCCTGGGGAGTTGCTGTTGGGGGGACTTTGGCTGGCGGACAGGCAAAAGGATTTGCAACGGACTCTCAGCTGTTTAAGTAGGGGAATGGCTAATTGGACTGCACCATTTATTCCCATTTCATGGGGGTGGCAGAGTGTTACATTTTTGAGTTTTGTTCTTTTTCTTTGCTATTTTTGTTATGATTTATGTAATTGCTTTGTCCTTAGTTCATACACGGTGGCGTTGGTTTGACATGTGTTGTAATTATTGTGGTTTGTTTATATATTATGTGTTTGTGTCAGAATGGCCTGATCAGCCACTATATCTAAGTTTCCCCATGTCTCAGTTTAGCTAGGTCTGTTTTGTTCTGTTCAACCTATGTTACCTGAGCCAAGTTCTGATATCTTTTATGAGCCCGGAACTTTCTGTTTTTTTGTGAAATAGTATTTTTTTGTTTTTGTTTTATAAATAAAAACTTATATTTTTGAAAATATACTTTTTAACTCCTCATACCTTAGACTTAGATTTTAAATTAAATGTATTTATACTGATCTGTTCATGTTCCTCACTAACAGATGAGTCATTACCTATAAATATACTACTAGGCCTGTGTTTGAAAGAAGTCTTAACATTTCTGCTCACATCCCACAAGACCAACTGCTGAAACTACCTTTCCGTGGTTTATTCCTTGAAAGGAGCCTCTTGAAAAGAAGTTACTTGGCTGTCTGGTTTCCTCATTGTCTTTCAATTTCCAACCATCATTAGCAACAAACTCTCACAGTCGAAACAGATTTCTCTTTAGTACTTTTCAATCCTCATAGCAGGAAAAGACTTGGCATGGGGGAATTTGTCTCTTTTTTGTTACTTTCTTCCACCGTAATTGTGACCTTTTCTGATGGGTTCTGTACCCTTTCCTGCAGACAGACGAGGACCCTTGCGATCTCCCAAACGTGTGGAAGCAAGCAGATGGCTGGCTAATTCTTTTGTGTGTGTGTTCGCCACAAAGGCACGCAAGGTATAAAAGCACATAAAAGTAATAATAACGTAACAGATTATAACCTGAAGGGACATGTATGCAAAGAACTGTCCTCCGGAGGGTATCACTTGAGCCATGACTGTTCGCATATCAATACTCCCAAGTTTCCCACCAACGGAAATAGAAAGGATATGGCAAGGATACCGCAAAGCTCGATTTCATTATCTACAGGGAAAGACGGGAGAAAGAGAGAGAGTGTCAGGAGTTCCAGGAATATAAACTACACCCAGGACAAATATACAGCTATCAGACACGTTCATACAATTAAGATATTCGTTTCATGTAATTACCACAAATTCCGGTGGGACACCGAGCGTTACACAATGAACTTCCTGATACTGCTGAAGCTTGCAGATGAGTGACTGGCTCAGGAGTGTTATATGATTCTGAAGGTTGAGGGTGAAAGTGACATTTACATAGACTACAATGGCAGGGTGTTGATTTGGCACATTATTTCACTGCGCTATGATATTTACTAAAAATGACAGCTGAGGTGGGTGGGGATGGACAGACTTTGGTCAGTGGGCGATTTTGTAGCGTTTTTGACCGAAGTTCTGCACTTTAATAACCAACTGGGACTCGTTTTACTGTTCGCCACTGGGTTTACAGAGTTGTACAAAGTGCTTTATGGGAGGCAATGGATGCTTTTTATTTTGAATAGTCAACTCATAAATGTCTAAATATGCCATAGAGTAACACCAAGATTTATCAACAAGATAGCGAAAAAAGATTTTTCAGAAATGAATCCTGGATGGATTATTGATCAGAAGTGACTGTAAAGACAATTATAATGTTACAAAATAATTCGATTTATTTATTTAGCAAAAAATCTTAAAAGATGTCAGAGTGAGCATAAGATTTTCAAAAATGTTTTACTAAATCTTACTGACCTCAAACTTTTGAACAGTATTATGCCAAGTCTTCTGCCATACTATTGTAACAATTTGATCCACAATTAATGACGAAAATAAAAAATCATAGTGTAACTTTACCCTACAGTGACATTTTTTATACAAAATATTTTTGAAATACATTTATTTTATGCTAAGTATACTACAAATACATGTGCATTTTATGTACTTAATATAAATACCCTGCACTTGTACTTCTGGTAAAGTCTGCTGAATTGGAACAGCTAATTTTGTTATCTTTAACTTTAGTTTTTCGGAAATAATCCTGAGGACCAACTAATGTATATATTATACTATAGTATTTTTGACTGTGCTAAAGTGGAACTGTTCCAAATATACTCTAGGTGCACTTTAAATATCTTGCATTAAAGACTGATATTAGACAGAGATCATACTATCCTTACTAATAGTGATATTAAACACATTTTAAGGCTTAAAATTAAGAAATGTGCATTTCACAATAAAGAAATACTATAATTGTAATATCTGTAAGTCTCAAGCAACTCAAAAGAGAGCTAAGAAGTGCGTACTTAAACACCACCAACACCAGACAATGAGGAACTGAAAACAAAAGGTATATATATATATATATATATATATATATATATATATATACACACACATATATATACACATATAAAGAGTTCAGATGCAAAAGCCTCTAAGTGCCATTTGAAATTTTCTTCTATAATGATCATTTTTATCAAGCTTGTATCACTTAAATGGCAATGATAATTACCTATTAATTGTTATTTAAGTGAAATTACTGAACTTAAATATACAAGTTGGATAAAAATCATCATTAAAGAAGAAAATTTCAAATGGCATTTAGAGGCTTTTGCATCTGAACTCTTCATATATACATATATATACATATATATACATACACTCTAAAAAATGCTGGGTTGTTTTAACCCAATTTTGGGTCAAATATGGACAAACCCAAAATGCTGGGTTAAAAATGTAATGTAAAAATTTAACCCAACGGCTGGGTTAGTCCATATTTGACCCAAAGTTGGGTTAAAACAACCCAGCATTTTTTAGAGTGTACATATATATATATATATATATACACACACACATATATATATATATATATACACAAAAGATAACAAACTCAATGGATGCATCCAAAATCACATGCTTCCCTACTATATAGTAGGCATAAAATAGTATGCGACAAAAAGATGTATATGTCCGAATTCACAGTACTCATAACAGAGTAGGCAAAAAGTACCCGAATGACCAAATACGTCTGGCGAGATTCTAAAGTTGTAAAGTTTTTTTAAAGCTTACAACAACTGCATTGTATACCTCTGCACTCCAATTAGTGCATTAACTTTTTTAAAGTGCCATATTACCATCCCTGTGATCTCCTGTAGCTCATTTACACTCATAGCACAGACACATATAGAGTCATGTGTCCTGTCATCAAACTCCCCTACGTGTCGCTGGGCAAACACACTCTGACACAATCATTCTCTACTGAGAAAAAGGGCCTCAGTTAAAAAGTAAAAAAAAAAAAAAAAAAGACTGACCTTTTCTTTGCCTAATGTGACAAGATACATCCTTGTATAAATGTCACAGTATATCAGCTCCAGATATGACTGAGCATCAGCTTTATACCCATATTACTTTTAAAGCAAGTAGCAATGGCATAAACCTGTTCTCAAACCTTCAGATTATTAGTGTCAACACCTAGTATAACGTTATCTGTAATTTTGTCCAGCGATGTTCAACTACACAAACTTGAAAGCAAAATCTTAAGGACTGTATGAGAGACATTTTGAATAAAAACAATATTCCTGTTTTGAAAATGAATGCATAAAATCCAAGAGAACGAATTGCAAGTTCTGCATTAATGTTAATATGCAATTTTGGCTGACATTTCTTTAATTCAAACCCATAATCACTAAATATATTTCGTATAGTTTATTGAAATTCTGCCTTCTAAAAGCAAATTAAACTCTGTCAAGCTGGGTAATTTATGCTCAAAGCTGAATTCAGTTTTTGAGTCAATATAAAAGCTTGAAATTTAATTGAGCGTATCCTTATTGTGAGAGTAAGTGGAATTCTATCCTTTTAGGAGATCCCATCAGATTTTAGCTGGATTTTATAGGCATGCGGAACACACCCATGCATTAGAGTATAAAACACATAATAAATATACCATTCAAAGTTTTTTTTTTTATCTGTAAGATAGTTTCTTAATGTTTTTGATAAAAAACAGTAAAAACAGTAATATTGTGAAATATTATTAAAATAACAATTTTAATCTGTTTTAAATCAATTTATTTTATATATTTTAAAATGTAATTTATTCCTGTGGTGAAAGCTAAATGCATCATTATACTCCAGTCTTCGGTCTCATATCCTTCAGAAATCATTCTTATGCTGATTTTCTGTTCAAGAAACATTTCTTATTATTGCCTTATTAAAGTAGAAAACATTTCTGCTTTAATAAATTTTTATGCAATACTTTTTTTGTCAATCACATCAGTTTTTGCTGTTTTTATGTGTATAGAAGACAATTGTGGTGCATTAAGATTCCTATTCAAATCACTGCAATGTAGTGCAAAGTATTAAAGTCTAAGACACATTTAATTGTAGATCAAATTGTATATTTATCAGAAATTAGAAATAAAACATGGAAAACTAAAAATGCCCATTTAAATAAAGTATAATGCAATTTGTACATGGATAAACATTTGTAAATTGTAATATCCATGTGTCACGTCCAGTTTGAGAACCGCTGGCCTTTAGTAGCCTGCCATCACATATAAAGTCTGAGCATGGTTACGATTTATTGCTAGAGACACTGCTTTCATCTTACCTGCTGCCAGGGAGATATTGTAGGAGATGCAATGGACTGTGTGGATACCACACAGTAATTCACATTCTGAGTTCCTGCCTGTCTTTTTATGTTTGAGTGCATGAGAGTGAGTATGTGTCTTCTGATAAAACATGCAGCCCAAAAGCTTACTGTCTCTAGCCATTTCTGTGATGTCATTGAAGAAGTGAATGCATAGTGAAAGGACGCTTCACTTGTCCAAGTCAAAAGTGAACTAAACAGATTGCAGTGACGGCAATAGACTATAACAATATAATTGGTCATAATTTGCAACACGGAATTACAGTTTTTTTTTTTTTCTTTCAGACTTCCAACTCTCTATATTGGAAAATAGCATAAAACATTTGCAAATAAAGCATCAAAAAAATCTTTAGTTTGTGGGAAGTTGGTGCAAATTTCCTTTAATAAAAATGAAAGTTGCTGCAATCAGAGAAGCCACTTTGGCTCTTTTCATGTTTTTGTCATGTTTTCTTGCGTGTGGAGGCGGATGGTGTTTGGGAACGAAATTATTTGAGACTGTTCTGGGAGATAATTAAACCCAGCCATTTTCATGATGACTTCGGCTCAGGCATTTCAGAATGATCAAACTGACATTTAAGATGCTGTGCAATGAAAATGCTCCACTGGTTAGTCCATTTATCCAATCACATCCCCTGTTGTGGCATTTTTGTTGTTGTAGCACATCAAGGTATTTGGCTGGTAAACATGTTTCCATCATGTTCCTGATATTTTCCAGAAAGACAGATCCTACTGCCACTAAATGTTTTTTACAATAGGACAATACAGAGTAATTGCACTGTGAAGGAGTGAATACCTCCTAAATAGCACTGCAGGATATCCAGTTAGAAATGCTAAAAAAAGACAGATGGAAATCGCTGCATTCAGAGTGGTGTCGATGAACAGTAAAAAGACAAACCGACCTTTTGCGTTTCACATCTGGACTTTTCACTCAGAGACTGACCCGTCGCTAATAAGTGACATCCCTGGCACGCTCAGTAATTTATGAGCTACCACTGCAAATTGCTTCACAGGGGAACGCAGCAGTGCCGTTTGGAGAAAGCAAATGCCTTCGAGACGGACCCCTGCATGTCAAACCAGCTCTTTATACGCCACCTCACACAAGGGAAAAAGAAAGCTCCTTTTCTTCTCTTAGCTTAGGGAAGCTCCAAAAAGGGCCAAATATGACACGAGGGCCGAGTTTTGATTGTTATTTGGGCTATGTGGTTGTTTTTTTCACTACTTTGTCTAGCCTCATGCTACATAATCTCAAAAGGATAATTATAATAATATGCTTGAAAACATGTTAAAAGTCCCCTAACACTTTCTGAGTTTTTTCAACATTAATACTTCCATTTATTCATTTAGCTGACGCTTTTATCCAAAGTGACTTACAAATGCTATATATGTCAGAGGTCGCACGCCTCTGGAGCAACTTAATGTCTTGCTCAGGGACACATTGGTGTCTCACAGTGGATTCGAACCTGGGTCACTCACACCAAAGGCATGTGTCTTATCCACTGCGCCATCACCAGCACCACATGAGTTCCTCTAGCATGTATATGATCCCCCAGTGGCTAGAAATTTCAACCGGTGTAAACTTAGCTTTGACTATTGAGAAAATGAAAGCTCAGACACGCTGATCTTGAATCTCCCCTGTATGACGTCATACGGGGGAAAGGTGACCTCCCCTTTCTCTGCATTGCCCACCCAGAGAAGTTGGCTCACCAATGAGAATATGAGCTAGGAAGTACGAACGCGCTAGTGCGATTTGAATTTTTCCACAAGAGATGGCTTGCAAACAAGTTAAGCCTAGTAGTTGATCAGTGTTCGGATGTACTAATGAACACAAAAGTATTTTTTAGTTCCTTCATCCGGGCCTCTGAAGAAACAATGGGTTAATTGTATTTTCTCTGGAAATGTGCCGACACAACTTCCCAACACAAAAAGTTTTGTATGGTCCAAACATTTCATCGATGATTGTTTCAACTTGGGCCAATACAGAGCTGGCCTCGATGAAATCTGAATAATTTATCGAGCTACCAAGCAACAATTTCTGATTTGTAAGTTAGCCTAATTGTTCAAGTTCGGAGAGGTAATATTTCTCTCATAATCGTTCAATACTGTTTACGCATCAGTAAGTCAAGCCAGTGACTGAAATGTCAACTTCACATAGTTTCTTTTAGTAGGATGAATAAAATCGTATTTAAATTGTGAACAAATTATAAACAGAAAGCGATCAAAGAAAAATCTTTCCACACAGCGCAAGTTTATCTGGACAACATGTTATGAAATCAATGACCCTCGTTACACAGTACAACGGAGCTCTTACTGTATGTACATCAGCGTGTTTGCATTGGTGAAAGCATTAGAGAGAGTCCAGAAACAGTGTTGCAATGATAAGATTTTCATTCTCTCATCAACAGACTGTCATCTGATTGCTCAATGCTCATCACGGCAACATTTTATGTGATGGGAGTTGATCTAAATACTTTAAAAAAACATCTCACGATTCGTTATTCTCGATAGCTGTAATAGTAAAAACGTATAATAGCTGTAGTAAAAGAGTTTCACATGTAATATGTAGCTATTTCATATGCATGCATGTCAGCCAATCACAGCAGTGGCCGGTTACACTGAATCCCACAGCAGACACGCCCCTTCAAATCAGAGGCTAAAATCAGGCTAGGAAAAATGCCTTTTATTTATAAATGATGACTATTTTTGATCTAAAAAAACACACTAACATTATAAGGGCAACCCAGCAAAACATTATAAAATAATAAAATATTTATTTCATATTTCATATGAAGAGTTTCATATTTAAGCAGAGAGTTCCAAATCTGAAATCTGACTAGATCATTCCTAACAGCAATACTTAACCGTAGTAAAATGTTGTTATGGCCAAAGGGCATGGTGAATAAACTTCTACTGAAGTAGTAGTTCAGTCTTTCTACACTGCTTTTCTCCTAATTGCATCTACTGGGAGAAGATTCTCAAGTGAGATGAAATAAACCATGACCCAGTTTTAGAGCTGACCAAAAGAGAACCTTCTGTGACCTAGCCTAACCTTTTTAGCCATAATTCCCAGCCTTGGGAAAGACTCGCTGTCTACAGTGCAATCCGGTCAGTGCATTACTGTGATTTGTAGGCCCAATTGCAATGGTTTTATAACAGCTGTATTTTAGACAGAGATTTGGGATTTCTACAGTTCTTCACAGGTCACCTGTTTTATAGGGGAGGGGGAAAAAAATCGATACAGCATAGCATTGGGATATTTTGCGTGGGAATGTTTATCAATACAAGGGCGCCAAGTATGGATCTTTTCAGGGCATGAATTTTTGCAATACAATTACAATAGAATATACTTATGTCTTATGACTCTATAAATAATGTTTTAGTTAAATCTGAACAGCAATTAAGTCAAATTAGTCGACAGCATAAATAGTTTTTTTCTCCAAGTTTCTCTGTCTGTTCAGTCAAATCAATTCAAGGGATGTGAGAATTGTTCCTGTTGACTCAGGAGCGAGAACATCAAGGTGCAAATCTCCTAAAACAATGTGTTTACTCTCCAGCTACAAACGGATATGCTCAGCACTGTTAATAACAATGCAAAAATACATTTTAATTAACGTTACGAAAATAACCATTGCTTTAATTCCACATGATATTGAACCGTGCACACTTTTACAATGCAGTTGTAAAGTAGCATTACTTTGTTGATGCAAGCAATGACTTATAAAACTTTTTAAATAGCTTATAACTTTTTAAATAAAACTTATAAGAGTCTTAAATAACTTTTTAAGTTTTTTAAAAGGGCGAAGATGCCTTGTTTATGCTTGAGGTCAGAGGAAAATGGGCCGACTGATTCAACCTGATAGAAGAGTAACTTTGACTGAAATAACCACTCGTTACAACCGAGGAATGTCGCAAAGTGTTTGTGAAGCCACAAGACGCACAACCTTGAGGCGGATGAGCTACAACAGCAGAAGACCCCACCGAGTACTCCACTACAAATAGGAAAAAGAGGCTACAATTTGCAAGAGCTCACCAAAATTGGACAGTTAAAGATTGTAAAAATGTTGCCTGGTCTGATGAGTCTCGATTTCTGTTAAAACATTCAGATGGTAGAGTCAGAATTTGGCGTAAACAGAATGAGAAAATGGATCCATCATGCCTTGTTACCACTGTGCAGGCTGGTGTGGGGGATGGTTTCTTGACACACTTTAGTGCCAATTGGGCATTGCTTAAATGCCACGGCCTACCTGAGCATTGTTTCTGACCATGTCTATCCCTTTATGGCCACCATGCACCCATCCTCTGATGGCTACTTCCAGCAGGATAATGCACCATGTCACAAAGCTTGAATCATTTCAAATTGGTTTCTTAAACATGACAAATGAGTTCACTGTAGTAAAATGACCCCCACAGTCACCAGATCTCAACCCAATAGAGCATCTTTGGGATATGTTGGAACAAGAGCTTTGTTAAAATGGTGTTCCCAATAATCCTTAAAAAAAGAAATGTACAGTATGTGAAAAAGCAACAGCAAATACATCAAAGCAAAATTGAGATTTGAAGTCAAAAAGCATGCAGAGAATCCTCCTTACAACAAAAAGAAAAAGCATGAGACTTGCTCTGTAGTGGCTAGTGGCAGCTCAAATGAGTCTCATTATGTTCGTTCCACTCTGCATACATGAAATAGAAAGAAATTGCCTTGAGTGTCAGTGGGACAACCACAGGATCTCTCCTTAAAGTAGGGAACATGTCAAGGTTGCCCTACTTTCTAAAAAGCACCAAATTCTCACAAAAACCTTTGTCTTTTTTGCTTATGCAAATCACTTGTGCAACCAGCGCAAGCAAAGATGGTATTTGCAACGTAAAGGCTTGCCCTACGAGTGTCACATCTATCTGTGCATCTCACTTACTCAAGGTTGCACTGAGATGATAAACTCTACTTCCAGGCCGTTATGATTTTCATTCCCCTGCTGGTAATGGGGCTTGAAAAGAGAATCTGGCTGTAAGTAATTAAGAGGGCTGTGCAGTGCCCCTAATCTGAATATGAAAAGAATGTTCCTGAATTTCAAACATGAACATGATTTGCTCCACTTTCGTTCATCGTTTAGTGATTTCATAAGCCGTTTTGTGCTTTGTGGTCGTTTCTTTGTCACTCTGGGCTGAATTAAATGTTATTAAGCGTACCTTCTGTTTTTATTGACATGCACTGTCAGCATTTGCGAATGAGAAGTGCTTTCTCAAAGGAGTGGGAAGACTCCAAATAACTGGTGGTAAATACAGTAAAAGCACAGCAAATATTACAAAATATGACACAAGATGTGTGTTTTGACTAATGTTTCCTCTATCATG
Organism: Pimephales promelas; assembly: GCF_016745375.1. Next base: position 14,763,425 of record NW_024121543.1, on the reverse strand, counting down.
GAAAGCGAGTAAACTGGGCCACTCAGCACCCTGGGATCACCCCACTCTTCATTTGGATAGGCGGCTACCCACTGAGCAAAATATGTTCAATGATGAATGTGTGTGATCTTCCAGAATATCACAATTTCTCAAGAGAAAATACTATTCATTATAATGCAGTGGGTTAAGGTTAAAACAGGGATTTTCAAACTTTTTAATGCTAAGGACCTCCAAGTATAAAGATCATCTTTGTATCAAACCCTGTTGTTAAATATAAATGCAGCTACTTTATATATAAAGTCCCATTCATACTGTGTATAATGATATAAACTGATATATACTGAGCCCCTAAGGGGAAATAGTGGTGGAAAAAAGTTCAATGCTTCAAAGTCAATTATTTTGCGTGCGAACGCAAAGTTTCTCGGGGAACATTTGCGAGAGAACGCAAAAGCATTGCCAAATATTTTTTATCTCCCATCTCATATTTTTTCTTCACCATATCCCAAGTGATTTCCCCAAAACTTTCAACTTTTCAAACTTTTAATGACTTCTGCAGTCTCAAAATTTTTCAACCCCTTCATGGCAAGCATCTTTAGTACTTAGTAGAAGACCACTGTTGCTGTTATGACCTGCTGCAAATAAGATGTATAACCAGACACGAGCTTCTGGCAGCGTTTCTGTGGAATCTAAGCCCATTCCTCATGAGCAATGGCCTCCAGTTCAGTAAAATTCTTGGGTTTGCTGCTACTGACTTCAATCAAATCCCACCAGAGATTTTCTAGTCAGGTGACTATGATGGCCACGGTGGAACCCTCCAGGACTACTTCTACAACCAAGCCTTGGTGGAATTGGGATCATTGTCCTGTTGGAGGGTCCAACGTTGCCCAAGCCTCAGCTTCCTAACTGACAGTGTGACGTTTTCTCCTAGGATTTCCTGATACTTCAATGAATCCATCTTGCCTTCCATACGCTGGTCGTTTCCAGTATCGGAAGATGCAAAGCAGCCACAAAGCATCATCGAGCCACAATTGTAGGCAGAGGGTTCTTTTCAGCACATGCTTCAATATTCTTTCTCCAGACATACCGCTGATCCACCAGGCCAACATGACATCATGACTTTTGCGTAAACATATACGCCACTTTCGAGTCAGGTGGCGTGTTATCTCTACGCATTTTGAGCTATCCGCGTGTATTCCGCGTGTCTGTACACGCAGTCAAATCTCCAGTCATAAATGCCATTAACCCCAGTGACGGTTAAGTTTAGGGATGGGGTTGAGGTAAGTCATATCTTATTTTTTCCTAGGATGGTAAGGGAACAGTCATAAATGGCATTAACCCCAGTGACGATTAGGTTTAGGGACGGGGTTGAGGTAAGTCATATATTTATATAACGTTAAGTCAACGGCGTTCATAAGCACGCTGAAAGGCGATTATGTGTCTTGATAGCACGCCAAAAATGGAAATACGAATTGGCATGTCATACACACGCTACTTCATGAGATCAGTCTGACCAGGCAGAAAAGATCTAATTTAGTTTCATTCATTTCATATAGCATGCGTTTAGTACGTGCCTTAGCTGAAACCTCAGTGCCTGTTACCACCAAGTTTTGCTGCAGGTCTTTTGCAGTCACTCAAAAACTATATAAATACTGTTAATTGTCTTACACAAACCGCTCGTTTCGTGTCTTAGGACATCAATGTGTACTTACGTTTACTAGTTATTAAATCATGTTTAATTTTGACTTCTCTGTGCATGCTCTTTGAGGTGGACCCCATAAACCTCCATTGACTGACAGACAAGAACGGTTTGACTTAAAAATATCAAAATTGAAAATACTGTGGAAACAAAGACACCTACATCTTGGATGCCCTTGAGGTAAGCTAAAACATATCAAAAATTAATTTCAAAGTGAACTATCCCTTTAAGAACTCAGAACACGTAATACGCATGCTCATGACGTCACCATTTTCACAAATTCACATTTTTGTAGTTTTCACAGAGACAATAACGGTATCCATTTCAAAAACTTGCACTTTGAAACCCGTTTTTAAAAAAAGTTTGCCTTTTAAGGTTCCAAAACATATCTGTCGTGCAAATGAACTGTCAAAACGGTTATTAGTTGAAAACGGTGTCGTTTTTGAACAGCCCCCAAGGTAAAACTCAGCTAAATATCTTTTTACAACTTCCTTTATCCTTGACAGGTGTTTCAACTGAGTTGACAAGAGTGAATTTGCTAATGGAGGTTAAAAGTGTTCCTAGAGCAATTAGGGGAATCTTTCTTGAGTAATGCGACATGATATTCCTGAGGTGAGGATGATAAATGATACTGTCATGGAACCAGATATTATTTGACTCAAATGTTTGTACTATGTATTACAGTTTGTTCTGACTTGCAACACTGCTGTGGGACGCGAAAGTCATGCCAAAATCATTGAGACATATACAGTAGGTGCTGATAAAACAAAACATATTATGAAACTGAAAGATGGCGGTGGCGAAATCTTCTTTTCATTAAATGCAAGTCTCAGTCTTGGTTTGGTTCAACATTACTTGTGGCAGCCGTCTGGCGACTCCAAGTTCAAAGTAATTATCTCCAAGCCAGTTGCCCATCCTTTACTGCCTTTTATGTCTTTTTAAAAGTACAGACCTCGCTCAAAGCATTTCACTACAGTTTGGCACGGTCCAATACGGCAGTTGCCTTGATGATGGGGACCATCGACCAGAAATAAATTGCTCTGGGTAACAGGCATGTCAGGTGGCCATATAATCAATCTTTCAGCACCATGGACAGCGGCGATGTGTAAAGAAATTTAGCAGCAGCATTGTGAAAAACCATTAACTACGTGCTGCCAGGAACAAGCTGCTCACAGATGAATGGTTGAACATGCAGCGAAACACACCTGAAGATCTCACATGAGACCAATAGATACAAAGAGACCCTTCCCAAACCCCAGCGGGAAGTCAGTGGGCGACAGTTTCCACATCCTTTGATCTTCTTATCTGCAAAATACAAGCACTTCAAGAATCATTCAGGCTGCCAGAATTCAGAATTGGGACCAGTCTGAAAAAAAGCTTCAGCCGAAATTGATCAACATCACATGCACGAAACATGAAACCCTCATGAGAGCCACTTTCCATGCACTCCAAAAGATTCTTGATGTTCTCTGGTTAAGTGTGTAGTTAAATGCATTAAGGGACCTTTTTTTTTATTATTTTCAAATATTTGATATGATTTTTTTATTAGTCGCTAATCAAAACAACTTTCATTCGCTTCTAAGTTTTGAACAATTGTTTATGATAGCCATGGACTAAAAAAGGAACTGTCACACACTGTCTGCACTTCGAAATGCCATTGCTAAATCTAGCCGTGTTTATAACTAATTATCAAGCTTGTCATCAGAGACAAGCAGACAGATGGTGATACATCAAGCAAAGTTGATGGAACACTGCTGATCATTGTCATAGGTGTTGAAACAGAAATAGGGCCGTCAATGCCTTATGTTCAATTGATAGCACAGTGTGATAAAAGTTAAACCGAACTGCATTAGATTACTTTATACGGAATATTTAAATATTGTTTTTGGACCTTTTAGCATAGTTTGAAAAGAAAGTAATATTTGTATTCGGCAAAAAAGCATTAAAAGGTTAGTTCACCAAAAAATGAAAATTCTGTCAGTATTTACTCACCCTCATGTTGTTCCAACCCCATTCATCTTCGGAACACAAATTAAGATATTTTTGATTAAATATGAGAGCTGGATCACTCCTCCGTACTAGTCCATAGGCTTCTTGAGGAATTGAAACTTACTTGCCTCGAAAAGTTATTAAAGACATCGTTAAAATAGTCCAAGTGACTACGAAGAAGTGACCAAGTGACTACGAAGACTAGAGCGAAATGAGCGAAAAAAAATTATTTTTTGGTAAGGTAAATACTACTGAAAAAACCCCAATGTAATTTACAAGAAAAAGTTAGTTCAGGCAAGAATTTAAAAAAAAAACGAAGTAAATTCCATATCAGTACTTAGTTCAAGCGAGTAGAAATGAAAGCATAAATATGAACTCAATAAAATAAAGTAAAAATTACTCAACTTTTCTGATACTGGGGTTCCCATCATGCACTGGACCTTGAATAATTAATGAGCTTCATTTTTCACTGGTTTCCACTGTATTTACACTGTATTTACACTGTTTTATCATTGCTTTTGTTGTCAGGATTAGTAACTTGCCATTTTGTGACATTTTGAGGAAATTTTCTGCTCAAAATTACAGATTCAAACACAAAAACGATCCATCAAATGTTACCGTCATTGTGTATTGTCTACCAAGTATTGAGGTCTTTGCATTCACATCATGCTTAACATCTGACATGATGAAGTATAAATTACTTATAGGCTAAGTAAAACACATACTATAAATGACAGGTATAATTTGATAAAATTGTTTGAGTGAAATGTAATTTTACTAGCCAAGTTACTTATATTCTTTGTTACTTTCACTTAACTAAATTAAAGTTTACTTAATTCCATATTCCAAGTAAATTTTAACTTAAGATTTATAATTAAAGCTACTGATAAATATGTTTAGGTTTTTACTTGGCAAATCTTTGTAAATTTACTAGCATTTTCTGAGTGGAAAAAGTTGCCTAGCTTTTTTCAAGTAAATCCTACTCCACATTTTTTTCAATTCTGTTTTGCTACTTATTGTGTTTCAGTGATTTAAAAACTCTTGTTTTTAAACCACAATGCTTAAAAACGCATGCAAACGATAAGCTTTCATGACCATGCAGCACAGCAACAATAACATGAGCATAACCGTGCTAGTCCAAAAACGATAGTCCAAAATCTCTACTGGTATATCACCCACCCGTACGTTTACTAGTTTATCTTTCAAAGATTTTTATCCAACTGATATGGAACTGGAGCTAAACTTTGGAACCAATCTAAGATTGTTCTTCCTCAAAAGTCCACATTGCATCAACCCAATTACTTTTTAAACTTGTTTCTAGGCAAACTGATAAGTAAAACCCTTACTTGATAACTGTGTGAAGCAGCCAATGCGTTCAGACCTGGTCATTTCAGTCAGAGCTTCCCATTTGTAAGAGTTGTATACATCAGACGGTAGCTGAAATATAGATTTTAGCTATTATAAAAGTACCTTCAAATGAGGACTAACTATTTGCATTACCGTCAGTGTCTGACTGCCTCGTTTGATTCTGTATCCTGAAGGCACAATTGGGTTAGCGTGTCAATTGCACAGCGAAAATGCATCCGAGAGACTGAGGCTGTTCACTTCAGGGGCCTCGACTCCTACTCTCTCTCTGTGATCCTGTGATGAAACATGGAGAGACACACATATTACGCACACATGCTGCCAGCGATCTCAGCGTGAGCGCAGGGGGAAGACGTGAGCTCATTAGGAGTGTTATCCTGGAATGAGCTCAGCAGTGAGGCATGGGATTATTGCAGCTAGCTCTGCTACCCCGAGCTCAATTCTACATAATGAGGTATCCTCAGTAGGCCACCAGTGGTTGTGCTGTCTCATATCTGAACCTTGTGAGTAGGCAACGTGAGTGTATTTGATTATCTTGCATATGCAAGACCTGATATAACCCATTGAAATAAAGATGACGCATGTAAATAGTACAGAGCTAATTCAGATTTACAGTACTGTACATCACATGAGCTTGAGCTGCTTCACACTTCCCAAACCACATGATTTAGAGCTCTCCTCGTTCTGAGGCAACAAGGTTGACTTTCTGTAGCTCAGTGGGTCTCTTACGAGAGGTTCTCTCTTACGGCGTAATTTCTAACGCTAGGGGAAAACCTGACTGAAAACCCATGGTGACGTCAGAAACAATGGGGGGCGCTTCGTGTCCACTATGTCACGTCACGCCAAGACTGGCGCCTATAAATAACCTGGGCCTATAAATACAGCTTAAACCCCCAAAGTTTAAACCCCGTCTGGCTAGCAAGCTTCTCATAACGGAAAGTAGGGGGGCTTTTTTGGTTTGTTGAAACGCATTCGCTCACATGAGCGCCTACGAAAGCAATCTGGTCGAACCTTGGGAAGTGGTTGAAAGTGGACAAGCTCAAAACGCTTTAGCCCTGTTTACACCAGTTTTTTTGTGTCATCCATTTGGGATCCATACGAGTAAAATGCAGCTTAATACCAGGTGTAAAGAGGCCCTACATCTTCTTTAACTTCATTGAGAAAAGGGTGTAAAGAAATATCAAAAACAGATCCAACCCTACTCTAAGATAATAATCCTCTCAAAGAAAAATGTGCAGGAATGAAATATTGATGCACTCAGAAAATAGACTATTCCAGGCCACGGAGAGAGAGGCGAGGAACTGACTGTGAGACAAGTACGAACACAAGTTAGGCCAACCTAATATACCCCAATCAATTACTTTCATGCTATCAGCACTGGGCCATGCAATTAAGTAGACGAGTCGCTGTGCTTGTTTAGGGATATATCCGTCGTAAAACTATGCTGGAGTGACATTGTGATTGATGGCCCAGGTTTTTCGCTCTCTGTTTAATCCTCCCAGTCCCAAAAGAGATTCCTCTATGCCAGCACTGTCTCAGATTGGGGTAAAATAAAGCGGAGAACATTGATTACAGATCAGTGGATTAGAATGTGTGTATCCTGCAAGATAAACCCAACCAAGCCTGTACCAAATGTACATGAGAGAAACAGTCAAACATAGGGTCATGTGTTAGCAGTGAGACGACTAAGCTGAATGCATTGAACATGATCTCAGCATGTCCCAGTCTGATTTGTGATCATCAATGAGTAACACAAGAATTCTCCAAACAATACTAAACAAGAACAAAGCAGCCAAGCATGGTATAGGCTAATGATGTGGATGATCTGATTGCTTGAATGAGTGAACGGGATATCAACAACTTCTTCCCTGGACCAGAGCGTAGATGCATGATATGCCTGTCGATATGCAAAAAGATCTCCTCAACCGAGAAAAACCTTGATGAAAACGAGAAACTTATCTTGGATAACGTTACCCCCCAAGCACAACTGGGTAACTGATTAGTCTGAACAGAAAGCAGCCTCAAGTGAAATTCAGTAAAAGATTCAGACTGAAACTCAAAGTTTCTAGTTCCAAAGTTTTCATGAAGTTTGTCCCTTCCTAAAACAACTTTAAATTTTGACACTTGTATGTCCTAGAGCCGTCGGCAACATTTTTTTTTGATCATATTCAGTGAAATCGACATTATTATCCGACAGAACAACACAAATAAAGTGGTTTTAGAAAAAAAACGAGCTTCTAACTCCATCTGGAGCGTGTTATTTGTTTAGCAAAAAAACAGTGCTCCCGGATCATCGGGAGCAATCAGCGCATGGGGGTGTGAGATGTGACTGTCAATCACAGATCGGGCACACGCCACCCCTCGCGCACGTTACAATCACATGCACACGCCTGAAGTTCGCGCAGTAAGGAAGAGTGATGGCGGAACACTAACAAACCAAGTAAGCTAATTTACAGTAATGACGTAAGCAATTGTAATATATTGCTAGATTAGGCAGGGCAGCATACCTCCAAATAATCCATCCATGGTGTTGATGAATGCTGATGAGACGGTCGCGTTCACAGATAACCTGGTGCGCACGCACTCGAGCACGAACTCTGTGGGAGGGTATTTGTTGATGGGGGAAGGGCCATAGGAGTTGTAAACATTCAAAATTTGGCCAAAGTCCACTCAATCTGCCAGACTTGCCAACTGCAGCTTTAATTTCTATTAGAACTGACATAGTATCTCAACTTTTTCATTTTTGTTTTACCAAGGTCACATTAAAGGAGTAGTTCACTTCAAAAAAAAAAAAAAAAAAAAAAACTTTTGCTGATAATTTACTCACCTCCATGTCATCCAAGATGTCCATGTCTTTCTTTCTTCAATCGAAAAGAAATTAAGGTTTGATGAAAACATTCCAGGATTTTTCTCCATATAATGGACAGCACACCAAATACGTGTATTTTCTATCTGAATTAATATTAAGTGTGAACTGGAAGTGGTTTGAGTGATCGGATTTAAATCTATCTCGAAAGTGTCTCGGAGTCCATTTACTTCTGGTCTTTTCACAATCGTAGCTATTCGAGGCTTTAAATCTTATATGGAAATTCATCAGAAAAATTAACTGACATGTTTAAAACTATGATACGGTGAAATAAATATTGAAAAAAAAAATATTGACTAAATAATAATTTTCATGGGTTTGTTATTGAATTTTACTTAGGCCTCCAAAAGTTGATAGACTTTTATTTATTTATTTGTTTGGGGGGAAAAAAATGTGTCAATTGAAATACATTGGCCAAAAAAGGTCTGTTTCATAGCTAAAGAAATACAACAGTTGCATTATCCAGCATGGGCAGCATCACGTGAAGCAACACAAAATCAATCTTATAAACAAACACGTTTGCATGAAAATATTGCATTTGATAAAGCGGGCACCCTGCCCAGGGAGGTGATCGGAAGCAATCCGCAGCACAGATAACCAATCAAAGTAGAACCAGCAGGTGTTTGCATTTAAAAAACATCCTCCGGTGTCGTCCCACTGCTTATTTACACTGTAAGCACAGCTCATTCATTTTTGAACACACCCTAGAGGTGTGGGTGACAGACACAGCTGACACACATATATAGCGGAAGAAAGCACAGCATGTTATTTCTCCCCACCTTTTCAATATCAAATGGGATAATAGCTCGTAGCAAGGTGCAGCCTGATAAATAATTGACAAGATGGATGGTAACACATATGATGGAACATTCAAAGGTCAGTTCACATTGTCTTGCCTGTTGCTGTCCACAATTGAGTAATTAAAGAACATTCAAAAGGGTGTCTTTTCTAGCTTAAAGCTACATTGCACATCACTGATACTGCAAATTTTCAGTTGCATTCCGAATGGCACACAGCCCGGTTTTTAAGGAGATAGTTCACTTTGAAATTAATTTTTGATATGTTAGCTTACCTCAAGGGCATCCAAGGTGTAGGCGTGGCTGTGGTTACAAGAGGTAAAAACGATATAAATACTGTTCGTTTTCTCACACAAACCGCTAGTTTCGTGTCTTAGGCTATCAATACTTACATTTATGAGTCATTAAATCATCTTTAATTTGGACTTCTTTGTGCATGCTCTTTGAGGTGGACCCCATAAACCTCCATTATATGACTGATAGACAAGAACGGTGTGACCTAAAAATATCTAAATGAATAATACTGTGGAAACAAAGACACCTGCATCTTGGATGCCCTTGAGGTAAGTTAAAACATATAAAAAATTAATTTCAAAGTGAACTATCCCTTTAACATTAATTAATTAATTAAATCTATCCAAACCACTCTTTGATCAGCATAGTTCTCCTATATCATACATTTTAGGTAGTCTACACTACTGTTTATAAGTTTGAATCGGCATGTAATTTATTTTTACGTTTTTGAAAGAAGTCTCTAATGCTCATCAAGACTGCATTTATTTGATCAAAAATACAGCTGGTAAAATAGTAATATTGTGAACTATTATTGCAATGCAAAATCACTGTTTTTAAATATTTTAAAATGTAATTTATTCCTGTGATGGAAAAGCTGAATTTTCAGCATCACTCCAGTCTTTTGTGTCACATGATCCTTCAGAAATGAGTCTAACATGATGATTTGCTGCTTTTTTTTAATTTTATTTTTATTAATGTTGAAAACAGTTGTGCTATTTTCTCTGAAATAGAAATTAACACTGTAAAAGTTTGTCAGGTAGTTTACATGCACAAAAAGAACAAATATCACAAAACTAACAAATATTATCCTAACAAAAATATCCATTGTCATATTTTTTTTTATAAAACTAAAAAAAGCCTGTTCAACTAGTAATTTCCCCCAAAATTGAAATGCTGTCATCATTTTCTCATCCTCATGTTGTTACAAACCTGAATGACACAAAAAGATATTTTAAATAATATATATATATATTATTGTAGACACGTGCGTTTTCTGTAAAGCTGTTTTGAAATTATATGTATTGTAAAAAGTTATATTTGCAAAAAGCACTTTACAAATAAATGCGAGTAGAATTTAATTGAATTGAATGCATGTTTAGCACAACATGGTGAGTAAATAATGACAGACTTTTCTTTTTTTCCGTGATCCCTTGGGTTCATGGGAGTTATTTATGCTGCATTAAACACTTTTTATTCTCAAACAGGTTTTGTGCCATATCCAAGTCAATTTACAACTAATCTGATCTTTCTGCGCTTCTTCCTGGGGAAACGGCAGGCTGTGCTTGATATTAACCGCTAGAATGGATGCAGAATATGGTCAGAATGATCCTACAGGACTTTAGGCCACTCTCTCAAGCCAACCGTATGGCGCGGGCCCTCAGAGAACCCCAGACAGCTGCGACCAATAGTCTGCCGTGTCACGATCCCAACATAGTGCCAGCAGAGAGAGAGATGGCGAGTCTAGCAGATCATCAAATGAGCACAGACACCCGCTGTAAACACACCTCTATGGACTTTTTGCATATGTGCATGGCCTGCTTTGCTTCTATCTCTTGTCTATGCACCCCTAAACCGGCATACCTGGTAATCTTGCTCTCCGGCCAGTGAGTTACAGCACTGTAATCTCATTACCCATGCATGTCTCATTAATTTTCTTTCATGGTCAAGTCGTCACTTCTGCTGCTGCTTTCTGGTTCCAGCACCCCCCACTCTTCTCGCTTTCACTGAGCAGATGAAGAGAAGCTAATGATAGCCCATTAAAAGACTGATCTCTCTACAGAATCCTCAATGAGGCCTGACTGTGGAGGAGAGCAGAAGAGGACGGCACTCCAAGCGCAAGTCTCCGGAAGTGATTTATTTCACTGATTACCTCATCTGGTCAATATCTGCTGAGCTGTTAGCAAAATAATTAACCTTGTGATATTGTGATTTTGCACATCAAAATGTATACCGTAAGATTCAAACCGTGTCATTAAGGGCTGGCTATTGACACAAATTTGATTCAATTTCGATTCACAAGCTTGCAATTTGATTCATTTCTGATCTCGATTCAATTCAACATGGATTCATCTGGATACATTTCCAAGTGTGTCCGACTGGAATCCCAACCCAATCTCATGAAATTAGTCTGTTTTCATGCAATTTATACGCGAAAAAGAGTTTTTACCTACTGTAAACCCCTTTACAGTGTGATTTTGGTGTGCGGTATGTGCGTATGCTTGTACGATTAGTGTGACATCAGAAGCCACGCGCATATCCAAATAGTTCAGTGGAAACTCCGCCCTGCAAACCAATTCTCACATTTTTATTGGGGCTGTTTACACCTAGCCATTTCATGTGTTTTCTCAGATCGGATAGCTATCTGATTTATCAAAACGATTCCATTTACCAGCCCCTTCTCATCCTTTAGCGTCACATAGAACGCTATATGACAAAACGGCGCTATACTACGCACATGGCACCCTTTATCGTTAATATTCACGCGAACCCAAGGTGTCATAAATTCTTTAGCGTAATATGAGACTACCCTACCCCACCCCACACCTAAACCTAACCATCACAGCGCGTTATATTAACGATAACGGGTGCCATGTGCAAAGTATAGCGCTGTTTTGTCATATAGCGTTCTATATGACGCTAAAGGATGAGAATGCGTTGCTTTTACACCTGGTGACATTGTGTTTTTGCAAAACAGATATAAATCTGATCTTCAATTTCCACGCTATATGCAGATTTAATGAAGTGCGCGTCATCGAAAGCAACAGATATGAGCAGAATTTTATTGATCATCGGCTAATTTCAAAATAAGCAAAGACAGCAATATATGAGAGAGCGGCAACAGCATGGTAAGATCATTTCGTTTCTTTACTTTTGGTAGTGTTAAGCGTCTGCGAATTACTTTACTTTAATTTGGGCTAGATTGCGGCGCGTTGGCTTGATAGGCGCTCAGCTGCTCATCGGAGGTGATGCGTGTTGCAGTAGCGTCGTCATATCTGACTAAAATAACATGACACATAACCTATAACACACTCACACGCCAGCCAGTTCTCATCCCAAGGCGTCATGTAACTGACGCTTTTGACCATGCGTCAACATCCAACGCACATGGCACCCTTTAGTGCAGTGGTTCTCAAGTCGTCGGGATCCACTGCTCTGCACATTTTGTATGTCTCTCTTATGCAGACTGATCTCATGAAGTAGAGTGTGTATGACACGGCAATTTGTATTTCCATTTTTGGCGTGCTATCAACACGCATAATCGCTTTTCAGCGTGTTTATGAACGCCGTTGACTTAAGGTTATATAAATATATGACTTACCTCAACCCCGTCCCTAAACTTAACTGTCACTGGGGTTAATGCCATTTATGAGTGTTCCCTCACCATCCTAGGGGAAAAAAAAGATAGCTCCCCAGATGTAGATGTACATTTTGCTTCGTTTCGCTCGTACATTTGACGGCGTGTACAGACACGCGGACATTAAAGGGTTAGTTTACCCAAAAATGAAAGTTAAGTCATTAATTACTCACCCCCATGCTGTTCCAACCCCGTAAGACCTTCATTCATCTTCGGAACACATATTTTTGATTGAATCTGAGAGCTAGATCAGTCCTAGATAGAAGGGACTGGCTCTTGACGGCCCATAAAGTCATTAAAGAAAAGGTTTAAATATTCCATGTGCCTACAGCGGCTCAATTATAAGTTTATCAAGCGACGAGACTACTTTTTGTGTGAAAATAAACAAATAACGACTTTATTCCACTATTCCATTACTTCCTTATGGGCGCATGCGCGAGAACTGAGACGAGGACGTTCTCATTCGTCTACTTTTTGTTACCGGCTGCTCACCGCTTAGGAGTTTTACCGCCACCTACCGTAAAATGATGATCCATATATAAGGCGCTCCGGATTATAAGGAACACTGTCGTTTTTTGAGAAGATTAAAGGCTTTTAAGTGCACAGCGCGCATCTTCCTCTGCTTGTAAATGGAAAGTTTTGCGCTTCCAGCTATATCAGCACATCATCTTATACGGTAGGTGGCGGTAAAACTCCTAAGCGGTGAGCAGCCGGTAACAAGAAGTAGACGAATGAGAACGTCCTCGTCTCAGTTCTCGCGCATGCGCCCATAAGGAAGTAATGGAATAGTGGAATAAAGTCGTTATTTATGTTTTTTTCGCACAAAAAGTAGTCTCGTCGCTTGATAAACTTATAATTGAGCCGCTGTAGGCACATGGGATATTTAAACCTTTTCTTTAATGACTTTATGGGCCGTCAAGAGCCAGTCCCTTAGGCAGTCTATCTAGGACTGACCCAGCTCTCAGATTCAATCAAAAATATCTTTATTTGTGTTCCGAAGATGAACGAAGGTCTTACGGGGTTGGAACAGCATGGGGGTGAGTAATTAATGACTTAATTTTCATTTTTGGGTGAACGAACCCTTTAATGGCGTAGACATACTGTACACGCATACAAGCGGATAGCTCAAAATGCGTAGAGATAACACGCCACTTGACTCGAAAGTGGCGCGTATGTTTACGCAAAAGTCATGATGTCATGTTGCTATCTGACACACTCAGTTCAGTTCATAGAGTCTATCCTAACAAGCTGAGGATCTGAATCAGGTGTGTTAAATAAGGGAGACATACACAATATGCAGAGTCCCGAGGACTGGAGTTGAGAAACACAGCTTTGGCATCAATATGAGATGCGCCTCCTAGTGGTCTAACCCTAACCCTACCCTAGACCTAAACATACTAACAAACATCTAACTGACGCTAAAGGTTGCCATGTGCGTCAGATTTATGTGCGTGCATTCTGACCACCGTGCCCACCTTCGCCAGTCTCTGCCGTCCATCAGGTCCCTGATTCCCTGAAGTGACATCGAGGTCGTTGTGTTCCTGCGCTGGCTGGCCCATGCAGCATCTTAGAGGGTGGTGTCGCAGACCTTCGATATCCCAAAGACCTCTGTGCATGACATTGTGCACAGAGTGAGCGAGACCATCATGGGAATTTTGAGGAGGGTGACTTGCTTTCCGACCGGAGTTGACCTGAGGCAGTGGGAACAGGATTTGTGCAGCTGTCTGGGTCACCAGCTGCTACTTCAACAGGAAGCTGTTTCACTCCGTACAACTCCAGGCCATCACTGATCACCGGGAGAAATTCCTTGATGTCTTTGTGGGATATCCTGGGTCTGTGAACAATGCCAGGGACAGCCCCGTGTATGCTGGCAGCCTTTATTCACCTGCAGGCAAGTGCATCCTCAGGGATGGAGGCTATCATTGCCTGAGTGCACCCATCTGCCTCATCACCCCGTACAGAGAGCCTGTACAATAACAGAACCCTGTGCAGGCTCGTTTCAACAGCAAGCACTCCCGTGCCTGCAACATCGAGGAGAGCGCTTTTGGGATGCTGTAGACACACTGGTGCTGTATCTTCTTCAAGGCCTTGGAGGTGAGCCCTGCCTTCGTGCCTGAGGTTATTGCGTGCTGCGCTGTGCTTCACAATCTCACTCTAGTCAATTAGGACATCAATGAGCCAGAGGATGAGGAAGACCTTGATGACAACCTCCCTGATCCCCACAACCTTGAAGCTGAGTGGGAGAATGTACAGGACAATCTTGGTGCTGCGGTTTCCAACCCTAATTATACACACCTGAATCAACTTAAACCAATTAATAACTGACTACTTGAATTGACAGGTGTGTTGGGACTTAACGCTCAATGATTAGCCTTGATAATTCCTGCATACGCTCTGTATTCATTTAGAAGCCATATAATAACCTCCAATGAAACTGTTTTTTTTTAAATATTGCAACATTTCTAGAAGTCTATAATGTACTGTGAATGCCTAGAAATAGTTTGTTTTATATACAGTATATATAGTATTGTACAAAAGTATTAGGACAGCATTTGTTGTTGCACAGTACTGTGTATGCGTGTACATATAAACATACACACATATAATAAAATTGAATTCACATTAACCCAAATCTGTAAATAATCATAAGATGTTAGTCATATAATTTATTTTTTGGCAATGATTTCATGGACATTGAGAAATCTTTCATCCCGTTCTTTAATTTTTTTCTCTCTCATTTCTTTATCTTATGTCTCTTTCTTGACTTTCCTCTCTCTCTCCCATTCTCTTTCGTCCTTATCCTCCTCCGTCTTTCCTCCCTCTCAGCTGCTTTCCACACTCTCTCTCCTCCATCTCCATTATCAGGTCCTCAACATTTTGAGGCCTTTTCCTGGCTCTCGCTGGCCTCACTAAGGATGAAGAGGCCACAGCAACATACGGCCCACATGAGGCAAAGAGGGCATGAGGAGTGAAGGTGGGTCTGCCCCCAATTGCCTCATCCATGACAGTGTACCACTTCCAGGATGCTGCTGTGCTCACCCTGTTGGTGGACATTTCAGATCCTGCAAAAATGCACAAGCATGATACATAAGCAGTCATTTTAACATCACAATATTTAATCATGTTATTTCTATATTAGCAGTAACAAAATGATCTTACTTTGTATTTTTGTTTAAGGTTTTCCCATTTTTTTTTTTTTTTTATAAATTCTGCCTTGCAGGTCCTGCTTTACCACAAAAGATTTGCAGCAAATGCAGAAAAACCAAGAATCAAAAAAGTGCTGTAATATCTCTGTTCGAAAATACAATAATTGAAATACTACAAATAGACAATGAAATAAGATTTTTAAATATTTCTGTATACTCACTTAAAGCCTTTGATGGCAGCATTCCACTTTCCGGTGAAGAGGGCTTGTATATGTACGTCTGAATCTCATGATAATTAGTACGTCACCTAGGTAATTCTCTCCTACTCTTTTTCCCATACTATACAGTAGGGAAGTATACGGTTTTGAAAGCAGCCCCTCCCTTTTCTGAAAGAGCCACTGTTACAAATACAAAATATGGAAAACATTTAAGTTTTACATTTAAGGTTTTGTGCATACATTTGGTGGGATAATCAAATGTACACCTAACAACAACAACAATAACCCCCCCAATAATATTTGGACACATTAAATTGATCATAAGTGAGTGTAATGTACAATTAATTTCCATTTTAAATAAATGTTGCTCTTTTGAACCTTTTTTTAAACCACTACTGTTTTCAACATTGATAATAATACATCTTTCTTGAGCACCAAATCTCACATTAAAATTATTTTTGAAAGATCACGTGACACTGAAGACTGCTGAAAACGTATTTTGTTGAAAACAGTTATTTTATTGTGAGCATAAGAGACTTTCAAAAATATTACAAAAATCTTTTAGACCCGAAACTTTAACTATAGTCTAGGCTATATTAATCATTTTAATCCAACGCAACAAATAAAATTAATATAAATACACTCCATTGAGGTAACAAATGTCTAGTATTACGACTGTATCACGATCATTACTCTTAATTTAGCTTTTTAATTGAGTCTCATGCTGTTCATCCCCAAAACAAAAGCAAAATGAAACGTGTGTGTGCTTGTTGCCAAAAAAGATCCACACTTGAATGTGAACATGAAGTTCCCAGGGAGCCCATCTTAGATTTGGCTTTTCGTTCCGCATTAGTGTGGGAGCCATCTTGGATCTGGCGGAGAGTTATCACTCTCCTGCTGTTCACTGCTGATTTGCCTCATGCCACTTATCAGCACTGTAGCAATCACAGCTTAAGAATTCATCACATATCTCACTGAAGTTTTATGAAGCACCCCACTTTTTTCCTGAGACCTTGTGTAGACCCTTACAGTCCACTATAAACTACTATAATGAGCTGCTTTCAAGAGAATTTCAGACCTTTAAGACCTTTGAGTTCATATTCCTTACTGTGCTTTTGAACACTGTTCCAGAAAAAGTTTTTAAAATAACATCGTTTTGCTAAAACACCTAATTTGTATACCTGTTTTATGCTTTCTATAATTTGATTGGATGAGTGCTTCCAAGAGTGCTGATATAAGTTTTTTTTTCTTGTTTTAATCATAAATCTAACAGCATAATGCCAAAAGAAATATCAATTTACCAGTAAATACATTTAATTAAAGAGATATTCCAGGGTTTCTGGGTTTGAAAAGGTCTTTAAAAGTCTTAAATCAACCCTAACACAAATTAAGGCCTTGAAAGGTTTTAAATCAGAGCAGAATGTCTTAAAATGCATCAAGTCATACCATTAAATGTTGCATTAAATGAATATCGTCCTCAGTTTTTTTTTTTGTCCCGTTTGCCAAATGCAAATGTCTAAACATCTCTAAATCAAGATTGAGCAATCATAAAAACAAAGTCTTGAAAAATTGAACACAATGAAGTGAGAGTATGCTTAAAACAAGAAGAAATATGTCAATGACTTTAAAAGAATCTTTAGACAATTGCACTTGAAAACAAAAGACAAAAATACTGAGGAAGAACTTCAGTTTTTGGAGTGTGATCAGCAGGTTACGTTATTTCAATATTTTAGTGGTATGGAGCAGAGCGAATAAAGAAAAAAAAACGGATTTTTCTTTTTTTTTTTGAGTAATGAGACGTGTTGGAATTTTAATTACAAAACGCCAAAGTGTTGCTGCTAATACAACAAATTGTGTTTATCCCTAGACATTAACATTTAGAGAATATATTGACTTATTGTGTTAACTTCAATATATTCCTTAAATTTTACCGGTCTTAAATTTACCTTCATAAAACCCCTGAATTCTCATCAATTCAATTAGGAATATGGCTATTATACAGAGGCCTTGCGAACAATTTTAGCCGTAATTATTTGAGCAAATGTTTGCATTATCATTTCATTGTCTATTCATAGCTGTATTTCAAGCCTCTCAGGAGACACATGCACTCCTACAAAGATGTATGGATACAAATCCTCCACATTCCCCCATTTGGTGTTTTGAATAGGAGGAGACATGTACGGTTCAGTTTTGATATGGCCACAACATATTAACTATTAAGGAATAATTAGTCGTATTATTTCGTGGGAAGTTGGGAACATCATATTAACTCGAGTCGTGGGAACGTGATAATATGTCATGACCACAAGACCATTTTATTGAGGTAATAACATCCTTGTCGTGGGCAAGCGATGTGAAGTCACGGACTCGAGATCAAATGTTAAGAGAACAACATATTGTGGCCATATTCTTGTATGTCTGTGACTTATTTTGCTGAGAGAATGACATCTATGTTGTGGCCATGAGTTTAATGAATAACTAAATTTGTTAATAATGAATTAACTCATAATATTAGGCTACTTATAAATTAATATTTTAAATTCAGAATTTAAAGTGTGCCATTTAAGACATGATTAGTAACCTATATTAAAGGCCTGATATTGTGATGTCAACTCAGATGGACAGGGTGGAAAGGATACACAGAGAGGAGCAATGTGGAGGTTTCATGTCTTTTGAGTGTTTGGGGCAAAGAGTGCAGGCAAAAACGCAGGGTAGTTACAGAAATAAATCCATGTTAGAAGATGTCACGGTTTTAAGCGCTCAAGTGTCAACAAGGGCTCTCCTCTTTTTCACCACCATACAAGACCAATGACTTTGATGACTTTTCAAAATATTGTGGGAAGCAAAACACTGCATAATTTTATTTGCATCTGCATCCTTTGCATTTCATGGTGTTTTACTGCCTTTTCTGGGTCAGAATGTCTACATTTGGTAGTTTTAGCAGTGTATAGTGTAAATGCAAAATTCGGATACGGGTCACTTTTATACGGAGGCGTATTGCATTCACTTGAAGAAAAAAAATCTACTCTGTTTTTCTGAATTAACGAGTTAATTTTTCATGAGAAAAAAAATATTTTGCTCTGTTTTTCTGAATTAATGAGTTAATTTTTCATGGATTTTTTTTTTTGCTCTGTTTTTATGAATTAATGAGTTCATTTTTCATGGATTTTTTTTTTTGCTCTGTTTTTATGAATTAACTCGTTAATTCAGAAAAACAGAGCAAAAACTTTTTTTCTCACGAAAAATTAACTCATTAATTCAGAAAAACAGAGCAAAAAAATTTTTCTCATGAAAATTTTACTCATTAATTCAGAAAAACAGAGCAAAAAAAAAAAAATCTCATGAAAAATTAACTCGTTAATTAAGAAAAACAGAGTAGATTTTTTTTTTTCAAGTGAATGCAATACGCCTCCGTACTTTTAAAAGATGATGTAAGTGGGGTGTCAAAAAACTCGGATATAGTCAGAAAATCGGATTTGGGCATCAAGACCTGCAGTGTAGGCTAAATGCAGCCTAAATGTCCAAATGCCTGCTGTGTCTATTTTATTCAGTTCATTCATGCAGTAAGCTGCATCCACAAGCCCCCCTGTTGAGATTGTATACACGCTGACAAAACTTAGCAAAAAGACACAAAGTGAATCTCTAAATGTGATTTGCAAAGGGCCATTCAGATTTAGCACGATTTGTCTTGTAAATATAGCACGGTAATTGCTCTACTGAAGAACAGCAGCCAAAATGGCCTTCAGACAGTCTTTTCGGAGTCCAGGGTTGAAGCGCTCTTTGTCAGTACATTGCAGGAGCAAATAGATAAACAACTGCCAAGTGGAACAATTCAAAGACTGTTTTTGTTCTTCTCAGAATAAGCTATTAACCTTGCACTCTAGAACATTAATTATGAATTCCCTTCATCACTCGAAGAAGAAAAGTGTTCGTTAGGGCACAAAGTTACACTTGGCAGCTCGTCAAAGGCAATGTGAAAGGATCCTTGGCCGTTTTTTTAAATTGGGCAAACGGAGCAAACAATGCGTTTGAAAAAGCCACAGTGCAACTTCATTTTCGGAACAATAGCGGCCTTGTTCCCAGAGGTGGCATTTCTCATTTTTCTTATCTGTGCACCTTGAAGGCTGTCACAGCGGTGAGCGGTGTGCCTCTGTTGTTCGCCATGGATCGGAGAAGTCTCCTGAGGTGAGAGCCTCGGCGCTAGTATTGAGTCACTCCGCTTTTGAATTTCGTCTACAGCTTTCCTATCAGACTCATTTGAGAGAGGGGTTTCAGATGAGAAAAGTAAAACTCTACCTTCCCCAAACTCTTTCTGGATGCGGTGCATTGTGACGTTGTAAGTGTCTCGGTGAAGCCTGTGAATTGCTTTCCAAGGGAATGTCAAGAGGGTAGAAAATTGCTGCACTTTAGGTCGACTTTAACAGGCATTTCCTCCTCTTATTCGAGCTTGCTGACAGATCCAATTTATCTTGTTATAGAACCTGCATTGAAAGAGAATTATGGATATGGAGGATTACATAATTACGGAGAATTACAGAATTATGGATTTTGATGGTGCTTAATCTTGAAGTTAAAGCAGCATAATGTTACTTTTGAAATTTTGCTCTCAGGGTTGGGAAACAGTATTGTCTTTTACTACTGTCGTAAAATCTGTCATGGTTACACCAGGGAATACACTCGTGCATTTGTTGACAAGCGATACCCCCGAACTCGAGAGAAGGAAGGAGTTCTCACATCTTGGGCAGACTGCCAGCGTTGCGTGCGAAATGTCTTCATCCCAGACCATATCATCCCAGCCAGCAATGACATGTGGGGCCCATATGAGGGCTTGATGGGCGGCAAATGTGGGCCCCATTATGGGCTTGCACCCGGGATCCACATTGGGGCAAGCTGTGGAAGCCCAGATGTACTAAAATTGGGACCAGTACGGGTACTGCGTGGGTCTTAATTGGGCAATTCATGTCAGACCCATTTGGGCCCCACCTGGCCAAATGGGCCTTAAGTGGGCTTGCACCCGGGATCCAACTATGGTTACCCAGATGGGCTTTAAATGGGCTCTGTAAGAGTCTTATGTGGGTCCTAAGTGGGAAATTCAAGCCAGACCCATTGGGGCCCCACCTATGAATATAGTTTCATGGGCTTTATTTTTTTTCAAACGTCAAAAGATCGCGTAGCTCACGTTTTACAGTAACTATATAGACTTTATAGCTAACGTGCCTATTGGCTACTGTTTTACATAATGGATATGCTAAATCAATTCAATGTTTGTGTGGTAGATAATAGCCATATCGTCAATATCAAGCTACCATAGATGAATCTACAAATTTGAAAAATCGATTTGCATTATAGCCTGAGGCAAGACACTTTCTCCAGAAAAATAAATAACAAACATCACTATCAGCCTGCAAACATAGGATAGTTATCCTGATTGATTATTTTGTCCATCTAATCATGTATTATTTACTTGCAAGAATGTAGCCCCAACCAAACTCAGTAATCAGTATACTTTCACGTCTCGAGCTGGTGCGAGCTGCCCGCCCTGGCTCTACGGGGATGCTCGAGTGTGTGAAGCGCCCTCAAAAGAAAGCAATGCAGTCTACATTGGATGCGGCGAGGGGCGAAGCTACACAACACGTTACCAACAGTAAAGTAATCACGCGAGTGCTCTGTTTCTGACGCACTTCACATTTGCTAGGCGGGGGAAGATTGATGCACCGGACCGGAGTCATGGGGACTTGGTTACGTTTTTGTGGAGTAGTATTACGAATTAATGTTTTTAAAATAGTATTAGTATAAAAAAAAATTATACGCCATTTTGGCGTACCCTATGCGGACCGACGCTGATCGGTCGAGACACCCCTCACTGCGTCCACTATACATTGGACCATCCAGCTAAGTCATCGTAACCTCCTCCTTTAGCTCACGCCAGCGAGCTAATGCTGGACCAATATTGATCCTCGTCCAGCCTTTTATTTTGCCACTCTTCCTTTTTTTCTTTCTACTGTCCTCCGACAAAACCTTTGGCTTCTTGGTTTTACTTGCTGCTTCAGCCATGACAACAAACAGAGGCAAAACAAACAAAAAAAAAATGCTCGTTGGGCTCTCTCATCAGAATTTGAGGAAATGAGGCAAGTGATGTATGCCGTAAAGCAGTCGAATTTTGTAGTTCTTTTTATGCGCGGGTTCCTACCCGAAACCCGAAGTTATAAAGTGCCAGTAAAAGCGATAGAGACACTTTCAGTCTATGGCAGGATATGGCGGTCATTCAACCTATTGTAAGTCGATGTACCATCTCAAGGGTTTTGGAAAAAATATTATAAAGGTTTAAAAAGTTACTTAGTGCTGCTTTAAATCTCTAAAATGAACAAAATCATTAGCCGTGTTCGATACCATATACCCTCACTCACTAAATTGCCTACATTAGTCCACTAATATTAAAGGAGTGAATGGAAACAAGTGAAACAAGCAAAAAATTCTCGAACTCTGTCATGTATAAACCTTGATTAAACCACTTAATAATCAATTAAAAGGGAATTTATACCTGTATGATATTATGATGTAGCCACATTGGACCAGCAAATTGGAAAATGGATGGATGATTCAGACGCGGCCGGCATCTTCTGGAGAGACTCGGAAATTCATTTGGCGGGACCCTCACAGTGCATTATGGGTATATTCTCTAGTCGTTTAGCATACATCAAACACTCGTTATTGCATTGCATCATGGGATTGAATGAGTACACCATACAAATGGCTGTTGACTGCCCCCTCAAAGAGTGCCCTATTTAAGGGTATATAGGTGGTGATTTCGGAAACAGCCAGAGCGTGTGTGGATAGATAAGTGAGAGATTTTTAAATGCAGAATAATTTAAAAGTTTTTAAGTAAAGAAATTATAATTTAAAATATAATTTTAAAAAACATGCTCCAAATATTGTTTCTTCACAGCAAGATATTGTTTGTCTTTCTCTTTTGAAGTGAGTAAATGATGGCCCATCATTTATAATTGGTACAGAGATTCTCTTACATGCACCTTTATTGTTGTAAACATAATAGCTTACATTTGTAGTGTTTCATTACTGGGAACATTGTCTTCCAATCAAATCAGTGACAGCCACGATAGCTTGTTTGTTGTTTATAATTGCCTTTTAATTATGTTCTTCTTGTATGATTGTAATTTCCCCCCTCTTCTTTCTCTAACTTTGTAACTTTGAGGGCAAAAAAACTAAAAAAAATAAAATAAACTTCTTTATCTGTACCTGCAGAATATGATAAATTAAAGACTTCAGTGTAGGTGGTATGATTTTACATGCATCATAAACATTGTTTGGATCGTCACACCACTATCCATATATACTGTATATATAAATTTGGAGGTTCAATCAAATAATGAGAAGTTTCATTCATAGACATTACTTCCAGGTGTATAGTGACACTAATTTCGAACAGAGCCAAATGAAGGGGCTATCAAAATAAGAGGTTTAAATGCTAAACATTTAAAAAAGGCAGACCATTTTCACATCTTTAAAAGGAGGCGAGCTATGAAACTGAGCTTTTTAAGATTATCAACGAGACTTTCAAATGCCATTTTATAGTTCACTCAGAGTTCATTTGTGGTTTTAGGCAATGCATGGTGAGTGACTGAAGTAGTATCTAGAGATAGATCCTTTATCACACACACACACGATTCCACAAGCATCAGGGAATGAATTAAATATTATAATGCAAACTAGGCCTTTAAACTAATAATTCATCAAATATTCTGTATTGTTAGGCCTTCAGAGTTTAAGGAATAACCACATCTGAAATATTTAGCAGAGACTGGCAAGGCTTCAGTGAAGGAATTATTTTTCAAAGCAAACTACTGTTTTGACTGTCTTTTGTCTATTTTTAGCCAACACAGAATGCGATGTATAAAGCACCTTGCTTATAATCAACACGGGTTGATTTAAAAAAAACATTTTAGAACATTTTTTTTAGTATAATATACATGCTACTACTACAGTATATATACATTTTACATTTTACATATACATTCGTTTTAGTCAGCAACCACGCATTGATTTGATCAAATGTTACAGTAACCTTGTGTATATTGCAAAATGTCAAATAAATACTGTTCTTTTGACCTTTCTATTTACCAAAGAATCCTGAAAAAAATGTTATCACTGTTTGGACAAAAATATTAAGTGGCACAACGGTTTTCAATTGGTAATAAGCAGCAAATCAGCATATCAGAATGATGATGTGACTCTGAAGAGTTATGATGCTAAAAATTCTACATTAAAATAGATTGTAAACAGTTAAATAATTACCTAATACTACAGTATTTACTTTATTTTGCTCAAATGCAGCCTTGGTGACCAAAACAGACTCCTTTTAATTGTTCCGACCAAAAACTTTTGAACGATGGTACACAATTAGATTTATTCACTTCAAGTGCATGACATCTGACACTTACCAGGTTTCATTTCAATATTCCATAGTGAGAGCTCATTCATAAAAGGAAATTTGTATGTGTCCCCAGACAGCATGAGAGCTTCTGAGGCAGCCGTTCCTAAATTAAACTGTTTACATCTTATAATAATACTAAAAACTTCTGTGCTTGAGTACTTAGATGTCGGTGGCACCGCTCAATCATTGATCACTGAGGCGAGAAATTAGCTGAATTGCTTTTTAAGTGTGAAAAATAAGGGACATAAAATAAACAAAACCATTTTTCTTACTAACATACCCTTGAGTTTTTGATAATGAAGGACTGTTAAAGGGATACTCCACCCAACAATGACAATTCTGTCATCATTTACTCACCCTCAAGTTGATGCAAACCTGTATGAGTACGAGTTTCTTTCTTCTGATGAACACAAAGGAAGATATTATGAAGAACAATTGCACCATTTACTTACATAATATTTCTTTTTTTCTACTATGAAAAAGTCAATGGTGCCAAACAACTTCTTGGTTCCAATCGTTCTTCAAAATATATTCTTTTGTGTTCATCAGAAGAAAGAAACTCGTACAGGTTTGCAACAACTTGAGGGTGAGTAAATGACAGAATTTTCATTTTTGAGTGGAGTATCCCTTTAATAATCATATTGATAAACTTCATTTCTTACCAACAATTAGGAAAAATGCACAAAGTTAGGATAGCAAACTATAAATGCTAATAAAAAGGCTTTGAATATAACTAAATTTGCAGCAAAACAATATAATTTTAATTTATTATTTTAGTTTCAATAGCTACAGATTTTATAGTAAGTAGTTAGAATTCGTATCTGATATCAGTGTCAGCTTTTATATTAGAAGAGGTCAAATAATGTGGACCGAATGTCTTGCATCTACATTCCTATTTTCTTTATGCAATGTATTGTTTTTGTGGATTAAAGCTTTTTCGGGCTGTAGTGCTGATTTATTTGATCAAAATAGAATAGAAAGATAAGCTCACATTGGATACATTTTCCAAGGTTAGGTCAGTGGTCTGGTCGGACATTTTTTTTTTTTTTTTTCAGAAAAAGTTTAAATGTGGAAAAGCAATGCATGATTCTACAACCTCAGATTAGAAAAGCTGAACATTGGGTCAAATATATATATTTTTTGTTCTTCAGCTGGTAGCCAACATATAGTGCAATATCAATAAGGGGGATTTACCTTGACATCTTTTCACTTTTACTTCTCTCATCGAAAAGGGTGGATTTGGTTTGAACTGTCAGTTAAGCCATTTTGTTGTAGCAAATTATTTTCTGATAAAGCACAGATGCCAAATAAACGTATTGTAGGACAGAATATATTTAACAGGGACATGTGATGGCAGAATTACATTTAAAAGAGCTGTACATTCAAGGTTAATGCCTAAATGTATGAAGAGTTCAGATGCAAAAGCCTCTAAGTGCCATTTGAAATTTTCTTCTTTAATGATCATTTTTATCAAGCTTGTATATTTAAGTTCAGTGATTTCACTTAAATGGCAATGATAATTACCTATTAATTGTTATTTAAGTGAAATTACTGAACTTAAATATACAAGTTTGATAAAAAACCATCATTAAAGAAGAAAATGTCAAATGGCATTTAGAGGCTTTTGCATCTGAACTCTTCGTATATACATTGTTGGAGAAAATTGCCAAGTTATTACTTTGTATGACAACCCAGTATTTCCTTTTTAAGTAATTAAATATAAACAAGCACCTCCAAAACAATAAAGTACAAAGTATGCAGTTTTTATGCTAAAGCCTAAGGCAAGGGCAGCTTATATAGTCCACACAGCAAAAGCCATCAGGGAACGCATCAACACCTTGTGCTAGTGGAAATGAATAAAAAACATTTATATGCAAGGCTATATAATTCACTCTGGTGCTTATATGACCAAGTACAATTATTAAAATTGTGAGTCTCAATCTGAAACTTAGAGGCTGTTTACACGACAAAAACTTAAAACTTTATGCGTTTTGCCGTTTGTTTACACGACAACATTGTTTTGGGTGCCTGAAAATGCAAACTTTTGAAAGTGTATTTTAAAGTACAAGTTTTTGAAAAAGGTCTCCATGCAAACAACCAAAGCGTGAATCTCTGAAGACGATGGCATCATGCAAATGTGTTCAATCTATAATGTTTCACCTTCATCTAATGCTCTGCTCAGACCTCCCCTGGACTGAAGCAAGTTCACACTATACAGACAGACAATCTTATTTACAATAACAAAAATAATATCACATCAAAAAGGCCTACAACATTGTCATAGAAAATGTATTCTACATAAGACCTCACTTGATGCAATCAACGGCCAGTGAATATAAAACACTGTTTGTAATATATCTAACACTTATTCAAATTAAACTAATTTGATATACCTTTTTCAATTACCCACATGTCCAGTATTTGATTTATACATAAAACCAATTAAATTTTGAAGACAATCTTTTATAATATGTTGTTGAAAACTGTGGAGTCTTTTAAATTGTGTTGTATCGTATTCAATTTCAATGTTTAGCTGTGTTAGTCTGTACTGTGATGACCTGCCGATGTAAATAGCCTTCGGGATAATTCTAGCATACATTGAAGAAAAGCTAAGATGTCCAAAGAAACAAAATATATAAAATTGGGCTAGTGGTTTTTGGATATTTTACTGCAAAATTCCCACATTTTGTACCTTTAAATAATAATAATAAAAAAGATAACAAAACACATCAAAATGTATAACCATACCTGCATGAGTTGTTAATGCAGTTAAATCGTTGCATATTACTGAAGTTGTGCAATCAAGCCTGCTCCAAATATTCGAACACAGAAGAGAAATTAGCAGTCACACTTCACAGGCCAACTTTTACACTAACATTCAACGTCGCATTGCATTCACTCGGTTAAAACTCCACTTTCGCAGATAACACAGCTACTAAGGAAAGATAACTCGCATGCATACTTATCCACATCTTAACAGAACACGGATTAATTAATTAATTGATTGATTGATTGACTTTTTCCACACTTTTAACAAACTTCTCAACAGAAGTGAACGAAATCCATACCTCACTCTGCTCAGGCAGACCCATAGACAGACTGAAGCTAGTCTCAGCCTCAGACGTCACGCCCACGGAACTGAAGGGCTGCGTTCCAAACCGCATACTTCCCTACTATTTAGTATGGGAAAAAGAGTAGGCGAGCAAAAAAGTATGAATGAATCCAAAAGAGTAGGCGAGAATTACCTGGGTGACGTAGTAATTGTCGCGAGATTCGGACTTAAGTGCGTTCCAATATGCCTACTTTCCTACTATATAGTAGGCGAAAACAGTACGTGAAGGAAGCAGTACGTTCCAAACATCAGTTTTCATAAAAAGAGTAGGCGAGAAGTTCCCGGATGGCTTACTGCTTCCGCCCAGATTTTTGAGTGCTTTTCCACGGCTACTCATGATACTCATCTATCCCAGGAGGCCACGCGAGAGGATACGTCAATGCACATAGCTTGCAAACTGCCAATAAAAATCACAGAAGAAGAAGAAGAAGAAGAGATGATACGTCAATATCAACATCGCGGAGATAAGCGACGCGGGGGTTTTCAAATGTGAGTAAATACGGTTTAAATCGTATGTGTTAAACTACTATAGAGTAAACGTTTTAACTGTTGAACGTCTAAAGGAGTTAGACAGTATAGTATAGTTGTGATTTTGCTGTAAACACATGTTTTATTATGTATAGCTAACAGGGGAGCTCCAGTAACCGTAAAGTTACGTTTCCAACGTGTATTTACATAACCATACATCTTAAATACGCTTATTTAAAATGTCTATTTAGATCAGGAAGGAAAATATTGTATAAGTATTGCAGGTGAGCACATCCCAACATGAAAAATACATGTGTGTGCTATTATGTAGGATAATTCTGTTGTCAACACTGCTTACATTAGACAAATTATGTGCTGTCAATAAAAACATCTATAAAGTAACTAAACATGATATATATTTAATTTGTCCCTTATTGGTGTTGATATATTGAGGAACATTTAAGTTGGATTAAAAGTGAGTTAACACATCAACCTCAGCATGTAAATGCAGTGTTGAGCTCGTAATGTGAATCTTGTCTGTATGTTACAGGGACAGGAGAACACGCGTGTGTTTATCCAGTGGAGAGAGGCTCATGATGCTGAATGCTGTCATCAATGAATGGGAACCGCTGTGTTGAGTCGGCAGTAGGGTTTGGGGTTCAGTGCCTGTAAATACATGCTTGTAGTTTGAATAAAGCTGTTTCATGTGTTGACTTGTATAATGCATTTGTTTATTGTGATGGTTACTTTTATTTGTTCTTTTACTCATTTATTCATGTTTCTTATTGTTGTCAGTATATAAAATGTAATTAATTTATGCATTAATTCATCGATTGACTGACAATTGAGATGTTTCACTGCATTTAGCAATATAAATGAATTCATGCATTACTGTCATATTACAAAACAAATTACATTTTGCTTGTTTTATTAAATTATATTTTTAGTATATAAAAAGTTATACAAGTATTGGTCAGCATTTAATATTATTATTTTGTTTAAGTTTTGGGGTGGGCTAACAATGAAATTCATTCTGAGGTAATATTAATTTTTTAAGCAGTGATACTTACATTTTTTGAGTATAAAATCAACAGTTTCCTCCAAAAGAGATCTTCAAGCAGCTGCCCGTCTCCTTTGTGCACACATTACAAACGCTGTTCTAGGTTGTGCTGTGAAGTTACTGATGTTATGAAGTGTTAGAGCGCCTGTCGCTCATATAATTTAAACTTATTATATGCAAGATCATGGAAAGATACTATAGTTTATGTAACAATCATAGTGACAAAACAGAAAATATAAAGATCATTGGTTTGTGTACATCATAATATGACATAAAATTATATTTATACACAGGAAATAAGAACAATAAAAAAGGCTAAATATCTTCATTATAGTTCTTTATAATACATAAAAAAGTTGTTGTTATATCTGAGGGATGAAACGAGGTAAATTCATGAAGAAAAAGAGGAGAAACTTTTTGGGTATAAAATAAAGAAATTAACAACATAATCAAGAGATGATGATTTTGGGGTTTCTTAATAAAAAAAAATATCGTTAGAATAACACTGTTGTTCACATTAGTAGGGTTTAAAATATAACAACTTAAATCAACCCTAAATGTATTCACAAAATAAATAGGCAGCTGTTTCTTCAACAATACCACAACAAAATGAGCAAGTTTCATCAATATCAAGATATTTATAGGTAGATTAATTAAACGTATCGTTCATATTTTTTTTAATTGCATGAAGGTGTTGCGCTTGTGATAACGCGTAGAAGGTCACATGATAACGTCAACATGGCAGATGTCCGGTTCGCATTCATACTCAACGAGATTTGGCTATAAAGTACCTACTCTTTTAGCGCTCGATGAGTAAGTACTTATTGAAATTAAGTACCTACTCATTGAGTATGCGGTTTGGAACGCAGCCAATGTCTGGCTATGCGAGACTGAAGTAAGCGAGCCGAGAGCGCCATGAGCCGATGACGTCACAACAGCGACAAACAAAACTAATCAAAAATAATATATTTTTTCCTTTTCTTTTCTCACATATGCATATTAATTTCTAGAAGAAACCATAAGGATTTTGTGTGAAATAAAAATGAAATAAAATAAAAACTTCTCGTTATATAAGCACATAGGCCTATTTGTTTTTTATTTGTTGCTTATATAGCCTATTAGAGCACTTTTTTTTTACACTAGATCTTCTGAAAACCTGAGACTGTTTGAAATCAGAGGTAAACATTCTTATAAAGATTTAAATTCTATTTAAAAAAATGCTGTTCTTTTGAACTTTCTGATTATCAAAGAATCATGAAAAAATTGTATTATAGTTAGTGTCACAAACTGCCTGTTTTTGTTTCATTTTCATGAACTTTCTATTTGTTTTTATCAGTCACCTGTTTTCATTTGTACCAGTTTCCCGCTCCTCGTTTGTAATGGTTTCTGATTAACAAGTCATCACCCTGCTCATTATTTGGTTCAATCACATTTGTGGAAACCAGAATTGTGACACAACAACTTAAGTAGGCCTACTACAACCGGTTTCAAAATGATAAGAAATGTTTCTTGAGCATTTTTTTTTTTTTACATTAGATATTTTATTGCAAACTAGAGTCAGTTTGAATACATAGTTAAGTTTGTATGGTTAGTGAGAAAGTGATAATTTAAAATTTAGGTCTGGGAACCACTGGTAATTACGAAAGCAATCCATCGTAACTTGCACCATGTTATTGATGATGTACTGGATAATTTCCTTATTTGCAGTTGCAATTATTATACAGTAGTGTAATGCATTTATCACTTCTGGTTGTCCCTGAATCAAATGTCCCCAGAGAGCAGCTCATATTCTTTATATCTCTTGCAATCCACCCAACAAAGGCAAGATTATTTAAAGTTTTGGAGTTAAACCTAAAGGGACAAATACTTAAATAACAGTGAAGCTGGCATCTTTTCCTCTTCTCACTGATGACGCAAGACCCAAAAGTACAATCTTAAAAGAGATCTGATGCAGTTGAATCAAAATTGTGGTGACTGAAAGTTGTCTTTTTTTTCTTTGCACAACTCTTTCAGGCTATGTAGAAAATATTGATTTTAATCGATTCTCATTTTTATGAATTTAAGAATTGATCTTTAAGTGACTGCTCATACCAAGGACATTAACTGTAATGATAAAGATGATTTTTCTTTAACTGAATGATAAAAACAATGACAGCCAATCAGAATAGGCCCTACATCCTGCTTTAAATAGTGCAATCATTTAAAGCGGCAGATGTCATAACTGCAGCTCAAGTTTATGAAAAAACAAACAAAAAACAATTAGAGTTCAACCGATATCGCTCTTGGGATTATTTAAACTATAAATAAGCATTTCTGTTTGGCCAATGTTTCGGAAGCGAGACTTTTATTTCGGAAGCTGCGTCTGACTTTTTTTTTGACAATGGTGAACGCAGTGTCTGAGAACACCCATTATCTGCCTTCATTACTTTAAGGTCTCTGTTTAAAGGTAGGGTGGGCAATTTCAGAGAAGCTAGCAATAGCAAGCTGGCTTTGAAAAAATAAGATCCCACCCTCCTCTCAGAGCGCTCTCAAAAGCCACGCCTCCTTCAAAACACATGAACACACACAGCAAAACCCGACGGGGTTAAATTGAGAGTGAGAACTACAGATGTCAAAATACAATGTGTTACAACACTTCCTGATCTCCCGGCCACTAAAGGCAAAATATCAATTTGGGCATCTGTGTTTTTTGACAGCTCTACATGGTTTTCACACCACAGAGCGAAAACATGTGGGTTGAGCAGTTAGAGGCCTTTCCACATGCCATTGTGCCCTGGAGCAAAGCACTTCTGCTCCTAAAATGGCTTACCCGCTTGCTCCGTCAAATTGCTTAATCTTTGTATCAGATGAGAGCAGGACGTAAGAGTAAAAAAAAGTCCATCTGTGAAAGCTAAAAGTCCAAAAATACCTATCTCACCTCAGTAAATTTGAGCCACAGCTCAATGTATCTGCTCCATTTACTTACTATCAAGAGCACACATCAAACATCATCTGACAAGCATATACAGCAAACCCTTCTCGGACGGGTGAAAAATGTTGTTGCTCTTTTCAAAAGAGAAAAGTGACAAGCCTGTTTCAATATTAGCAACTCTCAAAGAGAAGTGAGGTATATAATGTCATTCCTGTTGACAGCTCGTAGGGAACACTTGCTGCATCCCGATTCGCCTCCTTATATTATACCCTAAAGTATATACTCTTTTTGTGAAGAAAGGTTCATACTTTTGAGTTTGCAGCAAAAGAGTAGACAAGCTTTGGGAAATACTATGACGCCATACAGTTGCATCTTTAACGGCTGCTCTTTGTCGCTGTAAACTGGCCTGTCAATCATGTTGTCAAAGATGAAATCCTCCGCATTTAATTAAATTAAATTTCCTATACCATATCAGAGAGAAATGCTGTAGCACGTTTATCTGCAGTAACGGGTCTTTCATGCGGAGTCCTGTCCTCATATTCATGCATAATGATGCATTTAAAAGTTAATGACCAAATGGATCTTTATAAAAGTCGTGTTTGTTCTGCAATGGGTTGTGGGCAATATTAGCCTTTATAGTGTGCACGGATACACACTTCGAAAATCCATCGGAAATAGTAGACTATCCAACCCGATCTCACGGAATTCGTACGAATTTTACGAGGTGGCTAATTCGTAACAATTCGTACGATTGACCTACCCCTGACCCCGCCCCTAAACATAACCGTCACGTGGGTTTAGACAAATCGTACAAATTCGTAAGAGTGAGGTCGTATGAATTAGTACGAATTAGCCACTTTTGAATCACTCGTACGAATTGGTTGTGAGATAGCGTATCGGGTTTGGCAAGTTTGACATGCTCTTTTCAACATCATGCTTTGGGTCACACTTATTTTAATCTCACATACTTATTTAGGATAAAAAGAGACACTGAGACACAGGTACAGAGATTTCCTGGAGAATAGAATTTTTCAAAAACCTTAGTTCGAAATTCTCTCTCAAACTGCATCGCATATCACAAAAATTGGGAAGAATCCTTTAAAGGTTGTATCAGCGATTTCAGGCCCAAATATAAATGATCACATCACATTCATTTAATCTTTCCAAATGATCCGCTCCGCCCCAAGCAGGCCATCAAAAAAAAACACGTCTCTAAAAGGCAGCTGAAATCGGTACACAAAAACAATTACACCAAGCACTCAAAACCAAAATAAATAGTCTTCCAACTAATCATGACGGGGTGGATGTTGAGAGGTTTTGCGCTCGTGCTTTTTTTTTTCCGTTTTTGTTGATAAAATTTTTAATTCCTGCAGTCTATTTAAAAATATTTAATTAATATGAATTCATTGTTAAAAAACAAAATCGCTTTGGATGAATCATTTAAAGACTTTGCTTGTTAAATTACTGGATGAATCAGCATTTCATGAAATGGCGTATGTATGCCACGCATATTCGTATTTCCATTTTTGGCGTGCTATCAACACGCATATTCGCTTTTCAGCGTGTTTATGAACGCCGTTGACTTACATTACATTACTGTAAAAAATATTTTCAAGATTTGTTATCACAACATATTTTCTTTTGTCAAATCAACTTTATAATAATTTGTTTAGTTGAGATAACTTATAATTCAGCCCATTCTCACCCCCAACCCCACTTAACTGACGCCTTGGGAAGCATTTGGACATGCTTCAATATCAAAGGGTGCCTAAAACGTCAAATATTGAAGCATGGTCAAAGGTGACGCCTTGGGGTGAGAATGCGTTGTATAATTTTGAGTTTCTGATGTTAAATTAATCTACTTCATTGTATTAACTCACTTTTTCCAGTTCAATCAACTTAAAAATTTTAAGGCAACCCGGGTTACTTACTTTAAGTTAAACCAACAAAAATTTTTTACAGTGTAGTAATCACAACATTTTTTCTTTTGTCAAATCAACTTAAATAATTTATTTAGTTCAGATAACATATAATTTTGAGTTTCTGATGGTTAAATTAATCTCCATTGTATTAACTCACTTTTTCTAGTTCAATGAACTTAAAATTTTAAGGCAACCAGGTTACTTACTTTTTTTAAGTTAAACCATCAATATTTTTTTACAGTGTATATATGACCTACCCCAACCCCGTCCCTAAACCTACCCGTCACTGGGGTTAATGCCATTTATGAGTCTTCCCCTAGCATCATAGGGAAAAAAAAGGCATGTATGTTTACGCAAAAGTCATGATGTCATGTTGAAATGAATGATTCAATGTCAATTTTCTTAACAGTCACGTTGTCACCACCTTCTGGTGTAACAATGTAATTGATCTTTTCTAAGCATCATGACCGCTACAGTACCACATAGACATCATTGTTCAACAGATACATTGTTGTATCTACAAACTTTTATCCCAGTTACTTCTGAGAATTTTAATTATCGTAACACCATAATAATGATACTGCATGATTGAAAAGACTGTTTGTGAAGGTGTTTCAAACATTTCTACAAGACAACTGCTCTCTCTGGCTTTAATTTGAATGTGAAGTAGATTTAAAATGATTAATAAAACAATCATACTGTAATATTTAACTTGAAAAGTGGTTCATCATGTGAAACGACAGATAGATTGACAGACGGGGGCTATTATTCAATTCTGATAATAGACACTAGCAAAAGTTCAATTTTCTAAGAACATGAATCACAAGGTTTCACACAAACAGTATACAGTAAAGTATATTGCAGTAAAGTATAGTAAAGTATAGTATATAAAATAAAGTATATACAGTAAAGTATATTGCCGTATATCTCACACGAGAGA